>JAJNNX010000028.1:0-614011 GCA_023159155.1 Ustulina deusta | reverse complement strand
AATTATTAGGTTTTAAAATATACTTATAAGCGTATGTTTGGCGTTTATATAGCGCTTAGTATAATTATTATATTTAAAAAAAAAAAGAGGTAAATTAGTTATATAATAAAGAAAATAAAGAAAAAAAAAATAGGAAAAAGTAGTATTTATGTTTGTTTTTCTTTTTAGAATTAATTTATTATATATTATTTTTATACTTCTAATTCCTTTTTTTTTTTTTATAAATGCTATAATTATATATAATTTCTTATATTCTATTAATAATATTTCTATTTATATAATTAACTTGTTGTTAATACAAAGGTTTTTAATATTTGGTTTAGTGTTCTTTTTATAAATATATTAGCTAGATTATCTTTGCTATTAATCTATTATATTTTAGAAATTTCTTATCTTTTGTATAATTTTTTTAATAATATAATATTAATTATTAAGCGTTTTTCTGCGTAGTGCCAAGCTTAACAAAATAATTATATAACAACTTTAAATTAGAATATAAAACAATTAAAATTAAAAATAGTTATAGTATAGTTATAATTTTTAAAAGTATTATATAAAAGGCAATAATATTATTAAAGCTATTAACTATACTATATAATTTATTTGTAAGTATACTTTTAATTACTTTTTTATATTTGTTTAAATTCTAATATATAATATTTTTTTTAATCTTAAAGCTCGAATTCTTTTTTATATAACGTTTAGTCCCTAATATAATTATAAATCTAAATTAAAAGGTTATATTTATATTATTTATAAATAACCTGTTTATAAAAATAAATAGTTTTATATAATATAGGTTTATTAATACAAAAATTAAGCCGTAATTTTATTATCTGTTTACTACTAGATTTTTTAGTTCAAATTCTTAATATTATATAGCTTAAGATATATAACTTGGGCAGCTACATATAAGTTATACGTTGCCTTAGGCTAGCAGATATTACTAATATATATACTTTTTATTTATTATAAAACATATTACTATATAAATTAGTTATACAAAAGTCAATCTAGTCTAGTTAGTTTATTTAGTTTTTTTTAAGTTAAAATAATATTTCTTTCGGACAAAAGTATAATTTATCTATTATTAAACTTTATAAAATAACCTAGCTAAAATATTTTTTTTAGCTTTGCACAAAACTTAGCTTGCTATAATTTATATATTTTTTTTTTAAAAGCCTAGCAATACAAAACTAAATATATTATTTGTTTACAATCTAATAATACTAAAATTATCTAAAAGTCCTTTAGTAAAAAATAAGCATAAGTTATATATAAAAATAATTATACTAAGCTTTTTATAGTAGTACTAGTAATATATCTTAAACTATTACAAACCTAATTTAGTAAATCTATATAAAAGTTATATAATCTATAAGATTGTTTTATTAAAATATTTCAATTTTAATTTAGATAATAATTATATAAAGATTTTTTTTAGCTAATTATTTTTTAATTATATATATTTATATAATATTTTAAAGTTTGCTTAAAATATTAAAGTTATAAATTAAAAAAAGTCCTAGTACAAATAGCAATTTTTAGTTTATTTATTAGATTATTAGCAATTAAATAAGCATTATTTTTTTTTTAGTATTATTATAGCTTTATATAATAAGTTAGAACTTTTTGTATAGCTTAGTTATTTTTTTTTGGATTTTTTATATAAGCCGGGATTTAAAAATATAAATATTGCTATATTTTATTAAATTATATTTTATAAATTAAAATATGCCTTATATAACAAAATTATTAATTTTAGTAATATTAGATTTTTTGAATAAAGCTCTAAATATATTAATAATACTATTTTTGTATAGCTTAATAGCTAAAGCATAGTTCTGTTTTTTTTTAAGGGTTAAAAATAGTTAACTAATCTATTATATAAAGGTTATATAAAATATTATAGCTTTTAGGGGTTATTTATGTTTTTTTTGTATAATAAAGGCTTAAAAAAATTATGTTTTATTTTTTTTTTTAATATATTTATCTAAAATATTTTCTTTAGTTATATAGTAATAAAGCTTAACTTATGTCTAATGGAAATATATTAGGCCGTTTATCAAATTAATAATCATATTAGGGTCTTTAATTAATTTAATTTTATATAGTCCATTCTAGTTTTTTTTTTTTTTGTTATATTAGTATTTTATTATATAAAAATAAAAATAATATATTATACAAAGCAAAACTATTATATTAATTAATCGCTTAGTTAATTTTAACTTTAGCTCTTTTTTATATAACATTTTTATAGCTTTTTTAATTGCTTTAGCTCTTTATATAATATTAAACAAAAAAAATAAATCTTAACTAATTTTAAAGTAAGCTTTAAAAACAAAAAAGGTTAATATAAGGCTGTTTAGTCTAACTATATCGTTTAAAGCTTTAATTACTATTTATAAAACTAATTTGTTTTTTATACAAAAGTTAAGTTCTGCCTTTAAAATATTATATATATAATAAAGTAGTCTATATGCTTTTTTAACCTTACTAATTACTTAGTGTGTTTTAATAAACATTATATAGCACTAAATATTTATAATCTTTGCTTAGTTCCAAAATTCTTTAAATACAAAATTTATATCTAAGTTATATATAATATAGTTAGAAAGTTTTTAATATATATTAATCTAGTACTTATATAATATTTTTTAAACGTTTTATATAAATATTAATTTAAAAAAAATTATAGCTTAAAATAATATAGCTATATTAATTATATATAAAATTTATTGATTTTTTATTATATAGTATTAATTATAACTTTATAATTAAAATTATAATTATTTTTAATTAAAAACTTGAATTATTAAAATATTTAATTATATAATTAGCAGTAATAATAAAACTTCTAAATTTTTTTTTAAAATTAATTAATTTATATTATATTTTATATAATTAAACATTTTATATAATCTTTTTATATAAAAATATTTAAATTAATAATATAATTATTATAATTATGTTTTAATAAAATATAATCTAGCTTTATAAAAGCTTATATTAAAAAATAAGTATTTTTATTTATATATAATAAAAATAATCTTTTTATTTTTTTATATAATAATATTTTTTATATTATTAAAATAAGCCTGCAAGCAGTTAGCGTCCTTTAGTAAAAATAAAAATAGTATCGGGCTATCTAAAATATAATATATTATTATACTAAATAAATTCTTTATTTATATAGTACTTATAGTAATAATTATATTATTACTGCTAAAATAAATATAAGTGCTACTTAATATTTAATTAATTTTTATACGAAAATGAATCCTAAAATAGGCTTTAAGCTGTGCTTTTTTTATTATTAAGTAGTTCGAAGCGCTTATGTTTTATAGTTCGCTTTGGTATTTTATATAATACTAGTTGCTAAAAATAAACTGGTTAGATAGTATGTCTATTTTATAATTCTAAATATTTTTTCTAGTTGTATAGTAAATAAAAACGTTATTTATAAAGAATTGGGTTAATTAGCTCCCGAATTCCTTTTTAATATTTCTGTTACTTTTGTTTAGTTCTAGGTATTTTATAAAGTTTATAAAATATACTAAAAGGTTTTTAGGTATAAGTTCTATTTTATTAATTATTTTATATAAGTTAAAATATTAGTTTTTTATATAGGTTTATTTTTAGAAAATATGCTTTATTAATTAGTATTTTTTTTTATAATATATAAAATATTTTTTATTTATATAATAGCTTTAAATGTTTTAATTTTTTGGGTTGTAATGTTTTATGCCTAGTTTGTTCGAAAATTTAAAAAATCTATACTATTAGCTTTTTATATAATTGTTTTAATTATATTTCTAGTTTATAAAGTAAGTATTATTATTTTTTTATATAAAACTTTTCGATATATTATTAGTTATTATTTAGATATATGCTTAGAAGTCTAAAAAAAAACTTTTGTTTGTTAGCTTTTAGAATATAAAAGTTATAGCTAGTTCTAGTACTTTTTGATATATTTATGTAATAATTGTACTAAGTTAGATTTCTTTTTAATAATTTGTACTAAATACTTATTATATTTTTATAAGCTTATTAATTATAAGTTCTAGTACTTTATATAGTACTAAATCTAGGTTTTTTTATTTTATTTATATAAAAATAATTATAGTCTAGTTGGCCTAATATTAGCTATAATTTATATTAATATTAAAATAAATATTTATTATATAATAAATCTTACTCCAAGTTTTTTTAGATCTAATTTAGTAAATATAAAAATCTTTTATATAACTTTTAAAAATTATTAAAAATACTATATAGTATTAATCCTTTATAATACTAAATTTTTAATAAATATTTATAAATAAACATGCTTTATTATAAAATAAATTATACGGTTGGCCTATATAATTTCTTTTTTTTTTTTATGTTTTTTAAAAAATCATATATTTTTTATAAAAGATAGATCCAAAAAGAAATTATTTAATATAAGGTCTAATATTATATAAAAGTACGCCTATTATATAAAGGTCTAAAAAAGGTTATAAATAATAAAATATTTATATATTAGTTAGAAGTTTAGCTTATAGCCTGCCTTTATTATATAACTATATATAGGTTTAGAAATATTTTAAAACTTAATAATAAGTTATATAAATAGGGCAGTGTAGTACTCGGGGGTCTAAAATTATATGTTTTAAATAGGTTTAGGCTGTATAAGTTCTAGTTATTTAATTAGCAGTTCTAGTTCGGTTCGTATAATAGGCTAAAGGGTTAGTATAGGCCGGGGTATAAAAATAGGCTAAAAAATAAATCAAAGTTATTAATTTAGTATAAAAAAGACTAAGAGCTATTATATAAGGGGTAATAAAATAGATTAAACAATTAAAAGCTTAAAGGAACCTTTAGTTAGTTTAAATTTATTTTATATAATTTAAGCAAAGTTTTTTATATATATACCTAGGTTTATTTATAGTTATATTTTTTTATATATAATAATATTATAAAGTTTTATATAAACGTTTATATAAAGTTTTTTGAAATGTTTAAATATTTATTTTATAAAATCTTTTTTATATATTTTTTAAAATATTTATTTATTATTAATTATATAGTTATATTTTTTGATTTAATAAACTATATATATATTAAATATTAGTTTTGTTGTATTATTTAGATTAATAGGTTTATTTTAGTATTAGAAGTTAAATACTTTTTATATATTTTTTAAACTAATGCTATATTTTTATATAATCATTTTATATATAAATTATAAGTATGCTTTAATAGCTTTCTATATATTATATAATATATTTAATATTATAGTAAAAAAAAAAAAATAAATAAAAAAAATAAAAAAAAGCTATTTAGTTATTATATAATAGTATAGTTAAAAATAGCACAATTATATACTATTTTTGTTTTTTTTATATAATACTTTTAATACTTCTTATAAAAAATTAATACTTATATATTAAAAATTAAATTTTTATTACTTTTTTTATAATAATTAAATATATTTAAATATTTTATAGTATAAAATATTTGTTTTATTTTATATAGTACTACTAATGCTTCTTTATAAAAAGGTAGTATTATATAGTAAAGATTTTAAAATATAATATAAAAACCTATTTATATAGGTTTAATTTTATTATTACTTTTGCTAATTTATAGTATTTTTTTATAATTTTTTTAAATATTTCTATAACTACTAATTAATATTAAATAGGCTATATATAATATATTATATATAAAACAAATAAAATAACGCGCATAAACAAAATATAATTTATTATATATTATATTATTTATAAAAAAAAAAAAAAAAACAAAATGTTTATACAAAGCATAAATCTTTTATATTTATATAAGAGCTTATGCTATTGTACGAGCTAACATAACAAAAGGGAAGTGAGGTCCCTTTTGTCCGGCCAAAGTCCGGCTAACATTTGTACAAAAGTCAAGCGTGAACTCGCACTCCGTGCAAGTTACACAATAAGGTTATAACCAATGGCAGTTATTCTAACAATAGAACTATGTTTTTTTATATAGCTTTAATTTAAAAAATTTATATATTTTTAATTATTATATATTAAAATTCATATAAAATAATTAAAATATTAAAATAAAAATATTATTAGTTTTATTTAAAATATAATTATAAATAATATATATATAATTATTATAACTATAAAAAAAATAAAATATTATAAAATAAAACTTTTAGTTTTTTTTATTTATTATTTATATTAACTATAATATAGCAATATATAATAATAAATAATAAAATTATATTATTTAACTAATAAAATTATAATTATATATAAATATTTATAAATAAGTTTAGTTATTTAATTATAATTTTATTTAGTAAAAAAATAAATATTATAAAATTATTAGTTATATAATACTATAAAAATCTATATAGATTTTTTAATATATTAGATATATAAATATTAAATAATATAAAATTGTTAATTTTTAAATTTATAGTAATAATTAATAGTTTTATAAATATTAATCATTGCTTTAATAATCTTTATTACTTTTAAACTTAAAAAGCAGTAAAATTAACTAATTAAAAACTAAATTAATAATTTTATTTTTATATTAATAAATATTAAAATAACTAAAATATTTATTTTTTTGTTTTAGATTTTATATATAATATTTTATAATATTTATTAATTAATATATTATTACTAAAAATAATAATAAAAATTAAAATATAAAATTCTTTAATAATAAATATTAATAAAATAGTTATAAATTTTAATATTAAATAACAAACGTTTAAATTAATTTACTAAACTTAAAATATTTAAAAAATAATATATAATATAATAACCTTTATATAAAAATAATATAAGCTATAAACTAATAAAAAAAATATTTAATAAATTTTAAAATTAAAAATAAAGATTTTTTTTAAAAAAAAAGCTTTGCAATATAAATACTAACTATTAGATTAAATTTTTAATTAATTAAACTTTTTAAAATCTTAAAAAAACAAAAATTTAGCTATATTTTTCATTTGTTTAATTTATATAAAATAAAAAACCTATTTTATACTAACTAATCATAAAAAACAAGTAATAATGTTTTATTTTAATAATTCTAGTTATTACTTTTAGCTAAAAATATTAATAACAAAACAAAATTTAAAATTAAACAAATTAAACAATTAAAAATATATAAAAAAAGCAAAAAACTATAATATTAAGTTGTTTAAAAAAGCTATAATTCTAATAATACTTAGTATATAGCTTAAAATTATAAAAATATACTAATTAAGCTTAACTAATTTTATAAAATTATAAAAATAAATATATATAGTAGTAGCTAATAAATTTATAAATAATTATAAAAATAATAATAAAGCAATATAATATAAAAAAATGATATAAACTTAATATTATTAGTAATTTTAAATTAAAATTATATTTAAATTTTTAGTTTTAGAAAAAAATAGTATAATAATTAGTATAGTTTTAGCAAAACTTATAAAAACTTTAAACTTATATAGTAATAAAATAAAAAATCTATATATAGACTAACTTATAACTTTGCAACTATATATATAAAATTTATATTTATTTATTTTATAAACTTTGATTTTTTTTCTTTTTTTCTTTTTTTTTTAGTTTAGAGTTTTTGTTTATAGTATTAATAAACTAGCTATAAAAGCTTTATTTAATTAATTGTAACAATTTGCTAGCTAAAATATTTTATATAACTTATTTATATTTATTTAAATTTTAATATATAATATTTTCTTTAATTTTAAAGTTTAAATTTGTTATATTTTTTATATAAGTTTTAATTACTAATATAATAATAAAACTAAACTAACAAGTTATATTTATATTATTTATAAATAAATTGTTTATAAAAATAAATAGTTTTATATAATAAAAATTAAATAAAATAAATATAAATTTTTAAGTTAGGTTGTTTTTCTGCTATTTAATTTGTTTGTTTAATATTTTAATATTATATAATTATAGCTTAGTTATTTAGGCTGCAATAGTAAAATTATATAGAGCTTCTAATTAATATATATTTTTTAAGCTTATTAGAAAATATAAGCTTAAGCAAACTTTTTTATATAAAAGTTAATTTTAGCTAAATTTTTAGTTTAGTTTTTTTAGATTATTATAATATTATATTTATATAAAAAAATCTTTTTATTATTAAACTTAATTAAGTAGTTAAAAAATAAATTTTTTTTTAGTTTTATATAAAGTTTTATTTACTAAAATTCTTTTTTTTTATATACTAAAAAGTTCGGAGTTATAAAACTTAAAATATTGTTTGTTTATATTTTAGTTATTCTAAAAGTATTTAAGCTATTATATATAAATAATAAATATAAATTATATATAAATATTTATATTTTAAGTTTTTTTTAATAATATTAATAATAAGTTTTAAACTAATATAGCTTAAATTTAGCGAGGCTATATAAAAGTTATATAATTTATAAAATAATTTTTAAAAAATATTTATTTTTTAGCTTTAAGAATAAATAAATATAAATATTATATAATAGTTTATTTTCTAACTAAATATAAACTTAAATAATATTTTTAAGTTTATATAATATTTTAAAATTATATATAAAAGTAGATCTAAGGACTAAAATTAGCTGTTAGTTTATTTATTAGATTATTAATAATTAAATTAAAATTATACTTTTTTTAGTATTATTATATTTTTATATAACTAGTTTTAACTTCTTATATAGCTTAGTATTTTTTTTTTCTTTTTTATATATAAAGCAAAATTTAAAAATATATTTTTTTTATATATGTTTAAGTTATATATAATAAATTTAAAAATATTTTATGTAATAAGTTTATTAATTTTTATTATATTTAACTTTTTAAATAGTTTTTTAAAAGTTATAATAATCTTATTTATATAAAGCTTAATTGCTAGCTTAAAGGCTTAATGTTTTTTTATAGTTAAAAAGATTTATAATATTTAAATATTATATAATAAATATATAGCAGGTTTTTTTTTTAGCTAGCTATATTTTTTTTATATTACTATTAGTTATACTAGTTATATATTATTATTTTTTATATTTTTAATCTAGGTATTTTATATATAGTAGTATAGTTTAATTTATATATAATAAAAACATATTAGCTTATTTATTAAAGCAATAATTATATCTAATTTTTTAATTATTTCGATTTTATATAAGTTTTTTTATTTTTTTTTATTTTTTATACTAAAACTTTGCTATAAAAAAAATATAAATATATTAAATAAAAATAGTCTATTTTATTCTTTAATTATATAGTTAATTTTAATTTTTATATAGTTTTTATATAATATTTTTATTATATTTTAAATAACTACTATTTTTTATATAAAAGCTAAAAGTAAAAAAATCTTTATTAATATATAAGTATACTTTAAAAATAAAAAAAGTTAATATAAAACTGTTTAGTCCAGCTATATTATTTAATGTTTTAATTACTATTTATAAAATTAATTTATTATTTGTTTATATATTAATTTTCTTTTTAAAAATATTATATATACGTTTTAATAGTCTATATATTTATTTTATTTTTTTAATTATTTAGTATGCTTTGATAAATATTTTATAGTATTATATATTTATTATTTTTATATACTTTTTAAATTTATTTACTAAAAATTTTATTTTTAAGTTATATATAATATTATTAAAAGGTTTTTAGTAAACATTAATCTAGTATTTATATAATATTTTTTATAGATTTTAAAAAAATAGCTATTTAAAATAATATTACAGTATTAATTATATATAGTATGTTTTAGTTTTTTATTTATATAATATTTATAACTATTTTATAGTTAAATTTATAGTTATTTTTAATAGTAAACTTAAAGCAACGTAAAGTTTTATTATATATTTAATAATAATAATAAAACTTTTAAATTTTTTCTAAAATTAACTCCTTAACTTTATATTTTATATAAATTAATATTTTATATAAATAAATATTAAAAAAAATAGCTTTATTTATATATAATAAAAAAAATGCTTTTGTTTTTTTATATAATAATATTTTTTATATTATTAAAATAGGGTTTTAAATAGTTTATATTTTTTAATAAAAATAAAAATAAATTAAAAATATTTAATATATAAAAAATTATATAACTAATCTTATTATTAATTTTTATTATATTAATTAAAATTATTATATAATTTTTACTAAAACTTATTTTACTTATTTTAAACGTTTATATAATTTTTATATTAAATTTTTTTTATATATATACTTTTGTTTATAGCTTTTTTATAATTAAAAATTTCGAAATATTTATATTTTAAATAATGTTTTAGTATTTTATATAATATTAGTTGTTTAATACAAATTAGTTTAAAAGCTAGTTTATTATTATTGCTTAAATATTTTTTTAGGTTATATAATATATTATATTATATTTTTATTATATATATTAAAAAGAAAAATTTTTCTTTTATTATATAAGTCTAAATAACTTTTATATTTAGCAAAATAAATAAAAGATTTTGTTAAAATTAGTTTATTATTAAACATTATTTTATATATATTAAAGTATTAACTTTTTATATAAGCTTTTTTTTTTAAAATATAGTTTATTAATTAATATTTTTTTTTTTAGCAAACAAAATTTTTTTTATTTATATAAATATTTATATAATTTTAGTTAAAATATTGTTTTTAAAAATTATAGAAATATTAGCTAGTATTTTTATATTGTACGGGGTAGCAATTAATATAGTTATATTGCTTGTTTATATAATAAGTATTCTCTACTTTTTATATAAAATATTTGTTTAATAAATTATTTTTAATTTAAAAATATAGAAAGAAATTAGAAAAAAAACCTATAAACGTAAATTCTTAAAGAATAAGTATTATTTTAAATTCTAGCATACTTTTATATATCTATATAATAGTTATACTAAAATATATATTTTTTAAATATTTTGTTTTAAGTACTTTTTATATTCTTAATAGCTTATTAATTATAACTTTTAATATTTTATATAAAAATAATATTAGTTTAATTTATTTAATACTAGTTATAGTTTATAACTATATTAAAATATAAGTTTATAGTATTATATATTTTTTTTCTATATAATTAGAACTAATATAATATATATAATAATTTTTTATATAATTAGTTAAAATAACTAAAAATATTATATAAAACTATTTTTTTATAATATTTACAGTTTTTTTTTATTAAATTTTTAAAAATATTTAATATTTTGCTATTAAAATAATTTTATTTTAAATATTATATATAAATAAAATCTAAATATAAAATATTAATTGGTTAAAAGTTTATAAAATGTATTATAAAACTAGATATTTTATTATATATTAAAAATATAGCATATTTTTAGTTTATATAGCTAGGTTATTAATTAGTATAAAAAATAAATAGCGTTTTATAATTAGGAATATTTTTTAAAAATATATTTTTAGTGCTTTATTATTATATAATAATATATTATTTTAGGTTAAAAATCATTTTTAATTTTATATATAAAAGTTTTTTTAAAATTATACTTTAGTTTTAAAAGTAAGTACTATAAAACTATTCTATTATATAAAAAAGTTTTTATTATTATAGTTTTAACTAAAAAGTTACTAATTTAAAATAAAAAATATTAATAATATTTAAAATTATTATATAAAAAATTAAAGTTTATATATTAAGATATATTTACTTTTTATAAGTTATATAATATAGTTTTTTTTTAAATATTTTATTAATTTTTAGTTTAAAATATTTTTTATATAAAATATATTATATATTTTTATAATAATTTTATTATTAATTAATTATAATATTTATAGTTTAATTAATTTAATATTTTTTATTAATATTTTTTAAAAAAATTTTAGTTTATATATAGTTTAACTATATTTAATATATAAATATATAATTTATATATTAATTTTTTTTTTAGTTATTATATAAAATTTATATAAAATATTATTATATATATAAAAATTAATTATTTTTTATATAATAATTAAAAAAATGCTAATATATTTAGCAATTTTTTTAGTTATAAATTTATATAAAAAGTTAATTAAAAATATTAAAAGTTATTTTTTAAAAGTTTTAGCGTTTTTATATATTTGTTTTTAATAGCTTTTATATAATTAGCTATTATTTAATGTATTTATAAATATAAAAAATAAAAATAAAAAAGTTTAATTATAATACGAACTTTTATATAGTTTATATAATAATAATTAAAAAATAATATTACTATACGTTATTAATTATATTTTTATATAAAAACTAAACCAAAGTACAAATAAATAAATAATTTTTTTTTGTTAGCTTACTATTAAAAGAACTAAAATATAATATAAAATATGTAGTCCGTATAACTAGGTTAAAATTTTGTTTTTATTTTTGCTAATTTATGTTTTTTAGCTAAAAATACTAATTAGTATTAAATCGCTAGGAACTATAATATTATACGTAACAAAAAAAATAAAATAAATAATTATATATATTGATCTATTTTTTTAACTATCTATATAAAAGTAAGACTTTTATTTAAAAGATTTTTATATAATAAAAGAATTCTGCATATATATACTGCTTATATAATTGGACCAATAGCTAATTGCTAGTGTTATATAAATAGTCTTGTATGTAGTCGGCAGTAGCTTTGTGCGTAGTTAATACTATTATTACAACAAAAAATAATAATTTGTATAGTTTTAATTTAAAAAAAATAATAATATTTATATTAATACTAAATATTTTAATAAAAAGATTTAGTTTTAGGATTATAGTTAAAGCTATATTAGTAGTAAAGCTAAAATTAATAAAAATAAAATTAAAAAATTTAAAGCTATTAGTAGCAAAAAAAAAATTATAATTAATAAAGTTATTATTATTATTATTTTTGCTTTTTTAATATTTTTTTTTGGTTTTTTTTTTTTTTGCTATTTTTTAAAAGCTAGCTTAAAAAAAACTTAATAAA
Source organism: Ustulina deusta (assembly GCA_023159155.1). Taxonomy (NCBI): domain Eukaryota; kingdom Fungi; phylum Ascomycota; class Sordariomycetes; order Xylariales; family Xylariaceae; genus Ustulina; species Ustulina deusta. The sequence goes on along the minus strand of JAJNNX010000028.1, from coordinate 601,038 downwards.
ACATTTTTATAAAAAATAAATCTTTTTATAATAAATATACTTAAGTTTTTTATTAAAAACTAATAAGTTTATATTATTTTTTTTAATTTTTAATTTTGTTATTTTTGCTTAGTAGTTATAATAGTTTTATTAAAAATAATAGCTTTTTTTATAATTATATTATTTTTATTTTATTTAAATATAATATTATAATATTAAAAAAATATAATAAAAAATATATTAAAAAAAGATCTAAAAAAATTAAAAAACTTATTAATAAAGATTAGTTTTATAATAATATAAATATTATTTAACTTTATTAATTTATTTTAAATAATTTAAAGTTTTAAAACTAGCTTAATTATATTATTTTTATAAAACTTTAAAGTAATGTTGTTTTATTTATATATTAATAATTAGAAAATAATATTATTATAAAGTTTTAATTTTTTAATAGTTTTTATTTATATAAAAGTAGTAATATTATAAAAAACTATATTAATATATTTAATTATTATTTAAATATTAGATTTAAACTAATTTTAAATTGTTATATAAGCTTTATTTTATTTGTTTTTTTAGTTTTAAAATTTTTTTTTCATAAATAGTAATATTTTTGCTAGTTTATTAAACAAAAATCAAAACTTCAGTTTTTTTAAATAAAAATTATTTATATTTTATTATTAATAAATATTTAAATATTTTTTTAATAAACTTAATATAATTTATAAAAAAATTTATTATAAAAATAAACTTTAAACTTATTAATTTAATTTTGCTTATTATAACTATTTCACTAAGCTATTTTTAAATAAGTTTTAAGAACTAAAACTTCAATATTAAAATTAAAAACATAAATAATAGTTTTTTATTTAAACTTTTATATAATAAGTAGTAAGCTTAATAGCGCTTAAAAATATATTATTAAAAAATAAAAAAAATAAATAAAAGTATTAATATTAATATATAATTAGCTAGTCCAAATATTATTAAATATATAAAAATAATTGGTATAAATATTACTAATATATAAGTGGTATTAAAGTTAAAAATATAAAAATAAAAGAATTTTTTTAAATAATAACTTTAAAATTAAAAAGGTTTAATTTGTTTAGAAATAAAAAAAGTAGTAATATAAGTTGTAAACTTAGCAATAAATTATAGAACAAAATATTATTAAATAAAAAAAATTTGTTTTTAGATTTATTTATAAATAAATTAAGTAAAACAATAATTAATTTAGTAATAAAATATAAAAAATTATTTTTATTAAAAAGTCAAAAAATATAAAAATAAAAAAGTAGCTTTAACCTAAAAAAATATTATATTTTTAGTTTTACTTAAATAAATAGATTATAAATATTTAGAAATAAAAAATAAAATAGCTAATAATAAGAACTTTTTTTATTAAGCTTAGTATTAATAAAGTTTTATAGCTAAAATATTTAATAAGTAGCTAAAACTAAAAATTTAATAGCTAAATTATATTATAATATTTTAAGTTAGTTTTAGTTTATAAAAATAATAATAAAAATAAGTAATGTTAGAATTTTTATTTGTTTTAGTTTTAAAAAAAAAATCTTATTTATTTATTATATTAAAAATTATATAAATTAAATTAAATATTTATATATTATATAGTATTTATAAAACAAATAAAACAAATTAGCTTTTGTTTAAAATTAATATTTTTGTTTAATATTAAAACGTTTTAAAAAGTTTTATTGCAGTAAAAAATCGGAAAAATATTTATAAAAAGTTATAGGTCCGCTAGCGTTTAAATTAAGCAAAACTATTAAGTAGTATTTATATTAAAAATAATATAAGTAAGTTGTTTTAGGCTTATAACCTATTAAAATAAATAGATATATATATAAGTAAACAGAATATTTTATATATTTAAGATAATTAGAAAAAAAAATTAAAGACCAAAGGTCCGGAGGAATCTAGTGATATATATAGTCAGAGAATAAAGTATACCTAATCTCTATATTCTAACACCTCCCTAAAATTACAGGAAGCATTATTATCAAAAAAAAGATATATTCCTAGCTTCTAAATGCCAAGCGTTTATTAACGAGGCAGATTTACTTAGTTGTACGCTCTCTATTCTATGAACTTATGCCTTGGACAAAACCAGCTTGGGGCCTCCCGGTACACCCCTCCGCAATAGTCCCTCTGGATCATACTGCTTGCTCGCTGTCTATAATGTGGCCTAGGTCAATTATCTATATTTTGTTTAATTCGAGGCACAAAGGGGACTCTTTACACTCTGCTGCCCTGTAGGTTGTCCGATAAGTACTTATATGTAAGGATATAATAAATCTAGCTATGGCATGAGGAAGTGGGTTGCCTCCACAGCCTGGCAGTCAAGTCCATTTCGGTATCTATAGGTGCCTTCTGGGGTATTGATTGAGCGCGCGGATGTGATGGCTGATTGGGCGGCCAACACTTCATAGAACTTATCACAACCATAATATAACCTTAACTACCCAAGGGTACAACTTCTAATGCGTGCAACTAGGTACTATCATCGGTCCTTGCTTACATACAATCTTGCATCGGGTTCTTGCATAGGCGTTGCCACTCGAACCACGCTGCAGATTTACTAGCTGGTGCTCCAAGAGAAGCGCTTTATGCAGAACTTGGCTAACCTTTCTCGGTAGCCAACGATTTACTGTTTAACTATCGAACATATACCAACACTCGGTAATAGGGGCAATATTTATTTAAAATAATAAAAATGCATAACATACAACACTAGGAATTCGCTGGTCTTCAATAACCCAACTACTAATCTGGCAGCTTCCAAAATAGTTTGGCGTATAATTGAAGTTAAAAGTTGCTGTCAGATTCATTGTAAAAGAGGGTAACATCCGATCACATTGGAGTAACCTGAATGTTGTTTTAATATGCAAAAGTACAGATCTACTGCTTATTATTCCTTTTTAAGTGCTAGCGCAGAGCTAACCTTTAGCATCCTTCACAGAAAATGGATGGCAAGGCCAAAGAGATGTTGTATTGTTAATGGAGTCTACAGAATACAGTGGGAATCTGACTGCAACTACAGCTACGGACCAATAAGCTCGTGCGGTCTTCAAAGTGGAGCCCGGATGGGTACTAGCTGTCACAACCTATCTTTTTTCTCTCTCTTTTTTTCTCTCCTTTTTTCGATTTACGGTGCTTATATGTATTCGATCTATTTGATTAACTCGTTCCCCATGATATTCCACACTTGTAACTGGCCTGTCTGGGATGAGTGGCACAAAGGCCTCCTCCTAGGCTGGATATCTGACCACCCAGTCTGATATCGAGAGATAGCCCGAAATTTACGACTTGAATTTTAAAAAGTCCAAGACCTTTATGGAAGATTATAACTGTGTTCCAAGCCCATGATATCCATTCCTTGTAGCAAATAGACAATTCTACGTCATTCGATGGACTTCGTTTTCTGTGCTAATGAAGCAATCGTTAAGCCCACCGTACAGCGTTGTTCAAGTAGTCGTCAAATCAGCATTGCAGTTTGAAAACCCACACCGGTATCTGCTGTATTCCGCCTGTTTTGGCACAGACTGAGTAATAATGTGCCATCCCGAATCCTGCATACGTCCCCTCTATTTACGTTACCTAAGCCGACATACATCGATGTATCATGCCGGGAAGCCTTTCATGGGTAATTACTTACTAATAGCTTCGGCCGGATACGAGGTTCTGTAACTCAGGGAATACTAAAAATCAATAACGTAGGAAGAAGCTGCAAGAAAACTCCGGGTGCCGGTGATATTTCGAATTTCAGTTTACCTATCCACGAGTCAGGTTTAGAATGGACGGGCTTGGATTAATTATATTCTATCGGATATGATATGGCCACATTGAGCAGCCCTTCTCGATCCCTATTTGTTCCCTAGTTATCTCGACATCCTAGTCTCGAAATGTCCTCGCAGGTTCAGCCGGCCACTTGCTGTCAATAGCGGTAAACTAAGCAACGTGATCCGCAGACTTGAGACATCTGGCATTTGTAAATATCCCCACTCGACTACATACAATATCCCGGTAAATTTGTCCCGCGATACGAGGATCCGATTGACATGTGGGTTGCTCGTTGGAGGGCGTGGGTAGCATGAGATTACAGCCTAAGAAGCATGGAATCCTTGTGACATTGCATTGGATATTGATGCAAGAAACCCAGAAAAGAAGAAATACCCTCAGATGGTAACGTCCGCCCCCACGCTGCACCTGTAGTTCACACCCTTCACGTAGTATCTCTGCGTCCTCCAGTACCATCTAAAGAGCACAGGAAAGTCGTGGTGTCGGCCATGATAAACTCGATTAACACCGTCAAAATGAATGACACTAAGGAACTCTGGGTGTATAAAGGCGACCTTTATACCTAGGTTTTTAGCTGGATCGGCTTTCCAGCATCGTTATCATTCACCTTTTCATAGCATAGCCAATCTCCACTTAACCTACAAGCAAGCATCAGTAATATCATTAGCCATCAAATACCATGTCAAGCGAAGAAAAGCCGTCCGAAGACATCGTCAAGGTAATCAAGACCCTGGACCCGTTCCCTTTCGACAACTATGCTAATCGACGGCATAACAAGGCTCGGATGGAGTTGGATTGGGGGCTACAACAGCATCTTGAGCAAGCACCCAACTATCCTGCCGACGACCCTGACCAACTGTCAGCTGCTGTTCGCCCGATATGTGTCTCTATGCTAGAAGAAATAGGATATAAGGGAACACCCAGGCCGAGTGATCAGGCCATTGAGTCCCTTCTGGCATTAATGCGCCAACGGGCTATTCAAATCGCCGTCCCTCTCGATAATCCCGCTTCCTCCAAGGCATTCTGGCTTGCCTTCTCACTAGGACTGGTAAGTAACATAACTATATCATACCAAGGCAAACTTTCACTCAGCGCTCGTATTCCATAGCTGTCGTACATTAGCCACCCGGTCGAAGTTCAAGCTTACATCGGCCTCTTCACGTGGCTTCTGACTCAGTATGACGATATAGTCGGCCAAAAGGGTCAAATGCTAGAGGAGGCAGGCCGTTTCCACGAACGCTTTTTCCGCGGCGAAACCCAACCAAATGCACTCCTAGACGGCGTTGCACAGCTGGTCCGGGAAGCCCCCGAGCACTTTGACCCTGTCCTCTCGACGTTGATACAAACCTCGGTGCTTAATTTCCTAACTAGCAACTTGCTCGAGCAACGTACCGAGTTCAAGAATCTCTGTGTCACGAAAGAAGGTGGGGAATTTCCGTACTACTTCCGTGCTATTGCAGGCTTAGCTGAGGCCTATGCTATCTGCTGTTATCCCAAGGCATTATATCCGGACATCGGGCTCTTTATCGAGGCCATTCCGGCTATGTCAAGGTTTATAAACATCACCAACGATGTCCTATCGTAAGTAGCTGCTGCTTGAAGTTGTCGTTGAGGTTGACTGCATTACTAACTCTTGGCAGCTTCTACAAGGAGGAGGTGGGTGGCGACAAGCGAAATTATATCAATAACAGAGCAGTTTGTGAAGAGAAAAGCGCCCTACAAGTGTTGGAGCTGGTCAAATCTGACGCATTGGGGCGTGCGATGCGGGTTCGTCACATTCTCGAGGGGAGAGGAAAGTACGCTAAGTCGTGGGAGGACTTTGTGAGGGGATACATCGCAATGCATACTACCAACTCTCGATATCGGCTGTTCGAGTTGCACTTGGGCGAAGAGCATCCCCTTGCCGCCTTCAAAGCTAGCATCAAGGCTTCACTCAACCCCTCTGCCGACACATGTGTGCCGTATTGAGGACGATAACAGCACCTTATTCTTGCTATCACACGGCTAAGACCTGCCAAATCCAGGTTGGTAGACCTGTGAATCTACGCGGAGGCTATTAGAGGATACAGGTACCTATCGCGAATGCAAAAAGCATTGGATGCTTTGCCGAGTTAGTCTAGTTCTACGTATAACCCGCTTGGCATCTTGATGCGAATTGGAATTAACGATCGAATTTTATCTCTCCTGCCCATTCTTAACTTCACCCTACATCCAGTCCATCCATGGCAACATTGTTGGCGTGCAGCTATCTATATTTTTGAGTACCGGAGGTATCAGTAAAAATGATGTCGTGCATGCTTCGGACTGATCGTTACACCTACTAATGCCAAAAAACTTTGCTTTCCCACTCTGTTTGATGCGCGTAGACTGGGGCGGATGTCCCAGGATCTTGGCAAACAAGAATCTCTTCTCCTAGCTGTATATTTTACACCGGACGGGATGTTCCGTCAGAAGCGTGCTTACTGTTCCGGGCAAGACACTGCTCTCTGAAAGTTGCCTAACCCCAAGTTTCGGTTTGCTCGTGAGCGGGAGGTAGTCTGTGCCAAAGAACTCGGCCTAGTGATTGTAGGCTATAGTTCGCAAGTTAAAAAAATATCTGCCTTTCTGGTGTCCAAATTCGAAAGGGTCTCGGCAAGACTACTACTGCCCATCCCATCGAAAGCTTTGGTCACATCGAAGGTAAGAGCGGGACTTTGCAATCCGGTGTTAATGTTAGGTAGGAATAGCCTGATAGTAGCAGCCCTGCCGCAGAACGTCACAATCTCGTCCATTCTTGCAGGATCTCCCCTTCCCTCGTTGGACCACGAAGTATAGGACCACTGGGTGAGAGTCTTGTAGCTCGCCCGATCACGGAACTCACTTCCCGAAGCAAGAAAATTGCCGTAGGCTGGCCAGTCATACTGGAGATAGTCCGCAATAAAAAGAAAAGCGATACTGAAGAGATGGTCTTGCCTCGCCATGCCTGTCTGAACCTCGTTCAAGATGAAATTTTAGCTGGCCACGACTTGCACTGCAGCACTCGGAGTCAGCTATTGCCATTTCAGTGTGGTTTATGATGGTTACAGAAGATTCTAGACAGAGTCTTGGTGAAGAAGAAGGGGAAAAAAAAAAAAAAAGAAAGAAACTGCGTGCTCTGAAAGATGCTAAAACCAGGAGAAAATGTTTCCCAGAATTGCTCGCAAACGTAATCCCTGGTCGGGTCAAGGAAGCGAAGGTGTAAGTTGTCCTAGCCAATGAGGATCAGTAGAGAAATCGAGGAAGCGGAGGGGCACCGGAACTACTTACAACGCTCACATATTATCTCATATTCTTTGGATCAACGTCGTCGCTGACTGGAGCGATTCCAGAGCACACTGAACGAAGGGAAAGCTTAAACAGAAACCTCATTGCAGAGTAAATTCCTATATACGGACTGTCGGGATGAGGCTCTGGCCTTGATAAAGTAGGCGCCATGTTGCGACACAAGTACGCAACATAAAATAGGAAAGTGAATCGTTTCGAAGCTGTCGGGAGATAATTACACAATAAGAGCACAACAACTATGGGAGGCATTTGTCTCCTTATATCCTCGGACAGTGTCACACAGCCAAGACGGCCAAAGCTCTGTGAGGTAGGTAGCCTGTAGAAGTGAGGCTCCAGTGTTACACGGCCCAGTTCGCCAAGGACGTTACATACTTTAGCTAGTATGCAGTTAGGAGTGCTACGCGCCCGCGCCCTCACATATACGGATAAGCACCCAGCCCGTATACAAGGAGACCTAACAATCTCTTCAATCCTAGAAGAGTTACAATTGTAGTCAGGCAGCGTTGGGTATAAAGACAACCATAGATTCCCCGCAAGGGCAGAGAAGAGGGAAGATCATGGACCGTGAGACCCCTAGAAAATTATTAGCTGAATATGACTACGTTCCAAGCCCTAATATAAGCCCTTCTCACATCAAGCGATTGGAGGGCAATATTGATAGAGACCTGTAGGGAGCGCGAACTAGGTACCTAATAACCTCTGTAGGCGGCCCATGCGCGGGTTCGATGACCCTAAGTAAGTACCTAAGGTAGATGTATCCACTATCCGTAATAGATTAGCGTTACAAACGTGCTACTACCGTTAAATACGGGTAACGTACTTAGTCTCTTTCGTTTTACGGCTTCGAAGGACTGAAGGCACTCTTTCAGCAGGCAGCTACCCTACCCCACCTATGTTGCCTCTTATCTTATCTATATTGCCCCTCCATCTGCCACTTCACAGACCCGATAATTCATATGAGTCAGGCTTGTTTGCGCTCTCTCTGCACCAACACCCCGCCATCCTCGACACATCGCTGATGACGGACACGCAGCACGATCGATCGACATGAGCATCAGCTTCCCTGCTACTGAGGAGGAAATCCTCAGCCTCTGGCGGGAGATTGACGCCTTCCAGACCCAGCTCCGTCTAACTGAAGGAGGGCCCCGCTTCAACTTCTACGATGGCCCCCCCTTTGGTATGTCGGCCGTCCACCGTGATCGAGTCAAATGGCCATGGGCATGAACTGACAATCTTGGAATTCCAGCAACTGGTACGAATGCGGACATCTCAAGACGCCTTGTCGATCTAACCGGTGCCCAGGTCTGCCGCACTACGGGCATCTTCTCGCATCCACAATCAAGGACATCATCCCCCGGTACTGGTCTATGAAGGGCCATCACGTTGTCCGCCGCTTTGGTTGGGACACAGTAAGCGACATCGAGGCTTATTGTTCGCACCTTGGGAGGAAATTGCTGACTCTCGATATTGCAGCACGGCGTCCCCATCGAATTCGAGATCGACAAGAAGCTCGGCATCTCCGGGAGAGACGCCGTCGCGCGTCTGGGAATAGAAAAGTACAATGCCGAGTGTAGAGCAGTGGTCATGAGATATGCCGGCGAATGGAGGCAGACTATCGAGCGACTGGGCCGCTGGATCGATTTCGATAACGACTACAAGGTATGTCCCAGCTGTGCCAGGACGTGGTGTCAGAATCAATCTAAAGGCCTCCTTAGTCTATGGATGTGACGTTCATGGAATCTTGCTGGTGGGCCTTCAAGCAACTCTTTGACCAAGGCCATGTCTACCGAGCCTATCAAATCATGCCTTTTTCCACCGCCCTCTGCACGCCATTGAGTCATATGGAGTCCAAGCAGAACGAGAAAATGACCCAGGATCCCGCCGTTTCTGTTTCGTTCCCCATCCTTGGCGTCGAGAACTTTGAAAACACATCGCTTGTCATCTACACAACGACGCCGTGGACTCTGCCGTCCAACTTACTTGTCGCGGCCCATCCCGGACTCGAGTATCTTGTCATTCTCGACGAGAAATCAGGCCGACAGTACATTCTCCTCGAAGTCGGACTGTCCTGGCTTTACAAGGATCCAAAGAAGGCCAAATATAAAATCGTCAAAAGAGTTAAGGGCGCTGATATGATTGGCTGGAAGTACGAACCTCTCTTCAGCTACTTCGCCGACAGCTTCTCCGATTGCTTCCAGGTCATTGGAGCGGATTATGTCGAAGCTGGCGAGGGAACTGGGCTGGTGCATCAGGCCCCGGCTTTCGGGCAGGAGGATTATGATGCTGCTGTTGCTGCTGGCTTCATCACTCCTCAGCGTCTGCCTCCATGCCCGGTTGACGACAAAGGCTGCTTCACACCCGAGGTCCCAGATTACGCCGGGCAACACGTGAAGACTGCGGACAAGGCAATTATCAGGGATCTAAGGCCTACCGGGCGTCTTCTGATTGAACGCCAGGTCATGCATAACGACAAATTCTGCTGGAGATCTGACACACAACTCATCAGGAAAGCCGTCTCCTCGTGGTTTGTCCGGGTAACAGATTCCATTCCGGAAATGCTCAAGAATCTTGAGTCGACAACTTGGGTACCGCAAACGGTTAGAGATAACCGGTTTGCCAATTGGGTCGCAAATGCCCACGACTGGAATGTCTCTCGAAACCGCTACTGGGGCACTCCTATTCCCCTATGGGTCAGTGAAGATTACGAAGAGGTAGTCTGTGTCGGGAGTATTGCCGAACTCAAGCAACTAAGTGGCTTCGAGGGTTCATTGGAAGATATCCACCGTGATCGGATTGACCCAATTACCATCCCGTCCCAGCGTGGTAAGGGTACGCTTCGAAGAATAGATGAAATCTTTGACTGTTGGTATGTTACATACTCACTGCAGAGCCCCCACAGCCTAACTCACACGGGTAACCTAGGTTTGAGTCTGGAAGCATGCCTTTCGCATCTAGGCACTATCCCTTCGAGAACGAGGATCAATTCCAGAGAGATCTTTTTCCCGCAGACTTCATTGCTGAGGGGCTCGACCAGACGCGCGGTTGGTTCTATACCCTTACCGTCCTCGGCAATAAGCTGTTCCACATGTCTCCTTTCCGGAACTGTATTGTCAATGGCATCATATTGGCAGAAGATGGGAAGAAAATGTCGAAGAGACTCAAGAACTTTCCTGACCCTTCTATAATTCTCAAGCAACATGGGGCTGACGCGTTACGGCTTTTTCTCATCAACTCCCCGGTTGTCAGAGCAGAGTCGGTACGGTTTCAGGAATCCGGCGTGAAGGAAGTTGTATCTAGAGTTCTCCTCCCACTCTGGAACAGCTATCGCTTCTTTTCTGAACAAGCTATCCTTTACAAAAAAACCACTGGTCACGACTTTATTGGTCAGCTCGGGGTTGTCCAGTCCAGCAACATCATGGATAAGTGGATTCTTGCCAACTGTCAGAGCTTGTTACGCTTCATAAACCAGGAAATGCTGGGTAAGGACACATCTCATCTCTCCGTTATGCAACCAAATCTAACGTTGGAAAGGTTACCGGCTCTATACTGTTACTCCAAGGTTGCTGAGGTTCATTGACGACTTGACGAATTGGTACATCCGATTTAACCGCAAGAGACTGAAAGGCACAGCCGGTCTGGGGGCCGAAGACACCGCAGCTGCGATGAACACGTTGCTCGAGGCCCTGTTCACCATTATCCGCGCCATGGCACCTTTCATCCCATTTCTCACCGAGCACATATACGGCTTGTTGAAGCCGCATCTTGGTCCTGCTATTGCGCAGTTTGCCGACTCGAGGAGCGTGCATTTCCTGCCCTACCCCACCGAGCAGGAAGCTTTACTCGACGAGGATATCGAACGAAAGGTATCTGCTATGCAGAACGTCATCCGGCTAGCAAGAACGGCGAGGGAACGAGCCAACGTGCCGCTCAAAACGCCGCTGCTCTCCCTGGTAGTCATAGCCGATTCACGTGTCCTCTCTGATGTAGGATCGCTCAGTTCCTACATCAAAGAGGAGTTGAATGTCAGAGAAGTCACCATATCAAGTGATGAGGAGCAATTCAACATCCTTCTCCAAGCTAGAGTGGACTGGCCCACCCTCGGCAAGAAGTTGAAGAAGGAAGTCCAAAAGGTTCGGAAAGCTCTTCCAGACCTATCACAAGAACAATTGAGACAGTACCTTCGCAACAAACGAATTGATGTTGCGGGGATACAGCTCGAGGAGAACGACCTGACAATCGTCCGGGTCCTTGGGACGAATGACGCCGGTTCTTCAGATGGGCGTAAATGGGAGCCAGCCTTTGAGGAAGACGTGATTGTGCTGTTAGATGTTTCTTCGCATCCAGAGCTCCAGGAGGAAGGTTTCGCTCGCGAGATGATCAACAGAGTTCAGAGACTACGCAAAAAGGCTGGGTTGGTACCAACCGACGACGTCCTCATGCAGTATACTGTCCTTTCAAACCCCGAAAACATCAACATCTCCTCAGTAGTGTCGTCTCAGGATTCGTTGTTCACAACAGCCTTGCGCGGCAAGTTGGAGGAGACTATAGCTCGGGGTCCGGAAGACGCTGTTATCCTGGAAGAGGAACAAGTCATTGGCAACTTGAATTTGCTGTTACGAGTTGCTAAGATTTGAACGATAGTCTCGAGCCGCACCTCCACTGATAGTAGGAGAGATGACCTAGTTGGACCTTACTAGATAGTTTACTGCTAGCACGCAGAATAGACATGTTCTCTTCGCGCATATCTTGTGCTGCTTTCTTACCCCGATCTTCTAATTGTACGGCAGGCCTCTGCATCTCGTTAGGTAGATCGCCGTCTTCACCTGGGAGGAAACGTATTCTGCCGCTGCAGCTATTTCATGATGGTTTCCATACTAAAAGCTAGTTGGTATACCATGGTTAACCTGGATGACTGAAGGACCATTTCTTCACACCATGTGAAGAAGACTCTGGTTTCGGACAAATCTCGGTGGCTCTCTACTATTTGAGTTCGGGGAGACTTTGTAAAACCATAATAATTAAATAATGCAAGAAAGGCGCTATTAAGGGCGCAGGTTGGTGGTCAATGGTAGTAGGTGTTGGGCACTAAGGATGATGTTGATGCTGTAGGAGATGAAGATGCAACCAGGGTGAGGTCTTTATATGCACCGTGCCTTGTATCCTCTCCCGGCGCGGGGAATAAATAGATGTGGCAGCTGATTCCAGTTGCTGGCAGATGAAGACATAAGATCCGGTCTGGGGCATCAAGGTGGGGCTCATGGTGGTTGCGGTGGCGGTCTCTCAAACCCCAATCCAGCCAGGCTGCTAACCGTTGGGCAATGCCGAACAGAGCCCCGAACAGAGCCCCGAACAGGATCCCATCCCGGGTTACATCTGTATAGCCTGGATTTGTCGAGGTCTGCCATCAACGTGAAAACCAACGCTGTAGACCTCAGACTTTCCTACGTCATGAAACAAAGCCTCTCATGGCACTCGGGCTGTCTTGGTGCTTCGTGAGCAACATCTTTATGGACACATCATGGCCGGCTCTCGGCAATTCGAGCAATATGAGCTGCTTAACATGGTACTTGACACCACCCCCATCATCGACAATCATGCCCACCCGCTCCTCAAAAGTGAATTCATGAGCCATCACCCTCTCCCCTCAATCGCTACGGAAGCAACCGGAGACGCTCTCCAGGATTCATCGTCAAGTCTTGCCCACATCCGTGCGGTCAAGCAGCTAGCACAGATCCTTGGCTGTGAACAGACTTGGAATGCCGTTGCTTCCAGCGTTGAGCAGAAACGGGCTGCCTCGCCCAAGGCATGGATCCAGCAGTGTTTGGAAGGCATCGAGACAATACTGGTTGACGACGGCCTGGGCGCACCCGAGCGGGCTGAGGGGTACTCGTGGCACGACTCGTTTACGAAAAGCAAATGCAAGCGTATTGTTCGGATTGAGTCGATGGCTGAAGACATCATCGCCCGTCACTGCGTCTCAGCCAAAGCGGCAAGTCAAATAGGCAAGCCAGAGGAGCTAGCTCTCGCAGTGGCGAAGCATGGAGAAGACATCCTACTTGAGTTCAAAGCAGAGATCGAGCGGTGTCTTGCTGACCCCGAGGTGGCCGGTTTCAAGTCTATCATCTGCTACCGAGGTGGGCTGGACATTGTATCAAAAGACCGCTTGCCCCTCGCCGGGCCGGAACATCAGTTACGACAGATCATAGAGGCGCACGTTAGGGGCAAACACGATTTCGCTTCTAAGAGGCGGCTGCAGCATGGATCCCTGAACGATCTAATCGTTCACGAGACTGCACGTCTGATCAGCGACAGCGCCTCCCCGTTCAAAAAGCCGTTCCAGTTCCATACTGGCTTTGGGGATAATGACATCAACTTAGCTAAGGCGTCACCTTCCTTCATGCAGCCTTTCATCCGAGAATATCCGACTGTGCCAATCGTGATACTTCACGCGAGCTACCCTTGGACACAGGAAGCAGGTTATCTGGCGGCCATGTACAAAAATGTTTACGCCGACATCGGCGAGGTCTTCCCATTCATCAGTCGCCAGGGTCAAGAGAATGTTGTCAAGCAGATCCTCGAGCTGTGTCCTTGGTCGAAGATCCTCTGTAGTACTGACGGTCATCTGTTGCCTGAGACATACTTGCTAGCTACCACACAATTGCGATCTGTTTTGAAGACTGTAAGTTCCTGAACATCTACATCTTGCGAAGAATTACTGATCTTCTTAGGTTTTGGGGGGGCTAGTACAAACAGGACAGCTCGATGAGAAACAAGCAGTGACATTGGCGCGAGACATCTTATTCACAAACTCCAAGAACTTATACAACCTATCAGTCAACACGACGCTCCCGAGTTTTGCGCAACTCAAAGCCTCCACCCCGACGAGCTTGCGCCAAGCGTCACCCCTAGGCCAGCTTCGCGCGATGGAGGCAAAGATTCTCCGAGTTTGCTGGCACGACTATACATCTAGTACACGATGCCGTCTAGTGCCTATCAAAAAGGTCTACAAGACTCTCGAAAGCGGTAAACCGCTCACAATATCCATTACAAAAGCTTGTTTCGGCCTGCTGCAAATGGACACGCTAATCCCCCAAATCAACGCAACGGGCGTATACACAATGACCCCGGACTGGTCGACGCTGAAATCTGGACCAGTCGATGGGCACGTATCAGTCCTTGCTGAGTTCCTGGAATTAGACGGCACCACCGCTGTTCTCTGTCCGCGCACCCTTCTGCGTAAGGCGGTAGCGAAAGCCGCGTCGCAGAATCTTACTTTTCTTATGGGATTTGAGGTCGAGTTCCTGATCCTAGAACGCATTTCTACTCCCAAGCGGGAGAGATTCCGCACCAAGAGCAGCGACGCCCATGCGTGGTCGAAGGCTAGCGCATTGGCAGACTGGGGCCGCAAGGGGAGTTTTGGCAACGCCGCAGACGAGATGCTGACCGGTCTTGCGGATGCCGGGATTGAAATCGAGCAATTTCACCCTGAAAGTGCATGGGGACAATTCGAAATTGTACTGGGCGCCCTGCCGCCACTTGAAGCATGCGATACGCTCCTCCACGCACGGCAGATCCTCGAGTCTGTGGCAGCGCGGCATGGCTTCAAAATGACACTTCACCCGAAGCCGTTTGAAGAGGCCCCTGGTTCGGCATCACATGCGCACATCTCTATTTCGTCACCGAATGGCAACGATCCAGGCGTCTACGAGTCCTTCTATGCCGGGATCTTGAAGCACTTCTGTGCTCTCATCGCCTTCATGTATAGCAACCCGACGAGCTACGAGCGCATGGTAGACAGCTGTTGGGCTGGCGGGCGCTGGGTGACGTGGGGGACGCAGAACAGGGAGGCGCCGCTGCGGAAATGCGAGGACAGCCACTGGGAGCTGAAGACTCTTGACGGCCTCGCAAACCCGTACCTAGCGGTTGCGGCGATACTAGCGGCGGGCGCCGAAGGCGTGCGGATGAGGACGCCGCTGAAATGGAAGGATTGCGCAGAGGACCCGGCAAAATTGAACGAGGCAGAGAGGAGCATGTTGGGTATTGATACGATGTTTCCGAGGAATCTACGAGAGGCGCTAGAGTCGTTGAGCGCCGATCGAGAACTTGCGGGATTGCTGGAGCCGGAATCAGTACAGCGGTATATCGACTCAAAGAATGCCGAACTGGAGATCTTGGATCCGATGTCATCAGAAGGACGGCGGCATTGGGTATTGGATCGGTACTAATCTAAAGCGAGGCTAATTGTAGCCAGAGCCAACACGCAGGCTATTCTAATGTATACATAAGCAGCCAGCTCAGATCGCATTGAAGTACAATTCATGCGGCACAGCCCGCCATCGAACGTCGGTGAAATCACCCAGGTAGTTCCCTGCCACAGTTGGAAACAAGAATTTGCGATATTGATAGGTTTAGTACTATGTTGGAAGCATGTTTACCTATGTTGGGTATCTATCCAGGTAGCTTTTACCACTCCAAATTAGGATTGGCGGATTTGCTGCCTTTACCCAGGCTCGGCCATCAGTTAAGTGTTTATGTATGGAAATCGGGAAGCAGGTAAAGAAGATGGCTAGGTACTACGCCCTACACGTGTCGGATTTGGTGGTGGGCTAAGTGGTGGCTAGGTGGTGATGAGAGCCTTAGAGTGGCTAGTGAGAAGTGCCACTATGGGGGTGAAGGGGTATACCCTTAGCCAATAGAACGTTTTAGTGGTTCCACACCTAATTGTATGAGGGATATATGTATAAAGGGTGTAAATACACTACACCAACAGACCTACAACAACAACAATAATAACACACCTTCTGCGGGCAATACGTGGCGAGATCGCTAGTGCTAAATCCAACAACACGCATCTACTATATATTGTAGAAATACCACCTTATCTAGCTGTACTTAGACTTGTTTTTTAATATAATATATAATACTATAGTTATATTTTTATTAAATATTTTTAAAAAAATTATATATATAAAAAAAGTAACGTATACTACGGGCATCTTATGTATATAGGCATTTCGCGCACTTTTTTGCACTTTTATACATAAAACCAAAATAACTTAACTATAATATAAAAAATTAATTATTTTTTATTATAGCTGTTTTTACTAAATATTTTTATTTTATTTTGATATATATAAGTATTATATCTAGGTTTATTATAAGTTTTATAACGCTATTTCTATACTAGACTTTTTTTTATATAATAACTATCTGTTTATATTTTGTGTAATATTTGCTTTTTAATAGCTTTTTTTATTTTTTATTTTTGTTTTTTTTATATAGTAAAAAAATTTTTTTTTTGGATACATTTGTTTTTTATATAGCAATGTTAGCTTAATTTTTTATTTGCTTTTTAAAGTTTGGCAATTTTTTTTTATAATAATATAACTTAGTGTTTTAATATAGTTATATTTTTTATAATTAAATTAATTATAAATAAAATAGTTATAAAAGAACTATTTTAATATTATATAATATTTTTTTTAATATATTGCTTTTATAACGCTATATTTTTAGTATTATATAGCATTTTTGATTTTTAAATTTTAAGTCTATTAAATAACCCTAGTAATATTTTATTTAAAATTTTTAGCGTAAGCTATAAAATTATATGTTTTAGGTTATATAAAACAAAGCTAGTTTTTTTAAAACTTGCTTAAATGTTTGATTTAGTTATTAAAGCTTTATATGTTTTAAAAAACGTAATAAAAAAATCTTTTTTTTTAATATATATAATATAGATTTGTGCTAGTTTGTTAATTTTTTTAGTGTATGCTTATTTTAAAAAACTAAAATATTTAATATTAAAAAACTAAAATTTATATAATAAATATAAAAATATATAAAACGTAATAATATTATATTTTTTAGTATATAATTTAAATTTATATAAATAATAGTTTTTATAATTATTTAAAATTAAAAAGCAATAATTATTTTTTATATAATTAATTATATATTTATTAAAATATTTAATTTAATTTAGACCTTGTTTATTTATTATTTAGCTATTTTTTATAGTTATAATAATTTAATTATATAATAATTTATTATTTTTATACTAAAATAAAAAATAGTTTTTTTTTATTAAAATAATATATAGCAAAATAATATAATTATATAACTTAATGCTTTAAATTATAATTAATTATTTATAATTGCTTTATTATATAACTTTTGGTTTTTTATAATAATTAGATAATATAACTATTATTTTAAATAATATTTTATTTAGTATAAATGTTGGAATAACTAGCATTAGTTACAACCTTATTGTGTAACTTGCACGGAGTGCGAGTTCACGCTTAGCTCTTGTATAGATGTTAGCTGGACTTCGGCCGGACAAAAAGGACCTTACTTCCTTTTTGTTATGTTAGCTTATATAATAACGTAAGCTTTTATATAAATATAAAAAACTTATGCTTTATATAAATATTCTTTTTTTTTTTTTTTTTTATAAATAATATAATATAATATATTATATTCTGTTTATATATATTATTTGTTTTTTATATATAATATATTATATAAAGCCTATTTAATATTAATTAATAATTATAAAAATATTTAAAAAAATTATAAAAAAATATTATAAATTAATAAAAATAATAATAAAATTAAACTTATATAAATAAGTTTTTATATTATATTTTAAAATCTTTATTATATAATACTACTTTTTTATAAAGAAGTATTAGTAGTATTATATAAAATAAAGCAAATATTTTATATTATAAAATATTTAAATATATTTAATTGTTATAAAAAAAGTAAAAAAAATCTAATTTTTAATATATAAGTATTAATTTTTTATAAAAAATATTAAAGGTATTATATAAAAAAAATAAAAATAGCACATAATTATACTGCTTTTAACTATACTATTATATAATAACTAGATAGCTTTTTTTTTATTTTTTTTTATTTTTTATTTCTTTTATTATAATATTAAACATATTATATAATATATAAAAAGCTACTAAAATATATTTATAATTTATATATAAAAAAATTATATAAAAACTTAGCGTTAACTTAAAGAATATATAAAAAATATTTAATTTTTAATACTAAAATAAACTTATTAATTTAAATAATATAATAAAACTAATATTTAATATATATATAGCTTATTAAATTAAAAAATATAACTATATAATTAATAATAAACAAATATTTTAAAAAATATATAAAAAAGATTTTATAAAATAAATATTTAAATATTTTAAAAAACTTTATATAAACGTTTATATAAAACTTTATAATATTATTATATATAAAAAAATATAATTATAAGTAGACTTAGGTATATATATTAAAAATTTTGCTTAAATTGTACGAAGTGAATTTAAATTAATTAAAGATTTTTTTAAGCTTTTAATTATTTAACCTATTTTATTACTTTTTATATAATAGCTTTTAGTTTTTTTTATACTAAATTAATAATTTTAACTTGTTTTTTTTTAGTTTATTTTTATTTTTTAACTTATTTTTACTTTTTAGCTTACTTTAGCCCTTAAACCCATTATATAACTAAAACAAGAACTAAAACTTAAATATCTAGAACTTATATAGCCTAATTTTACTTAAAATATATAATTTTATATTTCTAAAGATTATACTACCTAGTTTATACAACTTATTATTAAGTTTTAAAATATTTCTGAACTAATATATAATTAGATAATAAAGGCAGGCTATAAACTTAATTTTTAGCTAATATATAAATATTTTATTATTTATAACCCTTTTTAAACCTTTATATAATAGGCGTATTTTTATATAATATTAGACCTAATAACTAATAATCTTTTTTTGGACCTATTTTTTATAAAAAATATATAAAACAAAGTAATTTTTTTAAAAAAATATATAATTTTTTAAAAAATATAAAAAAAAAAAACAAATTATATAAATAAGCTATATAACTTATTTTATAACAAAGTATATTTATTTATAAATATTTATTAATAGTTTAGAATTATAAAAGATTAATACTATGTTATATTTTTGATTATTTTAAAAAGTTATATAAAAAACTTTTTTATTTATTATATTAGATCTAATAAAATTTAGAATAAAATCTATTATATAATAAATACTTATTTTAATATTAATACAAACTATAGCTAGTATTAAGCTAACTAGACTATAATTATATTTATATAAATAAAAAAAAAGAACTTAGATCTAGCATTGCACAAAGTACTAAAAATTATAATTAATAAGCTTGCAAAAATATAAAAAATATTTAGCGCAAGCTACTAAAAAGAAATCTAATTTAATATAATTATTATATAAATATATTAAAAAGTACTAGAGTTAGCTATAATATTTATATTTTAAAAGCTTTTATATAAAGGTTTCTTTTTAGATCTTAAAATATATATTTATATAGTAATAGATAATTTGTTAAAATATTTTATATAAAAAGACTATAAAGCCTATTATATAAATAAAAAATATAATTAGGGGAACTATACAAAAAGCTAGCAGTATAAATACTTTAGACCTTTAGGCAGGCCAGACATATAAAAGAACTAATTAAAAAACTAAAGCAACTAAAATTATTATATAAATAAGAAATACTTTATATACTATAAAAAGGGTTGTTAGTTAACTAAATATATACCCTAGAAATAAGCTTATATAAAAAACTAATATTTTAATTTATACGAAATAATTAATAATAGCGTCCTTATACCTAACAAATTTTTAGTATTTTTAATAAAATATAAAAAATATTTTAAATTAGACAAAAATAATAAAAAACTTAATAAAGAATTTAGTAGCTAATTAACCTAATTTTTTATAAATAGCGCTTTTATTTATTATATAACTAGAAAAAATATTTAGAACTATAAAACAGATATACTATCTAACTAGTTTATTTTTAGCGATTAGTATTATATAAAGTACTAAAGCAAACTTTAAAATATAGGCGCTTCGAACTATTTAATAATAAAAAAAGCATAATTGGAAGCCTATTTTAGATTTTACCCTTATATAAAAATAAACTAGACCTTAAGCAATACAAATATTAAGTTTAACAGTAGCAATATAATTACTGCTATAAGCACTATATAAATAAATAATTTTTTTAGTATAACAATATATTATATTTTAAATAGCTTAATGCTGTTTTTTTTTTTGCTAAAAGATATAAACTGCTTATAAGCATACTTTAATAATATAAAAAATATTATTATATAAAAAAACAAAAAGACTATTTTTATTATATATAAATAGGAATATTTATTTTTTAATATAAATTTATATAAAGCTAGACTATATTTTATTAAAATAAAACTATAGTAGTTATACTGCTAATTCGGACATCTTTATATAAAAAAACTATATATAATGCTTAGTTATATAGAACATAATATTAACTATTTAATTTTAGAAAAAATCTAGAAATTTTATTATTACTATTAATTATATAACCTAATACTTTAATAATTTAAATTTTTAATTAAAAATAATTATAATTTTAATTATAAAATTATAATTAATGCTATATAAATAAACAATAAGCAAATCTTTTATATTATTAATATTACTATATTTTTTTAAGTAGCAATCTTTTTTAAATTAATATTTATATAAAATGTTTAAAAAGCGCTATATAAATACTAAATTAATATATATTAAAGATTTTTTAATTATATTATATATAACCTAAATATAAACTTTTTATTTAAAGAATTTTAGAACTAAGCAAAAATTATAAATATTTAGTGCTATACAATATTTATTAAGGCATACTAGGCAATTAGCAAAATTAAAAAGGTATATAGCCCCTTTTACTATATATATAATATATTAAAAGCTAAAATTAGTAATTATATAAAAAACAAGTTAATTTTCTAAATAGCAATCAAAGCCCTAAACAATATTGCTAGGCCAAATAGCTTTATATTAACTTTTTTTATTTTTAGAGCTTACCTTAAAGTTAATTAAGATTTACCTTTTTTATTTAATATTATATAAAAAGCTAAAGCAATTAAAAAGGCTATAAAAATATTACGTAACAAAAAAACAAAAGTTAAAATTAATTGTACGATTAACTAGTATAATAAGCTAGCTTTATATAATATATTTTTGTTGCTTCTATATAGCAAAATAATAATATAGCAAAAAAAAAAAAGCTAGAATAAATTATATAAAATCAAATTAATTAAAAAATTTAATATAATTATTAATTTAATAAACAGCCTAATATACTTTTATTAAACATAAGTTAAGTTTTATTACTATATAACTAAAGAAAATATTCTAAATAAATATATTAAAAAAAAAAAAAATATAACCTTTTTAAACTCCTATTATATAAAAAAAACATAAATAACTTTTAAAAGCTATAACATTTTATATAACTTTTATATAATAGATTAGTTGACTATTTTTAATTTTTAAAAAAAAAATAGAACTATATTTTAGCTATTAAACTATACAAAAATAGTATTATTAATATATCTAGAGCTTTATTCAAAAAATCTAATATTATTAAAATTAATAATTTTGTTATATAAAGTATATTTTAATTTATAAAATATAATCTAATAAAACATAACAATATTTATATTTTTAAATTCTAGCTTATATAAAAGATTAAAAAAAAATAATTAAGCTATATAAAAAGTTCTAACTTATTATATAAAGCTATAACAATACTAAAAAAGAAATAATGCTTATTTAGTTGCTAATAATCTAGCAAATAAGCTAAAGATTGCTATTTATACTAGGACTTTTTTTAATTTATAATTTTAATGCTTCGGGCGAACTTTAAAATATTACGTAAGTATATATATAATTAAAAAATAAATTAGCTAAAAAAAATCTTTATATAACTACTATCCGAACTAAAATTAAAATATTTTAATAAAATAATTTTATAAATTATATAACTTTTATATAAACTTACTAAATTAGGTCTATACTAGTTTAAAATATATTACTAATATTACTATAAAAAGCTTAGTATAACTATTTTTATGTATAACCTATACTTACTTTTTACTAAAGGACCCTTAAATAACTTTAGTATTATTAGATTATAAACAAATAATATGTTTAGCTTTATATTACTAAGCTTTTTTAAAAAAAAAAAATAAATTATAATAAACTAAGTTTTATATAAAACTAAAAAAGATATTTTAGCTAGGTTATTTTATAAAGTTTAATAATAAACAAATTATACTTTTGTTTAAAAAAATATTATTTTAATTTAAAAAAACTAAATAAACTAACTAGACTAGATTAATTTTTATATAATTAATTTTATATAGTAATATGTTTTATAATAAGCAAAAGATATATATATTAGTAGTATTTACTAGCCCGAAGCAGCATATAATTTATGCGTAGCTGCCTAAGTTATATATCCTAAGCTATACAATATTAAAAATTTGAACTAAAAAATCTAGTAGCAAACAAATAATAAAAATTACGGCCTAACCTTTGTACTAATAAACTTATATTATATAAAACTATTTATTTTTATAGATAGGTTATTTATAAACAATATAAATATAACTTTTTAATTTAGATTTGTAATTATATTAAAGATTAAATATTATACAAAAGAAAATTCAAGTTTTAAGATTAAAAAAAATATTATATATTAAAATTTAAGCAAATATAAAAAAGTAATAAAAAGCATACTTATAAATAAATTATATAGCATAATTAATAGTTTTAATAGTACTATTGCCCTTTATATAATATTTTTAAAAATTATAACTATGCTACAACTACTTTTAATTTTAGCTATTTTATATTTTAATTTAAAATTGTTATATAATTGTTTTGTTAAGCTTAGCACTACGTAAAAAAAATACCTAATAATTAATATTATATTGTTAAAAAAATCGTATAAAAAATAAAAAATCTCCGAAGTATAATAGATTAATAGTAAAAATAATCTAGCTAATATATTTACAAAAAAAATACCGAACTAAATATTAAAAACCTTTATATTAACAAACAAGTTAACTATATAAATAGAAACATTTATTAATAAAACATAAAAAATTATATATAATTATATTATTTATAAAAAAAAAAGAGTTAAAAGTATAAAAGTAATATATAATAAATTAATTCTAAAAAAAAAAAAAAACATAAACGCCACTTTTTCCTATTTTTCTTTTCTTTATTTTTTATTATATAACTAATTTACTTTTTTTTTTTCAAACGTGATAATTGCACCGAGTGCTATACGAACGCTAAATATATACTACATAAACATTACCCTAGAACCTAATAATCTAGCAACAGCTATAGAACAAGTAACTACTACGCACTACATAAGCATTTTTTGTATATGTAGCAATAATAATACTACGCAATTAGATAAGGACCGTATAAAAATAACTCTTTTAGCAAAAAATAAGTATAATTAAATATATAAAAAATATATTAGCAAGCACCCAGATTTATATATTAACTAATAGTATAGTAGTAACTTAAGCTTTATTAGTTTATATATAAAAAGTAAAAATATTAGTAATATATTAAAACAAACATATATATAATGAAAAAAATAAATATATATATTAATATATAGCGCTATAATAAACTAACAATTGTTAAGATTGTTTATTAGTAGTAATACTATATAGTAGTTGCTGTTCTAGCTAATAATTCTTTATATATAACTATTATTACTAAAGAGCTAGATAGCGTTTATTATATAAATATATATATATATATATAGTATATAAAGATAAGCAAACATATAAAACAAAAGATTTTAAAAAATAAAAATAAAAACAGAAAGCAATAGGAAACTTGAGCACTTTTTTATATATAAGTCTTTTTATATATAAGCTAACTTAACTTCTAATTAGTTAATTTCTTTTTATATAAATAACCTGCTTAGTTAATTAAATATAAGCAACTTTAAAGGCCTTTAATTAGCAACTGCCTATATAAAGCTTACTAACTAGACAAGCTAGCTAATTATAAACTTTGCTGTTATATAAAGCAGAAACAAATATTTAACTTTAACTTAGATAGTTATTAAGTAATGTTTGGCCTATAGTTTTTAACTAACTATATGGCTAAAATAGTAGCTTTGCAATATTATTATATAACTTTATTAGAAAAAAATAATCTATTAATCTAGTAGCTATATATATAAACTAGATTACTAATCTAGTTATTTTTATAATAATTAAACTTTTATATATATATTTAAGTAGTTATATAATTGCTTTTTGTTTTTTTTATATAATAAGTAGTTATAACTAAAAAAGAAAATAGCTAGTATTAGAATAATTAGTATTAGTTATAACTTTATTATGTAATTTGTACGGAGTGCAAGTTTATGCTTGGCTTTTGTACGGATGTTAGCTAAACTTCGGCCGGACAAAAAGGATTTTATTTCTTTTTTGTTATGTTAGCTTGTATAATAGTATAAGTTCTTACATAAATATAAAAAACTTATGCTTTATACAAACATTTTTTTTTTTTTTTTTTTATAAATAATATAGTATAATATATTATATTTTGTCTATACGCATTATTTGTTTTTTATGTACAATATATCGTATAAAGCGTATTTAATAATAAAGCTTATTTTATTAAAGTTATAAATATTTTTTTTAATATATTTTTAAGTGTAATTATATTTTATATAAAAATAAACTAAGTTTAATATATATTTTAATTTTTATAAAAAATTTACTAATAATTAATTTAGTAATTAAAATATATATAAAAAATAAATTATTATTATATAAAAATTAAAGCTTAATTAACTTTAATAAGTAGTATATTATAGTTATATAATAATTAGTTAGCTATATTTTTAATACTACTTAACTAGGATAGAAATGTTTATATATCTAAATTAAATATATATTATATAATTAATTGCTTTTTATATATTATTAATTAATAAGTTTTTAAACATATTATTAGCTTTAAAAATAGTCTATTACATTAATTACAAAACGTTATATAAAAGATATTATAGATTTTTATAGCTTGTTATATAAAAAGTTTTTTATTACGTTTGATAGTTTATAATATAAGCTGCAAGTTTTTTTTTTTGTATAATAAAGGAATAATTAGTTGTTAAGATATATTAAAAAAAAAAAAAAAACGTACAAAAAAAGTAAAAAGTGCACGAGATGCTTATATGTGCGAGATGCCCGTGGAGTACGTTATATATTTAGTATAATACAAACATAAATTAAAGTAATAAAAAAATTACTTATTAAATTTTTTATTAAAAGTATTAAAATAAATAAAACTAAAAAATCTACCTTATTAAAAAATTAAAAATATATGCTTTTAAAATTATATATAACTTTAAGTATAACAAGAAATAGTTAGAAAAATAAGTTAGTAATAACTTTATATAAATATATATAGTTTAAATAATAGTATAAAAATTAAAAAGCAAATAAAAAAGATAGCTAAGTATTATGCTTTATATATATGTACTATATATTATAAAAGTACTACGTTATCTAGCTATACTTAGCCTTGTTTTTTAATATAATATATAATACTATATACTTATTATATACACTCATTTTTAATTTTATATATGAGTTTTATAAAGTGAAAGTGTCTTAAAAACGGCTTTTTGTTGCAATTAGCCTGCTTGAGCTATATCTATGGATTTATAGTTGCTATATCATAGTAATAGGAACAAATAAATCGCAATTCCTGCTAGATTGTCTCATATCTATATATATTTAGCAATACTATCTGCCTAGCTTCTCTTTCTATCCAGCTGAGAATGTCATATTCAGCTTGGTAAGCATGTGATTTAAGCCACCCCATGCATTCTACTTCATCAGGTTAGTTTTTTGCGAAGTAGTGCCTTGGGACGCATATAGCTTGTCAGCTAGGGTAAACTACCATGGATCTAGGCTGTAGGTCCGGGGAAGGTGACGGTTGTCATAATAGGCACTGCTAAGGCATCACACCAGGTACTATATCCTGTTCACTTGCGGCTAGCATCGTATAGGTAATACGGCATTAACTCATAGGCTTAAAATAGACTATATAAAGGAACTGTAGGACCGTGTCACACATATATCAGGGTGTGAGATTTAGCACTAGCGATCTCGCCACCTATTGCCCGCCGAAGGTCTGTTGTATTGTTCTTATTGTAGGTCTGTATGGGTGTATTCTATACCCTACATACATATATATCCCTCATACAGTTATGTGTGGATCCACTCATTCAGCTATATAACGCTCTATTTGCTAAGGGCATACCCCCTATAAGGGCACCTCTTACTAGCCACTATATGGCTCATATCACCACCTAGCCACTACTTAATCCGATACACCCCTTTAAGTAAGGCCACTCCAGTGGCTTTGCCTACTTATATAACTATATTTAGAAGTAGCATATAGGTATGTATTGGTCCGTATATATATAGTGATCTTAGTATTCGGCGTTAACACACTTGTATTAGGCAAATGTAGTAGTTCTTAGTAATCTTTATTTTTAGCGTTAATACGCTTGTTTTAATAATCTTAGTTTTTAGTAATAATATACTTGGTTTAATAATTACTATATTTAGTATTAATATGCTTATATTAGTTAAAAGTAATATCTATAGGTCTATTAATATAGCTATTTTTATTTTTAATCTATAGTGCTGTTCTATTAGCGCAATTTTTTAATTAAAAATATAACGTTTAAATATATAACTTTAATAGTTTATAGCTGTATTGATCTTTTGATTAAAGTATATAAAGCTTAATATATAACTTTAGTGTGATCTTTTAATTAAAATATATAAAGCTTAAATATATAGCTTTAGCGCTAATCTTATAGTTTATTAATATAACGCTTGATATATAGCCAACCTTTTAAGCATATACAGTAAATTTATTATTAGTACTTATTATAAGTAGTAGTAAGCTTTTGAGAAGTATTTCTTTTTATATTAGTACTTTTGTAGAGCTTTTAAATAATATTTAGTAGCTATAATAAATTGCAGTAAGTTTAATAGCACTTTTAATAGTGTTTAGCAGCTATAACTAATATATAATAAGCTTTTTAAAGGCCTTTTTATATACTTGTGCGTTATATATCGGAAGCTTTTTAGCAATATTTTTCTTTTATTACTAGTAGTACTATTAACAATATTTAATAGCTATAATCAAATATAATCAGTTATTAAATTTAATATTAGCACTTATTATAAATAGTAGTAAGCTTTTAAAAAATATTTCCTTTTAATATAATAAAACTTATATATTATATATAATAAGCTTTATAAAAATATCTCTTTTTATAGTACCTTTAATAATATTTAGTAGTTATAATAAGTATATAGTAAGCTTTATAAAAGCATTTTTTTTTTTGCTAGTAGAACTTTTAATAATATTTAATAACTATAATTAGTTATAAAGCAATTAATAAGCTCTTTTAAAAGCTTTTCTTTCTTTGCTAGTAAGGCTTTTAATAATATTTAGTAACTATAATTAGTTATATAACGGTTTAATATAAAACATACTTATACGTAGTATATAATAAGCTTTATAAAAGCGTTTTTTTTTTGTTATAGCAAAACTTTTAATAATATTTTATAGCTGTGATTAAGTATAAAACAATACTGCAAATACTTATACGTTATATATAGTAAGCTCTATAGAAACGTTTTTTTTTTTTATTGCAAAGCTTTTAATAATATTTAATAGCTATAATTAAATATAAAACAATTAATAGGCTTTTTAAGAGCTTTTCCCTTTTTGTTATAGCAAAACTTCTATTAAAGTTTAATAGCTATAATTAGATATAAAATAATACCTTTTTAGCAAAAATAAATTTTGTTAGTATTTTATATAATAATTGCTATTTTTTTAGCTAGTAAATAATAAGTATTAGCTTTTAATAAAATAGATCTTATTAGTATTTTGCAAAGTAATTATATAATTGCTACCTTTTTAGCGCAAGTTTAATTATTTTTATATTTTCTTAAAAGTATACTAGGTATTTTTATTTTGTTTTATTTGCTAACTAGCTAGTTGCTTGGTTATAAAGTTAAAGACCTATTTATTAGGTTTAAACTTTAAAAAAACATACTAACAATATGCTTTTAAGTAATAGCTATAATAGAACATATAATTTATTATATTAAAGTTTTTTTCTTTTAGCTTAAATATATATATTAGCGCAAAAGCGCTTAGTAAAAATATGTTTACAGCTTTTTTTGCTACTACTAAGCTATTTATTATGTTTAAATAAGTAATTAAATTTAAAGTAATTAGCAAGCTTGCTATTTTTATTATTGCTATTATAGTTAGATTTTAAGTAGTTAGTAGGCTTATTATTTTTGCTATTGCTATTTTTACTATTACAATCAGATTTAAAATAACTAGCAAGCTTACTATTTTTATAATTATTTTTTTTATTACTATTGCTATTAGTACTAGATTTTTTAAACTTTTTAAACTTTTTAGGTTTTTTAGGCAGCTTGTTTTTAGCAGTAAATACTAACTAGACGCTCTTTTTAGTAGTTCTTAAAAAGTTTTATATATTAGTTTTTTAATATAGCTTAGTAGCTATAATCTAATATTTTAAAATATTATTTATTATAATAGTACAATATATAAACCTAAATAATATAATCTAGTCTAAATAAAACCTTTAAAAAGCTTTTTTTAAGTTAATAACTAGCTTAAAAATATTTATTTTAAATTTTCTAGTATAGATTTTAGTAATTTTATCTAGCTATATATTAGTCTATTTAATAAAGTTTATAATACGCTTTTTAATTAATATATTAATAAATATTATATATTTATATTTATATTTAAACTTTAGAACTATTTATATTATATTACTAAATTTTCTTAAGTTATTATATTATTAATTAATAGTTTAGATTATTTTTATATAAGTTAATCAATAGTTAAAATAAATTATTTTTTATATTTATTTAAAAAGTTTAGTAGCTTTAGTATAATAGGTATTATAGCGTTTAAAAGCTATATTATAATATTATTCAATATATTAATATAGGCGTTTTTTAATAGTTATAAAATCTATATATGTAGTAGTAAAAAAATCAGTATATAGGTTTAAAAAGAATTTGTTAATTACTAGCGCTTTTAGTGCTATAAACTATAAAGCTCGATTTATAAATATTATATAGTTTTATAAATCTTAACTATAAGTATTAGTAATAAAATCTTTTTTTTATAATAAAAAGTTGTTAAATAAATTAAAAATAGTTATTATAACTATTATAAGCTATTTAGCTAGGTTTAATAAGATTGCTAGGTTTAATAAGATTATAATATTTAGTACAAGCGCTTATTATTATATATATAATAAAAAGATTAATAATACTTTGGTTTTATTATTAAAAAGCTTACTAGTATATATTTTATATATATATATTTTATATTTTGGTTTAATTATATTAAAAAAAAATGCTTGCTATTAGTATTTATAGCGCTTGCGGTAGAATATCTTGCATTTTTAGATTGTTTTAATAAAAAAAGCGCTTGCTATTAGCTTTTGTAGCGCTTGTAATAAAATATTTCGAATAGATTGCTAGCTAATACATATGCCGGTGAGGAGCTTGTTAGCAATATATATAGCGTTTGTAATAAAATATAGGGTATTAATAAGATTTTTAATTGTGAGATTTAGTACTAGCGATTTTGCTACTTATTGCCTGCCGAAGATCTATTGTATTGTTTTTGTTGTAGGTCTGTATGGGTATATTCTATACCCTATATATATATATATCCCTTATACAGTTATGTGTGGATCCACTCATTCAGCCATATAACGCTCTATTTGCTAAGGGCATACCCCCTATAAGGGCACCTCTCACTAGCCACTATGTGGCTCACATCACCACCTAGCCACCACTTAATCCGACACAGGGAGGTAATCCGATGCTCCCCAGCTAGCTTGGAAAAGTTCTTTCTAAATTACTGCATTCACTAAACAGTCCATCTCCGTACATCAAAATCTCACCCTGACCCTAAACTACCGGCCGAGCTCATTTCCCAGACTTGAGGTCACACAGCGAGGTTTGGCAGCCCGGTCAAGGTTGCATACTTTCGCTGCAAGGGCTTTAGTTTCAAGGTTGCTCGTTATACCACTGTGCGAGCGCTGTTAAGCACCTATCAAATATTGCATCGCCGCGCGGCCTATTACTTTTATGGCGGCAACGTACTGGAGTTCCCGCAGACTGGCGGCCCCCCTCTCTTCCTCCAAACGCTACGAGGGAAACTATTACGGCCATCCGTTGAGTAACCGTCCACGTGCCATACAATCCAGACGAAGACTCACCTAGCGATTTCAGATGGGGACTCAATCTCCTTCTGACCTGTAAATCTCTCTGGTCTCTTGAGAGTAACATTGGACATCAGCGGGGACTAAGAAGACCATGATAATCATTGGCATCATGAATCCTCGAGCTGATCGTGCTATCAACAATTTAGCAGGTATATGAACATTTGGGTCCCGCGGTACTCCAAAGCGAACTTGATGCAAAGCATTAGTTCACCCCGCCCCGATCAAGCTGTCTTCGACCGGTGTTTCCAGCCATGATATGACGGTGTCATCGGTCTCGGCCGCACCGACATACCCTTCGGTACGTTCAAGATATGCGGTTTCCTCTCTGGCCAAGCAGCCATTGCCGTCGACCAAATGCTGCAAGCTTGACACGCTTCGTGGCTTTTAACAGGCTCAAGCTTGAATATTCGATGGCTTTGTTCAACCCTCGAATCTTGGCTTGGTTATGCTGTTAGCTCTTGGCTATTATCCATGAATGCTCCTAGTTTTCATTTCACTTGATCCAACGAGGGTCCCAGTTCATTGGAACGAGTCTTCCCAGCCACTTTAGCCCTCGTCTAGAACCATTATTGGTTTGTAGTGTATACATTGGGACGGGCACATGTACCAGCAGCACAATAGCGTCACATATGGACGTGGGTAACTACTCGAAGTCGTTAACATCCACTCTACATAGAAATTGGACTATTTTTTGCACTTACGCTGATTATTCCATCCGGGGAAATATTACGAACACTCAAAACCAATCGTGTGCCATTTACGAACGCCAACATGACCTCGTCAGGACGTCCTTTCCGACAACATAGCTTAATGCCGTGAGAGACGGCCCAAAGACTGAGCGTCTTGGTTAGACTACCTAGCCGGGGGGGTGGGGGGGTTCCTAGGCAAGCATAATATCCCAATTTTTCGGTGGAAATGCATACCTACCTAGGAAATGCTGCCGGAAGTATTGTACTATAATTGCCTGTACAAGCCATAACCGCAGTTGAACTATATAATAGGCCCAGGAATATTTCTTCCTCTGGTAATTGTTAGTGCAGCCTGTAATAATCAAGGTCGCGATTTCTGATTGTATAGTTGCAATTGCCTCGCTAGGCAATATATAAAAGGCAATATATAAAAGTCGATTTTCTACGCGAATAATTTCGGGCTGGCTAACCCAATACCCTTTGGTAATACTTAGGTACATATATTGGGCTTACAAGGTACCTACCTAGGTAACCTTTGCTACCCCCCAAGTGCATTATGTACCTCTATACCATTAGTCGGTTTCTCCCATCGTACCTTCCCAACAGAGTCCGCACGCGTACCTACCGTATTCTATCGAGGCTAAGTACCTAGGTAGCGAGTAAAACATAACCAGAACACAGACCGCCGAATCACACCTCCTCAGAAATAACCTTCTGTCACGACTGTATAGCCTCAATTCCTCTACCCCCCTAGCCATCTGCCCGCAATCGCAGTCGCGCTTTGTCAGTGGAAATTGATTCGGCGAAAGCTACCATTGCTACTCAAGATACCTCTTTTCATTCATCAAAGCAGGCAAAATGACGGATATGAACGTTCAGACTGACGACGTTCTCTGGCGGCAACTCAGCGAGATGAATTCAGCCCTTGAACACTCGCATGACAGACACGCCATCGTTAAGGTATTAGAGGGGTTGAGGGATTCCACTCGGACCCTTCTTAACAATCGTGGGCGGCCAAAACTGAGGGCTCTACAAATCTTGGACTTGCCCAACGAACTCCTAAGACACATCTTCGAACACGTTCGAGGAGATGTAGGCATATCTGAGCTAGACTTTTTCGACTTCCCACAACACGGTAGCGACGCAATTCAAAGGACCCGGTTAACATGCCGCCGCTTCTACGAGACGAGTTCACACCTCCTCCTCTCTTATGTCACGGTTGACATGACACATTCATCGCTTGCTCGGTTAGACGAGGTCTCACGCCACCCTTACATCTCCAAGGGGATTCGAGCCATCAAACTGTCCCTATTTCCCGTTTACGACTCAGTCCTTGCTCATGACATCCGGGCTTTTGCTATGTATCACTTATCCGACTTGCGCCAAGGCATAGAAAGTTGGCACGAAGCCCTCGACTGGCTGCCGAATGGAGGAACCTCTGTCGAGGTGTGCCAACGGGCTATTACAAGGGCCGTTTCTCTCGCCGAATCGTGGGAGGAATTAGCCGCTCGGGGGGTTGATGCAAGCCGCGCGGATCATCTCATGATATCACAAGCTCATGAGCAATATCTTCAGCGCTACGAAGATTACGATCGCCTTTCTTGCAGTCTCACCCAAATTATTACTTCTGCCATGGGGAGAATGCCCACTGCGACGTGGATTAAGATATATGATCCAAACATATACAAACCACCTAGATGGACGCCAAGAGTCTTAGACCAGCCCGATTCTCTGTTAAATTGTTTACTCTTGCCTGTTGGATGGTCGGACGTGAGACAGCGTAGGTTAGGATGGTTAGCACCGCCGCCATCTCATCCCATCTGCGAGTTGCTACTTTCAATCCAACAGCTTGGGATCTCTCTAGTGGGGCTTGACATTGAGACTCCGCCGCCAGTACCTTCGTCTTCGGCCTCGAACATGGCAATTACACATGATCCAACAGTGTTTCATCACGCTGTCAAAAGGCTCAAAGCCGTCTCGTTCAATCTGAGGGATATTTGGGGTAAATACTGGACTGGAAGAGCACCAGAAGAATGGGCTTATTTGACCAGTTTCCTACTTAGTCTCCTGCATACCGATTCTCTCCGAAAGATTTCTTTAAATTTCAATTTCATGCGTACAGATGATCCTCGGTCGCTGCTCAGCATGGCCCCTCTCCTTCTATCGTATACCTGGCCCAACTTGCAACACTTATATTTCAACGGACCTTTCCATTTTGAAGAGCTCAAGGCTGCAGTGAAGCCTCTCGGGCAAAATGCCAAGCTTCAATGGTGCGGATACTTGATGAGCGGTTCGTGGGCCGACGTCCTCGACTTTTTACGAGAACGCAACGGGCCTAAGCAAGAACTCGGCGATCAGAACGGGTCGATATATGGACAAGAATGTGATCGGATGAGCGAAGATGAAAGAAATTTTATCTTCTGGAACGATTTGAGGTTCCATCTCACAAGCAGAGCGACTGACTATATCCGGAGATGTCTGGCAAGCAATCCAGTGAGAGATTGGGAGATGGGTGAATTAGATGAAGAGTCGACATCGGAGAGCGAGTAAGACGATCATTCGCAGCTTCCCGTGGTGCCATCGGATCTATAACATATAGCGGAGGTCAAGAATGGCATTTTGAGGGAGGTTGTGCCTAAAAGTATACCTGCCGTCTGTGTAGGGTGGAGATATGGAACTCATAGCCCCTCTTAAACAAAGCACTCATGTCCCTTCAGGTAGTGTTTTTTCATAGAGTTAAACAACAAAACCCTGCTTTCATTAGGCTATTGTTTCCTCCTTTCGGAATCCTGGGGCATCCTGTTGCATGAGCTGAGTCGATTTTCAGTCTTTTACCTGGGGGTGCGAAACAGACTTGGTCGGCATCGTTCCAGGGCTAGCAGGTGTGTAAGCCTTGCAACAGAATAGTTACTTATCTTCAATTATTTCTCATGACAATGATTTCAAGAGCAATTAGCGAAGTCCACAGCTGCATTTCAGCTATACCAATTACTAGGCTACAACGCTTACCAGCTGGCAACAATATCAAGCGAATCAAAGCTGCAACCAGCCAATAATACAATCGAGATTTCGGGCACTTATATAAAGGTAAATTGACTTTGTCTCCCGCGGGCGCACACAACAACCGTAGTTCGTAGTGTAGTGGTAAAAGTAAAATCTCTTTCTATGTATGAGACATATACGCACCTTCCCGCCAGAGCGCCAGAGACACACATTACAACATTGAAAACAATTCAGACCTTACTATTTGTGGGAGACTTTGTCACATTGCTTGCTAGGGGATCCTACCCGGGTCGGTACCTAAAGCACGCTAACACCATATACATACGTTACTGCCCAGTACGACTAGCTGCATACAACTACTACCTAGTGAAGCAGGCCTTCATACTCAAGGAGAGGTTATAAGCCTGACTAAAACATATCCTAAAATCGGCCCAATATTGCGAAGAAACAACGTTAAGCTTCCTCACAATATAGACGGCGACAAGTTACTGAGTAACGGTAGCCGGATGCTCCCGAGCTTGTGTGCCGTGCCTCCAACCCCCGGCCCAGCACGAATGTCTTTAGTAAATCCTGACCTTGTCTGAATACTAATACGTTATCAATAAAACCAGAATAGGATGGGGTGAGAATCAGGGATCTGATGGTCACCCGATGACTCAACTGGTAATCTGATCCCTGGTCTGGCCAGAACGTGCCACACCTACAACAATCCACGCTGATTGGTTGGACACACTATTTCCCACTAGAGCGCTCAGCAGCCAAGCCGACTTCGACTACTCACCATGGCTCTCAAGGTAAGCCGGGAGAACGTCAACTCCAGAACAGCAGATTGAGTAGTACAATTCGATCGCTGGTGCATGTTTTATTGCTCTGAACATGCCGCCCTGCATTGGAGCTGAAGAGCCACAGCTCGTATCCTACACCGTTATATAGGCCCACGACACGCCACCCACCCCGATGGCTTCATTTGTCCTATAGAGAAGGGCCAGAACCTATCAGCTGAGAACCCCGCGTTGTTCTCTATGCTAATAATAGGCAGTGATGTAAACTATAAAGGTGGGTGACGGGATCCAATATTATATCTATTCTCGTCTATGTTTTTTGAGAACCACGGCCATCAATCGAAGCTATATTGTTGGAGAATTAGAACAGTCAGTTTGCCAAAATGGCGTCGATCACTCGTCTCCTTCTCCCCTTGGTGGTGGCAGTGTCGTCAGTTTATGCCCAGTCATCTACAATCATTTGCACTCAGACGGGCTGTAACCAAGACAATTGCTACCGCAATCTGGCACAATCCACCGCATTCTGTGCATCGTTCACCGCACCGCCCCAGTCAGGAACCACTGCTAGCACAGCGACTTTTAACTCAATTCAGTCATCCTGTGGAGTTACTCGTTTATCATCTGCCTGCTCTTGTCTCTATCCATCTGGCGCTACTACTCTGGCAACCCAAGCCAGCATAACCCAATGCACTACTCTGCCACTTGCCCCATCCCCCACTGCGTTAAACGTGAACTTCGAAAGCGGTAGCCAGAGCATATACGTTGGGCGGACTTACAACGTCAACAACTTCTCCGCCATTTCAGACCCGTTACTTGCTCACTCGTCCCCCAACCTCTTCCGTGTAACCTTCACACCCGAGACCCCAGGCGACTTCACCTCCCGCAATATATATCTCTTCGCCACGGGTTTAATGCGTCCCTTCACTGATTACACATTCACCTTCTGGGCAAAGGCGGACGCCCTAACCAACCCAGGCGACTCCGACATCGACTACATCAATCTCATCATCCAAGGTCTCAAAAAAGGGCCGGCACCTCCTGATCTCGTGCTGACTGAGAGTCCAAGCACCTTTTCTAACAGGTTGTTAAGTCCCGCGGTGGATACAACGTGGAGACAGTACCAGGGGTCTTTCAATTCGGGGGAATGGCCGTACTTTTATATCCAGTTCTACTTTAATAATGGCGGGTATAGTTCTAGTGGCGTGGTGCCCAGCCTGTATATAGATGATGTTAGCCTCGTTCAGTCCTAGCCAGATAGATAGAAGCGAGGCAGCGAACCCCCTCAGGTAAATAGTTATAGTCAAGTGATATCGATCACAGATTTAACTCGTCTCATTGAAGAGTATGTGTGGCTAAACGAGGGGTGAATAATGCGACCCCTAGTAAGTGTAGTTTGCCTTATTTTGTCTTCACCATGCAGAAAGTGCCTTGAGGTTAGTGCATACCACTGTGACGAATTATCTGCTAGCTCACTGGCAATGCAGAAAATCTTGCACTGTTCTTTTATTAGAAAGCACCTTTTGCATGCTATAGCCGTTTGTAGCGTCCTAGATAGCCTATCGAATACTCCTTTTTAGTATATTTCGTTATTTGAAAAAATTTTTTAGTTTAACGTTAAATCTGAATAGATTGTAAATAATAGAGCTTTAAAAGTTTAAGAAAGTGGCTAACGCTCGGGGTGGGGCTGATATAGGTAGTTGACGTTAAGTCGAATGTTCACTCTAAACCGACCCATGGTATCCATGAAATTCGGAAAGCGAATTACTTCTACAAGTGCACTATTTCAATATTATATTGAAATATACAGGCACTTGCACATTCCCGAGGGCGGCAAGTGCCGAAGCCCTTTTTTGCACGAGAAGTAAGGGATGATGCCTAAGACCTCCCTCGTCCTCTTGTGAGTGGCCACCATCGATATAAAAACCAACACAGCACGCGCAAATAACTCACGTCTCTCCCTCAACTCCAATTCTCAGTCTACCCTCTACATCCTTAATATTTATCTCAAGACCTCGACATTAGTTCTGTCCGCTCCTCACGCACGTCGCACGTCGCACTATTCCAAGACCAAGTTCAACTCCCCACATCACAACATGGTCACTAACGATTCGGAAATTACCTCCGGCTCTAAAGAATCGAGGCAAATGGAAGAGAGGGACGATAACATGTCGATAACGCGGATACACTGCAAGTTGATCCCTAGCACGCGTAAGCTGGTTCGGGCACTGGAGGCGACACTTGGCAAGGGGCAGTTCAATGTTATTGTATGAAATGCTTTCCTCTGCACTCATTTCAAGATTCAACGACAGCTCACCGGTATCCTTATAGTTGCAACAAAATGTCTTTACTGTCAAGTCACGTTGTCCTTTGAGCGTGGTGGGATATTCTACTTCTCCTCTGAAACATGAATAATTGCTGATTGCTAACCTTATCGGTTTAGTCGGATCTCCTAGCCACCATCGCACGGCAGGAGGATATTGACTAGCGGTTGGAAATGTGGCATGCGCTATCAGAATGGATGATAGAAGGAATGTCTTACTAGGTTAGCGAGTGAGAACGTACCATTTTATCTTTGATAGCAAATATGTGATCTGGGAAGTCTAGCAGTAGCTGAGCTTAGGAACTGATGCGTTGTTGTTGCTTTAACGGACTTTTTGTTGTGGCCTTAGGGCCTACATTGCTGGCTTATTTCTCCCTTTGTAGTTAGTCAGCCTATGTAGTTTCAGCAGAGTTCAACAGATCACTTTCTTGCTATCATGGACCAGCTTCTGCCTCAACAAAGAAAAGAAGTGCGAGATGCAAGGGGCATTCTCGGAGAGAGATGTGTCGTATGGATCTATTGGATTTAGGATGGCCGGTAGAGTTTGTTCTAATTCATCCCTTACCTAGTTTTGTCCTTGTCGTGTTCTGCATCATGGCTCCACTTGAAGGGTCCTACAAAAGTCGTGGAAAAGCGAATGGGATGCCGCAGACCCACCACAGGAAATAGTCGCCCATGAACATCCTGGAACGAATGCTTTAGCAATTCGCCATTTTTTGTGAACCATATCTTCCCTATCGTCAAGTCAACACCACATCCCACCGTATCTCCCGCGTGATATCGAAGATTCGAATCCACCGAATCCCCGTTGCTTGTGCTACAATAAAACCCCCCGTCGTCGCCATGATAAGCCCACGAAGCCGCCCATTTCGCCTGGTCCGGAGGGGACCACCCTGGGAAGTCGATGGTATCGCCACGCAGCGTGCAGAAACCTATTGCAAACTCTGGATAATCTACCTTATGTTGTGTCTCAAGAGGTTCTTGGGTAATCTCGAAATAGAAATCATCCAACCCAGCAGGCAGAGGACGATCTGAAGTAACACAAATCCGCCTCCCTCCCGTACGAGTAATGCTAAGACCATCCTCTGAGATCGTATCTTTAAGCTCACTCCTTTCCCAACGACTTGGAAGAAGCCCTTTCCAGGCTGTTTGTTTCTTAAGCAGTTGCTCAATCTCGGTCCGTTGGTATTTCCGAGCCAGCTCTAGAGGTGTCCAGCCGTATTGATCCCGAAGACTGAAGTCTGCGCCGATTCCCTGGAGTTGTCGAATTATCCAAATGCTGCCCTTTGCAGCACATAGACCCAAGAGCTCTGCGTCGTTTTTGGCTGCTAGCGGATCCTTCTCAATCAGTTGGAAGATGGTGTCTTCATAAGGGCTCTGATGACTGAGAGCCCATTTCTCGTAGGCAAGTACAAGAGCTGTTCTGGCGTTTTGGTCCTTGACTGGAATCTTTGCGTCTGCGCCTGCTTGAAGCAGAGCTCTAACGCACTCATTGTGACCATGCCACGCCGCACGATGGAGTGGTGTCATCCCGTGTCTTGCGTCCCCCTGGTTCAATTGAAGACTTGTCATGTCGTTGGCCGCTTTGGCTGCAGCAACCAGTTTACGCACCACTTGCTCGAACCCGTAAGAAGCTGCTTCGCGGAGAGGCGTTCTGAAACCTTTGGTGACTTTGTTGATCTCGGAGATGTTCACCTGCTCTTCTAGCAATTTGTCAAGAATTAAAATAGCCGCCTCCTGTGAATTTCCCCGGCATGCGAAAAACAACGAATTCCTATTGTGCTTGTCGAAAGAGTTAATATTAGCGCCATATTCTAGCAACTTCTGGGCACAATCCTGATGGCCGGCCCAAGCAGCTTCGTGAAGGGGTGTTTGCCCTATTTTACTAGCACCGTTGATGTTCGCCCCTTTTTGAATCAATAGATCAACACATTTGACATGGCCATACCGAGCTGCATAATGGAGA
The DNA here is from genome assembly GCA_023159155.1 of Ustulina deusta. NCBI lineage: Eukaryota > Fungi > Ascomycota > Sordariomycetes > Xylariales > Xylariaceae > Ustulina > Ustulina deusta. Next base: position 561,872 of record JAJNNX010000028.1, on the reverse strand, counting down.
GCGGTATTTCCCCAAATATCATCGTCGTTGATCAGCTCAGTGTCACTGAGAAGGATTTCAAGGCATTCGAGCTCGCCCCAGATACTTGCCAATTGCAAAGGCCTCCTCGAGTAGTTGTCATCTTCGTTGACACTAGATCCGCGATCCACTATAAGACTCGGAGTCAGTTCTCCCCTATTTTCGGGTGCGATCTGTGAGTGTTTGGAAGAATGGAAAGCCTCTGGCTCAAAACAAGCCTTTATACTCACAAAGTGGCCAGAGTAAGCCAAATATTAGGAAAATTACTTACGGAAGGCTTTCAGAAGCTTGGTGGGAACCTCTTTTCTCCAAAAAAGAACATGCAGAGGTATTTCCTGGTCTCTGCTCTTAGAGTTGATGTAATTTGGATCCGATTCAAGCGACGAATGGCTTAAAATGAGACTTAAAGCATCGGGGTCTTCCCCGGCCCAGGCAAAGTAGTGTAGTGCGGTCCATCCGCTGGCCTTGTCGTGGATTAGGGGATCTGCTCCATATTCGAGCATGAGCTTGATAGTTTCCACGCTACAGTCTTGAATAAGCCACAAGTAGAATGCAGGCATTGCATTTTCCGACTCGGCATTAATGTCTCCACCTCTCTCGAGGAGCAATCTTAGCATGTCTGGTCTGGTGCCCCTCAGAGTTGCTGCCTGTAGGGCGTTTGATGAACCAGATAGTTCGTTCGGGTCTTTCTTGCGGTCCAGCAGCCGCTTCGCCCAGCTCGTCAGGCTTAAGTAAGAAGCTACGTGAAGAGGCTTCCTCGGAGACTTCAAATAATCACTCGCCTCCTCAGAGCTGTAGGCCCTTTGCCAGGCATCAAAGACAGCCGTGTTTTCGCAAAGGCGATCCAGTTCAATGAGCACTTTTGTCCATTTTTCATTTCCCTCACGTTCATCTTCGCTCCAAAGGTCCTCGGCCTTGCGAAGGTGATAAGGCCACGAATGGATCTCATATCTGGAGCTGAATCTTTGTCTTGAGTCAGCCTCCTCTTCATTCTCGCTCGCTGATATGTCCGCCTCATCATCCTCCTCATCCATGGATCCATCGCTATCAGTATCATCCCCAGCTTCGTCCGTCTTACCGTCCTGGCCATCGTCGATTTTGTCTTTGGCTATCTTGCCATCTTTCTCGTCTGCGGACTTGTCGTTAACAGTATCATCACTGGCCACATCTATCTTGCTACTGCCGACCTCCGCTTTCGTATTTCCTTCTTCATTGATGTTCTCTGCTGGATCCGTCCCAAGAGTTTCTGAGATGCAATCCTCGACCGGTTGTTCGTGTGTTTTGTCGGTTCCAGTCTCCATATTTTGTTCAATTGTCATACTATTTTCAGCGAGCAGCAAGCGTGCCCTTTTCTGAAACAGGGTATTGTTGAGGTGGCGAAGCGAAGTTAGTGCAATATCCAAGTGGCCTTCCTTTTCGGAGACGACCAGGTGGTTGGGTCCCGGCATGAAAACTCCGCATTGCGAACATATATGTCTTTCGTCATTCTGTGGGCGTTCATGGAAGCGTTGCTGGCCAGAACCTTCTATGCAGAACTCTCTCACTTGATTATAGTTTCGTAGAGAAATAACGCTCGGCTTATCATCGTCAAACTCCAAATTTAGGAATGGACCTTGGGCGTCTTCAAGTTGGCCTTTTTCTAGACGTGAGGCCAATGGGAAGGAGATGTCGTCATGATCACCGATTAGCGTCTCATTGTCCAGGTCTTCAGTTTGGTATGTGCCTCGAAAAACATCCATCACCACTTCTACAGTCAATAACCTTTGGCTCTGTGCTAGCAAGCACCATGTAACGGCAACTCTAAGAAGGTCCAAGTAGTTGGGTTCTATCTTTTGTATTGCTTCGTCGTAGGTATTAGACATCTCTCGAGGCTCGGGCAGAAATTCCAATCGCTTGTCAAGCGGGCCTTGGAATGGCTGGCGAATGAAAGGGATCCCGATTTCCGTGATGTAGCTAAAACTTGGTCCGGCTTTCTGAAGGATGGTGTTTGTCGCTTTCTCTAGTTCTTCTGGGGATATTCCTTGCAGCGGCTTCAGTGCTGCGGAAAGCCGAGTTTTCATATCATCATGATTGTGCTTTTCCACATTCAGCTCTGAATATCCGGATCTTAGCGGCGCGCGGCACCCTACTAAGATTTTGATCTGAAGCTTGGAAGATTCGGTTTCGTTGGTCGTGGGGAGCACAGTCCGAAATTGGTCGATTAGGTATTTTTGGTCGTCGGCCTGCAAAGAATCTACTGCGTCGATTACGACGACGACAGGTCGTTTCAGTTGTGTTGAAAGTTTTGGCACAGCGACTGCAAACTCCGGTATAGCATCATCGTTTCCGATTATATGAGCTATACTCCCTCTGGTTTTAGCTGTAGGCTCATTACCTTTGACGTTGGTATGTTCCGCGTTCTTAGGATGCGAGAACACCGCATTGCAGGCTTCTAGTAGAGGCACATCATTCTCTTCATTTTTTGCTTGAGCGTATACCTGGTACAACAGAGTGTTGCAAATCGATTTGGCTTTCGTGCTTGTCTCGCATGAGAAATAAATAGGGATCGTCTTATCTTTGTCCATATTTTCGCACAGATGTTCGAAGACGAACCCTAGCAGTGTCGACTTTCCGGTACCTATTGTGACATTAACAGGGTGCACCATGGCGGGATTGGGGTTCGAGCTATGAGACCTTTTCCTCCAGTGACCCAGAGTAGTTCGCTGGATTGTGCTTGATACCACTTAAGAAATTCCTTATCCTCAAGTATCCATTGACATGTTCCTGCAAAACGCCTACTCAGTGCGGTCGTCAGGGGTTCCTGGGTGCTCTCTTCGGGGTTAAGCTTCTTTTTTGTCTTCTCGAAGTTGACGACTGCGAGGTCCCAAGGGGTCTTGTGTTTAGTCATTGCCTCAATGGTTTGATTCATTGCATGACATTCGGCAATAAATTCCTCACGGTACTTCTCTTCGCTATCATGGAAGCTTCGCATATCATCCAGGTTCTTCTTAAGGGCCTCCATATCGGCCTCTTGTCTCTCATTGAACTGTAGCGATTTGTGCTGGTACGCTGCCATGCTATACTCGAGCACTCTCGACTTGCGGGTCTTGATTTTGTCGAGTAAGTCTTGGAATTTGAGTTTTGAGGCACCAAAGAAATCGGCGACGACGTGGGTGACCTTCGTTAATGTGCTGGCCGAGACGTGCATTTTGATCTCGAAGGAGAATCGAAGAACGGCGACATATGCTTCCGTTATGTTGTCAAAGAGTATTCCCACCAGCGAATCCCCCTTTCGCAACATTTTGGATCCATTGTTGTACAATTGATCGTAATGCGGAATCAAGACCATGATCTCGGTGATGTCTGTCAAACCGGTCCCAAATAAGGAGTAGAGTTCATAGTTGCCCTGAATAGCTGACAAAGTTAGCCGAACAGCGAGCCACGCGAGCCCTGCACTCTCCGGTGCCCCTTCCATTACAAAACTCCCGATTTCGATAAACCTCTGGATGTTCTCCATGATTTTATCAATCCAATGAGCCGGCACCGTTACTTTCCCAACATTTCGGTCACCCCATTTCTTGCCCGTCTGAATTTTGAGCGACTTAGCCTCCTCAGCTGCTCGTTGAGGGACCTCTCGCGTTGCCAAAAAGTTCTCGAGTAGTTCTTGTTCCTTGCCGGATTTAAGCTCTTGTAGCATCTGGGTTTTGAATGCTGCAAGGGCTTCTTTGTACAACGTAGATGAGGCCATAATCTCTCCAATGCAGGGACTCAATAGCTGATAGAGCACACCGTTGCCGCTAAAACATGGTCTGTTATTGACCAATGAAGATTTCCGTGTAAAATTGGGACAGTGTGGGGGCTTGGGTGAAGGTGAGGATGTATAAAAGCTTCGCAATTTATAACCTGTTTGACCACTGTCCGTCAAAATCAGGCGATGAGACAGGCGAACTTGACATACCGTATTCCTCGATTACAACTTGACCGGCGCTAATGGCTTGGCCTGCATCAATATGCAGCACAGACCATATTAATTTAACCTTAATCTAACTAGCAATACGTTAGCTAGCCACCTATTTTATATAGGTATATTACTTTTCCCCTATAAAACTCTGATTTTTTACCCATCTCTTCTGCTTTAATACTAACTAAATATAGCACTAAGATTTTACTCCATTAACCCTATTACTTAGCCTAGCCCTTTAATCCACCAACCTTATTAAACTAGCATTCCAATTATACAGAATCTATTAATTAACCTTGTTTATAAATATTTTGTATTATACCTAATTTATATAACTAATAAGGTATTTATAGATTTAGAAAACCAAACCTATCTTAACTCTCTATTCCGGGCCGGCCAGACTTATACTTTTATATTTATATATGCCCCTTGAACCACTGCTAACTGCTATTTTAGCATGTTTACCTTGCCTTAGTATATATTAATAAACAAATATTATAAATATTAAAGCGTTACTGCGATTTATATGCTTTCTTAGTTATAATAGTATTTATTATTGCTACACTACTTAAGCTTGCTACTTAATATATATGTTAAATCAATAAAACTAAAATATATAAGCTATAGAGTTATTTATACTAGAAAGGGCTATATTACTGCTAGTATACCTAAAGAATATTTATATATATTAGCAATACAATATTTAATTTTACTAATTATAAAGCTTACAAATATATATATATATATATATTAATATTTTATAAGTATTTTAGCAGTATATTTTTAGTAATAAAGCTAAGTTAGCATTTAGAATAAATAGCAAAACATATATATAATAATAATTTAGTTTATTTCTAGCTAGGTAACAAGATTATTTTTAAATTTAAAGGTACTTAGTAATATATTTTAGTATTATAATATGTTACAACTACTTAAATCGTATTAAAGTATTTATATGCTATTTTTTTATATAACTTAGTTTATATTTGCTATAGCTAGTATAACTATACTTTGTATTAAAAATAGTAGGCAATTAGCGTTCAAATTTAAAGGTATGCTAGTATAGGGTTAATAGTTATTATTAGCAATTTATATAGTATTAGCATTTTTTAGCCAATTAACTATTTCTATTTTTGAACTACTTATATATAACCTACGCTACTTATATATTTTTTTTAATACTTTATTTTAAAAGTATTTATAGGTATTTTAAGGCATTCCGAAGACTTTTACTATTATAAAAAACTTATTGCTGCTTTTTAAAGCAGTAATAACTTTTGCGATTTTAAGGTTTATATGTTCACCCGGCTAGCAATACTAGTTATTTAACTGCAACTGCAATAAATTAATACTTTTAATACTAATAAAATAGTTATTGCAGCTATCTAAATAGATAGAAATACTGGTTTTTTTAAATAACCTTGCAACTAAAGCTTAATTTTTTGCTATAAAAGCTTTTTTTTATGCGTTACTAATAATATAAATTGCTATTACGCATCTCGCGCCGACTGACTACTTATTAAACAACTTTTTTATTTTATTTAACTATTTTAAGTAAAAATCTAACTTTTTATATAGCTAGATCTTAAAAACTTTATTAAATCCTATATCTAGTAGTTAAAAATAAGCCGTAAGGCTAGGCAGGATTATTACTATTAAAATATTTGCGTTTTCTAGCGCTTTTTTAACCCATAGGGTTTTATAGAAATTAACTATATTTATTACTAATAAACAGTTATTTTTTTCGGTATAAATAGCTAAGTTTATTTTAATTTATTTTTTAAACAATTTTTTGTTATTATACGCAGTAATATTAAACCTTATATTAATATTTTTATAATATAATAGTTTTTTTTTAGCAAAAATATTATTTTTGTTATAGAAAATAATCAAAAGTTTTAATTTTTTTATATATAACCCGTTAGTAATTATTACTAAAACTAGCGTTGCTTAGCGTTTTTTTTACCTATTTTTATTATTTTTTCTTTTAACTAACTTAATACTTATAAAATTATATATATAACCTATTAAAAACTTAAAAAATATTAAAGTTTTATTTATATTAATAATTAGGTAATAAAAAAACTTACTAAAACTAATACCTTTAATAAAATTGCTTATTAATATAGTATTAAGCTAAAACCAGTTATATTATAAGTTTTTTTTAATAAACTATAAAAATATATTAGTATAGCTAATTATTTTTTTAAGTATTTTTATAAATATATATATAACTTAATAATAGCTAATCTAATAGTGCTATAAGAACTTTTTAAATTATTTATTTAAAAATATAAATATATTACTGCAATTAAAGTAAAAAATATTAAAAATAGCTATTGTTTTTTGTTTGAACTAAATAATTATTACTAACTTTTAATTTTGCTTTATTTAATAGAATTCTTTTTATAATATTGCTTCTAATTCTAGCTAGCAAAAATTAAACTAAAAAATATAACTGCTAAAGATTATTTTTTGTTATATTTACTAGTTAGAGATATACTATTTGCTAGATATTTTAAAATATATAGTAGCTTTTTAAAAAAAAAGTTTATAAAAGCTTTTTTTAATAATAAGTAAAATACTAATAAAAGTCTGGCTTTTATTTATTAATATATATTTGCTATTAATATTTAGATCAAATAAGATTTAATAATTTTTAATAAATAATAGTACTTTTATTTTTTTTTGTTTTAAATAACGCTTATAAACCTATTTAATAGGCTTTAAAAAGCTATATTTAGCTTTTATAATACCTTTTTTTATCTAACCGCGTAGTTTAAGTATAAGTAGTAGTATTAGGGCTATTTTAGCTAGGTTAGTAAGCTATATTAACTAGTCATACTATTAATATTATTACAAATTTATATAATTTAGCTAGATTTGTGCGATTTAGCTAAAATTAAAAAATTTAGCTATTTTATGCGTTTTAGCTATAAAACGCATAATTTAGCTATATATTCTGGCCGCAAACCTGTTTAGCTAACAAAAGTTGGCATTATACAAACATTCCATTAAAAACAAGCACATTTATATAATATTTGTTTAGGTAAATGCTCTCTAATTACGGTCTAGCAAAAAAGATCATTGCATGCCAAGCTATTAGCGCCGGTCAAGTTCTAATCGAGGAATGCGGTAGGTCTAGCCCGTTCCTTAAATACAAGCGATTATTCACTGGCTATTGTATTCGCCTCTAATTGGCCTAAAATTGGATGGCGTTGTAAGCTTACCCAATCACTTACCCGCGTTGAAACAGTCAAGTTTTCGGCAAGGGTAGTTGGATACTACACACGTCAGACGGTTGGAGACTTTCTAACACGGGTCATTTTAATTGGTTTAAAAACGAGCCTTTTATGTCAGACTCTCTGCATGGTAGATCATTTATTTTCAGTTTTCGTATTCAATTCGTTTTGGGGGTCGCGCACTGCGTACACGAGAAACAACCATGTTTAGACACACGAAATCCCCCTACCCTACGATTCTCCAAGCAATCAGCTTCCGCATCACTTCCTCAACCCCGCGAAAAGATGCTTAGTAGAGAGGCGCCCCGGGAAATTCTAGGACTTTGTTTATCACGGCCAATCTGTCTCAAATCAAAAATAGCTGTTTCCTGCGAACTTTCAAGACAAGCGTGGAATAGGGTTGGTTGTGTGGCAAGACCAACGCAACTCATATGCTGCACACGCCAAAATCCCATGAGGTATTAGCATGTACTATTACAGTGCCCCTAATCCCCCGTGCAACCCTATAGCTCATGATTCTTCGTTTTTTTGGCTGTCAAGGCACAGGACACATTCGTGGGTAGCTTTAGTACTCGGTTGAGGATATTAATCCCCCCCTAGCCAGTTAGGATAGGTATTGAAACCCCTTTTCTGACGGTGCGGTGGATGTAGGGCTCAGAAAACGGTATGTATATTGGTCTATGTGAACGGCCCAGCCTGTATGGGCCGCTTGCTATATATGTATGTGAGCGGCTAACTTAGCTCCCGAAGTGCTTCCGGTCCAAGTGGTTACATCTCCTACCTAGCCCATACGGCACTTGCGAATAGCCTCACCAACTGCTTCGGGACTAGCGTAGGGCCCACTAGTCCGTCACACCTTTTTTACACATTATTCAAGTTAATCTAGGTAATTTAGAAGTTATCGATTTAAGCATCTACAAGTCACGCCTTGTGGTAATCTCTATGACACCATAAATTGTGTTATGTTGGTCGGATACCTTCAAGCCCTGCAATTATGAATGCATATCCCATGACTGTGTACTCGGTCGGTAAACCGAGATGCCCTGTAGAAACAATCATCCCCTATAAGGCTTGACTCAATATACAGCGGGCGCTAGAACTACGAATTCGCCATTTAGGACAGCAACTTAGTTTTAGGGTATCATGAATGGAAGTACACGGAATGCTGGACTATATTGTACTCACATTTAATACAAATTTTTCAATCTCTTTTAGGTGGTGACCGCCAACAGATGTCAGATGAAGCTGAAATTATGGGATATGGTCGATACTGACTTTAGTTGATTGAGATCATATGGATACTGGAAAATGATTAAATAGCCGTCGAAGACTACTCGCTTAGGTAGGTACCTGGTAGTAGGAAATGGTGGGAATGGGAAAGGATTGTTCCAAGAGACGTGTTGTACAGAAAAAGACAATAGGATAGCTTTTGGCTGCCATACATCTCATGGCTATTAGTGGAGGGAATACAGGGCAAGCATTTATATAAGTAGCAGACTCGACTGCAGTTAGACTACCTAGGTACCTAAGGTAGTTTGCTAACGGATTCTCGGAGTCACGTGAGTTGATATCTCTTGCAGGTTTGTGGCTTAGGAACTTGCCCTTCGTATTCTTATTTCCCGCCTAATTTTCTTGCTGGAACAATGAATTCTGAACGACCAAGATTCAAGTCTTCCACTAAAAATATATCGATAAAAAAATACAAAGCACCTACATTCAGGTTGTTATGCCGGCTAATGAGGCCGATAATAAATCGTAATTCGCAGTTAAGATACAAACTAGGAAGAAAAAAGGGAGATGAACGCGCAACAAAATATTAGTTCTGTGCCGCCAGAATAACCCGAAACAAATACGACTAACAAGAAGCCCAATAGGTAAATCATGAGATAAGTTCTTTGATCAACCGCGAAAGGAATAATTTGTATTGTGGATAAGTCCCGGCTCTATTGACTCTAAATTATCATTACCTCCCTGAGTAAGTTTCCCTCCGAACTGTACGTGCAAATTTCGCTGCATGGAGATGCATCTACAACTGCTGGCATCCCCCCGAACACGCCAGAATAATTGTTGAGAATTGACGGCGCGTTCGATTCCTTGACTCCATAGTGGTACGTGTAGCCTATCTGAACAGCGAAACTGAATCTTCTTATCTAACCTTGAATTTTTTCCTCTCACTTTCGTAATGATAAGTGCAACAAATAAAAAACCAAGTAATAATCAATGCTCTAGATGCTATACATATTATTCCCGCTATATTCCCCATACCTGCTTTATAGCTTCCCAAGACACCAAAATAGTGTTCAAACTACAGGATTACTAATGCACCTGGAACAGTAGTTCACGAAAATAACTTATTTTTTACCTCTGTGGCGTTTCTTGCCACGCTTGATAGTATTTAACCTTCTGTTTCCCATTACATGGACTGATATCAATAGGGCTGTAGCCGTTAGAGTACGCATGCACACGTAGAATAGAGTGAGGGACCTGACAACCTAAATAATTGATTAATAATTAATGATATAGATACAGGATACGTAATTTATTGCTTTAAAATATAATAATTAATCATAATTGGTAGGGTTAAAACACCTCTAGGCTCTTTGTTGAGGATGAATCAGCACAATGAATGTTCTTACTATTCTAGCATGTCATAGTGGGGTCGCCTATGCTCGAAATAGGTAGCAAATTGTTCGCAAGCCGTCTTACATAAAGCTCGGTGTCGTATTCGGCCTCGGTCTTTATCTGACACATATTCGGGTTTAAGCCCAACAGCCACCGAGATCTCGACACGAGATATCCAAGCCTAGCTTGACCAATTCTCCTCCCGCAGTCCGGTACTCTTATAGACGCCTTCTTTTCAATTTGCACCGTCGCCGAATTCATCGCCATGACCGAACATCTTAAATCCGCAACTCGCAAACGCCAACGTTGCCGACCGGCCAAGAGCTGCGAGAATTGCCGAGCTCGTAAGTACCTCCTCTCTATGCTGCTTGTTCAGAGAGATATACATTTGGCGTTTACAAAATTAGAACTTTAGCTCTTTTTATATCCTATTTCACATCCCAAAGTTAATGTCTACTAAAGGCCTACAGGCAAGATCAAGTGCGACCGGGGATTGCCATGCAGGCCGTGTATGAGGTCGAGGGCGTCTTTGCCATGTACCTACAAGTCGGACCATGTGCCTCTCTCGTCTGGGTCACAAGCCCAGAGTTCTCCTCGGCGGGACCCCATCCTCGATGATGATACTATCCTTCCCAGCACGCCCGAGAAATCTCAAAGTGGAGATGTGCCGAGTTTAATTGAGCCCTCGTCTATATCTCGGGCGAATGACAGCTCAACATCGAGCTTGTCGCACCGCCTCAGTGTCCTAGAGCAACTCTGTCAACAGCCAGGGCACGATACCCGGCAAGCCAACTCCCTCAAGGATCTGGAAGCAAGGCTGTCCAGAATCGAGCAGCATATCGGCAACCCGAAGTCTTCCGAGCCAAGACCATCCGACAAGGCCGAACTCCGGATCAAACTACCGCATCCGCATCTTCGCGCAGAGCATGAGAAAACAAGACTGTTTGGAAAGACGCACTGGGTTCACTCGCTCGAACAGGTAGGTACCGAATCCACCGAGTACCACCATATCTCATCATCAATGGCTGATCATGAAAATAGTTCAACATCCTTTCTCAAATGCAATCCAAGCCGTACTCCGTCGTCGACGGAGCACAAGGCATAGCCAACGGCGCGATGCTCGAGGCGGCCGGGGCTCGTCATCGTGCCAAAAGCCATGGCGCCAAGTTGCTCCAGGAGCCCATGCCTGGGCTCTGCGAGAGCATCCCGGCCAAAAGCACGTGCGACCAAGCGATTGATGGCTATCTCCGCAACTTCGAGCCCATGTTTCGTATTCTGCACGTCCCTTCGTTCATGCGGGAGTACGAAAGCTACTGGACGCGAGCGGAACCCGCTCAAGACGGGTTCCTCATGAAGCTCACCATGGTTCTTACCATCGGTGCCATCTTCTTGACGGATAGATCCGTAGCGACTGACGTGAAGAGGACCGCTCGGAATTGGGTCTACGCCGTACAATGGTGGCTCATAGGACCCACGGTAAGGGCTGAATGAAGCACCCTCGCGTTTTGCTACTATATTATATACTTATACATAAACCCCACTTGCTCTATGTCCCAGCCTGCAGCTGACCGCCAGATAGGAACGTGACGCCATGAGCATCGACGGAATCCAGGTATTCTGTCTTCTCCTGCTCGCGCGCCAGACCAGCGCGCTGGGCGGGGCCGCGTCGATAATGACGGAGGCCCTGTCGAAGCTCTCCTTCACGCTCGGCCTGCACATCGACCCTCGCGCCCACGCCTCCGTGACGTCCTTCGAGTCCGAGCTGCGCCGGCGCCTCTGGCTGACGGTCCTGGAGCTGACGACAATCAACTCGCTGAACTCGACGCTGCCGCTGCTCCTGCACGCGGGCGACTACCACGTCCCCCTGCCATCCAACGTGGCGGATTCCAAGCTCGGCAGACCCGCCGACGCGGAGGGCCGCACGAAGCACGAGGCGCTGGACTGCTCTCTGCAGCTCGTGCTCGCGAAGTCCCTGCGCCTGCGCATGCAGGTCGTGCGGGAGCTCAACGACGCGAGCCGGGAGTCGGCATACGAGAAGGCCGTGGCGCTCGCCGACGGTCTGCAGGCGCACTGCCGTGAGCTGACGGTCTTCTTCCAGGCGGACGACGGGGCGGCCGCGGGCCCGGACGACGCCGGGCCCGTCGCGCGCGGGTTCCACGAGAAGTTCCTGGACACGTACTTCCGGCGGCTGATCCTGTTCCTGCACCGGCCGTTCGCGCACCAGGCGCGGCGCGACGCGCGCTACCTGCCGTCGCGCAAGGCGTGTCTGGACTCGAGCCTGATCATGGCCTCGCACACCGAGGCCATGGCCCTGCCCGCGGCCGCGCTCGACGACGACTTCTCGTACTGCTGCATCTCGGGCGGCGGCATGTTCAAGGGCGCGCTCGGCCAGGACGTCATCCTGGCCGTGTCCCTCGAGGTCGTGACGCAGCTGGAAGAGGAGGAGCAGGACCGGCTGCGCGACCCGCGCGGCGCCGACGCGGCGCCCGTGCCGCGGACCGATCCCCTCGCGCTCCTCGCGCGCAGCCAGAGGCGGCCGCTCGTGCAGTTCCTGCGCCACGTCCGCGAGCAGTGGAAACAGGTCATCCGGCTGGGCCGCCCCAGCCTGAAGCAGTATCTCTTCGTGTCGTGCATCCTGAGCCAGATCGAGGCCATGGAGGCCGGCGACGACGTCAAGACGGCCATGCTCGACACCATCCGCCGCGTGCTCCGCGAATGCACCGCCCTGCTCCGGGAGTCGCCCGCGTACGGGAGTGCCGACGAGGTGGCGTGGATGAACGACACGTCGCCCGGCGCCATCGACACCATGGCGCTCTTCGGCTTCGATTTCAGCGCCTTGGTGGGTTTCTCCCCTTCCCTCCCTCAACCATCCCCCCTGCTTTCGTGTGTGTGTTTCGCGTGCTGATGTTTTCGTGTTTTATTATTATTTTTATAGGATCCCGCCTTCGCGATGGACATGCCTCTCTGGACCGACACGCCCAGCACGGCCGATGTCCAAGGCCTCATCTAACCGTGCCGCGCCAACTATCACGTGTACGTGCTTCGACGCTATGCATGGGTTATTGTTGTGACCGCCAAATCATGGAAGGGCATTCATTCTATTGAAGATTTTATACTCGCCTTGCGCACGCCGAGATGCGCTAGTTCGTTCACCTCTGCGTTCCGCGCCGGATGGATGATCCGCCGACGGACGGGCTAAGTTACCACAACATACATCTCCATCTCAGACGCTTCGGCTTTGAGGGCGCACAGCATCCTTTTGTCAGGTGCGAAAAGGCCCGGGGGAAGAAACCAGGTAGAGAGGTATTCCACGGGGAGTAGCAGTGAGGATATGAGTTTTTGTTCTTCGCTTGTTTATCCCGTGGGAGCAAAGTGGGTGAGTCTATGAAGATCCACAACGCGATGCTCTAGGCCTGGGACACTACATGTTATGTATGTCTTCTTGAACTTGCTCTGCCTATACCAAGCAAGCTAACAGAGGTTCACGATAGAATAGCCTTCGACAAAAGCAAGGCGACGAAGGGGAAATCAGAAGGATTCGGCGTTCAGTGCGGTGCATGTCATGGGGGAGCCAAGCTCTATGTTGTTTTCATTTCATGAACCAGGCTATCTGGAGGGTGGATGCCTTCGCTAACAGAGGTACACAATCGTTACCTGTATCTAGTTAGAATCGTAGAGGCCTCATTATCACTACACAGAAACCCAGACGTAGCATAGTGCAACAGATATTGACTGTACAGTGGTCTTGTTTATTCAACCACGTCACCCTCAGTGCGCGTTCGAGCCCTTGCCCGTCGTAGTGCGGCATGGCGCCGCGCGTGGTATTTGACATCGGCCTCGTGGAGATGATTGTACAGCATATCGCACTCCCTGCATTCGGTGTATTGTGCCTCGCTCATCGAGAGACTCAACGTCGTCTGTACCGGCGCCGCTTTATTCCCTCGTCGCCTGTGTTCCCGATGTTTACCGCATTCCGGTCGAACCTTCGACGCATCTTTGCTCTGATTCAGGGCGTTAGGTGTTGCTTCTAACAGTGCGGGAGGGCGCGCATGTGCAGGTGGCTCTATATCGCGTATTCTTCCTCTCCGGTTTTTGCCGTCTTCGTTCTCCTGTTCCTCACTACCGCCCTCTTTTTCATCCGTCTGTTGTGCCACAACGCGAGTCTTCAGTCTCCGCGCCCTCCTCTTCCTTGCAGTAGTCATAGGTGGCGACGATGGAGGTGTAATCGTAGGATCGCTCGCCTCCGACAATGGGTCTGACGACGGGTCTGACGATGGTGTGACAACTGGAGGCTGGGGTATTATTTTCCCGAAATAGGCGGTGATTGTACCCTTTTTTGTCGGTGCCAAAAGAGAAGGTTGCGATGCCAAGGCAGTGGCACTGTGTTCGGGACCCGTAGGAACAAGGCTTGCTTCGTTATCTCGAATAGAGATCGTAGAAGAGCCGGTGAGACATCGTCGCTTTGGGGCAGGTTCGGTTGACTCGGTCGATGATGTACGTTTACTGTAAGTTCGGAGCGGTCGTCGACGAGTCTCCATAGGGGAGGGTTTCAACAGGGAGATGTATGGACGTTCCGGTTTCCTTGGTATCCTGTACCGATGATGTTAGCATACGCCGTCACAAGAATTGTTAGAGCTGTTAGCCTACCACGATGCTTCCTTCGACAGGATGTTGTTCAAATCCATTTGGAGTGGCTCAAAGATTCAACATGGAGTACACAAGCGCGCAAGAAGTCCAATAGGGAAATATGTGTCTCGTCAAAGGGTGGTCGCCAAGGGACTGTATATTTAATATGCAAACATTGATATACATAGCAGATCAATACGGGGGGGTGGCGAAGTTGGTGGTTGGGGTGCCAAGTTTGCGTGGGGACGCGTGAATGGGTGATGTGACCAGAGACGCGTCGCGACACGGTAAATTGAAAATGTATATTGAAGTGGGGTGACGTAACCGGCCAGGGTCTCGACCACCCACCAGTTGTCCACCAGCTGCAGACCAGCTGTAGCAACAGATAAGGCGCCGAAAAAGAGAAGTGATTGATTAAGATGCGATAAAGACTACCGAGGTAGGCAGCATGAGATGGAAATGGCAAGGCGATAACTAAATAATTAAACAATTAATTGGAAGCAAAGTAGACTTCCGGTTCCTGTTCATATTTCTCCTTTTCTCCTGTGTCGTAAACTGGTCTCCACCTCGTGTGAATCGTCTTCGACTAAGAGCGTGGGTTCTTGAAGGCGTGTCTTGGCATCTTCTTCGCCGACAACCCAAGTTTTGACAACCTCTCGCACTTCTCTCGTGTTTGCTTGTTTCTTTTCGCCCTCGGACATTCTCCACGTGTATGCAGAGTATACGGCTACCTCGGTGATGGCGACCACGATAGCCCCGCCCAAGCTAAGGAACAGCCGAGTCGACACAGGCCACCACTGGGCAAGCTTCCAGAGTGCAGCGCCGCAGCCGAAAACACTGACTAGAAAGTTGATGATCAAGGTCATCTGTTTCTGTACATCTCCAAATTCGATGTCGTCGGCCTCCATGTCGGATATCTTGGACGGCTTGTTGACCTCGGCAAAGGAATGCGCCATGGGCGCAAGGGGGAACCGTTCGGCAAAGGTCTCTCGTGGGGGCGCTTTTCGGATCATGCGCTCGTACGCTCGTTCTTCCTCTTCGTGTCGGAGTCTTGCCATGAGCGCTTTGTATTCGTCCGTCTGCTCTCCTGTTAGCTACTCACATCACCCTGGCCACGACCAGTGTTGACCAGATCAGACGAACCGGTTCAGGCTTGGGCGGCGGCGGAGGCACATAGAGACTCGATCCACGGAGCATCTGTTCCAGTCGAAACCCAACATGGCCGTTTGCCTTGAGTGCCTTTACTGTATTGAGGAGCTGTCCGTGGCTGATGGGTTTCCCAACTGCAGGTTCCTTCATGCAGGGCTCTTCGAGCGCGGCGTCGTGGGGTTGGGCGATGTCGCGTGATGGATTACGAGGGTCGCTGGCGGCCCTCAAGACCATGAGTGCCTCCACCATCGGAGACGTCATCGTAAGGAGCACCATGTTTGCGCGTGATGTAGTGGAATGGTGCAACTGCTTTGGGCCATCGTCGGATTGTTGGAAGCCCAGGGGCTTATATACCAGACTGCCTACTTGGTACTTAGTACGTAATCTCCCAGTATTATGCAGCGCAGAATTACGTGTCGAAGATGGCTCGAGCTCAAGCTTCACCCCCCCCCTTAAAACGGTAGGTGCCCTGGTGTCGGCGCTTTTTCACCCCACTGCTGCCGAGGTTCAGCCACACCGTCGCCACAAGGTCGTACGGTACCTGCCCGCCTCGCCGTGCAACCCCTGCTACTCAGCACCTAGTGTACCGAGCGCTCAGAGCAGTGAATTTTTTGGTGGACCGGGTCCGTTGCGAATAATAATCGGCATCATCCGAACACAACAGCTATTCCCTGTCGCAGCTTCGACCTCAACCTCAACCTCCCTCCACACCCGTCCGATCCCGCCCAAGTCCCCCGGGCTCGAGCTGCCACCCCGGTTGCGCATCGGCCATATGCTTGAAGAGACTCGGTCGACTGCCCCGCCAAGGTAATCGGGCCTTTGCAACCGTCGAGGTCCCAGTCCCGCGGACATGCAGCTTCGAGCAGTGCTGCTCAATGCGCGTGCAGCCCGCCGCCCTGCCGTCTTCTCGGCCTGTTCCGACTGCCGACGGGCTTCTTCGCTGCTCGATCTGCGGGCCGCAACGTCGGGAGCCTTGTACCACCATTCCTCGCGACGATCCTCGGCCTGGGCGGCTGCGGTCTCGGTCGCCTCCAATGTCGTCTCCAACGCCGTGTCGAGGGCCACCAAGGGCGACATGCACATCGACCCCCTCCGGACGGTGGCCAAGGAGATGAAGTTCTTGACGGGGAACATCAGACAACTGTTGGGGTCCGCCCATCCGTCGCTCGACCGCGTCGCCAAGTACTACACCCAGGCCCAGGGCAAACACGTGCGGCCCCTCATAGTCCTCCTCATGTCTCGCGCCACAGCTCTCTGTCCCAAGAACGAGTCCGCGCCCGCTTCTGTGCACGACTCTATCAACTCGTCAATATCCCCCCTCGACATATTATCTGACGTTAACCCCTCTTCCCCTCTCTCCAGCTACTCGTCCGAGCCGGAATTTACCGAAAGCGATATCCTCCCATCCCAACGACGGTTAGCGGAAATCACCGAGCTGATCCACACCGCCTCGCTGCTCCACGATGACGTTGTCGATCATTCCGTGTCGCGCCGAGGGTCACCGTCTGCTAACTTCGAGTTTGGTAATAAGATGGCCGTGTTGGCTGGTGACTTCCTACTCGGCAGGGCGTCTGTTGCGCTGGCACGGTTGCGAAACGCCGAAGTTATCGAACTTGTGGCTACTGTGATTGCAAATTTGGTCGAAGGAGAGTTCATGCAGCTCAAGAATACGGCCCGTGACGAACGAAATCCCGCGTACTCGGAAGAGATTTTTAACTATTACCTACAAAAGACATACCTCAAAACCGCGAGCTTAATATCAAAATCTTGTAGAGCGGCCGCGTTGCTAGGCCGGGCCAATGCGGTAACGGTCGATGCCGCCTATGCCTATGGCCGAAATTTAGGGTTGGCATTCCAGTTAGTCGACGACATGCTAGACTACACCAAGTCAGGCAAGGACCTCGGGAAGCCAGCCGGGGCAGATCTAGCGCTAGGCCTAGCAACGGCCCCCTTATTATTTGCATGGAAGACTACTCCTGAGCTGGGCTCCCTGGTGGGAAGGAAGTTCGAGCAGGAGGGTGACGTACAAAGGGTGAGTTGTACTAGTTATATTCTGTTCTCGATTGTGTTGACGAAAGTGAGATAGGCGCGCGAGCTTGTCATCCAAAGTAACGGAATAGAACAAACAAGAGCATTAGCGGAGGACTACTCTCAACGGGCAATCTCTGCTCTCGATACTTTCCCCGATAGCGAAGCGAAAGACGGCCTCGTCGATATGGCCATGAAGACATTGAAGCGCCAAAAGTAATTACGTGTACAGCATTACAGTTGTATTATTGCAACAACATAGAGTTATTAGACCGACGTGTGCCGTTGTGTATCAAAAGCATGGGTTTGGGTACGCCGTCACCATATTGCATCTGCATAATGTATAACATTGGGGGATTGATTAGATCTGGAACAGGTAACGGGGCTGGCCAGCAACCTTCAACTCAGCAATGTACAGTTTTACACAATTGGTTAAACCAAGAAATTATAGTAAACAGCCAATGTTCTAAGTCGCCAAGGCGCCCCGATCCCGACCCCTCGAATTCATCATAATATGGGGGTTAATATACGAAGAGATTCGATCAGGTTCCAAGCAGTTTACCATGTCATATACTCTTTTTATGGATGAGGATTATAGTCTGCACAATATAGGGACAAAAGAGGACTCTGCAATCTGGTCAGAATCGGGAAGAAAACTCGCATGATCAAGGAGCGAACTCACAAGCAGGGTAACCTCACAGCATACCCTCACACCGGGGCAGTCATCAATCTCATCGTCACCTATTTCCACACAATCAGCATCAGTAGCCCTCTAAACCCAGCGGGAAAAAAATTAAAAAAAGGGGGGGAAGGGGGCTTACATATAACTCCGTTGATATCATTCGGGTTCAGGTTATACCCGATGACGTCGGCGAGGAAGACGACGATCGGCAGGTCGCCGGCGACGGTGACGCGACAGCACTGCAGCTGGCCACCGTTGCCGCCGACCTCCTTGGCGCATTCGGGCGAGGGGTCCGGCGTGGTTAGGAATTCCGGGGGCTCGCCGTTGCCTATGTTTTCGAGAACTAAGGAAGAAAGACGAATCAGTAGGGGGGTCACACGGGGTGGGAAATGCGAAGATCGCTAGTCAGTTTCTGGGACATGGAAGACTAGGTATGTAAATGGCATGCACTCACGACTAATGAGGGGGGCGAGCGGACCCGTTGGTGTGGGGGGCAGGAGAGGCGTGATCGTTAGCTTGGGTTCTGGGGCCCCGGCGCCGAGGTGGGCGAAGAATGCGAGCGAGATGAGGAGGAGGAAGAGCATTGTTGGAATTGTTTGTCTGGTGTTGTGCTATTTACAAGCGTGCCGTGGTTGAGGACTGCTGGCCTTCAGAACAATTGGTGTCTCTTCGACACTCTTGTGGATTGAAGCTGTGTGTGCTGCAGAATTGAATGTCTGTTGGATATGGCGATGTCGATATCCGGGAACGAAATAAGAGAGACCGACGGTGAAGGTGAGTTAAAGAGAGGCGCGTCAAGCCGATGACGAACATGGGCTCGACAAACGTCGACTTTTTGTATCAAGAGACGACAATTCATCAACTTCTCGGCGTTCTTGGTTGCAGTCAACAACGATACGTTACCTCTAATGACGTCGAGGTAACGACTCTCCAATCGAGCTCGATACGAGGAAGAGCGTACATATCAAGATTTATCTCGCAAGTTTGATGAAGGTGATGAAGATCCGCATAGCCCGCTCGCTCTCCGCCACCAATCACGGCAAGCGATGGTGCTAGCAGCTTAGCCGAGGAGCAACCGTGGTCGCATTTCCTCTGGGCGCCTGATCCCAGGACCGTGGATAGATAGGTAGGTGGTAGTCGAGTTAAACCCCGTTCGGGCAGGATAGTCACTTGATGGCATCCGTGAGCGACGCCCGGATGTAAGTAATTTGATTACACTGCATAAGCGAGCATCTAGAAGCCCGGAGACTAAATGGCTGCATGGGAAGGCAAGGCTTCGCGACCCAGCTAACCAATGTAATTTCCCTCGACGGGGAAATATTAGCCGCTTCGTCTCTGAAGCCATACACTAGTGTAGGTACAGTATGCATCGCTATACAGTACGATGCTAACGTCTGAGACAGATGGTCAATCGCCTTCGAGCCGCGTCGCGTACGTCCAGCGACGCGCAGCTTCGAAGCCACCAACTCTCGATTCTCCAGCCAGCATCCCGCGTCCTCGGCGGTGGTGGCGTGCAGGCTGGAGTCGCATCGTGATTGGGTCGCTCTCGGTGCCGGATCTCTGACATGGCAGATGCGTAATGACTTTCTCAATTTGCCGATATTCCCAATGCTCTTGTTCCCAGGACGGAATCCAGCCGTACGGATTCGAGCCCGTAAACATGGGCCGCCGGACATCGTAAGTTGGCGCTAAACGAGCCAGGATGCGACAGGGGGCTGAAAGGTCAGATTTGGTGATCTTGTATCGCTAATCTCCTAATATGTGCGTCGTATCGACGCTGATTGGCCTCTGATCCAGGGGGAATTCCCCCCGGCCACCAATGAAGGCGATCTAGACAGGCATCCTGACTTGTTCGAATCGGAAATCGTACGACCCTTGCTTTTGCGATGCTGTCAATGGCCGCCCATGGCTGGATTGGCTTGTGACGATGGAGCTGAAACAACACTTCATTTAGAGTCAAAGAGCGACAAAAATAAAAATGAAATAAAAAGAATAAAGTAAAAATAAACCAAGTCGCGACGAGGCGCAGGAGATGCCCATTTGCCAGGCCGACAGGACTGGCTGGACGATGCGGCCGCCGTTGAGCTGCATGCAGCCCTTTCTCATGCACGCACGTCGACGACTACACTAACACATGCACCGAGCACGGTGGCGACTCGAAACGTGATCGCGCACCGCGCTGTCTGATGCCAAACAGGAAATGTCGGCCCATCGTGGCAGGAGGATGAATCAATAGATCTTTTGCATTCCGCCCTACACTAGTGCCGTTCCCTACAGGGAAGCGTAAGCTCTTAGCCGCGTCTTCCGCTCCCGAGACTGGCCAGTGATAGGCACGAGCCGGCAGACCTCGCGCTGTGCGCCAGCGACGAACAGGTATGGACCGACATGCGCAAAGACGCGCCATTTCCGCCCACGACATGGGCGAGGACAGCATCTCGCCTCTGTGCTGCACACTGCTGCTGTATTCGACTCCTCGGGACAGGAAAGTCGAGCCGAACCTGTGCTCGCGAAATACCGGCCCGCGACGCCTCGCAGTGTATGCGTCGGTCGTCATCGAGATTAGTCAGAAGCAATCTAATCTTGATCTGAGACGACGAGACTGGTGCCATCCGCTCGGATGGGAGATTAATTCCCTTGTTCAGCCGGCCAGGCCGGGGTCCCCAAGCCATCATCTCGCTTCGGGCCGGCTGCGACGCCCCACGTCCATCGCCCGCGCAAGATTCGTGCCGCTATCGACCTCCTTGTTTTGCTTGACTGGGTATTTCCTCGCCATCACATGGGGTTGCATCAGCGAGCCGTGGGTGGGGTGCGGACGCTGCGGGTTGGGTAAGTATGGGGCAGCTCGGCTAGACTTTGTAGGAATGGCACATCCCTGCCATGGGCGGGATTGGGTCGAGATATCTCGAATCAGCAGCAGAACGACCTGGACGCTACTGAAATTGGAATCACCCGCACGGTTGTTCTTCCCGTGCACTGTCCCTCCCGGATGCGGGTAGCTCAGCCGTGGCAGAGGCGTATAAGTGCCACAAACGGCACAAGTCACGCGTCAGAGCGCCCGGGACAGCCTTGACTGGACTTAGTAAGTAATCTACCTGGGCGCGAATGGTTTCGCTCAATTGCCGTCCAGCAGCGCATAGCATACCAGCCTGCCCAGGTACCCCAATGCACCGGGCCCCGTGAAATCACTTTTCGCGCTGTCCGCCGACACCACATAACCGGTTGTCATACATCCCTCACAGACTCGGCGTCGAAGCTTAATACCACCGCTGACGGAACAGAAGATCTGTTTCTAGCCAGCGACCCGAGCCGGCCTTTGCGTTACGATATTGTGTCTATTTCTCCACGAGATGTGATAACATGATCAGGTGAAACACCAAAGAGCTTGCTATATAATCAGATATATGGTTCGACGGACATGTAGAGAACGCGGAGAATAGACAGACTTATCAATTGTCCGTATAGCGCGACCACTTCCTCGACCCCATCCTCCCAAGCCCCTAAATCATGACAATGGCCACGTTACTGCGGACCGCCCTCACCGCTGCTCCTACAGCATTGGGAGCAGCGGTAGCCATCACCTTAATTATCACTTCTCTCAACCTAATTCATCGCTTATTCTCCAACGCTTCATTGCCCAACAACTTACCATGGGTCGGGGTGGGGAAGTATGATAGCCGTCTCGGTAGAGCCAAGGGCAATTTAACAGGCTTCTTCCACCTCAATAAACTCCTCGACGAAGGCTATGTAAAGGTCAGTTCAGTTCGGTCCAGTTGCATTGAGTTCAGTCTCGATCCCCACACGCTCTCATCTTCAGAGCGACCAGCGAGCTCACCGTGCCCCCAGTACTCGAAGAACGACCAGACATATGTCCTGCCCTACTTCATCAACGGGCCGCAGGTGGTCCTGCCGCCGTCGCAGATCCCGTGGCTCATGGCGCAGGCCGACGACGTGCTCAGCCAGGAGCACGTGAACCGGCAGTTCCTGCAGGCCGAGTACTCCTTCTTCCACGCCAACATGGTCGAGGGCCCCGTGCACCCGGAGATCGTCCAGCACCAGCTGACCAAGAAGATCAGCGGCTTCACCGCCGCCCTCGTCGACGAGGTGCGCGCCTGCCTCGACGACTACTGGGGCACCGACACGGACGAGTGGCGTGAGGTGCGCGTCTACGACACCCTACTCCTGCTGATCGCGCGCATGGTCACCCGCGTCCTCATGGGCCTCCCGCTCTGTCGCGACGAGGCCTTCGTCGCCATCTGCGGCAACTTCATCCGCAAGGTGGCGCTGGCCGCGGCCGCCATCAGTCTCTTCCCCAGTTTCCTCAAGCCGTAAGTACCCGATCGACCCCCATGCGTTTCAAGTCCATTGCCAGGGAGCCAAGGACTGCCTAGGTAGACAGTGTCCAGCGCTCTGCAAGACACCACGAAAGCAAGCAAGCAAGCGCCGACGCAACGTGCTAAATACCCTACCCAACGCAGGATCGTCGGCCCCATCTTCACCCTCTTCGACTACATCCTGTATCGGCGCTGCAGCAACTTCCTCATGCCCGTGATCCGCGAGCGGCTCGATCGGCTGCGGGAGCGCGGGACCGTGACGGGGACGGGGACGGGGAAAATCCGGCTGGAAAGCGCGACGGCACACGTACGTAGCGACGACACGCCTGAAAACTGAAATTTGAAAATTTGAAAAGGCATCAATCATTCAACGCGCAATCCAGACTGACGAACTCCCAGAACGACTACGTGCAATGGGCGGTGGACCACGCGCTCGCCAAGCCCGTGGCGAACCCGGCCGAGTTCGAGCCGCGCGTGATCGCGGCGCGGTTCTCGGTGCTCGCCTTCGCCGCGATCCAGTCGTCGGTGATCACGCTGACGAACGTCGTCTTCGACCTGGCGGCCTCGGGGTCGTGCGCGGGGTCGCTGGCGGCGATGCGGGAGGAAGTTCTCCGCGAGACCATGACGGCGACACACGACAACAACAACAAAGCGGGCGGGGAGGGGAGTGAGAGGGGGTGGACGAAGACGGCGCTAGCCCGCATGACGCACGTGGACTCGGCGCTGCGCGAGAGCCTGCGCATCAACGGCTTCGTCGAGCGCGGCATCATGAAGATGGTGGTGGCGCCCGCCGGCGTCACGCTGCCCGACGGCTCGCACGTCCCGCGCGGCACCAAGGTCGGCGTCTCCGGCTACAGCATCCACCACGACGAGCGCAACTACGTCGACGCGAAGCGGTACGACGCGTTCCGCTTTGCGCGGCCCCGCGACGGAGACGGCGACGCCGCCGGGAAGAAGAAGGAGAAGGAGAAGGAGAAGAAGAAGAGGCCGCAGGGCCTCGTCAACACGAGCGAGACCTTCTTGAGCTTCAGTCACGGCTCTCATGCCTGGTGAGTTGCCATTTGCGTTTTTGCCTTTGTGTCTTTTCTTACCGTGCTGCACTTGTTTTTTGTTGTTGTTGTTGTTATTGTGTGAATGGAGTGGTACAGAAGAAGAAGAAGAAGAAGAGTTGACGCTGACTTGCCCGCTCGAATGAACGAATTAGCCCCGGGCGCTTCTTCGCGACGAATCAGCTGAAGATCGCGCTGGGCCACATCGCCCTGCTGTACGACATTGAGCCTGTCGCCGAGAGGCCGGCGAACAAGTGGCTATTCGGACACATTGCGCCCCCGTTAACCGAGACATTGAGGGTGCGGCGCAGGAAGATGTAACATAAGCGAAAGTTTTGGACCAGGGATTGGGGAAAGGGGGGGGGTTATGTCATGGTTTGATTGGGGGGGCGCTAGAAGAGGGGGGAGGGAGGGGGGCGAATCGGGGACATGTGATATTTTATATTAGAGGTGTCGGTATGGACAATTGCATTTCTATCAAGATACAGCAGCTACATGAAACCCCCGTCACAATGCCATGCCACTCTGCTGAGCCCCGGGGTAGCGATCCAGCAAGGCCGAAAACAGATCCTCGCCGCCCAGCGTCAGGTCGGCGAAGGCCGGACACGACAGGTCCAGCAGCGGGTGCAGGAGGACGTCGTCGACGAGCCGCAGCACGGGGGCCAGGGTCGCCAGGAGGCTCGAGGTCACGCTGCTGGGCACCAACGTCTTGACCACGTTGAGCGCGAAGCAGACGAGGTTGTTCCCCTGCAGCAGCGCGGCGGCATTCACGACGCCGCCCGTGAGGTTCGCGATGTCGACGCCCGCGAACGTGTTCACCTTGCCCAGGTTCCCGCCGATGCTGAGGAGCACCGGGTGCTTGACCGCCCAGGCCACGAGGTCGAGGTTGTAGTCGACGAGACTGTAGTCCACGGCGAGCCGGTACCAGTTCGCCGGGATGCGCTCGTGCCCTTCTCTGTACACCTGTGTGCCGTTTTCGTCGTGGACGCCGAGGAAGCTCGAGAGAACCTCTTTGGCTGGGAGACTGTCAGTATGCAGGCATGCATGGAGGCGTACGTATGCATATGTACGAGGGAGAAAGAGAGGGGGAGGGAGAGAGACGGAATAGGCGGGATAGTAGTCAACGTACAAAGGTGCCCCCCCAGGGGATATTCTTTTGTGTGATTGCTCAAGAAGCGGCCCATGAAGGCGTATCCGGCATTGCGAGCGATGGTCCCCGTATACGGGCCGTAGTAAAAGGTCGGGTCGGTAGCGATACTCTCGTAGAAGCGCTCGACAGCTCGGTCCCCGAGATCGTCCATCGTGATAAACCCATCATCGTCGGCCAACTTCAACATCTTCCGGAACAGGGCCATGTCCATCGTGTGCGCGTTTCCTGTGTGGTAGAGGTCATTCCGCGTGGCCGATGAGTCGGATTCGATGATGTTGTGGGTGCCATCCAACCCTCTTGGTTTTCCCAGCAATCCGAGCAGATTTCCGAGGAGGCCGGATGGTGATGATTTCGGAGGCCCGCCGATGGAGAACCCGGGATTCGACGATAGGGGGGTTCCAACGTATACCGTCGCCACAACTGCTAGTATTCCAACTAGATCGATACTCATTCCAAAGACTGCCACTTTGTTAGTAGATCAACCCCAACATCTCCGTACTTTGTCGCATTGCTCACCAGTGTTGGCTTGCTCGATGACATCCGTAAGCTATTGATTGCGAGGTCAGATCGTGTGAAGAAAACGGCAGCTTCGTCAAAACCTACACTCACGACCCCATTGTGCGGGATGTAGTTATGGTTGGCCAGGGCATTGAGACCTGGGCATGGTCCTCGCAGGTCACCATTCTTGAAGTCTGGCGCTTTGAATGCGTGTTTCCCAGATACTGTGAAGTCCGTCAGTACGTGATGTCTGTCTGCCAGCCGGGGACCAAGTCACGATGATCGCGTGTTTCGCTCACCATCAATGGGCTCGGTCAGAGGATCAAACAGCAGCCTCTTCTCCTTCAACCGTGCCAACTGCCCACTCAACGCCTCGACCGACCTTTCCGTGAGCAAAGATGGAGACCCATCGCGCCGAGCAAGTCGTTCCAAGTTCTCGACGGTCGGAAACGCGGACGCTGCTGCGGCGGCGATGGCTCCCACAGTGGCAATGACGTAGCGCATCGTCAAGTCGTGCTTTCAATGCGTTCACGTCACTTCGACCCGATGAAGCGAGCGGCAACAAGTGAAATATCCCAGGAGCCTGTCTGTCGCACAGCATCCAGCGGCGATCTAGTGTACACAAGGCACGGCAAATAAACACCGGGATTCCCGGACGATTAGGAGAACAGGGGCTCGAACGAGCGAGTAAAGGAGCGTGCGTGTAAACGAAGGACCCGAGTAAACGAATGATAAGTGAACCGACGACCAACGAAGGACTACACTACATACACGGCTTATCCGCAGCCGTACGTACTTAGTCTCGCAGCTAAACACGACGAACGCCAGCAGTGTCGAAAGCCGTTGGTGAAGCTAGAAATCCTTCCCGCCTCGCTCCAGACCACGATGCCAAATTGCGTCCCCTGGTTGCTCTTTCGGGATCAGGCGACGACCCCCCCCCCCCCCCCATCACGTCCATCAAATACCGGTACCTTACCTACACATACACTACACCACCAATCCAATTTGGCTAGGTGAGTGTGCTTCTCCAAGCCGTTAGTCCCGCCCGCATGGGAGTTACGTGAAGCGGACCCCTGATGCGTCCCCATCAAAGCAAGCCAATTAGGATGTTGGTAATCTCGCGCATTCCTCGGCACTCCGCTCTCATGCTGGTGGGGGATGGGTGGGTGATGCACATCACATAAAATGATGCGACGGTACCCAATCTCGCCTCCTGTTTCGCCTTGATGACACCACTTTCACGAAACTTTTTGCTCTAACGTTCTCATTGAACTTCATGCTCATCAGCCTTTTCTTTTTCTTTTTCTTTTTCTTTTTTCCCTCCCCTCTTCAGATCCATTTCAATCATTAAATTATAGGAGTATAATACTGACGTCGCAGAGATGCAGCATTGAGGCATTTTTTCGATGGGATTCAGATCAGCACATGCCTTCATTAAAACAAGGCAACAACAGAGAGTAAGTAAGTATGTAAGCGAAGTGAATCGGACCTCGCAACAGCTGTCTCCAATCATCACATATCAAGTGTGAAGTATAAACCTTAGTTGCACCGGCAACTAGTAGGTAGTGCAAATGTCTTGTGTACCCCTATATCGATCGCATTCCTGACCGCACTCACTCGCTCACTCGCCGAAGGTAACCCACGCGTTTGCTTTTCAGACTTATTCATCGAGACTTTCTGTTGACCTCATAGGCACCTGCACGTACGCTCCCAAACCGCGATGCGACGTTCGGGGCACCGCTCGCCAGCAGGTTTTGATTATTTATTATTTATTTATTTATTAGGATGTTTAGGGCACGGCTTAGGTCTACGCTACTTAGTATGAAGAGGAGAGCAGGAGGATGCCTCGACTCATGAACCGACAAATTTCCACACCGGGCCCGTCGGGTTTCCCAAGGCTCTTGCTTCGCGAAGCGATGTTGTGTTGCGTATTGTACTGTTTTCAGGGAGTCTTGTAGAGCGAAACAAGCTCGAGCTTTCCAGGTGAGAGGGGTCTTTTTGTAAAGCTGTCTTCGCCACTCATGGCCGTGGAGGAGCCGTTAGCCTCGTAAGCGACAGATGAATCTCCCAGCTTTATTGGGCGCTTTATGAGTTATGGTGACTTCGCGTAGGTCGACTCATAGACACTCTGTAATGTAAGTTGTGACGACTGAAAAACTTGGTGAGGGTGGGATAGAGCATATGACGGGAGCAAGCAAAAAGCATACGCGCGGTGACTTGCGTTGATGGGCTAGAGAAATGCCCTGCCCCCTACTGACCTCACTACGTTTACAGAAAGAAGCCTTCTCGTGAGGTAAGCTCAATTTATGAGAATAAGGTAGTTTATGATTAAGTAGTCATGTATACTAGAAGGGTAATGCAACGTCGTCGGTTATGGATCCTTGAAGGTGCAGAGTGGATACCGCAATTGGATTCGTATCTCCGCGGATCGTCCACATCGAATTTCGTTCGGGGAAGGATGGTATACCTAGATCGGAGACGCCACCTCTGCATGTTTTGATCGGCATCTTCGGGACCTGAGCTCCGTAATACGGTCAAGTGTTCACTACGAATTGGGTCAAGCTAAGAAAGGTTCATCGATGTGCCGCCAATCGCCAGCAATGGCCTTGAGGATATCCGGTTCATTATTGACTTAAGTCAAGCCCAAGTCATATACTTTATATTATCTGATATTTTAATAGTCCAGGAGTCAAAGTGACTCATCTTTCCTGGGCCGCAAGGGTATCGGATTACTCTCTGGTGTCCCCGATCTTGACTGCCGAGGCCATCGTTTCCTCCATTTCCGTTTCCCTACGTGGACCGCTGTACGCATATAATCGTCGCTCACACAGCTTCCACCCGCCGGTGTATTGCTTAACAGCTTCATCACTGCACCGCTACCTGTATATAGACTCCTGTCTTAGCACGTGGCGCGAAGCTGCGAAGGGTAGTCCATCGTCAACACAACGTGAGAAATCCGCTAGTGCTTCAGATAAATCATCGGCAGTATCCAAGTCTCGTATATTATTTTGAGTCCACATATCCAATTATGCGTTCTCGTAATCATTGTTGTGTGGTGATGAAAAGCCTGACGATTGCGCAGGACTTCGTATGTACGACATCAGAATGGAATATATGCAAAATAGACCAAAAGGGTTAATATTCCGTAGAGTAACTTTCTTCTTCGGCTTAAACCCCTCTGTAAAACTCTTCGCGGGTCGTAACCACCATTGAGAAAAGCGTGGCCTATGAAGTCCAAGATGCGGAAGATGCTAGCAAGCGAATGAGCATACTAGAGCAACCGTGATCACAATAGTATGGAAGATATGATGAGAATTAGCTGACTTACAGATTTATCAAAAAGACCCCAAACCCAAATCTTGGAAGTAGGCCAAGAGCTGTCCTAAACGCGACGGTCGAACGGGCAGAGTAGGCAACTGGAGGTATCCGGAAGACAGTCAAGAGCAGCTCTGTGAAAAGGAGTCTAGTATATTTGCGTTCATTGTTGGTGCAGACACGGAGGGTAAAAATAATAACAGATACCATGGCCAACACGAAATCGATCTAAGTATGAAATTAGAAGAGGGCCATGATAGAAACGGAGGGAAGGGTGGGGGCGTACGCTCGAAGGGATTAAGATGCCGTTCTGGTGTTTGTAGCGTGTCCATGCCAAAACAGCACAGAGGACACCAATGCCGAACTGTAAGAAGGCCATGACAAACCAGAGGAGGAGGACGATTCGCCTCCTAGCGCGACATCTAGCGTGGAGGCGGTCGACGCCATCATCGTGACCATTGCTCACAACAGGCCAGTTACAGAAATGACATATGTAACCATCATCGCCATTTGCAATTCGGACGACGGGCCATGGGTTAATGTGGTAATCTACGGTGATACGCTTACTCCAGCAGCGGAAACACACAGAACGCCATGAAGAGGCTGGAAGAGTCTCATCGACGACAAGACGATCGAGTCCCGGACTGCACAGACACTCGTAGCAACATGCGGCCAGGCTGAGGGAGGCTTGGTCGTTGCGAATGAAGAGCCGACGCACAAGATCAGGCGTGATCACGTGATAGTAGAGGCGAGTCGCTCTTCGTAACTGCAAGAGACTCTCGAGATCCAGATGACCGATGACAAGGTAGTGAAGTTCCAAGGGCAGGCTGAGCAGATCGGTGGCCGGCGGAGGCGGAGGCGGAGGCGGCTTAGCATCAAGCGGTGGCTGTGAAATGCGACTCTGAGAGCGGGAGTCCTGGGTGCTGTAGATGCTCAGCTCGTAGCCCGGGCCGGAGGTGGGCATGGCGACGATGCGACGACAACGCCGACGATGACGAGAATGATGGCGACGATGATGGAGACGGGGGGTGGCCGAGTGCGTTGATGGCGGCGATGACGGTGACGGTGAGAGTGGAGGCCACGTCACATCGCGGCCACGGCGATGGCGAAGACGGCTGCTGAGACTCTATCTGAGACGGCCGACTACTGCACTGTCTGGTGCTGGCGGCGATGCTGGCGCTGGCGCGGGTGGTGGTGCTGTTGCTGTCGACGACGTCGACTGTGATGGCGAGAGGGCGGGTGAGGCAGAAGTAAAGACGGAATCGGGGGGTGAGAGAGGCCAGCTGCTCCCTGGGGAATCAGCACACGTTCAGAGGGACTCGCAGTGGCCATGAGGGCTTTGTGCACACATTTCCCGCCCCGAAGCGGATACACGGCAGCGATGCATAGTGTAGACAGTCAGACGGGCTCTGGCCGCGACAGCTTTAGAGATGGGGCGCGAGTGTGCCGAAGATCCGGGCCAAGCCCATGCCTGAGCCGACTGGGAGCACAAGCAGCACCCACCTACCACGCAGGGCGAGAGATGGTACCGACCTCGCTATAAGTGTGCCTAAGCCAGATACCTACATGCGGTATCTACACCCGCTGGGCCACGGGAACCCGCCTACCTAGGTACCTAAAGCGCGCTGCAGAAGTTGAAATAGCCTACCGGCGGAACCGTATTCGACACTGTATTTACAACTTGGCGAACGTGGCCAACGTGGCGAAATCCGCCAGCAAGGCTGCGCAAGCACAGTGTTAATTACAGGTACTAACCTGCCCCAACGACTTCTCTAGCAGGTACCTACCCACTAAGTAAGTCCCCACAGGCCTGTATCTGGCAAAGGCATCCCGAATACAGCATTATACAGATAGGATATAGGTAAGCATCCACCATGTTCCCGTCAAGCACGAGCAAACGGCAAGTTCCTCCAGACACCTTGCCGATCTTGTGATATTGATCAATACCATGTATACGCTCCTGCAATACCTAGTATACCGAGATACATGTCTCGGTTACCTAGCATTTCAGCTCGCACATGCTTCATTGTGGCTTCGATGAAGAACACGAACCTTGTCGCACAAGACACTGCCGAGGGTCGAGCGCTGATTGTAAGCGGCGCCAGAGCGAGTCGATGCCTATGCTTGCGTCCAAGGCTGGATCCCTCGACTAAGCCCCCAATGCGAGCGGGAACTTGCGCTCGCCAGAATCAAGCTTTTAGGTTCGCGACGACACATCACACCATCTGAGTCGCTTCCCATCCATTCGGTGCGCTTATGCGCTTATGCAGGGAAGAGGCCACCATCGCGATCCACGGCCACAGCCATCCGGCATCCTGGCTAGTCGGTATAACACTATTGGATGGCCCACTCACATCCCGGCACACCAGACCCGTTTGCAGATTTCATTTCGGAAGACGGCACAGGTGATACGCTACCTAGATAGGTCCACGTCCAGTGTCATGTCCGTCCCGGCCAGCCCTGAGCCCGCGAGTCCTCCTTTCTTGATCATCGTCGCGACCATCCCACAGCACATTGCATCGTGCATCTTACCCAACTATGCTTGCTGTGTGGTCGCAAATCACAACAGGCGCACGTGCAGCCGGCAGCCGACGCCTATCCACATCCCGCCCAAAGGCATCAAGAGTCCCTATGGACAATGAATGCGCATACTGTAGTATGGGCGTACAATGGAACGCGTCCCTATAAAATCAGGATCGAGGGTTAGTATACGTAGCTACAGAGCAACCTGAGGTGGCTGTCATAGAGCTTCTCACAAGGCGGCACTCCTCTTCCTACCTATCCCACTGAGATCTTAACAAGGTGAGAGAACCTATCAGAGTCGCGAGGATTCTCTTGCTGTCACGTGGTTTCGATCCAAGGATTATCATATCAGAACAGTAAGTCCCACTTTGAAACTGATAATATAAGTAGCTAACCACCTGTCGAACCACGGGCGGATGTTGAGATGGCGGATTCGACCCCCAAGGTCGCTGAGGCCGAATTTGAAGAGTCGGCTGGTACCGGAGACGAAAAGGCCGGCACACTTGTGGGGCTCATACGGAAGAGCTAGCATTTCATTGTGTGTAAGGGAGCGGGCGTGTCTACCTCTGCAGGCTCGATCGCCGCCTAACATAATTGAATCCATAACTTACCATATCCAAATCGTTCATTATCAATTTCCACAACTATCTAGGACTCAAAATACGACCGAAGCTGGAGTTCGAGGGTATGGGTCACTGCGGCGAGCCTAACCTCGAAGTTGAGTAGGGCTACAAGGGCGAGGGCCACATCGAGGCCCATTACCTGGTCGAGTACAGCCCAAATGGCGGGAATTGGACAGTGACTCGATCAGACAGTTCATGTCCTAATGATAGGGCTCGAAACAAGACTGTAAGAAATGAAAGGGTGAAGATAGATCCAACTGGCAACTGACCTTAAAAGGGGCCATAGAGCCAACAGCAGTCGATGCACTGCGCTATACTGTGGTGCGATTGTGCAAGGTCGTAACAAGAGGGGGGTTCAAATATGCTTGGATTCTTTGGTATAACCCATCATGTTACATGCGCACGTATGCGAATGTGTCCACTACATCGTCTGATTCCGAATCCCGATTTGATGCTGTCCGCTGCTTCCTGCTCACCCATGCCTGGGAATTCCGGGTAGTCGTCACAGGACATCTGGCACCAGGTTTACCCTTCCTGGTATGCGTCGGATGTCCAGCCGGTGTTGAGTGAGGTATACTACCGGCAACGCAATTGTCAGGCATTGGTTCATTTCTACTACGCCTGCTGTGACCGTGTTCTTTTGCTGAACCTCCCCTTGGGTTAGCCGATGGTTTGTAAGCATTACAACATTTTTGACGTAGGATTGCAGTTGGGGCAGTTAGTTGTGGTGACATGCCATGGCTGATACTTCCAATTCAGTTGCTTGGTGGTTCTTTTCTGACTTCGTCAGGATCTGACTAGAAACGAGAATTAACTGGATCTGGCTTGTCAGTATTGGTCGCTCGGTCCACTCCTCAGCCCAGTGGAACTCCATCGTCATCCAGAAGCTGAAATTCCCGTGTCGATGTCGTGTCGAGTATGCCGATTTCTGATTCCTCTATTTCCACGCGTGACCCACCATCTCCTCCAATCAGAAGCTTTTTCTAAGACCCACTTTGCCACTCGACGAAAAGCTTCAGATATTTGTTGGCTTAACTTTCAAGTTTACTCTTCTTAATTCATACTTTATTCCTCTTTTCTTCTTTCCTTTCATTTCTCTTTAGTTCGCAGCGTCTATATCCCGCTAATAGAAAAAAATGCCGCATGCTAGCTTAGATGTGTAGCGCCGCCGCGTGTATACAACTCGCTGCGTAAGTCTAGACTCAAGAGGTCCGTATCCTTTACAATTCCGATTTGTCTCGCGTCTAACAACAGCAAAGAATACTAGAAATGCTATATAGGTAGCTTAATAACTGCAACTAGTAGGCTAATTCTGATCGCATCGCGTTCTACCCCGCGTAGCTGTACAGATTAATTAACGCGCGGGGAAAAGTCAAGGTTCAAGTACCGAAGAGAAAATACAATACCGCATTTGGCTCCGAAATCAGGTAGACTCAGTTAGGGCCAGCATCAACACGGCCAGCATCGTCACAGCCAACACCAACATAGTTAGCATCAGCAAGACCAATGCCAAGGAAGATATTACAGTCTTTTGTGTCCCAAAAAGTCAGTAGGTTAATCCGACTCGGTAGGGTAGTTTAGGGGGTGGGTGTAGAAGCACGGTGCAAATATGCGTGCCTAGGTATATTCAATGAGGCTAATATGTGAAATAAAATCATGTAGCTTCCTGTGGTTGATGAACAATGCCTTGCCGGACGCGTAGGGTTTGCCTTTGCCTTTTCTTTTATGATGCTATAGTATTGCGTGATGCTGACTTACTGTCACAAGTCTATCGCTCACTCGCCGAAGCAATGCCACTTGAATCTCTGGTGAATTAATACGTAGGTGTAATCTTGTTATTGCGTGCAGTCTTTGGTCACATTGGGTAATCGGTGCTCAACCGGTTTGCAACGAAGTGCTAAAGTGCTTCGATGGACTGCGGTGTGTCTCTTGAGTCGCCAGCTTTTCATCCCTTTTCTCCCGCAGTGTCAGACAGGGCGTTTTTCTCACCTTTCCAAGAAAATCATAGGTTGGCAGGCGTTTGAGAGCAGTTGAGGCTGCCACCCTGGACTTGCGGTGGGTTTCCTTAGCCTATTGTTAGCACGAGGCTGAGGTGTTTGTGTTAACTGTATTTTTGAGATCCGTGTTATGAGCCTCCCGCCTTAGTTGGTATTCCGAGGTCATCAAACCGCGTGTTGTGTATTGGTATCCCTAGCTTCGCTGTCTAATGTAGGAACCATATAGTGTCTCAAGCTATATATTTCAGCCCTCCAACCCTTGCTGCAGTCCATGCTTCAGGGTGAGACATCCTCCAAGTCTGTCTAAAAACAATGATAATTAGAGAAAGGGATTGAATTCTCACGGAGGTGTGGAGTTGCGATCTAGTGAAAGAAGGGGACCAGTGCATATTCCATGTACGATCACCAGAGGTATATTCACATGATTTAAGGTCTAAGTTCTAGTTACAACATAGGAAATAAATTGGGCTGTATATATACGGGATCTCTCGGAGTAGCATTGATCCCCTCTCGTGGATCCAAGGAATCCACCTATCCGTGACATGAATTCATAAAAGTATCAAGGGAAAATAGCTGAAGAAGAGCAAGTGCATTCGTGCGTTGGTTGTATCCGTAAACCCCCCTTTACCCGTTATTGGTGAAATTTTCCTGTCCGGATCACTCAACATTACTTGGCTAAGTACCTAATTCGACGGGTTGTCACCACCAACCCATCGAAATATAACAAAGTCATCGCCATTCTTCTTATAGGCGGCAATCGGGTGAATTCGGCGAGGCGAAATGATAGGATGCGCAGCTTTGAATTTTCCGGTGTCGATATCGAAGAATGGATGGAGATTATCGGAAGGTTGAACCAATTTGATAGAGACTGGTATGCCCTGGAAATCAGGACCGTTCTGTTAGGAAGTGATTAGCTAGTATCAAAAAGTTATATGAACGGCACCTACCACTCCTAATGCTGAGAGACATTGCGAGTCTATATGGGCTGGATGAATTTCTCCATACAGGGTTTCCCCAAGAATACCTTTCGCTGGCTTTTGCGGCAAAGTTAAGAAAGGCAGTGGTTGTTCGCTGCTTAGTTGATGGCGAAACTTGTTGCTGGCACCGAGTACAGGGGCCAAGAACATCCATTGGTAAGTTTTAAAAAGAATGAGGTCATTCTCTTCCCAGTTCTTGAATGCGTGAAATTTTTGCGCGCTTTCTGCTGGTGCTGCCGCTAATGAATATCCATAATAAGGTTCGGCGTCTGAAAAGCCAAGGGGCAATACGCTGTCATTAACGCCATTATTCTTGAAAAAGTTTAGCCAAGAAAGTTGTTCCGCTGAGCCTCGGGTTAACAAGACAAGAATCAAGAACAGCCGCGTGCCGCTTTCATGGACCCATGACGCGAGGTCTTCATGATATTGTTGCTCGATTGTGGTTTCTTGAAGAGCCAACAGCACGCTCTTTTTCGTCACTAGCTCTTCCAGTTTGTCATTTGGCAAGAATTGCTGGTTTCTTATCGCACCTCCTTTCAAGTAGTTCGTCCTTATATCGCTTGCTAACTTCAAAAGCCCGGAGTATCTCTCTAGGTTCTTCAGAGGAGATACAGGTCCATCTTGACTGCTTTTTTCGCTATCTTCAACCAAATCAGGCTTCTTCTTTCGAAGTAGTCGTTTTGTAATCATTTCGCGAGCTGAGAAAATCGACCGTCGTGAGGTAGCAAGCTTCTATATCCTACCTGGGCGTGGCTGGGTGCGTATGGTACAAGCTGTGAGCGACAAGGTCTTGGTTGAGTCTGGAATTTTGAAGATATGGGACGATCGATACCAACCTCCCAGATAAGATCCAACTGTAAGCGACACGTCCTGTTATATAAAAACGCACGGAATAAGTGCTGGTGAGCAGCAGTAAGGGGAAGGTCAGGAGTTGCTTACAGTGGGCGTTCACGGGATTTGGGGCCCAAAAGCCCTTCACTGCCTGGGCAGATTAGATTATTTACACCGTGACGTGGTCAGGTGAACTTACGAGCCGCGCCACGCGGTGCACTTTTTGTTTATTGGTGGCGTTCTATCAATCTCGAACGATGTGAGGTTGTGTTTTTACACTTCGTATTGGCAGTACTAGCGACTGTTTCAGGTGATGGCTGCGTTTCAATCGTGATCAATAAAAACCACTGCCACTCCCATTAGGTGAAGTGGAAAAACCTATATCTGTCGATCGTAATTGGGTAGCGATGACCTCAGCTGTAGCCAGGCACATTCCCACCGTAAGTCTTATCCCTAAGGAGGGAGCTATACGTTATATATATCGATCAAACAGTGGTAAATATCGCAAACTTTGTGAGAAAAGCCCGTATCATGAAATATATAAGGGCTCGAAAAGGGGAAGTATCAAAGGAGGCAGGTTTTAGTTGTTCTCTACACCCTACCTAAACTGTAACGAGATTGTGTCAATGCCATTGTAAACGCGCTATTTTATAGGCGACATACGGATGCGAAAGGACTACGCGACGGTCGCACGCGCCGAATGCGCTGGCATGAGATGGTCTCAGTGTCCCTAGTGAGGCTATTCAGCCCTCGTAGTTGCAAGACAAGGCTACTGAGGTCAGGGAGGTCGACAGATCTGTATATAAGACTCCAGCCGGCACTGGCCGGAAGGGTTCCAGAAGTGGTGGGCCTGGGATGCCATTTTCGGCAGGCCAAACCTCGAGACGGGAACGTGATGTGGAATGTAGCTGGGTTTGCGATATATGCGTATTTATATACCCGATAAATGCACACGACCGATTACATAATATAATATCTACTTGCGTGATGAAATGCGCCGAATGGGATAACGCCACACGATGGCGGGGCCTGCACGGTGCCTGTCGCAACTAGTACATATAGATCGTAGACAGGACGTAATACCTGGGTATGCAACCATCTTGGCAACAACGTCACTTGGTAAGTATGGGCTGGAAAGACGACAGATATTATGATCTCGGCTCGTATCGGCGGTCCGTAAGCGCAAGCAATGCAGAGGCGCTGGAGTGGTTTAATCGCGGCCTGATCTGGAGCTACGCATTCAACCATGAAGAGTCAGTGAAGTGCTTCGAACGTGCCATCGAGACGGACAACAGCTGCTGCATGGCATATTGGGGTCTGGCGTATTCGTTGGGGCCCAATTATAACAAGCCGTGGGAGTTCTTCGATGCGGCCGAACTCGAGGCTACAGTCCAGCGCACTCATCAGGCCGTCGGACGGGCAGAGTCCCTGGCGGCCTCTCATAATGCCTCGCCCGTGGAGAAGGCATTCATCGAGGCCCTGAGATCACGCTACCCTCGTGAGCGCGTAGACGAAGACCTCTCGATATGGAACCAAGGTTATGCGGACGCTATGAGGGCAGTGTACAGGCAGTTTGGCGACGATCTGGATGTGGCGGCCCTATTCGCGGATGCGCTGATGAATCTTACGCCGTGGCAGCTCTGGGATCTGAAGACCGGTGAACCTGCCCCGGGGGCCCATACGCTCGAGGCAAAGGCGATTATAGAGCGAGCAATGTCTCTAGAGGGAGGTTCACGCCACCCGGGGCTTCTCCATCTCTACATTCATCTCATGGAGATGTCTTCCACACCAGAGGCTGCCCTGGACGCTGCCAACACGCTCCGCGACCTTGTTCCCCACGCCGGACACCTGAACCACATGCCGACGCATATCGACGTCCTTGTGGGCGACTACCAAGCCGCCATCGACTCGAATCAGAAAGCAATCCTCGCCGACGAAGTCTTCTTCGCGCGAGAGGACCCTCTCAAGTTTTACACACTCTATCGAGTGCACGATTATCACTTCCGTATATACGCTGCTATGTTCGCAGCGCAGTCCGCCGTCACTCTCGACACTGTCACTCGTCTCGAAGCAGCGCTGCCCGAGGAGCTTCTTCGCGTCGAATCGCCGCCCATGGCTGACTGGTTAGAGGGCTTTCTGGCCATGCGTGTCCACGCATTGATCCGCTTTGGACGATGGCAAGAGGTCATCGGCCTTGCATTACCAGAGGACTCAAAGTTATACAGCGTAACGACCGCCATGGTGCACTACGCGAAGGGCGTCGCTCTAGCCGCGACGGACAGAGTGGAAGAAGCAGTGCAACAGCGCGAACTATTTTCCAAAGCCTACAAAGCTGTGCCAGCCTCGCGAATGCTTTTCAACAACAAATGCGTTGACATCTTGCAGGTAGCTGAAGCGATGTTGGATGGTGAGCTCGAGTACCGACGTGGTAACCACGAGTCTGCTTTCGCGCATCTTCGTGATGCGAATAAGC
The DNA here is from genome assembly GCA_023159155.1 of Ustulina deusta. Taxonomy (NCBI): domain Eukaryota; kingdom Fungi; phylum Ascomycota; class Sordariomycetes; order Xylariales; family Xylariaceae; genus Ustulina; species Ustulina deusta. The sequence goes on along the minus strand of JAJNNX010000028.1, from coordinate 523,798 downwards.
TGAGCTACGCGCTGCCGTATGATGAGCCTTGGGGTTGGATGCAACCGCCTAGCCATGCGCTTGGTGCCCTGCTTACGGAGCAAGGTCGGTATAGCGACGCTCTCGAGATCTACGAGGAAGATTTAGGGTACGGCGGTTCGCTTCCGCGCGCACTGCAACACCCCAATAATGTGTGGTCGCTTCATGGCTATCATGAGTGTTTGACCAAGTTAGGGAATTTGGAAAAGGCTGCAACTATCAAGAAACAGCTAGCCGACGCCATCGAGAACGCTGATGTGCCGATCAAATCGTCGTGTTTCTGTCGTCTTCAAACATCATAGCCTCTCGTTTCTTCGAACCCAGTTCCGAGGATGAGATGAAGCCAATGTCTAGTGAGTATACTAGCGACAGTCTCTTTATCGTGGCCTCTTGGTTAGTCTACTCGGTTGGGGGTTGCTTGGAACGACATTACGAATGTAACGAGACATGCGTTAGATATTATTATTTTGATCGTGATATTAGTACAGTTGTGCCAACCCTTCCGGGTGACTATCAGACACGTATTGCCGCCCAGCCTTCCTCGTGCTTACCCCTCACTCAAGCACCGATTCCCTTCAGAATAGCCTCACCCACGCCCTTCGCACTCGCAGGATTCTGTCCCGTGATAAACTTTCCCCCATCTTGAACAAGCACAAGTTCACCCCAAGGTTTCTCCGCCTTCTTGTAAACGCCCCCAACAGCCTTCATCCTATCCTCCAGCATGAACGGCATATACTTGGACATGTCCACAGCGTCTTCCTCGGCATTACTGAACCCCGTCACCTCCCTCGCATCGAGAAGCGCCGTCCCATCAGCCCTCTTGGCATTCAAGAAGACAACAGGGCCATGACACACGGCGGCGACGACCTTGCCCTTGGCCGCAAACTCCTCGATGACAGCGATGCTGTCGGCGTCGTCGACGAGATCGAACATGGGCCCGTGGCCGCCGGGATAGAACAGCGCCGCGAACTCGTCGGCCCGGCCCCTGAAGGTCGCGAGCGGCTGCGTCTGCTCCCACACGGCCTTCTTCTCTGCCGCGAAGGCCTGCGCCCCCGCGTCCTCCTTGAACATCTCCACCGATCCGGGGTCGAGCGGCGCCACGCCGCCCTTGGGCGACGCCGTGACGATCTCCACGCCCGCGCCCGTCAGCACGTCGTACGGGTGCGACAGCTCGGGGAGGAACCACCCTGTTGGCTTGTTGGCTGCTTCGATGTGTCCGACGGACGTCAACACGACGAGGACTCTCGACGCCATTATCGTTGTTGTGTGGATATATATGTGTGTGTGTGTGTGCGCGCGTGTATAGAAGGGAGGATATTAAGCTGATGATGGAATGATGCCTTTTCGCTACGGTGTGGGATGAGATGCTTTTGGCAGAAAGGGGTCGTTGTCCCGATCAAGCCTATATATCAAACTCAGACAAGATTTCGTCGAGTCAATGAACAGAAATGAGATCAATAGTTAGGCGGAGATATGAAATCGCTGAAAGAACAGATTTATTGAGGCTTTCACTTCTATATACTTGATTACGAATCCCGCTCCTATAAGTAGCGTGACAAAAATGCGACGCACTCATGATGACATTGTTTCGCCCTACGTCTCATCCCAGTACCCCAGTCACACCTGTCTGTAATGCGAACGCTATCATAACTGTAGCTCCGAGACTCCGGTAAAACCGGGACTCTTCTAGCCCCGGCAATGAGCGGGGTTCATGCCCCTCCATTGACGTCGGCTGACTCCGATATCAACATTCGACTTGATATCTAGATAGTCGCCTTCATTCTTGCTTACCTAAATAATTACTTACTTAATACACTGGTGATATTGCCGAGGAAAACTTAAAGCCAAGCTACACTCTGCGATGTACCTAGTGTATTCGTAGGTTCGTGTTAGACTAGGTGTATTATGAGTATACGGTGTTGCGCAAGGAGTCTTAGCGCTATCCTAGCGATTTCTACTAACAGCAGACAGAACATATGCTCTGTAACACTTGTCCAGTATGTTCTTAAGTTATTGTCGATTATAGGGAATATTGTTTGTTAGACTGTTCATTCTGTTTTGACGCATTAACTTTTTTTTCCACACCGTTCGTCTCAGTCCGAGGAGTGCCCATCCAATTCTTCGGCATGAGAGTAGGAACTGCGGTCAAAGTTCTATTTTTATCTATATTAAGAAATCCAATGGTCTACTTGCTAGTTCCGGTAGTAGTGACAGTATACCCGGTTGGGCCGGGATGGAGGTTTTAAACACGCGTGCTATAGAGCTGGAATACGAATTATAAATATCTAGTTTTTCCCTGTCTGATACTGCACAACATGTGCCTGCAAACTAGCTAGAGCTACTGCATCTGATTCCTAGGAGTATTAGCCTCATTGCGCTCCTGGCTATTAAACATTAGAAGTCGTATCGCTTCGTAAGTTAGTATCATATTGTCCTGCGTAGGTCCTTTCTCCTTGTCGAACTAGAGGGGAAAAGGAGAACGAGTCTAAAAAAGAGGGTACTAGCTCTTACGTGGGTTAATCTATTATCGGCACAACTTTGGTATACTCTTTTCAGCATAGGTATATTTCCTCTCTTCGAGACTTCCACTGTCCATTGATGTGGATGGGATAGACCGTACCTGGTGATACAATACGGTAACAACCATTCTGAGCGAGCCCGCGGAGCACCCACTGGCCCCTGGTGTGATCAATAATGAATACGTTGTCGCCAGCAGAGACTGGCCCATGACTGAGTCCGACAAGGCCCGATTTGGTCAAGAATAGGTGTCGACACGGGGACAAGTGAGCCCACTCTGTACTCGCGTCGGCACTCCTACTGTTGAGGTATTTTAGTAGCTCAGCCCTAGACGGTTGAAAATAGGATCTTAGGTGGGCTAGGAGGAATGCGGGTGCAGATAGCAGTGCCTCCCCGGTTGCCGCATGGCTTGGCAAATCGACGTGGGACATCGCATCATTCACACTTCCGAGAAAGGCCGCCTGCTCTGCTGGGCTCGGATCATCGCTGGCTAGGCTTGCTAGCACCGATTCGATGGTATCTAAATTATATGCGCCGACAATTAGACGAGGTGTCCCGTCTCCCGAGGTTTGAACATCTGAGAAGCGCTTGTCGTTGCTAGTCGCCAAGTCTGCTTGATAGATCTCCCCGTCGATCCAGGTATCCATTGTATTGAACTGAGCGACTCTGAGATCTGGCACCCAAGAAGGTAAAGCGAGGTCGGTTTCTGGACACTAGAGTCTCAGCAGAAACGAAAGATTTTTCGACCGAACAAGCGCAGTGGCAAAGTTCGTATAAATATCCGCGAGACTCAGGGAATAATCGGCTCGTAGCCCGTAACGCTCTGCGTCTTCAATCAGCCCCAAGAGGCCATAAACGTAGTCCTTCGGGTCGGAACACCTCAGGCCGGGGCCGAACACGCTCAGAGAAATAGAGCTAAGGAAGAAAACCTCCAGCTCCAACGGTACGTTAATGGGCGTCAGCCTCTGCCAACGTGTGTGGTCAATGACGTGCGCAAGGCCGTAGTGTGCGGAAACCCATTCGTTTCCTCCCCAAAATAATGCATCAGGCTCAAGGAACGATTGGCCGGCAAGGAAGAGCGTGTGGTCGTTCAGGACTGCTTCTTGCAGAACCCATATTCGATCGAACCACGGCCGTTCTAGGAGATTTTTGACCGGGAGGAATTCGATGTTTTGCGCGCGTGGTGGTTCGTCGCCCTCAGTTTGCCCAAGTTGACCAGACTCGAACATGTTTTGGATTTCGTCTATTTGCGCCATCGCGGAGAAAGCTAGTGCCCTGGAAGCTCGCAGTTGTTTTATTGCCTTGTCGCTATCTTCACTCTCCGGCCCGAGCCATGCGACGACTAAGGCGGCCGTCTTGTAAATGCGACTCATCATTTGCACTTGGTAGCCCTTTTCGACATTGTCGGACTGATTGATGCAAACCGCATCGGCCCATAGTATAAGAGTCTTCTCATGGTGTTGCAGATGCTCCAGTGCGACGACGAGGCTCTCAGTGAGTGAAACCACGTGCGATCCTAGTTTGACACTTTTTCAAATTGTCGCGTCTCCCCAGGCATACGACAGAGCAACATAAGGCGGGCAATCGTTGACCGGGTGTATAATCACCTCGCACTCCAGGATCGTGCGGCCCGCAGTAGAAGTTGTACGGTTCCGGGGCCGAAGATAGAGCAATCTAATGAAGCTTTTATTATCGGGCAGTGGTTGGTATCGAAATTCTCTCGTGGAATCCTCGGCAACAGAAGATGTAGGTAGATCTGAAAATTGATCTGTCAAAGCGAGAGGATACCTTTCACTCCCAACTAGACACGACATAGCCACCTCGAATAGACTGGTAACGAAAGACGGCTAAAACCGGAGTTGATATAGCCGTATTACAGGTATAAGCTGTCGCGAAAAAGGTAGACCTGAGAATATGTAAAAGGTAGCTGTCCTTACAAATGTTAACCCCTCATTACTTAATTGGATGATTTATTTATAGAAGGCTTGCCAGGGTCCCCCACCCAGGCACGCCTTCTGTGAGCAACACCTACCTACCTATTCGATTTGACCAAATTCATGAATAACATTCGGAAACAATTACGGTCTAGGTGTCAGCTGGATACAACACTCACAACACTCAAGCGTATGTCAACAGCATAGTCGCTCTTCAAGATGCTTGATGAATTTGGGGGATTGAGATTAAGGAACACGTTCCCGTTTCTTTATCGTTAGCTAACAGGATTGTGGTTGAGAATTGCAAAGTTAACATTAGGGTAGAGCGGCTGACCTCGTATTTCTCGGTGCCTGGTAGTATCGCGTAACGCAGCACTTTGGAGTTGGTGGCAAGCATCCGGCGGTACTTTGGAGTGAACCGTTCAAGCTGATTCTTCAAACTGTTGAATTTGGCTAGGGGTGTGAGGTTATAAAAGGCCCTCATGAAATCGCCTCGCCATTTTGGCTGTTCGTGAAGGCGAAGGTCCCTTTTCAACGTTGTTAGCAAAACATTCATTCCTAGTTAAGATATATCGCTACCACTGACAGGGTGACCGACGCGATTACGTCATATGTAAGACTCGTTGTCTTTTCGTCGGCACACACGGAGGGGTTGCAATTCTGTGATGACCATGAGCTCGTTGAGCACCTCGTCAATGCCAGTCTTCTCATTCCATTCATCCTACCCACGAGGCGTGCGAAATCTGCCACACCTAGAAAATGGCCCCTCAAATGATTTTCGGGACGGCTGCATTCGGCATGGATAAGACGGCATTTCACTCACTTGGCAGTCTTGGCATTAAAACGACTTCGTAGGGCTTAGCAGTTGCGATTTTTTGCATCTAGCTAAAAAGTATATCTAAAAGTAGATCCAAAGTACGCCTAGTAGCAGGTAGAATGTAGTTTGAAGGTAAGTTGTAGTCATAGTTCTGCATCATCCTAGGCGCTACTACTACATGCAAACCGTATAGCCAACTTATTGCAATAAGTGGAATTACTGCGGTTGCCTTGGCCACTATTGCTCTCGGTGTCACCATCTTTATTATCTGTGGCCGGAGAGAATGCCGCACCAGACAGGAGCCTTTCCTCGCGTCGGGAAAAGATCATGGTTATTTCGTCTAGCCCGGGCGAAATGAGATTTTGCTAGTAACGGGAGAATAATAATCAACGAGAGTTATGACAAAGTGTGCATTATATCACTCATTGTCGTCAGGTTTGATGATTATTACTGAACACCTTCATCAGTACTGGGATTCGATATTTGTTGTTCAGACCGCTGACATGGAACGCCTCGTTCTCAGTCCCAAATATGCTAGCGAACCTAGAAGAATTCTAGAATCGACCTTGAGTACGGGCCAAGCTATGTGCGAGGTATTCTACCAAGTAATTATGCCAGAATGAGATTTATTGGAGTGTTGACCATGTAACAGAGACACGTGGGAAAATATACAGCAATCGACGTAATTCTCATGAGCACACTTCAAAATGACGTATGCAGAATCTATTTGACTTAGAACCTATGTATGTTCTACTCTAAAAAGCCCAGATGTATTTGTTGTTGAGCGCTGATAAACACACGAAAAGACTCCCTTATACCCGTTATGCATGAGAAAAGTATCTACTGGCTTACTTGGACCATACCGAAGACTTAGCTTGGAATTTGCTGTTCTGCACTAGAAATTTAAGTAACAGTAGGGATATCTTTAATAATATTTGTTAGTCTTTTTGTGAGTAAAAGTGTGGAATGGCTCAAAACGTGTATCGGTTATATACTGGACGTGTTCTGCGTCTTTACTGCTTTACGCCTATACTCTGACTTTTTATGGCTTTTGACTGCACTGGTGTGCACTGATTTTTATTATTATTAAAACATAAATCAAAATTAAAACATAACTATCATACTATTGAAAACCAATGCATTGACTCTAACATGTTTACTTCTAGTGGCTCGAGTGTACTAGGCAGCTTAATCGGCGTTTGCGCACAGCAAGCCAATGTGTCACGCCAATCGTCCTGGAGAGGCTCGAGAACGAAACCCCGGAAAATTTCTGTTGCGATATCATTCAGTGGATGATTGAAGCCTTTCGTAGGAAAGATAGGGACCCTGAGATACTCACCAAAAAGATACTGTTTTTGACCCTTGCTGCGATTTATGCAAGTGCAATGAGCATAACTTACGGACTTTTCGATTCTGTTCTATGCTTTGCTTTATTATATCGAATACCTCGCTAGGAAATCACTGAATCTATGAGCGTGCATGGGTGGACTCCGTTGGCAATCAATGAGCTTAAGCTTCTTGTAAGTTATAGAGGATTAATCATCCTGCATCTGTGCATAAACAGCTACTAGGGGCAATAAGTCGAACATGCTCGCAACGTCGGAACTCGGCACATTCACTAATGCAATTGCAATCAGCGCACGAGAATCAAATAACCGTCTATATTATGATATTTTTCGTAATCATTACGCCATAAAAATGCACGCCCCATGCATTTGGTATCACATCATTTTTGGCGGAGCAGCTTCTCCTTGTTTCCCCAAACCTTCCCCGCCAAACCGCCCACTCTATTCTCTGCCTAGCCAGACTTCCCCTCAACATTGTGATTATAAACCCCAAGACCTTTCTTTCCCTCCTCATTATCTCTAATCTTAATCTAAAACTATCCGAGTCTAATGGATTAGGCAACTCGTTTCTCGACAATTGCCTCGCCGACAGGCATCATGCCGATGAAACCGGCATTTGCACCACCAAGTTGGAACACCTTTTGGCCTCTCAACCAAGTTTCATTAACCCGACCTGTGAATTGATGGCCCTCCCACGGTGAACAACGATTCTTCCAGTGCATACCGCCTGATTGCAGTATCCATTCTTCCGTGTCATCGAACACGCAGATATCAGCATCCATGCCAACTTTGAGGGCGCCCTTGCGGTGTGATAGTCCAACTTGTTTGGCGGTCGCCTGCGAGCACAGCCGTACGATATCGGTAATGGTCAGCGCTGACTTGGAGCCAGCCGCCGCGCGTTTCTTAACCGATGAATAAAGGATGGGTAGACCGAGCCCAACAGACGATATACCACCCCAGGCGGCGAAAAAGTCGCCTTCTCCTGCAACTGTGGGTGGCTTTGGAATGAGATCCAAGTCGGCGCGCATGTCGATTCCAGAGTCGGAATGATGTATATTCGGATGGGAGCTCATCGTTTGTAAATGGGGCGGCAGAAGCTTGAGCTCGGGGGTGCAAGGAGAATGATCAGATACGACAGTCTTGATACATGAGTCTTCTGCCTGTAGCTCCTCCCACAGCCCATCTTGGTTCAACTGTTCCCGAATTGGAGGGCAGCATTTGTATCGGCAGTCACCATCCTCAACCCCTTCGGCGGTCAACCCTAGATAGTGGAAGCACGTCTCGGCGGTGATGTTGACTCCCCGGTTGCGTGCCTCCTTGAGGATCGGTATAGCCTGGGTTGCCGACAAGTGCACGATGTGGAGGTGGAGGTTGGTGGCAAGGGGGGCGAGGGAGACAATCTCCTCAATTGCATAGGTCTCGAATGATGGTGGACGAGATTCGAGGAATGTCTGGTATTCTTTTAGAGCGCCTTTCGGCGCTAGTGGTGGTTGTGAGATTTGGACAGCGTCACCAACAGAATCGGTGATAGGTGGGATCATCTCGGCATGGAACATAAGGGTGGTTGGTGTGCCATTCAATGTGTTCATAGCGAGTTCAATATCAGCTGACGATATAGCAGGAAACTCGTCCACCTACGAGGATGGTTCATTAGCATATCCAATGGCGTTAATACCCTCGGCGGCACTTACACCAGACTCGATCAGGAACCCTTTGAATCCACGGACACCAGCTTCCACTAACGGCAGTAGCTCACCTGCATTTCCGGGAATGACGCCTCCATAGAAACCCACATCAACCCAACATTGACCCTGACTTGCCACCAGCTTTTCCTTGAAACCTGCCAAGGTAGTGGTAGGCGGGATGGCATTCAAGGGCATGTCAACCACTGTGGTCACACCGCCCGAGGCCGCGGCTCGCGTGCCGGTGTTGAACCCCTCCCATTCCGTACGGCCAGGCTCGTTGAGATGAACATGGGCGTCAACCAAGCCGGGGATCAAGAGTTTGGAACCATAGTTGATATATGTGGCAGTGGAAGGAAACGACGTCTTGGGTAGGACGGCCGCCACAATAGCTACTATCTTCCCGGAAACAGGAGAAATGGAAATGGAAGCCGGAGTAAGCAGCAGGCTGTCATCTGGCAGTGTCAGTACCACCCTCGTCGAAACGAGGACGGTGGTTGCTTCTGGACTGGACATGGCCGGGACGGACATTGAAATAGCGCACAATACCCAGTTTGCGCAGGGAAGCCTTCGAGAAACGAACCGAGCCGGCAAACGAGAGCGAGACGAAGGCCGATAAGGATAGCTGCAAGTGCCCGCTTATCGTGGGGGGGGAAGAGTACGCTTAGACGATGGGCGAAAGATAAAGTATTGTTGTAGCTTGGTGAATGATAAGGAGATAGCCGTGGTCACGAGAAGAATAGGGGGGAGTATCTCAGAAGACCACAAAGGGAATAGACACAAAAAGGATAAGGAACGGGGAGGGGATAGAGAAGCCCGGGTTGGGGAGGGGAGGAGGGGAGGAGGGGAGGAACTTAAAGGCTCGGGTTTATCTGAAGCCCCCATGGTGAGACTTAGGCCAGGTATCAGATGGGCTTACACTACGAGTACGGGTGAATCTGTGGGGATGATGGCGCAAAGGGTGAATGGGGCAATGGGGAAATCGGTCAGGGGGCGCATCGGTAATGGGCGATGGGTAAGGGCTGGACTTGGAGATGAAGACAAGGCAGGGCGAGAGAGAGAGAGAGACTGCCGAGTCACGGCAGGGAGAACAGTGTTCCCGGCACAGAGGGCTGGACGGGGCTAGAACTGATCTTCGCTACCGAGATGTACCGGTAATCGAAGATGGAACGGAACACAAGATAAGAAAAGCTGACATGACAAGAGATCTGAGGTGAAGGTCGTGGAAATCCTGATTCCGTAAGGTGCTGTGGCGGCCTATGTGCAGTGTATGCGTATGTAGTACCTAGGTACCTGCGATGGTATCGCATCGGCAATAGTTAGCGCGAAGTTAAGGAGGACCCTGGAATTCCAACAGTTTCTTATCCCTGTCCCTCCATTGGCCATTTCACTAGTGGAAGCAGGCTGACCGCAACACAAGTGGTGCTTCCTATCTTCGGCACTGGTACCTTATCTCCACATGGATACTAGGTACATGGAGATTACTTGCTGCATGGTACCTGAGATATGACTCCCGGCCCTGTTTAGATAAAGGGATCGGAGCTCACCGACAGACTTCAATCCGCTCTCATCCTACACTAAAGATAAGCACACCACCCCACCAAATCACCTTTCCCATGGCCTGATCAAAGGGTTATGTTTATATAGTAACGGATACCAAATTGATCTTGCTCGAATCTACCATCCTCTTCTCTGCCGAGTCTACTCACTGAGCATATTCTCGCCCTTCAGGCAAGAACTGCCAAAACAACGAGTTAAACGGGATCCCGAGCTACTAGATCAGCTGTGGGACGTTTCCATTCCTATCCTGCTCCGAACGACCCATCTATCTCCGTACACTTCTAGTGTACCTAAAACAAATATTCCGAACCCTAGTGGAGAGGCGCTGGACTATGCCTTGGTTTAATCTTCGGCCTCAGTTGATCCGTGCCCCATCTACGCTTCTTATCGAAAACTATTGCTCGATTCTATCGAGCAATCTTTGTGTAATCGCGTGTCATGATTTGATGCCTCCCCCGCTCCTTTCAAAATATCGTCACAGTCGACCTAATCTAGCAAGACCCACTACCTTTTCTGGTAAACCTTTTCAATCCGTCAAGTCATATTTAAGTAATAGTTTCAACCTTTGTTACCTCCAACGTATTCTAGCAATGTTCTCTCCACTGTCGGCTCCGACCTTTTCACACCCGGAAATTTCCTTCGCCCGAGTCAGTTATCAGTTCGGGAATCGCTACAGTTCCGAGTTCTCATTACGTTTGCTGGGAAATTTGGTGAATTTAGTAGTTAGTTAAGTGACTAACTAGCTAAATTTAAACAACTAACTAGACTAGGTAAGAAAAATCAAGTGAAAATTAATCTTGATTAGGCATAGATTGACTGAATTAACTAAATTGCTGTACTGCAGTTAATTTAGATAACAGTCAGTTTCGTCAATTACTTCGCTTTGACGCCTGCGGTCACCTGTCATCAATATTGTCGGTTGTTATTGTTAGTTTAGTCAATTAACAAACCTTGGCACGATTATTTAGATAGCTACTTCATCCAATCAAACCCCAAATTCAAAAGTTCTAGGTAGCCTTAATTCTCCACTAATCTGGCTTACACTGCGGTTTTTGGTGCCACGCCTTCTACCTCATCCAACTTCGGGAGTGATTCGTGGGTTCTAGATGTTCCCTTGACCGCAGTTACTTAAGAAAATTTGTCACGACAGTTGCCGATAGCCCTAGCTCAAATCCCCAACTGTCATGAACAAACATTACAGGTTACCTAATTATTACTATCAAGATACATTACCTGCTCCCGTCATATTGGATGCAGGAGTGAGGTTCTACTGGATAGCCAGGTCATACGGTCTCACATGACCAGCAAGAGCACGAGCAAGGTAGTTTTCGGGTACTCCGCTGACAATCAAGACGGACTCGATCCGAAATCCTGTGCGGTCCTCCCGCGCCGAGTTGCTTCGGATTACACTAGGAATACACTGCATTCGTCTGACCGCCGATTCCACTGGAGCTCTTGAAGTTAATGACCACAATCCTAGAAATAACTCTGTCTTTTGGGTTGCACAGAGATATTGACAATCCTCAACTCTCATAGAGTAGATATAGCTCTACCTTGATCACCGAAGCTAGCTAGGGACCCCCAGAAGAGAATACGAAACATCAAACGCTATTTCCAGATTAAGTAAAGGCGACACCCTCAAATTAGTGGAGGTCGGGGAGCAATAAAAAGCAAACTAGTTTAGCGCATCTAGATCTCGAATCGTTCATATCAATTGGCATGTGATATATGGAGCAGAACCGCCGAATCGGAATGGCTTCATCTTTGTTGCTTCTTCCTATTTCCCTCTCTCTTTGACTTATTCGTCCTATATCATTTTAGATTCGTACCAATAATCAAATCTCCGAGGTCCTGCACTTTAGTAATTAGCTCACCGAGGAGGTTGGAGACACTAATGCCTCCGCTCCGAGCTCACTAATTGGTTTTGTTACACCAAGTAACGCAATGTCGAGAATCACAGCGTTATAGTACCTATCATAGTGCCAGAGCCTTAGGTCTAAGTATGTTATCGGCATACTCTTCCTAATACTATTTTGAATAGTAAGTGTATTACGATATGTATGGTGGGATATATTGTAAGTATGCATCATTGCACAAAAAGCCCTAAACTACATACTACCAAGTTCTCTGCTATAATATACGAAATTATCTCTTTGTTTCCTTTTTTCTTCTTTTTTTTTCATATAAAAAATGGGCTGTAGCGGGCTACTTGAATCGTTTCTCACGTTTCCAATTGGTTTATGACAGCCATAGGAGGAATGAAGCAAATAAGATAGCAGCTGCCCAATGGCGAGTTACTTATAAATTTAATGTATGATGAGCTATTCCCCGATGTCTAGGAAATAACTGTGCAACATCTCTGATTAAATCTGGATGTCTTGAAGATCGGCACACTGAACGCTTTCCTTTCTACTTAAAAGCCATGAAATAAACTAACTTATCAGAGAGATATGATGAGGAGATCCTTACAAGCTCACCACGCATTTTGGGTAGTGTGGGTTTTGTATGGCAAGAACTCCGAGTTCTCTGGTAGAATATTACAGCAGAAGCCCGGATGCCAAGACGGAGTAAGCCCCGATAATACATTTTCCGATCCAGCCCGATCGGCCCGGCAGTTACCTAGAGGTACATATATAATTTTAGTTGATTTCATAACCGGCGCATTGTCATCATTTTCTCTCGGGCAAGGGACCGACCCCGCATTTATGGAAGTACTTGATAATAGATGTACCTAGCTAAATCACTGCTGCCAAATTCCACCACCACTTATCGATGGAGGCCGGGGTGATCCAATTCCTAGACATAGCGACCAGTTCAGGCAAAGTCCTACTATGAAACACTGAGAGCACTGTCCGCTGACCCTAAACCTCGGGTCAAAAGACATACCATTATACCTCCTACGAACGAACAAACGAAGAGTTTCTTTGTGGATGACAAAGGTCACCCTTAAAGAGCAAAAGTGTTGATGACCAAAATGCCAGGTGGGTGTATTGTGTCACGGAACTATATTGAACCCAGCGGCGAAGACTAGGAGTAGGCAGCACGGACCGAGATCCATACTATATATCCTAGTAGAGTAGACCTAGCTAGCATGGGAAGAACTTCCCCCTTTGTGCAATAACAATAGGTCAATACTGGAATTACCAACAGTACAAACTGTGACATATTGGGTTGTTGTCCAAGGAGCTGAGAAGTATAGTAGTGTACATCAGCTGTATTAACACAGCTGATACTGCTGATTCAAAGCCCTCCTTCTCTACCCGCCCTATCCTGTGCATTCAACAAGACCGCCCGTTAAGCAAGGCTATGGAGCGGCCGAGAGATGGAACTTTGGTGTCCTACAATAGCCAGTAGTTGAGCCATATGGAGGATTATACTTCAGGGTATAAGATCCACTGATGAGATACACATATTCTGCACCTGTGGAATTACCTACGATCTCAAGCGGCCACGTATAGGTCCTGTCGTTGAGGTTTGGGGAGCCTAGTCCGTAGTTATAGCAGTTAGCAATTTATAACGGTTAACAAAACCAAGTAGTAAACAAGCTTAGCACTGACCAAGCTTTTTAGCGACCGCCTTGAAGTCATAGACCGGAGCGGTTCTAAAAATTTGGGGTCAGTAAATGGTAGATCTGTAAGAGCATCAGGAGACCACAGCTACCCACTTTCGCGATATTGAGAAGGCCAGAGATGCTGTTACAGATATGATATCCCAAACCGTTACCGCCGAAGCGCCGTTCAACCAATTTGTTGCTAGAAACCAAACCGATGCAGGGGATAGAGCTCTAGCTGCTCTGCGAACTCTATTAACTGAAGCGACAGAGACCGAAATTATGTTCGAACAGCTGATAATATCCGGGGACGATGCACGAGAGAAAGAGAAAATCCACCGTGCCCTGTTACCCTACAAATCTAGTGTGATTGATGCCAAAGCATCCCTAGAGAATTTACCGGCGTCTCGCCATGTTACAGGGGCTCGGACTATGCTCAAGGATCTTACGACTCAAATGGGTTTCCGGTGGTTTGCTTTCGGCCTGGGTGTCCTGCCCTAGGTCATCAAGCTCTTTGGCAGTTCGGGAATACCGGCGATTCAAGTCTGCGGGGCTGTGTATCTTGTCTCTTGGGTCAGTTTCGAAGCCCTGATCGTCACGGCGAAGGTATCGAAACCGGATAAGTCTGATGCTGCGTGGAGCGCAGAGCGGGAAAATGCTCCGAAAAGAGATGATCCAGCGATCCAATCTAGCAACGAAACGACTGCTCGACTGCCTCAGGATACGGTCGTGATGAGCAGTATTGCCGCGACATCTGGTCAACAACCAGACGGCGGCTCTAAAAGAAGAACAACTGTGGGAAGCCCAATGCCAGACGAACATCTTCTTAAATTTCGGCTGCTTTCGACCTTTCTGGGAGCAATGGGCATTTTATGTCACATCACGACTTGGATCTTTCTCATGCAGGATACGCGCGCGCTTATAAACGTCTCAATGGGGGCCTTCGGCGAAGATTTGTCGTCTCTTGCGGTCATTCCAGTGTCGGCGAACGATCTTAGTCTTCCACTATCTCACCCGATGAGGATTGACCAGGTTCTCGTATTTCATTTCCTTATAATGCCTATCTTGGCGATTATTCGGTTGTTATTGAGTGTTGTCCTCGTACTAGCTACGGTGCAAACCGAAAAGTTGGCCCTGGCCAAGTCTGTTGATATTCGTTGGCGTACCTATTGCTTCTCGTCTCTTTATTGGAATCTTCTGTGTTCGTGGGAGCGTTCGTTTGAAAATGCTGACTGCACTACGGGTACTGTTTTGCTGTGTGCCTCCTGTCTACTATTGTCTGGTTGGATACGATGGGGGGGGGTGGGGAGGGGGGGTTACCAATAATTGCGAGGTTGTCGCGTGGAAGTGGGTATGAGCCCTATATACCGTTAATACCTTGACGGCATTAACGGCGTCGTTTTTTCCGTGACAAAGGTAGGCGTTTTAATAAGAAATTCAGGCGCTCCAATTGGTATGGCATAAGAGACGCCATTTTCAGGTCCTAAAACTTCCAGTCTTGGAGGCTTCTATGCCTTGTAGGCATCATTTGTATGTAAAATGCGAAGGAGACGTAAAGGGTAGATACCTGACAAGTCATCAAATCCCGCCTCCGGCTAGCTCTTTCGCTTTACCTACACTCGATCAAACACAACAATCTTCAACGCAGATAAGTTCCCGAGGCAATTTCAGACCTTTCTCCACTATGTTCATCAACACCGTTAAACGTGAACTTCGTTGTGAGGCCGGCAATGACCATTAAAAGCAGGGGCTAGAAACGGAAGCTAATGCGGCTGGAGAAACCGGCTTTGATGCCCCGGCGAACCAAGGTGGGCCATCAACCTCCATACTGCCTTCTGTCAATACCCCGCCGGTAGACCAAGTTCGAAGCCGTCACGAACCTTTACAGATAACAATACCCGATCCGCGAGCTCTGGGATCTGGCACACACAAACTTGCGCAGGGAAAATGAAGCGCTTATCTCAGAGCACGAAGCCAAGCGCTGCGGGGACCTGAGCGCCGGTCTTGCCCTGACTCTTGGGTCGGAGGTTAACTCAGGGCTCGTATAATATATGCGATCCTCTAACACAAGATGGACGAGGTCAATCGACATGTATGGACGTTGACATTCGGCAACTCTAATGTACAAGTCCGCGAGCTGACTCGACCAATTCTGGGCGCTGTAAATAGGGCAAATGGTTTCATAACAGATACTGTGGGCGCAAACTCGTATGCCTCTCTAGCGTAATGGCGAGGCTGAACTTAGCCCACGAACCCGAGCATTGTCAAGGCTTGGGCTACTTGCTGAGGCACAGCCAAACAGGGGCTAGAGGATAGTGCAGCGCTGGTCAGGCTCTTCCACACAATCTACCCCACGAATGAAGCTTCATCGATTGGGACTCCCGACTCACGATCTGTTCTGAGATATTGATCGAATAAGTTTTAAGTTGATATTTCTTAGTCTTGATCTGTGAAATTGAGACCTTCTCCAGAATCGCTGTCTGCTACCCCGAGAGCCCTGCATTCTTCAGATTCCCTTCCTCGCGATCATAATGCCAAGGTGCGCTTGAGTATGTCGGCGTTGGCTCCTCTGGCAATCGTGATGGCGTTTTTGTTATTGACTCTGTTTAAGATTCAAAGATGCTGTCCGTTCATCCCTGGTTTACGTACAACAGCTCCATAATTCCCAATATTCTACAATATCCGCATTACAGAATAACAAAGGGCGATCAACAGACTATGCATTCATCCCAACGCCGTGGTGAAGTATCATTCATGGCTCTGCCTTGCTTCTCCAGATCTGGGTTCTTCCGGCCAACGAACTCCTTGTGATTCCAGAATTCATTGCCGTCTGGTCCACCCTCCGGCTCCCTCCACTCAGATCGAACTGGGTATGGTGATTTATCAAATACTAGGCGCAGAGAATATCGCGTGGCTCTTTCTGAGGAAAAACAGATAGGTTCGATGAAATGGCCTCTCTCCATTCTGACTTTAAACAGCTTTGGTTCGAAGGCGTCGTCATGGAGGCTGATTTCGTTGAGTTTAGCGTAATCCCTCTGCGCTTGGGGCGGTACCCATTCTGGCAGCCGTTTAGTGAGTGTTATTTCCAGCTCAAGTTCACCAAGAAGGTGAGGCTCGTTGGGTCGGGGTGCCTCATTAGTCTTCGATGGTTGTTTGGTGCTTTTCCAATTAAGTTGTGCACAAATGAAATTGGAAAGTTCGAGTCGGCACATGAGCTTGGATCGGTCAGTGATATCGATACTGGAAGAAACCGTGCAATCGGCTGTTCACTTACCTCGCCAGTGCCGTTGCTATTGAATTTTATAGATTGGCCTTCTCGGTCAAAGTACCAGTAGTCTTCGCCACAGAGCATTGAGCAAAGGGCTTCGTTCATTTTAACGGCAAGAGGTTGAAACAATGTGTTCGAAGACAACCCGAAAATTTGGAGGCGATACTTGCTAAAGATTGTTTCACACACAGCACAGGGGCAGAAGGGTGATGCTGTCCTCTGGAAGGAGGGAGCTGCCTCCAGGCATCGGCATCCAGAGCCTCCACTAAGCCTTAATTGTGGGACTGTGGTTAGCTACGCGAATGACCACTTTGAGACAGCCCTCGGCAGCTGGTGCCGACCCACATATTTCACTGTGATAAATAGGTGGGAAGGTACGGGGGAGAGAAAAAAAAGATTCTCAGACGATATTGGAAAGCTTCGCAAGCCTCCCAGTCGCTCTTGCAAAGCTTGATGTTAACATCCGGTTGACCAAAAATTCTATATTTGTCCGCAAGCCTCTGATTGGTCAAGTCACAAATCCTAGCCCTCTGATTGGCTTATGCATGCCAAGGAAATTGATCACAACTCTAAATCTACATTTGTGGCTTACGCAGTCTTCGCCTTTCCGGCAAAGCTTTCCATTGGGGTATCCTTAGCCCTACACGGTCTTTTATATTTAATTCAAGTTATTATCAAGCTACTATTTCCATCCGCTTGACAATCCGTAACATCCCAATATTCGCCAAATTCCCAATCCCCGTAAACGCCTCATATGCTTCCCCAGCGCATGCTCGATAATATGACTCGGCAGTGTACTGCCGTCCTCGAACTTAGGTAATCGTAATTGTCGCCTGGTCCTCGCTAAACTGCGCGTTGTCGAAGGTGAAATTCACTTTCTTCCTATACTCAATACCCATCGCGTTCGTAACCACGGAATTAGTGAACTGCGTAAGCGTCACCACCCCAACAAGATACATAACAAGAACAGCATGGTACACACTAAAATTCCCCTCCAGCCCCGTCGTTGGGCCCGTCTTCTCCCGGCTGATCCAGAACTAGCTCAGATCCAACATATGATCTAGACTTGGTCTGGTTATGGACTGGTTCCACTGGAGGATTGGTTTTTGTTAACCTTTGTTCAACTCAGTCATTCTTTCTTCGTTAAAAACGAAGGCATTATGGGGCTGGAGCTGTAACAATCTGGGCCAATCGCATGGCGCCTAATACGACGGTGGAGTCCTTTTTGAATTGCCCCATGTTGAAATCAAGGGGCTGAACTACACGTATAGGCAGCTTGCCCAACCGGATCGCGACTTTTACGAGCGCATGTTGCGGCTA
The DNA here is from genome assembly GCA_023159155.1 of Ustulina deusta. Taxonomy (NCBI): domain Eukaryota; kingdom Fungi; phylum Ascomycota; class Sordariomycetes; order Xylariales; family Xylariaceae; genus Ustulina; species Ustulina deusta. Next base: position 505,786 of record JAJNNX010000028.1, on the reverse strand, counting down.
TGCCTTGCAATGGTGTCAGTTACCAATACTAGGCAACAATGATAATCATTTGCAAAATGAAGAGATGCATTGAAATGACGTTGTTGACGCGCGAGTTCCGCATTGTGTCCACTTGGAGATGTACTTCATGACTATGCGGACTGAAGAATCTAGGTGTATATAATGTAGAGGAGACACCCTATTGATGTTGATCCGAAGCACTCGACATCTGCTGATTACCACTCACAATAAGGCCATTAGCTTTTTATCCAAGGCACAATTGCCCGAGCGCGATTCAAGATGCGTTTCTCTATGGCGTTTCAGGCAGCTCTCCTACAGGCTTCTTATGCCTGCGCTCAATCCAAGCTAGACGGGACGCCACCTCCGCCAGATCCTGAGCCTATCGAAGTCATCGAGTTGACGATACCTCCAGCTCTTTGGGACAAAACCGAAGGCGCCTGCACTTTGGACGTCAACCCTAGCGGCACCGGGTGCTTGTATTCGCCCAGTCTTAACAGTGGCATGTTCACGCCCGATGGGCTCCATGTTGCGGCCACAGGGACCTTTATTGGAGCGCCAGCTATGCCGGATCCAGCCAGCATCTATACTGGTGTTCAGCTTTTCCTAATCAAAGCAGATGGCACTACATTCTCGAATGGCGATGCCTGGAAGTGCATTACGTGCGGCATGCCGGCTGCCAACCAAGTTGGAACCACTGATATGGCTGGCTATGCCCAAACTTTCCGAGATGGCACGAAAGTCCTGGCTGGCACTAGTGTCATCTCTTGCGGGGATATTCTCCTTTCGAGCGATGACTGCACGGCAGACAAGGTTTTTGCCTATCCGCTTCGCTTCAGTACAACGGCGGACGACGACGGGACTGGCGCCGGCACTACCATACGGGAGCTTCGACTTCACCCGGACAACGTCCACTTGACTTTTAACAGCTTCATCACAACCTCGGCGGGCATCCTGTCTCAAGCGGCTTACTTTGGTCGCCTCTCATTCAACGAGGCGGCCTCGAGATACGATCTGATCAACGTGACCATTCTCAGCAATCCGTATCTCGCCGGACCGTTGAGTGTCGACGGTGATCAGTTGACTGTCAACCGCTCCGCCATTGTCATCGGCGAGCTGAGAGGCCTGACAGGGACCGGAGAGGAGATTACTTACGTGGGATTCTCGTGGGAGTCGTGCAACATCGATCTCTTTGCTGCGCACCTGACCACAGGCGCCGTGCGCCGCATCACCGAGCATCCCGAATACGCCGACCCCATTGCCGTTTCGCCTGACGACCAGTGGCAAGTCGTCCTCGATACGCGCGGGTCCGGGCGACAGGAATTTCTCGCCGCCGTGCGCGGCATCCCCCCCATAATCGACTTGCTCGTCACCGCGACGGTAAGCTCTGTCCGAAACAATGGAGCGCGTCGGTTCTTCGAGCCTTACCTCCTCGACTATGCGGGAGATCGTGGCGACTACTTTGGCCAGAAGCTCAACGAGGGACCCGACACGAGTGCTGGTGGTATCAATGACCCCAATTGGAATGCCGGCGCCGATCCTCGCTGGTCCTACGATGGAACTAAGGTGACCTACTATCAGATGCTAGCGGTGCAGCCCGCCTGCGGTGGATCCAACCCACTGGCCTGCGAAACCTCACCATACCCTGATCAAAGGACAATGCGTGTGATGGTAGCGACCTTGACCTCGCGCGAGCCGCTCCCCATTACGGATGTACCAGAACATTCAGACGACGTTCCCTGGGGACTCCCGTACACCCCAGGCATGTCGATTCCGGAAACCACAACATTGGCGTTCCAGCCCGGAGACTACACTCTAAACGGGTTATCCAGCGGTACCGCCGACGTCACAATCACCTTCAACGAAGCCAATACATACTTCCAAAGCATCGCTGTAACTTATCACAACTATTCGGACGACGGCCTTAACTATATTTCCGGGAGCGAGAACGTAACCGGTACTCCTGCCAACGCAACCCTCACCGTCCTGGACTGGTACTCTAATATTACCTCCACCACCGCCAGTGGTGAGGTCGTGGGAACGAAGCTGACCGGCGATGATGGGTTTTCCCTTTCCATCGACATTATGTATAATTTCTTCCAGGCCAATGGGTCCCTTGTCAGCACTGTTGATGGCGTTTCGTGGTACCAGCCTTGCAACTTTTGCTGATCACCTTCCTCTCTACCTCCATCTATTTGGAGGACATAACGGTATGGCATAACGTCATTCTTATTATCGCACTGCGCGTTTTCCCCTTGTCTTTCTAAACCGTTGCTTTTATAGTCTTTCGTTTTCACTATGGTTACATCGTGTCCGCTTTAAACATTGTAGCTTTTTTCATAGCATAGTTTATTGATGTACTGATAACTTAAATACGGTCCATTTTTAACACTCTATATACACGCTAGAACTAAAGAGTTAAAAAGTCGGGTTCCCCCCTTTAGGTACTTATTTCAATTATACCTCGCCGCTTATGGATGACCGTCGAATAAAACAGTCATCCAGCGCCCTTTGCTGTATGTATTGCTTTCGCAGTACGGATCGATTATCTAGGTACCAACCCCATCCACCATTTCACTTGGGCACGCAAGCCATTCAGCCCACGACACAGCGCTCGATGAACGCCCCAGAGTCGTCGAAAAAAAACAGCATTTTTTTGCCTCATGCACCAGAGCCGCCGCGCAAGGGCTCGGGAAGTCGTCGACACTTGTCCTGTGAATTTGGGCTGACTTGAGATTGCCACTGTTAGCATACGAATTGATATCGGCTGTCTCTCGCGTCCTTTTCTTAGACCTAGCATCAGCCTCCTTCCCTAGGTGCTCCCATAGTTCCTTGCTTGCTTGCCTGATTATGAAAGAGTAAACACATACTTCCTCACAGGCAACATATGTATTGTGTAAGAAGCAAATCAGCGTTCGAAAGCCGACATGAAGATTCACGTCGTCTGAAGTGCACTCGAAGCTGCTGCCCTCTTGGAAACGTCATCGTCGGTATTCGCGTTCGCATGGGCTCGGCAAAGCTCAGCTTCGGCGGCTCGAGACTAGAGATACTCAGCTTTGACTAAGAATGTGTGGAGGGAAAAAATAACTCGGTATTCGTTAAAGTAGCGCCGTAATAAGTCATCTAGCGCAAAGTTTGCTAAACAGAAACGACATTGCCATGGCTATTGGGCTGCGCGCAACATCATGATAATCCAGTCGTAAAGAGGAGGTTGTATTTATGTAAGCCTGCAGTGGCGACATAGGCACCTTTAAGATTGAAGGTAGAAGGTGGTGGCAGAAGTACCTAGTAGAAGTGTGTAGTAATCTCCGAATTGCGTTTGCTCGACATCGGAATCATCTATACGGTGTATACTAAGCCTGCCCTGCCCCTATCAATTTGTTTTGGAGCCTAGGGTGCTAGATGATGAGGCTGACTGCATGCATGAGGCCGCTCTACTAGACCCATTCTGGGCTCAAGTCCGTGTGGCATAGAATGGACACCTTGTCTCCCAATGATGATTATCGAGTACAAAAGGTAACGTATGCGCCTAGCACATACCCAGCGTCCTCGAGTAGCATTAAGCATAAGGCGAAGTTACCCAAAGTTGTATCGCAAACATGAGTGCCTTGCAGAAAATAGTGTTGTCGCTGGCTGTGCTTCGAGAAGTATACAGCGCCATCATTCCTCCACCGACGGGGCGGTACAGCGTTGGCAGGAAAAAGGTCGAGATACCATATGTCAACACTGGCGACCCGATTGCGCCGAACAATGTCACCACAGCTTTCCTGGCGACCGTCTACTACCCGACTTCAGAACGGTTCACAGGCGCCCCGGTGCCGTATCTTGACCCTGCCCTGGCCGCACTTTTCGAAGACGTCTACAACGTGACTGTCGGTTCCTTTGCTAACTTAACCACGGATGCCATCGTCACGAACGCACCTCGGCTGCACAGGACTGCATATCCGACTCTGCTGTTCGGCCCAGCGGGTATAGGGCCGCCTGTCGAGATGTTCTCAATTCTGCTCTCTGATTTGGCCTCTTACGGCTACACAGTGATCGGTGCAGACCACCCTTATGAGCAGCCATTCATTAGATGGCCAAATGGCACTGCCCTGTATGGACTGCCCCCCTTTGACAGTCCCGATATCAATGCAGGCACTCTCATTGACATCCGCGTCAACGAGACGAAAGCACTAATCGACAATATCCCTCTTATCGAGCAATGTGTGGGGGGTCTCATTAATACTACACACATCGGCACATTTGGACACTCCGCCGGTGGAGCGGCAGCAGCCCGTGCCTTACTACGTGATGGTCGCGTCAGTTCTGCCATTAACATCGACGGGCCGTTCGTGGATGAGGACCAGTATGTCGATGCCGTCAAGTCTATATTATTGCTGAGTGAAGAAGCATATGAAGACCCGAGTTGGGTTCACTTTGGATCGGTGCAAACAGGGTGGTGGAAACATCTAGCTGTCAACGGCTCGTTACATGTCGACTTCACTGATTTGGCTTTCTGGAAGGAAGTCACTGATGTCAAAGCGCATAGTAACTCGCTCGGCGATATCAATGGGTACCGGCAGGTGAATATCACCCGGGCGTTCGTTCGAGATTTCTTCGAACTCACCCTCCGTGGCGTAGCACAGCCGATATTAGAGACTCCTTCTACTGCGTGGCCGGAGGTGGTTTATGTCACCAGAGAGTGATCCTTCAATAAAATGAGGAGGGCTATTTCCGAACTGAATTAAAGTGTTAGTGATGTCTCTTAATGTCGTCGATGCTAAGAGATGGTGGTTTAGATAAAGTTCTCCATTTTGCATACAAATGTTGAAGAGGTGAGATGGAAGCCTCCAAGACTGAAGGTTTTAGGATCCGAAAATGGAGTCCATGATACCACCAGTGACCCACAGGATCGGGTTACCCACGTGACCCCTACCCGATGAAATCTAGATAAGATCATCAGCCGAAGAAAATGGCTGTAACGCCAGGTGTGGCGGCGAAGCCGAGTAAAACGGTCTAATCTAACCTAAAACTGGACGTTACGGTTGCACTGCACAATTCAGTACGGACCAAAGCTGCTCACCCCAAGGGGTACTCTTAACAGCACCAATAGTCAACGTCCTACTATACCTACTTTCTTAAGTATAGTGTTCTATCATAGGACCAATCAAGATTAGCGAGTCTACTTATAAACAAACCGTGTAAGGCGGTGCCATTTTTGGGATACTTAGTCATATTTGAGTATGAGTGCAAGGCCTCCGTATACCCTGGCCTACCGATACACATCGCTTTACATCATCCTATGACACTGGGTAAATCGCGAGCCAACACCAGCAGGTTAATTGTCTCCTAGTTACAGATATTTTGCCCTATTTTTTGAGATTCCCTTAAATTTACATTTTTGCTTCTTTTTTTTTGTCTCGGCACCCCTAAGCTTTGTTGTCATATGTTTGGGGGATCTGCTCCAGAACCCGGGCAAGGGCAGCAGAAACCTCCTTGGCTAGATCACCACCTATGGCCTCTTCCCAGAACGAGAGAGTAATATGGAGATCACCTGTGCTATACGAGTCGGCCTCCACCACCAAGGCGTACTGTCTCAAGTTAGCGACGCATATCCAAGCAGCTTCGGCTCTGAGGCCCGGGGGGGAATAACCTACGTCAAAAGGGTCTATTTCTCCTTCAACTTGCAGCCGTAGCGCATCTGCACTCTCTTTCAATTCGTTGTGCGAGCGGAAGTTGACCAAAGTGTCGAAATGAGCGGTTGTGGGTGTCATGGTAGATCTATCCTCCCGAGTGCTAGATGAATGGGAGGCGGAAAAGTCCAAGTACCCATATTGATGAGAGAGGCTGTTCAAAAATTGTTCCTTGAGCATCTCGAGGCACTTTGCCGTCGTGTCTTCGCCCTCGCCCAGTTCGACAACGCAGCCCAGGATATTCAGGCACGGACCCACGATGCCCTCGATTCCTGTGAGATCTATGTCGCGCCCCGCTACGACATATCCAAAAGCGACGCGCTTGGAATTCAGGAACTGTGAGAGCACAGCTGCCCATGCGAAACGGACTATGAGCGCCATGGTGGTGGAGGTTCGCTGGCAGAGCGCCTGCAAGGCCGCGCGGCTCGCGGCGTCGAGGGAGAAAGTGAGGCTTTGGTGCGTCTTCCACATGGATTGGGGAGCGCGGCCATGAGACAATTGACCTCTCGGGCCCCCCATGAACAGCGTTTTCCAGAAGAGATCGCTTTCGTGTTTTATTGCGCGGCTCCTGTAGTCGACCAGATCGACAAATTGTACCGTGTCCCCCTCGACTTTTTCAGAAAAGCCACCGTATGCCGTGGATAGATCTTGGAACACAATTTGCAGAGAGGCGTAGTCAATCATGGCATGGCTACATTCCAATAGAAGTAGTGTCTGGCTGGTAGCGGTGTGTGCCACGGTTAGCCTATGATGTGGCTCGTGTTCTTCCCATTGCCTCGACGGCAGTTGGAGGAGAGACTGTGCCGTATGTCTCTGGTCGGCCAATGTCTCTACTTGGGGCTCAATATGTTCCAGTAGCACCTGGTCGAACGTCGTATGTTCCCCCGGTCTTCGAACAAATACTGTTCGGAAGATTCCATGACGACCGACAACCTGGTTCCATGCCCTCAGGAGATTGGAGACGTCTAATTGTGCTCTTGTTTGGACAGAGAACACCAACCGCGTTTGAAACATGCGTGGGTTGACCTCTTGAGACAGGAGAATCGCTCGCTGGGTAGCAGAGGTTGGGGAAATCTTGGCGATACCGGCTGATCGACGTGAAAGCTTCTCCTCTGCATTCCTCAGGATCGACCAGCTAGTGTCATAGTCAACTTGCAGTTGATAGAGATCGCACGACGAAGATACGAGACTGCGAGTCGGAGATTGGGACTTGCCTGCTCCAGCAGATTCCAGATTGTCTCGACACCGGTCAACCAAGCTGGAGACATCATCTCTGCAACCTCCACACTCGAGGCCCTCCGGCCACGTAAACGTAAACCGGATTTGACCGTGTCTTATCTCAGCGGATATCTCGAAGATGGAAAATCGGGGCATGTTAGCGCTGGCATCGTCGCCACTTTCACCCTGAAACTCGGGAAGAATAACGAACGGGGCGTCATCGCTATCGACCCGCTGTTGCTCCTGGCCCATATAGTTAAATACTACCGCCATGGGCTGTTTGCGTTCAGAACCTTGAGCGTCTGAACGGAAACGCGAGGCGAAGAAAGGTAAGCCACCGTGGAGGAGTTGGCCACGGTAATGTCGTATGCTGCGGGCCGCGTGCCAAATGTCGTCGCCGTGCGCTGTCGGGGCTAAAATTGGTGTGAGACTTGTGAACCAGCCGACTGTCCGCGATATATCTTGCTCCGGCGTCCAAGTTTGCCGCCCATGGCTCTCGGAGTGTATAACCGGAAGTTGGAGAGTGGGAAATGTGTCTGCAAATCCGCGGAAGAGGACTGCGAGCAGGAGATCCAAAACACTCAGAGAGGACGAGCCGCAGGCGCTCAGAATACTACTAGTGGCGGCAAGGCTTGCATTCGTCTTCTGCATGACCACATTGCCATATGTGTTGGGTTTTGGAAAGGAGAAACACGAATCGACGTCCTCTTTAGGCAATTCAACGGGCAAAAGGTGATGTTTCGACCAATTGCCCTGGACGTTTTCTGTCTGCTGTCGGCACCAATTCTGGAAGGAGAGTGATGTTGGGGGAGGAAGGCGACTGTTTTGGAGGCACGCTCCGAGATCTTCGAAGATAATGCCCCATGAGACAATATCTATTGAGAAGTGCGCGACTGTGATCGAAAACAAAGGGAGCTCGTTTTCTACCAAAATGTGGTGCGCTGCAACCACCGGACCTGAGCATATGTTTACCGCCTGTTGGGATGCGGCGATACTCCCTTGAGCCTCTTCAAGAGAAGCGACAGAGCTGCACCTGAAGTCGATGTCGGCTTCTTGCTTGATCAACTGGTGATAGTTGCCAGCGTTATCTCGTACAAGTCGTGCACGCAGCATAGAATGTGTACGAACAACATGCCTGAGAGCTTCGAGCAAGATATCTGTACGTAATGGCTTCTTGAGGCGAACAACTCTCGTTTGGTTGAAGTGATGATCTGATGGAGGATTCGCATCGACATAGAGGCGTTGAATCGGAGATAGAGGAAAGGGGGTGTCGATGCATTCACTCCCTTGAGATGCTACCAAGTAGCGATTTGACTTCGAGCTCAGCTGTCTAATCGTGTCGCCTTTCAGGATAGGGAGAATGCTGATTTGAAGTGACTGGGCGCGGCATCTGCCAACCACCTGGATAGCTTGAAGGGAATCTCCCCCGAGAGATTGAAAGGAGCAATCCAGTGGGATTCTTCTCGCAGGTAAGCCGAGAGCATGGCCAAAGGCTTCTTGTATGATTCTGTCCAGGTCAGTCGCCGTAGGATCGTCTTCATCATCGATCTCGGACTCCGGCTGTTGCTCGCCCCCTAGCGATTCGACCCAACTGCGCACAGCCATTCGGTCAAGCTTTCCGGACTTACTCGTGGGGATCTCATCGACAGGGATCCAAATGTCTGGGATTGCGAAGCCAGGGACCTTTGCCAACATCGACTCTTTTGTGTCATTAATGATTTCTTGGGCTTCTTGTGCTGTTTCTCCGCTGAGTCGCCAAAACCCTCCTCGTTTGAATGCTGCCGAATCCTTGCGAGTTCGGCAGACGACGACTACCACAAGCCGGCCCTTATAAAGACCAGACTTAGGTACCAGCGCTACGCCGTGTTGAATTGTATCCGCAGGCAGATGGTTCTCCACCTCGCCGAGTTCTAGACGCTGACCACGAATCTTGACCTGTGTGTCCTTTCGGCCGAGATATATCAATGAACCGTTCTCGTCGTATCGCACTAGATCCCCAGTTTTGTACATCCGCTGGTATTGAGGATTATCTGAATCGCTTGCCCACGGCTGCACGTCGATAAAGGCAGCTTCAGTCTTCTCCGGCTCGTTTAGATATCCTCTGGCTACAGTAGGGCCTTGAAGGACCAGCTCCCCGATCGTTCCGACTGGCAGAAGCCGGCTATGATCTTCTGGATCTACGATCCAAGATTTGCACACGAGAGCCCTTCCAATGGATGCACGCTCGCTGCTCATTGGTTCAACGACACAAGCAGTGGCCACGATCGTCCCCTCCGATGGACCGTAGCCATTGATGAGACGAATGCGGTGGCTCCATCGATCGATGCAATCGTTCGTGATGGCCTCGCCGCCTAGTACCACCGTCTTGAGACAGGGCACATCTTCGGGGCTGAGTAGCTTGAAGAAAGTGGGAGTGAAAAATGCCCAGTTCACGCGCCGGGAGTTGATATAGTCGGCTATTGCGGTCAGTCTGATCTCATGGTCAGGGACGCAGACGCATCCTCCGAGCGTGAGCGGCGCCAGATGTTCCGTCATGGAAGCATCAAACGTGAGTGCTGCAAACTGCAAAACCCTGGAGGTCGGTCCCTGGCGGTAGATGTCGCCGCCGTGTGCGCCGAGACTGTAGAACAGGTTCTGGTGCTCTATCATCACGCCTTTAGGTTTCCCAGTGCTGCCAGAGGTGAAAATGACGTATGCTAGATCACCGGGAGTGACGGTTGGCAGTTCCACCTTCGAGGTCGACGGAAGGGCGTCGATAAGTGTCCACGATACCACCAACCCGACTTCCTCATACTTCTCATCGTATGACGCGAGTATGAGCTTCTCGGCACCACAGACGCTCATGATTTCTAAGTTGCGATCCTTCGGGCCCAGAGGGTCGAGTGGAACAAATGCACCCCCTGCCTTCATCACTGCAAGCATGCTGACAATGGCGATTGCGCTTCGGCCAATGCATAACGGTATGATGTCTCCAGGCTTAATGGAGCAGAAGCGCAAGAGGTGACCAGCCAGTTTCGTAGAGAGTCGGTCGAGTTCGCTGAAGCTTAGGTGGCGGTCCCAACCATCGATAGCTTCCGCTAAGGGCGTCTGGTTTGCCCATCGAGTGACGGACTCATGGACGCAGATAGGTCTGGAAAGGGGCGTTTTGGAATTCCAGTTGGTGATAGTCTCGAGATCTTGCAGACTCAACCGCGGGATACTCTCCGTAAGGTTGCTTGAATCGCTATCCAGCAGGTGTGTGTGGACACTGCTGATATTCCACAGAAACCGGAGCACTCGGATGCGAGTCAGACTCGAAGCATCGTAATGTGCTTGCAGTGTTAAATCGTTGTGGTTGATGGTTGTCGCCAAGAGAAACCTAGGAGAAACTTGGGTTGTATCATCCTTTCTGTCTGGGTTCTCGATCGCGAAGGAAATACCGATGGTAAACTTTGCTTGTCTGGGGGACATCTGCTCTTGAATGATAAGAGGCAGAGAATTGGCGATATGCTTTAACAGCTCTCCAACAGTTGTATCGGAGCTGTCTGGTGCTTCAATCCTTCGTCGTTCTCTGCCATGGTCGTAGTACACGTCGAGTCTGGCAGTCAGGGCTCTATCGAAGCCTTCGAGAGACAACAGCACTGCCGCAAGTAGTGACGTGGGGGTAAAGCGGTCAGGTACTGTTGTGCAATGTGAAACCGTTCCCGACAACTCATGGTCAGGTAAGTCGATGGCGTCCGAGCGTAGGTAGTTGGCCAGGTCATTGTCGAACTTCGCTGCCGCGAGCTGATATGAGCTCGCTGAGATGTCTGACAATTCATCAATTTCCGTAAGAGGACTCGATGGGGACGGTGATCCCAAGAGAGATGATACTTGAGATTCTGCAGTGGAAGAAGTTTGCAGCTCATCTTTCAGCTCTACGGGACGGGGGTCTTCCATCTTTCAGGACTAAATGATGTTAGATCGTATCGTGTTCGCCTCACTCGACACGGCAAGCTCATATTCGGCAGAATCTATTATATACTATCTCAGAAGCCTCGGATACCATCAAAACATCGACATGGATGGATCATTCACTTCGCCACAACAATTTAATAGAACTCGGCACTTTCACAAAGGTCTTCCTATATTAGCCCATCTGTACTCAGATCCCAGCAGTAACGGTGGATTCCAGCTACTTGGACCAAAAGATTCAATTCTCGAACGATCGAAAATGCGACATGGCAGTGATTCCATAATTAGACATACTCACGATCAATATGCTTGCGCTGAGAAAGTCGCAGGCGTAAGACTTAGCCCACCTGCTTGTGCCTCCTTTACCGCTATTTGTACAACACTTCTATATGCAGTAGGGTTACTAAGGGTAATGAGGCAATATTGAGTCTAAAGGTGTGATGTAGATCGGAAGGAGGAGGTCCTTGGCGGCAATACCGCGGCTATGGCCTCAGACGAACGACCCCTACCTGTCTGCATCAATTTTTTAACATTAAATACTTTACTTCGTTAAAACTGTGCAAAACCCTCCAGCTAAAAATACCGCTACTAGCAAGGGGTCAAAATTAACTATTCTATACTAGGTGGCATAATGGACCCAGTGGTTAGCGTCGGATTACTTTTTATATTAGTTAGTCATGCATCCTAGACCAACAAGTTTCAATTTTACTAAGACAAAAACTCTTTCATTGTTGCCTTAGAGGGGTATGGTATCATTCTGTTATTCCTCTGCAGCAGCCCCATCAGGCGTTTTAGTTGTCGGTCCACTCGATGTTGGTTTGGGCTTATGCAGTTGAATCCGCCGTCAGAAAGTTATACCTAAATAGGTGTGGCTTTCTGACCCTGAGCAGCAACATGCTGAATTAAGCCTTTTCAATTTACTAGCTCCCGTAGCTAAACCCAGCACAGACCCGCTCGCGTCTCGCTCCCAGGCCTCCCCCGACTCCCCGCCGCCACCCTTGGCGATGCCCTCACCATACCCAAGTGAGCGTCCTCCACTTGAGATTCGCGGCCACTGACCTGCAAGATCAGGGCCACCCCCTGTCTTTCAGGGTCGATGAAGCACCTCCTTCGTACTTGGACCAACAACTCCCCTGTCAGCAACCCTGCCGAGCCTCCCGCATGTCTACTACATAATTGGCTTAGGTACTGCCTTCGCTACGCTAACTCCTGTTTTAGTCTCACATCGGGATCGATATATATACTCGGAATCGTCCGCTGCCCCGAATCTCTTCCACTTCAGTTCAAGCATCGCGCTTCCGCACTGCAGCTAACGGGTAGCCTGTCATTTTCCCATCGACACGCATTGATTCTTGCCCTCCTCTTATTGGCCCCCCTCTTGTTTGCGCCGCACACACGCAGGGGAAGAATTGCAAGATCATTCGATGCAGGCAACGAAGGATGAACTCCCCTCACGGCCCGCACTCGCAGACCCGGTCACACCAATACATTATGAGTACCTGACGTACGCGACAGACCTGTCTGCATGGATGCCCAAGGAGGAAGGCGTCGGCGAGGAGATCAAGGCGTCACCTCACTCAGTTTGGCATTCGTTCCCTTCTCTCTCCCAGTTCGACGACCCTCAGAGCTGGTCGCCCGGCCGCAAGGCCTTCGTGACATGGCTCTCATGCTCGACCACCTTCGTGACAACATATACGCCAGGCGCATATGCGGCGGGGCGCCCGCAGTACAAAGACATGTGGGGATTAAGTGACATCGCCGTCTACGCCGGCATTACTCTGTTCACCCTCCTCTTCGCTGTAACTCCCATGTTCCTGGCGTCTTTCTCAGAGCTGATGGGTAGGCGGCCACTGTTTCTTACTGCCGGGGTCATTTACGTTGTCAGCCAGATTGGATCCGGGGTCACAGCTTCTTTTGCTGGGCTGTTGGTCACCAGGGCCCTGGCGGGCATCTCCTGCTCTGTCTTTAGTACCGTTGTCGGGGGGGTCCTCAGTGACATGTATGCGGCCAGGGACCGTAATACACCCATGGCCATCTTCTCGGGCGCTGCGCTCCTGGGTACAGGTATTGGACCGCTTGTCTCGGGGGTCATCACTGAGCACATCAGTTGGCGTTGGATATACTACGTGCAGACCATCAGCTGTGGGCTCGTCGTTCTTGCTCTCTTCGCATTCTTCCCCGAGACCCGCGGTAGCGTGTTACTGAGTCGCAAGGCCAAGGCACTTAATGCCTGGTGTGAGAGCGTCGGGGACTTGTCCCCCTTCGGACACCTGCGATGGAAAGTGTTGGAAGACGAGCGTCGCACATCTGCGGGGCTCGTGATCAAGACATCACTGGTGCGACCTATCCACTTGCTCTTCACCGAGAGCGTCGTCTTCTGGTTCTCGCTCTGGATGAGCTTCGCTTGGTCTATTCTGTACTTGACCTTCGAGGTAGTGCCGCTGATCTTTGAGAGAGCTTACCAGTTCTCGGCACAAGGCAGCGGGCTCGTATTCACCGCCACTGCTGTCGCCTCAGTGATAGGGACTGGCGCAGCCATCTTGCAAGAGCGCATCGTCACCAGTCCAACTTCCCGGTTCTCCAAGCTAGCTCTCAAAGGCCAACCTGAGGCACGACTGGTGTTCGCGTGCGTGCAGAGCCTCCTTCTACCCGCCGGTTTGTTCTGGCTCGGGGCGACTGCGAGACCTAGTATTCCATTCATTGTCCCAGCTATATCCATTGCGACCATCACACTCGGCATCTTCAGCGTCTACCTTGCCGTTTTCAACTACCTGGCAGATTCATACCATGCTTATGCCAGCTCGGCCATCGCCGCCCAGTCTTTCACGCGGAACGTGTTCGCCGCCTTCCTCCCTTTGGCCGCTAAGCCCCTGCTCGACTCCAGACTGGGCATTATCGGCACGGGCTCACTGCTTGGGGGCATTGGGCTGCTGCTCAGTGCTGTGCCCTGGGTGCTTGTCCTGTGGGGTCCTCGCATTCGAAAAAGGAGTCGACTTGCCTCAGTGGAGTCGTCGTGAATGGCATGCATTGCCTGCCGCTTTTGATAGGCAAGGTGGGCTGTTCTCGGCATTTTCGCCCTCTAGTCTTGACGTGCGTACACATGGCCTGCACATTTCGTATAGATACTTATTTAACAATCTTAAGTCGAGATCGACTCATACTGGACGCATCTGTGGATCGATGTCAGCTAGCGGTAGAGTGTCCGTTTAGAGTAATGATCTTATTGGACAGCTAGTAATTCCCCTACTGTATAACCTCATTGGCCAGTCTCACTGGTGTGGGTCAGCCTAGCCTATCAGCGTAGCTGACAATTTATCGCGGGGCTTCCTATTGGCGATATTGAGCCTCACTGTGCAGTTCCACGACAGGGGCTTGGCAGTCTTGGCCATACAACACCGGTACCCTACCCACGAACCACTCGGTCTCGACCGTTTTGCAGCCCTTCAAGGCGGGGGATTCATGCAGATGCTGCAAGCCTTATTTCATTCGCGAACATCCGGACACGAACATGCAGTGTATATCACACGGCCAAGACCGCTAAGCCCCTGTTGCAGTATGGCATGCAGAGGGAAAAGGATGAGATCTACACATCGACCAGGTTCACGCTTACTAACCAAAAGATGGGTATTTCGTCTCCAGGTGCTTACACGCTTGGCTCGTGCATTGCCTTGCACTATTCCAACCGTCCCAAAAGCCTGCGGAGTACATGTTATAGGGTGCGACGTGGGTAATGCCAAGAGACTTGGCGACGAGAAGGCAAAATTCAACCGAACAAAGCTTACAAATAAACGTGGTATCAATTTGATCCATGCTAGGAATTGCCGGCCGATCCTGGAGATCTGGACGTGGAGATAATCCCCACCATATGCATGGTATTACACATACAGGAAACGTCCACACCAGGAGTCAGCGCTCCAGAACGCAGCCCCAAGCACCGAAAGTCGTGCCAAACAAACGAACTAGTTCCAAGACCAACCGCAGCCCCTAGATAATCGTGTTCGAGCTCCATCTCTCTTACAGGTTGATGAGCCACTTAAGCCGAAGCGTCGACGTCCTCAGCTCCGTCGACGTAGCTCTTAACGAAGTTGCTCCATGCCGCGGCGTTCCAGTTAGGGGCCTCACGCTTCACCTGCTCAGCTCCATCCACATAGCTCTTAACAAAGTTGCTCCATGCAGCTTCGTTCCAGTTGGCGGCCTCGCGCTTCACCTGCTCAGCGCCATCAACGTAGCTCTTAACGAAGTTGCTCCACGCAGCTTCGTTCCAGTTGGTAGTGTCACGCTTTACTGCCTCAGCTCCATCAACGTAGCTCTTGACAAAGTTGCTCCATGCGGCGGCGTTCCAGTTCGGGGCCTCACGCTTCACCTGCTCAGCTCCATCAACATAGCTCTTAACAAAGTTGCTCCATGCAGCTTCGTTCCAGTTGGTAGCGTCACGCTTCACCTGCTCAGCTCCGTCGACGTAGCTCTTGACGAAGTTGCTCCACGCAGCTGAATTCCAGTCGGTATTAGTGGCAGCTGGTCAAATAATCTAGGTTAATCTATGTTTCTATATCATTAAGCCGGGATCTCAGAGAACATACGGATGGCAGCAGCAGAGACCGCAAGCGCCTGGGCGAGGAGGGTCACAAAAGTGGTGGTCTTCATGTTGTCTTTAATGATGGGATTGGAATTGTTGGAGAAGACGTCTAACAGAGGGGAGCAACAAAGCTTTGAGACGGTAGATTTCCTCAGGAGAAGTTTCTTACAGACTTCTGGACCCGTAGTCCCGTGGCGGCTCTCTTACTTATAGGTACGCGACTAGAGCTATTGAGAAGTCTGCAAGTTGCCCACGTCTAGCAGATGCATACAACCCCCTCTTCTGCTCGATTTGATCCAGCGGGCTTTACCCCAACCGGGTCATCGCTGCCATTGACGTGGTAGTGCTGGACGACCTCTGGCCGATGAAACCTGCCGCACCAAATCGGACAAAAGATTGTCACAACACCACAGGTCCACTGACGGATGGCAAGCTTGAACCGCCCTTCCTCCGGGCCATCGACTCACGGGTCACCTACACTGTACAAGATTTACATACGGGGACCAACCTTTTTTTAATAAATTGTTAAGGTATCAATTTACTTAAAATTTATAAATAAATAAAACAAATAAAAGAAAAAATAATGAGAAATTATAGTTTATTTTAATATCATTATTTGTTGTCTTGATATTTTCAATTTAATATTTTTTAAATATTTTTAAAAGAATTCACAACTTTGTTAATACGCTATATGTTTTAATGATGTGCATTTATATGGGAATTTGCACAGTGTAGGTGATCCGTAGGCCGATGGTGGTAGGTTAGCGTACAGCATGTAGATGTAGGTCGATAGGTCTATCTCATCCCATTGGTCGTCGTTTGGGTTTTGCAACACATTTCTTGTATTTTGCTGCTGCTAGGAGCGGCCGCACATGCTCCTGGTCATAAGCATTGACGATGTATCGTGGATGTTGAGCTGCTTCTGCAGTCTGGACTTGCCGAGGTGGCGCTAAGGTTGATGTAGATGCATTCGAATGGGTTCATTGGCTCCTCTCATCGGTCTAGAATGTCCCCTCTGATGTCACGTAGAACTGGAGGACTGCATGTAGATCGAAAGTGGAAGGTCAAGATTGTTGCAGTGGTAGGCATGTGTCGTGTTTCCAACTCTAAAGAGGGGTTTGCTTCTTATCTCTGCATTTCCCCTTGGCCCCATGACTTTTGCTTTGCAGGTCAGTGGAATTGACTTCACAAAAACGGCTCTAAACATGAGGTCTTGCATGAGTAAAGCCCTGTGTGGTCACAAAAAAAAGGGGGGGGAGGATTAATTCCCCCCGCACTCGGCACTACAGAACAAGTCATTTCTCTCTTCTACAATCTTGCCCCTGGACTATTGCCTCCCTCCGAGTTCTACTTTGTCTTCTTCTCCCCATTGCCAAAGTCTCAGAACATCTCTTCACGCAATGTCTCAAGAAAAACCAGTTCACGCCTTTCTGCGCAAAATCCAGGAGAGAATAACTCCATT
Source organism: Ustulina deusta (assembly GCA_023159155.1). Taxonomy (NCBI): domain Eukaryota; kingdom Fungi; phylum Ascomycota; class Sordariomycetes; order Xylariales; family Xylariaceae; genus Ustulina; species Ustulina deusta. The sequence continues at coordinate 488,925 of JAJNNX010000028.1, read as the reverse complement.
ATCTTATAAACCTGTGAGCACTATGGAGTCTGAGTCCCATCGCTCTTCCAGTAGTGAAGTGGTCGATGAGGAAGAGAACTTCCTCCCGAAAGATAGGCTCGCGGTACCGCCTCGCCGGTCGGCGTGGCGAGCCAATCTGCGCCTCCTACTCGAGGCAGCGCTATTGCTGGGGTCACTCACGGCTCTGGGCTTGACGGTGTCATCCCATAAGTCGCTGCACAAGAAGCAACAGGCGTGCGGCAGACTCCTAGGACAATGGCGTAGGTTAAATCCTTGCCCTTCAGAGCTACGACGAATACTAACATAGCTTTCGAGTCCCTGATGCCGAGGAGGGTGTTGAGTACGAGGTGCAGAGGTTCCGGGGAAGTTTTGGCTTGCAAACACCCTGGACGGGCGTTGGTCCCGAGGTCGATGCCGCGTGGGACAACATCACTGATAGTATGTCTTTCTCTCGCTGTCGCACTCCTCTGTCCACTTCGTGTATCATTCCACTTCTAGAACGCCTCTCCAAAGACACCAATAATGAGGTGACAACGATAATGACCAAACAGATCCCGTAGGGGGTGCCATTGGCATCACCAAGGAGCAGTGGGAGGCCGTGAACCAGTACCACGACTACCCAGTGCTGCTGGACAAAGACCACGGTACGGGCCAATACCTGGCGAGTCTGGACGTCTTCCACCAGCTGCACTGCGTGGACCTGCTGCGCAAGTCGCTGCACCGGGAGTACTACGACCAGCACGAAGGGTCGTTTGCAGGCGCGCCCGAACACATTGTGCAGGGCCACCTCGAGCACTGCGTTGAAACGCTCCGCCAGACGCTCATGTGCCACGGCGACATCAGCCTGCTGACGTACAACTGGGTCGAGGGTCGCTCCATGCCCCATCCCAACTTCAACACCGTCCACACCTGCAAGAAGTGGGACACCCTCGTCAAGTGGAACATGGGCCGCGATGTGACTGTCGAGTGGGTGGATGGCGTCGGGAAGAAAGTCCTTAGCCCCCCTATCAAGCCCAAGGACGTCAAGGGGATGAAGACGCCACCTTGAGGAAGCTGAAGACTGCGAGAAGGAATGGACTCGTATTTGCAATGACGTTTGGTCGCGAACGGCTAGGAGCGGCGTGGAAGCAAAACCCCGGAGCTGAGCAGGTCAGACAGCTAAATGGCTCGACCAGACTTGGTGCCTATTCCGAGCTACTAGCCTTTATCGAGGGCATCACTGAAATTCAAGTGCCGTCGAAGATACGTTAGGACTTAGGCTTCTAACTAATCTAACGGGGTTGCTAACTACTATCTTTGACAGTATAGTATCCCGCCAAGCTATGTCACTATAATACTAATTATTATCCCATTACACAACAAACGCGAGGTCCATAGTCACTATGTGGCAAGATCGCAATTGGAAAGTGTGAGTAGTCAGCCCTCTTCAATCACACGATGCGTAGTATAGTAATATAGCGGTAAGTATGGAGCCATGCAACCAAACCGTAGCGGCGACGAGTGCCGCAGTGGTGGCGTTCGGTGAAGCACGCCTTGCGGTGTGACGTTACGCCGAGCCTCCATCAGGTCGCATTATATCCCTGCATGACGCCGTTGTCCTTGCATATACCCCTGAGTGCCCAATATAGCTACTTACTAAGTAGTCTAGTCAAACATCAGATACACTCTGCAGTCTGCAGTAGGTACACCTAACATCTACACAATAACACATCAATTCACCTACCTCACATGGCATCGCTTATATCTGACAGATCGTCCAAAATCGGGGCATTGGAGGCCAGGACTCAGGGGCCGTATAACCCATGCAACTTACAATTTAATCGCCGCATGAATTACAAATCCTTTGCACCATGACAAGGACTGCTACAGGGGACGGAACTCCCAAGTGACTCAACAACTTTTCGGGAGTAGGTACTCAGTATTTTTCATCCTTGAACTTTTTGGCCTGATTGTCTCTCGCTGCGCCGCCTACGGAATGACTCTCTTCAACAACACGCCACGACTCATAGCTGGAGGTTGAAACTTGAAGGGACGGGTAGATTTGTTGATTCCCATCGAAGCTCAAGCTTCTGCCGCAAAGATGGCCACCATGCTCGAGCCTGTGAAGCTCGAGTCTGCGATCGAGTGCGCAATGCAGCCCATTCAAATCGACATCGAAACAAGCGACACAGATTCAAGTCAAGATCCGAAACCCGCGTCAGTCCCACGATGGAAAGTCGTGTCCATAATTGGCTCGGTATCCCTCATGTCTCTGTTGAGCACCACGCTCAGCGGCATACTCGCCGTCGCGCTGCCGAAGATAGCCCAAGACATCGGCCTCGACAACGGCCTGCTGCTGTGGCCCGCCAGCGTCTACTCCCTGGCGAGCGGCTCGACACTGCTCTTCTTCGGAAGTCTGGCGGACGTGGTCGGCGCCAAGACGAGCTACATAGCCGGCAGCTTCCTATCCGCCGTCTGGGTTCTCGCCTGTGGTCTTGCTCGCACGGGGACCCAACTCATCATCTTCCGCGCCATCCACGGTCTCGCCATAGCCATGTGTCTACCGAGCTCCGTTAGCATCCTGACCGCCAACTTCCCGACGGGCAAGCTGCGCAACACGGCGTTCGCCTGCCTCGGAGCCGCGCAACCGATGGGATTCCTCGTCGGGCTCATCATCGGCGGTGTTCTGACCGATCTCGTCAGCTGGCGGCTGGGCTTTTACATCGTCGCGGGCATCAACGCGTTCGTCCTCGCCGTGTCGATCTTTTGCGTCCCGGGCGCTGCTCGCCGGAAAGGCTCCATGCTCCAGAGGCTAAGAGACGAGGTAGACTGGCTCGGCGTACTCATCGCCTCCGTAGCGTTAGGCCTCGTGTCTTACATACTCGCCGCAATCACCATAGACCTGTCATCCATCCGGACAGCGCCCGTTATCGCGCTTCTGATCATCTCGGTGCTTCTCTTCCTCTGCTTTCCCCTGTGGGTTCGCCGTCAGGAGCAATTGGGTCGCCCGGCCCTGATTCCCAACTCGCTGTGGAAGAACTCCTCATTCGCGTCCGTGAACGCCCTTTGCTTCCTCGGCTGGGCCACCGTCACCGCGAACCAGTACTTCCTCGCGCTATACTTCGAAGAGGTACAGCTCAACTCGGCCTTTGCGACATCGCTCCGCTTCCTCCCGCTGGTGGTCTCGGGCGTACTGGCGAATGTCGTCGCTGGTCTGCTGGTGCGCCACGTCCACGCGAACTACATCGTCGCCGGCGCCATCGCGTTGTCGGCCATCACCCCGTTGCTGATGGCGCTGGTCAACCCATCGCTTCCGTACTGGGCCATGGCATTCCCGGCCACGTTCCTAAGCCCCATTGCCGCGGACATCGTGCTTGTCATAGCCAACCTCTCCATCACTTCCATTTTCCCGTCCGAGACCCATGGACTGGCGGGCGGCGTGACCAACACTGTGGCGCAGCTCGGCACGACTTTTGGTCTCAACCTGACTGCCATCCTGGCCACGGTGGTGACGCGGGAAAGCAAGTTCGCCGACAAGGACTCGCCCGACGCCCTCTTGGTGGGGTACCGAGCTAGTTTCTGGGCCAGCTTCGGCGCCACGGTTTTCATGCTCTTCATAGTCGCCTTTGGCTTGAGGAGAATCGGAAAAGTTGGCAGCATCAAGACTGACTGATGGCCACGCTTACCCAATATCGCGACACTGGTTTAACAAAAGTCACTGATTTCACTAACTACCATCTGTATTAGCAGTGTATTGTATGTATTTAAGCCTTAGGGTTTTTTTGTATTTCTAGTTAGCAATCTAGAATTTCAATCTATATATAACAGCAAAGATAAACATGCCTCGTGGTCATGCAGCCAACGAGGCTAGAACGGGTTAATTTTAGTTGGTTTCAATTATTGGCTGTACAGTGGAATCCAACTGATTCCCTGCCTCTAAGCCACAACCGACAGAGCCTCTATCAATTCGGCTATCTAGGGTGATCTTCTCCGAGAACTTGAACAGCAGGACCTGTCCCGATTCGCATCCAATCGCGACGCTGTGACCCCACACCCGGCAGGATAGCGTTCTTTCCGCCGGCCGGAATTCTTCTGGAAGAAAGATTACCTTGCGGTTGTCCCACGTAATCTACTTGCCGTCCGTGCTGACGCCCACTGGTGCCCAAGGAGGGGGTACATCACGAGACTTGCGGTCGTAATGTTTCGGCTGCCGTCTTTCCCACCGCCTCGTCGAGATTGAACGTATACGCGCCTAACCCGCTTAATAGCACCTTCGGGTCGTATTTGTTGATTCGTATTGATTGAAAGCCCTTGTATTCTTTCTGTCTTGAATGCAAGACTTCCCCTCGTGCAAATCGGGGTTCCGGACCGCCACAGTCCCAACATAATCTACCCAAAGTATTCTCTCGTCACCCGGCGAGAATACTAGTCCTCTTATACGTTCGGATAAACGAGAGTCTGCCAAGTCCCTGTCGGGCGCGGGCTTATTCTTCTCTAGGACTAAATTCCATATCATAATATGGCCGTCTCTAACCCCCCGAGGCAGTAGAAATATACCACTAGGGCAAAATGTCAAGTACCTGACACCTGCCTACTAGTGGGATACTGGCATAAGTGTCTTGTCAGTTCTAACTGAGGCCAGACCGTGCCCGTCAGGCGAAAATGCCACACTGGAGACCCAGTCTGTGTGGCCGTTAAATACCCTGACTGGCACGCCACTTTTCTCCTCATCTGCCCTTTTTGCGCTAACGGCCGAAATATTTCAGGCCCTTACCGTCTTATCGTTAGACTCCGTTGCTCCCAAATGCCCGTTTGGTGAAATGGCCGCCGCCTGGACCCAGCTCCTATGCCCTCCCAAGGGGCATCTTGCACCTCCGGACCCCTCACTAACGCCCCAGACGAGTGCATTGCTGTCTGTCGAAGCTGATGTCGATACTATTGCACACCCATGTTGAAGTCTGTAGGCAAGCTGTCGACCGCGGAGAAGGTAGTAGGCATTGAAAGTGGCGGGAACATAGTCATGGATGGATCGGCAGCAGCCATTTGGCTCATATCCATCGGACTCATGTTCGTGTTAGAGGAGGCAATCATGTTGCCCATCATATCTGGCAAATTATTTGAGATTTCGTCTGCGAGTATTGGCTGCGAGGCAAAAGTGGCGGCATCCTCAATCGACATGTTTGTAGACAAAGATAGAAAAGTATTGTTTGTAGGGTGGGCGGGGGGATTTGGCATCACACCAAATTGCTAGTGACGGTACAAAGCGTCGCCGTCTCCAAATCTCAACATGTACATCCACCTGTCGGCATCAGCCTAGGGCTGCGGTAGGTTCTGGTGGCTGTGCGTCCATAGGATGACATAGCTGGCGTCTTTGAAGACGTTGTTGGGAATGTCGGCGCTGCAGCTCCTCCTGCGAGGTTTGAAGCAGCAGTGCACTTCAAGATAGGGGTTCATGTTCTAACATAACATTAGCAATGTAACGGCAGTTGATACTCTACGAGTATTTGAATATACTAAGCATATTCACAAGGATTGAGCCCCCAGGAGTTCTCTTCCATTCGACTCTGAGGGGAAATGTGTGCTCAGATAGAATAGGACTGAGGTAATGAATGAACAACTACATTGGGCATTCTTCAGACCAAATAAAAACTCCCTCCCTATTAATCAGCCTTTAATGAAACTCTCTGGAGGCCCCAACGTGCTCGATTTGACTCCTCCCAGATCCAAGACTATCTTGGTTATAACCATGGTTGGTTCCAGCAACCACACAGCGAGCTGATGACTTCCGGCCGCCAAGTTCTCGATCTTGCTGGTCTTCACCCAGGCATTCATTGTCACTGCGTTGTCCCATCCACTAGGCTCACCGCCCGGGTCACCCACAGGAGTTGGTTGCACTATAGTCTGAGCTCCGTTATCAATACTGAAGGCGTACCTATTTGGACTATCTGGATAATATCTCACTTGTCCTCACTAATTTGCCCCCATATCCAACATCATTGGTCGAGAATATTACCACAGCTTACACACACATCATATATATCCTACACAAGTATCATGTAAGAGTTTGGCATTTTCAGAACTTGACAGGTATACGGTGATGCTTGGAGACGCTGCACTGCTGAAAATGTAGAACGGATATATCAGCACTGGTGCACTTGTTGGGGTTTGGCTTTTTGCTGTGAGTGGCCAGAGTTTGACGCCGGCGAGTGTGCGGCCGTAATTGGGAATCGATGGATAAGTAACATTTTGGCCTGATGACTGATTAATCTGCTTGAAGTGATTAGCTTCAATTGACACGACACGATTGAATTCAATATGCCCCTTGAAATCTGCCGGTGCATCCGGGTTTGTCAGAGGTAGTGTGACTACCCCAGTCTTGCCCGACGCAACAATCTGAAGGGTGACCGTGCTAGAACCACTCGGAGCAAATGACCAGTCAACACTAATAACGGACCGGGCCGTTGTCTGGTTTCCAGGTGAGGTCAAGGTCCCTTCCGCGTTACTGAGTGTCACATACGATACATTGCTAGATATGGTATATGAGAAAGTCCCATCGTCGCGAGTGAAGATATCAACCCAACGTGATTCGGAAGGGGGCATATAGGGGTTCATTGGCAGAAGGGTAATCGTAGCCTGGTCCGGAAAAGCCTTTGCGACACTCTGCCCGCTCACACCTAGGAGGTTTGCTTTGGTCTGTGACGTGCTAGACACTGACGAAAGTGAAGGCATGCTGTTCCTCGCAGGCTCCTGCCAGTTGTTGTACCCGATATGAGTCTGGTCCAATATGTGATTCCACTTGTTATTCCTGAGAGAATGATAACGCTTGGTGATCTCACTATCAGCACTGAATGCCGCGTTAGCATCTTTTCCCAAGGTGTTCGCGCTGGTCCTATGTTCCGTTGCGTATTGCTTCCCTAGAGCAGCTTTCGAGTAGATCTCAAAAACAGTCTTCCCAGCTAGGCATGGATGCAGAACCAGTTCGAAGAAAGAATCTTGTGATTCTGCTGGCAATCGATCATAGACAGCCTGAGCATGAGAGAGTATACCCTCCCATTCTTGATAATTCTTTTCCGCTTCATCATAGGTGACTGCGGAAAAGGCAAACGGCGTAATACTAAGATCTTCGTACTTGCGCCTTGCTACAAGCTTTCCATAGATCGTCATGATATCAGTGACGTTTTGGGCAAAGGTTTCCCCGAATGTTTGTTGGGCCCATCCGTAGAGCCGCTTCCCCGTACTGTCCGGACTTGTCAAGGCTGTCATGTCGTATGCCAGATCCATGAAATGATGTGTCGGAAGTTCCTATATAACATAAAATTAGATATTACATCAAGGTATAGGAGCTCTGTTGGTGCGGGTTCCCCAGGATCCTAACTTGCTAGAAGATCGCTAACTAGGGTTAAGACTAGCTCACCAATGCTTTCAAGTCGCCGACATTGACTATCCATATATTTTGGATGCCCTGATAATATGCGAGGCTCATTTGCTCCCAGGTCTTCTCCAGCTGAATGGTGTTTATCCATTTGTAATTCCGCGGACTACCAACGTAATCGAAGTGGTAGTACATACCGGCGCCACCAGGTCGCGCAGTCTCGTTTCCAATAGGAATTCGACGAATATTTCCTCGATTATCGTCCGTCCATAGAAGCGTTACATGCTCTTCAACGTTCATGCCTTTTTTCCAGTAGCCTGGGACTTCCTATCGTCTTGATGAATACGTTATCGATCCCTTGGCTCGTTTGAGCCAACATGAGACCGAGAGATGAAAGCTTACCTTGTACATTACCCAAGCCTGTGGGATTTCCTGAAGTGCATCAGCTCCTAGAGTGGATGTAATTGCTGACTGTTGCCAGCGAATTACATCCTCTAGTGTCTTGGAGTCCAATGTAGCAGATGCAGCGTCCCCTGAACCACGCATACCAAGCGTATATATCGTTGACCAGTTCTTAGATCTTTGAACATCCTCCGTCATGAAGGTTTGGATATTCGCCTTATTGCTCTTCCAGTCCCACGAACCTCTACAAAAGCGGCCCTGCTCTTTGTCGGCCCTGGCCATGGGCTCGTGATGGCTCGTTCCCATGAAGATGCCGTATTCAGTAGCTAATGGCCCGTTGCCGGTGTCGTCTAAATAGAACATACTCGACCACATAGCTGGCCAGACATAGTTGCCTCCAAGTCTCAAGACCAGTTCAAACACTCTGCTATAGAAGGGTGTGCCGAATGGACTTCCGTATTGGCTCATTTTGTAGACGGCCCCTGCCCAGCCAGTTAGACCAGGTGACTCATCGTTGAAGAAGATCCCTCTGAACTTCACCGACGGCGGGCCTTGCGTCTTGGGTTTGTCTTCAGCGAAGATATATTCGCGTTTCCTAGGAGGGACATCCGCCCACCAGTACCACGGCGAAACCCCGATCTGCTGAGAAATATCATAGATCCCGAACACCGTTCCCCTCAGATCACTCCCTGCTATAACCAAAGCCGTTGAATTAACACCGTCGACGGGGGCAGACACCAACTGAGAAGAAAATGTCTCCCATTTCCCTGTTACATTGGTAGCATCTAACTTTTTGGAGACCACAAGTTGGCTGACCGCACTCGAGCGGTCAAGGCTTCCGACAATGATTATTGGCCGAGAAGGATTTTGCGGTTTGGGGGCTGATTCGATGATTGTGACTGTGCCATTTGTTCCAAGGACAAGGCCAAAGTCAGCTGCTAGGTCCTTCGCCGCACGTATGACGCCGGGCCAGTCCTGCTGAGAAACCCATATGTCAGGGGCAATCCCCACGCCACCAAGCTGTAGCCCTTGACCACCCTCTGAGAACGTGAGTGTTGGTGGCCCCGATAGCGCTGTCGCGGCCGTTGCGAGTGTCCCAACCACGAGGGCCGATAGTACATGAGCCATCATAAGAAGCAGTTGATTTTGGGGACTGTGAATACATGGCTCCGAGAGTAAAGGAGCGTCGCTGGAGATTGATATGCTTGAATCTTTATAATACTTTAGATAGCACATACTACCGGCCCCGACACATAGCGCACGTATTAAAATGGAAGCCGGCGCTCGGTACCAAATTTATTTCCATCTAAAATGTAGTTTTCCCAAATACCTGACCCTTGAAGGTATCCAACCAGTCTTCCCCAAGTTCAAAATACCCGGTGACTACAACATCTTGGTACTCATTATTAAATCAACCCTTTGGTATAGATGGAGTCTAGAATTTACTGCAGTATTAATATTTCCCGTAAAACTACACCATATAAGGAGCATCTGCCGGACTAGCTTGCACGGCTATAAAATTAATTCCTAGCTTATTCTTGTGCAAACCTAATATTATAAGCTCAACCTTACATGACACAGGAGTACTAGACCCTAAAAGGAGCTCGTCGCCATTCTATCAATTCATAGGCCGATTGAGCATGCATCCACTAGGAAATTAGAGTAGGGCATAAATGCGTAACCCGGCTGCACTCTTTATATCTAACAGTTCTATTTCTGCTTGAAAGCTGACAATTCTGCTTTTAATGTGTATAATTTTATATCAGAAATTCCTGACAACAACCAATGGGAACCGTTGCTTAACGTATGTGTTATAATGTTATGTGGTGCGAGGTGGATAGGGGGATCATCAACAGTCTGATATTAGATATAGCATAGGGTCCAATAGAGTAGATAACCGATCCCCGAACCAGTAAGTGTAGAAAGGGGGTCTAAGTATCTTACATGTACATAGACCAAATGTCAATAACAGCGCCTGCCACCTACCGACATGTTTAATGATACTCTCGAGGTGAACCAGTGGGGCAGGTCGTTACTAGGGCGTATATAGGCTTTCCTTATTATCACGACGGGTTACTATAATAAGATGTGTAGAATGAGGAAGAAAGACAAAAAAGAAGAGAAAGGGAAAAGACGTTTCTATGCATCCGCGAATTCATGGCTTCGTTGGCAATTTCTAGCCGCGGTTTGATTCGCGCGCATAGGAAACACACGGTAATTATGTCTGCTCCATCTATATGAACCAATAATGCGGTGGAAAGTGGTTTTATGCATCGCCTAGAAAACATAAGCCGGGCTTGACAAAGAAGAGATGAAGTCCAGGCTATTTTGGTATGAGAAATGTTGCATGAAAATGTTATCGACTTCTTGGGGGCCCAATATTATACCCTGGGGCCCTTCCCCGAGGGCCACGCTGAGCAAGCGCTTGCTCGAGTCCTCTGCGATCACAGTCTCTCTGCATCACAGTTCCATACAGACATACACAACATGATAGCCTCGCAACAGATGGAAGGGCTGAGTAATCCTCAGACTATCGTCCCTATCTCCTACATCGAAAACCGTCCTCTAAACTGGAAGCACGTGGCGAAGAAATAAGTCGAGATTTGCTCATGGGGTGATATAGTATCCTATTCGTGGTGCTCTCACGACCTGCTCACACGTTGCGTCGTTTCTCTCTCAACATATTGGCCCAGAGGAGGGCGAGGAACATCTTGGCGTGTTCTGCCAGGATGGGTATAATGGAGTAGATTGTAAGCATTACACGTCGTTTCGCAAAGAGCCTAGAATAAACTGGCGGTCTCTGCTACAACATGCGAAATGCCCTCCTTATCCTCTCGTTACATGACATGTTCCCTGCGCTCCTGAAACAGACACAACTAGCGACGCCTCGTCAGTACTGGGCCACGTTATTTCGTCTAGGTCAATTCGCTCACGGCGCGCCATCGTGGTCGCGACGATATAAGGCACGGCTTGACGTATTTCTACCCGTTCTGTGAACATAAAATTAAAAGGTGAGTCTGACCTCTGATCCTCCTGAAGCCCATTGCACTCTTAGTAGGATACATATAGGAGCGTATGTATGCTTAACATAGCTAGGCCTCGAAGTTGCGTGCAGGCTCGGCCATCGCATTATATCCTGGGACGTAGGGCTGGAGCCCTTCAAATACGGTCCGGCCTGATATGGCATCTTCGTAAACTGTAATGAGCACTAGTTTATCAATAACCAAGCGCACCGAGAGCTAGGGAAACCCCTTTTATTACCATTAGACCTGCGATAGAAGAAGTCAAAGAAAAAAGCGAAGGAAACACTGAGGAGAAATAGAGGGGAGCACCGATGCCACAATCCCAAGAAATCGAGTACTACCACTCACTAAGGCTAACCTGCCTCAGAATAAGACTATGACCTATGTGCTAAGGATTTAGATGCTAAATAACTGATTGATTGATTGATTGATTGATTATATTTAATATTGGTACGGGGTGCTATAGTACTATATTATAAATCTCCTTAGAAGTATTAAAACATAGTAAGCTTTATTTAGTTTTATTATAGTAGGATATAATATTATAAAAGTTTTATATTAAATATATTTTTTTTATAGTATTAGATATAATATTAGATTATGTTTTTATAAGCTTAATATATTATTGCTTGTAGTTACTACGTTTTGATTTTTTAAGCTAAAAGTTAGGTGTTTTTTTATTAGGTTGCTAGGTTTGTTTAGTATTGTTTATAGGTTTAGGTTTTTGCTTTTGTTTTATATTAGTTTTTATTAAAGGGCTTGCTAGGGCAAGCGGTTATGTAGTGCTACTTTTATAGCTATTTTTAATATTTTATGTTTTTTATATATTTTTAGGATTGTTTGTTTTAAAGTTTTAAAAATATATAAAAAAAAAAAAAGTTTTTTTTAGTACTAGATTTATTTTATAAAAGTAGCGATTATATTGCTTTTGTTTTTTAAAACTTAAAAAAAAACTATTTTTAGTTTTTTTTTACTGTTTTTTTTTGTTTAGGTTTGCTTTTTATAGTATGTTTTTTTATATATAGTATTATTTATTTTTTGGTTAGAATAGTAGGTATATTTTATTATAATAGCTTATAATTTAATAGAATTTTTAAAATATTAAAAAGTTTTGGATTAATTAAGTTTAATATTTATATATATTTATTATGTTTTAAAGTTTTATTTTATAAAATATTATAGGCTGGCTATATAAGCTTTAGTAGTTTTGCAATATATTATATATTCTAGGCTTTTTTTTTTTTTTACTAAAATAAAAAATATAAATATAATAGATTTTTATATTAATATAATTAAATTTATTATAATATTATTTATAGTTTTTATAAACTACTATAGTATTAAAGTACTAGTTTAAGGTTTTTTTAAGTAAGTATAATATTTTAGAACATTTATTTGGTTTATATTTAATATTAATAGCTTTAAAACTATTAAAAATATTAACATTTTGGTTTTTTAGCTAATTGTTTACTATTTATTTAATAGTTAATTAGTTTTTTTTTTTAAAAGTAACTGTTATAAGTATTAACTTTAGGTTTAAAAGGCTTTTTTTTGCTTTAGGCTTTACTAGTTTGTTTGTTTTTTTGTTTTTTTTAATATTATAATATTTTAAGCTTTAATATAATATAATATTATACTATTTTATAAGTTTATATATTTTAATAAAAACTTATTATAATATTATTAAAGTATTTTTCTAAATATATATTAGTATTGCTATATTATTAGCTAGATATTTTTATATAGCGTTTTAAAGGCTTTTAAAAGCTTTTAATATTTTTGTATTAAATATTATTAATAGGCATAACCATAGATATATCAGACATAGCTATAAACATATTTATTATATCTATAAATAAATAGACATCTTTATAATTTCATACTTAAAAAAAAAATCATTTATTTATACTTTATATAATAATTATTATCTTTAACAAGTAATAGAATTGCTATAATAAGTAGTGCTTATCTACCAACCTAAACCTTTAATCTTTACATTGCAAAAAATATATATATTTAGGCTTATTAAACTATTTATTACTAATAAGATTTTAATAAAATTATATTTTAAAAAAGTTTAAATAATAATATTAAAATTAAACTTAGCTATAATACTTTTATACTTAGCCTAATATAAACAAAATTAATAAATTATTATATTTTAATTATTAACCCAAGTTTAAATAACTATTATAGCTAAGCTTAGCAACTAAATAATTATATTTTAATTTTTAACTTTTTACTAGTTTAGGCCCTAATAATTATATAATAATATAGAACAAAAAAAAATATAAAATATTTTAGCCCTGCTTTAAAAACAATAACTATTATTTGCTACGCTACAAAAAAAAAAAAATGTTAACTCTATAACTAAACGCTAAAACTAGCACAAAAAACAATACTTGAAATAAATTATAATATAACAATATAATTATAAAAATTAAAAAAAAACAAATTAAACATTAAAATAAAATTAATATATATAATATTACTTATTTTAATTTAAATTAAACAAATTTATGATTTTTTTTTAATAATTTTAATTATTAAAATATTAAATATAAAAATAATATATATAAATATATTTTTATTAAAGTTATTTAATTAAACTAGAACTAAAAAACTTTTAATATTTTTAATTATTTTTTTAATAAAAACAAAAAACTAGATTTTATAAAAAAGCTAGCACTTAAAAAATAGTAATTAAATAATATTGTTAATAATATTTATACTAAAATTAAAAAACTTTTTTATAAAACTATAATTAATAAAAAACTAAACAATTATTTTTATAAATAAAAACTTTAGACTTTAAAAAGCTATATTTACTAATAATCAAAAACTAAAAAAAAACTAGCTTATTTAAAAAAACTAATAATTATATTAATAAAAAAGTCTAGATTTATTTAATAATAATAAAAAATTACTATTATAAGTTAGAACTTAATAAATATAACTAATATTAACTTATAAATAGCTAGAACGCTTTATAATATAACTTAGTTTATTATTATTATTTAATAATATTTAAATATAATTTAAAAATAAAGTTTTACTATAGCAAAATAGCTATTTATAATAACTTATATAGGTTTTTTAATAATAAAACTATTAAAAATTAAATATTTTTAGCCTAATATACCAAAAAATCTAACAAAAGTTATACAATTTTTTATAAAAATAAAAATATTAACTATACAAATATTTATTTCTAGGTTTAATGTTTTAAAAAATAAAGCAATATAAAAAACAAGTTTATTATAATAGCTATAAAAAAATAAATTTTTTTATAAAAAAACTTATTATAATAATAGTTTTAATAATTATTTAAAAAAAATATAATAAAACATAAAGTAACCTTATTAATATATATAAAAGCTCTAATTAAAAAATAAAATATTTAACTAAACATAGCAAATATTTAGTTTTTTACTTATAAATATATAATAAAAAATATTATATAAAAAAAACTTATTAGAACTTATATTATAAAAGTTTTTAAATATAACAAAACTTAAAAAAATATTAAAAATTTATAACTATTAATATAATTATAAAACTTATTATTACTTAAGCTATAAAAGCTTGCACTAAAACTAATAATAAAATAAATTATTAATAAATATTTAAAAAAACTAAAAAAAAAAATAGCTAGTATTAATTAAAAAAATAATAATAATTATATTTAAAACTAGATATTATGCCTAAAGTAATAAAAAAAAAAACTAAAAATAATTAATAGTAACTAGTTCTAGCAAAACTAACTAAACTATAAAAATAACAATACTTTATAATAATAAAACTTTAATTAAAAATAAAGTTAATTATAGCAAATTAGATTATTATTATTAAATTATAAAAAATAAAATAATTAAAACAACTAAAAATAAAACAATAGTTACTTTAAAATATACTAATAAAATAGCTAGTATAATATTAAGTTTAATAATTAATATATTATTAGGTTTAATAACTAAAACAAAAAAAACTAATAAAAATAATAAATATATTACTAATATTTTAAATAATAAAAACTAAAAACCTAACTATAAAAAAATATATCTATTTTAGTAAAAAAAAAAAAAAAAAATTAATAACATATATATAATTATTAAATATAATAAAACAAATAGTTATTAAATATATAACTAAAACGCTATATTAAAAAATAAAAATATAAAATTATATTTTATTTAATAAAAATAGCAAAAAACTATACTAAAAACATTAATATTAAACAAACCAAACCAAACAAAAAAAATATTAAACAAATAAATTTTATACTAATAATACTAACTATATTAAAACTAATTAAAAAAAAAATCAATATTTAACTAAAACAAATTATTAAAATAAACCTAAAACTATTACTTAAAAAAAAAAAAAAAAAAAACTATATATTTTGTGAAAGGATTCAGCCGAATGGCCAGGAAATACTGTTTATTAACTAACTTAGGGAAAGAAAAAAAAAAAGAAGACTTTGCAAGAGCAAAGTTTTTGTGGCTATATAGCTATTAACGTACTACTAACGCGGAGTTCTAACGCATTTTTCTGACGTACTTCCATGAAGAGTTCTGTGAGTTCTAGCGGAGGTCCAGAACTTCTATTAATTAGCAAGGCTTTTAAAGCTAGCCTTGCCTGTAATATTATTCCTTTTTTTTTCTGGCTCGGGGGCTGCGAAATGGGTAGTATATAGCGTATAAGCAGTGGCTAACGGGCGAAAAAGAAATACGTTCTTTCTAAGCAATATATGCTTTTTTTAGGTAATATATATATTTTTTAGGCAATATATATACCTGCCTAACTAATATATTGCTAGTACATACTGACCTATTTATTACTACTGCTTATTGCTTTAGCTAGGTTTATATAAACTTTTTTTAGTTCTTTTAACTTTTTTTTTTTTTTTTTTTTTTTTTTTTAGTAATAATATTAATTAGTAAATAGCCTTTTTTTCTTTTGTTAAGCGTTCTTTTTTTGCTTTATTGCAGGGGGTGGTATACTTGTTATATATTTGTTTTTATTATTTGTTTAGTATAGAGCAGTTTATATATGTTTAGTAGCTAGCTTAGCTTTTGCTTTTTTGTTTTTTTGTTTTTTTACTGCTTACTAACTGCAAATATGCTGCTTTTGCTTTAGAACAAGCGTATAACTTCTATTTATAACATACTTAATGTTTATATGTTTTTGTATTTCGAGGTAAACAAAGTACTGCTTTTTTTTTGTTTTTTGTTTACTAATAAATAGTTTAGTATATTAGCTAGCTCGCAAGATATTTTTGCTACTTTTATATGAATATATAAAGTTGGCTATTTTTAGGCTTAGTATATATTTATGTTCTACTAACTTATTGCTTAAGAACTAATAAGCAATATAAGTGCTACGCTAGCTTAGGTAAAAACTTTAGTTATTTGTGTAGTATTATAAGTTAGCTATTTGCTTATTGCTTTTTTACTGTTTATAGTTGCTAACTTTTTTATTTGTGTATAGCTAGTTTATATACTTGAAATAGTTGTTATATTTGAGCGCTTATTTAATAGTACTTATGTTTATAATTATTAGAACGCTAGTAATTAAGCGTTTTTTTTTTGTTTATAAGTAGTTTAATGCTTGCTAATTTGTAATAGCAAGCATTAAAAAATAAAAAACTACTAGTTTTAAAGCCGGTTATTTAGTAAGCTATTTTTAATCTGTATGTTAGGTGTAAATTAGTTGCTAATTTTTTTTAGCGTTAAAAAGAAATTTTTTTAAATATATTAGCTACTTTTTTGTCTGGTTGCAGCTATTTGTTTGCTAATAAGTATTAAGCAAATAATTAAGCATGTTTAGCAGTTCTTAAATATATAACTGTAGCTATTAAGCGTAATATAGCAGCTATTAAGCATTACGCTTTAGGTGTAGAGCGGTTTACTAATAGCTTTATAATTATTAATAATTATTTAAGCATTATTAGATATGTGATAAGTATTTATACAAAATATTTGTTTTTGGGCTTTAGTAGTTTAGTATTTATTAATAAGCTTAGTTCTTTTGTTTATATGTTTGCTAAAAAACAATCTAGTAGCGCTTTAAGCTTTGCTTATAAATAGTTATATTTTAATAGAATAGATGGGGCTAGTAATAAAGATAAAGATAATATAGAGGTCTAGTAGTTTTATAGCTGTTTAGTACTAGTTTTGTAACGTAGCTAAGCTAAAAATTAATATAAATATTTTTGGTAGGTTTTTTTTTAGTTTTTTGTATGTTCGATTTTTGTTTTTTGGCTTGTAATAACTTATAATATTAGTAATAAAAAAAAAAAAAAATAATAATTTCTAATTGTAGTACAAGTAATACTAGCTTACTAGCTGGTTTGTTTTTGTTGGCTTTTTTTTTTAGTAGTAAGGCTTTTATATATATAAGCGTTTTTATGCTTAGCTTCGAACTGCTTTAGAGCTATAGTATTAGCGAAATTATTAAGGGGTTCTTATATAGGTTGCTAATAACTGGCCTACTTGACTCTGATTTTGCAGCAAATAGGCCTATCCTAGTTTTTTTTTTATTTGTTTTTTATTTATAGAATATTTTTTATTTAGAATTTATTGCTTTTAAGTAGTACTACTAACGGTTATATATTTAAGTTAATTTGTAATAAAAGGAGGTTTATAGCTGCTTGTTATAAAAAATTAATATAAAAACGGTTATATATCCCTTTAGGAATATCTAGTTCTATTACGTAGAGGTTTATAACTTTAGTTATTTTATATTTAGAATAGAGCTACGCTAGTTTTTAGGAAAGTTGGTCTATAGTAATATTTTTTAGGTTTAGTTATATTTAATCTTTTTTTTTAAAGCGGTCCGCAGAACTATATTTATTATTAGTTGTTTTTTTTATATGCTATTATACTGCGGCTATAGTAGCTTAGGCAAACTTTTAGGCGTTTTTTAATTGTTAGACAAATATTTCGGCTAGTATTTTTGGTTTTTTAGCTAGTATAAGCAAACAAATTACTAGTTCGATCAGGTTTATATAATATTTATGTTAGGCAAAAAACGGGCTTAGCCCTGTTATAAAAAATTTTTTATTATTAATTGTTAGTATTACGCCTAGTAGTAATACTTTTTAATCTAGTTGTATATAAGTAACAAATATATAGAAATAAACTAGAACTTTTTAGTTGGCTTTTTTTGTAGTACTATTTATTTTGGGATAATAAGTAATATTTAATCTTTATTTTATTTTAACTAGTTTATAAAAGTATTGCTAGAAACTTTTTATTTAATTTATTTTTTTATTGCTAGTAATTGTTTTTAGGAATCTATAGAAGCGCTAGAAATAGTATATAAACTGCTTAATATATATTTTTATGTTTATTAATTATATAGCTTTAATAATAATTATTTTGTTTAATTTATTAATAATTATTATAATAAAAAATAGGTTATTGTTCTTTATTATAAAAAGGTTTGTTATAAAATCTATAGATAGCTTGCTTTAGAACTATTCTAGAACTAGAAGTAGCTTAAAAAGGCTTTGCTTTTTGTATTTCTAAATAGTTTTTTTACTATATATATTATAATTATTAATAAAGCAGTATATTATCTAATATATACTTAGTTAAAAGTAGTTCTTAGTTAGTATTGCTATAGTTCTATTTTTTTTTAGGTATTTTATTAATATTAAATTATAGTAGTTCTAGATTAAGCTAGTTTAGAGTGGCTTTTAGTTTAGTACTTATATATAACTTTAATATTGCAGAATATTATTTGCTCCGATTTTATATTTTGAAATATTAATATTTAAAGACTTTTTATTTATTTTTATGTTTAGTAAAAACTTTTATTTATTATTTCTTATAGCTTTAACTACTAACTAATAGCTAGAGATTTAATCTAACGTAGTATCCTAAGTTTATTAGAAATTTTTATATATAAAAACCTAATATCTTAAAAGTAGTTTATTTTTTTAAAACTTTAATAAGCTTATTTTTATATTGCTATATAGCTTAAGAGCTACTTATTTTTAGCGAAATAGCACAAATTCTTTTTTAATAAGTTATTTGTTTGTTTTTAAAAGTAGGTTTTGTTTTTTTTGCAATAGGGTGTTTAGCCGGGTATTATTTGCTTTTGTTTTATAGGTAAGTATAAACCTAAAATTGGCTAAAAATTTGGCCTACCTGATTTGTTTTTTTGAAAGTTTTTTTAAAATTATAAAATACTTTAGGTTTTTATGGTTTAAAAGTACTAAAAATGTTTTCTTAAAGCTCTATAACTTATTATTTTATATATTTATATAGTTTATAATTGCTAGAAGTTCTTTATTATAAATTTTATAATTATTTTTTGCAAATAAAAGTTTTTGTAAAAAGTATGCTATTAAGCAAAAAAGTCCGTACTTGTTATATTAAAATAAATAACTGCTATAAACTGCTTTAAAGCAATCTGTTTTTAGTATTGTAAGTTTGTTTGGGTTAAATTAAACAAAAACTAGTTTTAATATAAAAAATAACTTAAACTGCTTAAAAGCAGCGTTTTTTATGTTTTTTTAACGAAATAAAGTCTTTTTTTTAGTTAAAGCTGTAAGCAGTGCTGTAATATTAGCATATTTTGGTATAAATTGCTTATAGAAGTTTATAAAACTTAAAAAGTTTTTTATGCTTTTAAGCAATTTAAAAGCTTTTTATTTACGGATAGCTTTTATTTTTTTAAAGTTTATTTATATTTTTATTTTAGCTTTAATAATAAATCCTAAATATTTTGTTATAGTTACTCCAAATTTATACTTGTTAATATTAAAATATAAGTTTGCGGCTTATAAAGCGTTTAGGATCTGTTTTATTTTTTTTAGATAGTTTTTTTTTGACCCGCTTGACTATACTAGGATATTATTTATATATGTAAAGGCAAAAATGTTTAAGTATAGGCGTAAAGCAGCGTTTATGTAGTGCTAGAACGTAGCAGGAGCGCTAGACAGTCCGAAAAGGGTTATTAACTATTCGAACAGGCCGAACCTTGTACAGAAAGCTATTTTTTATTTATTTTTTTTTTTAATATATAGCTTATAAAAAACTGCTTAAATATTAAGCTTTATAAACTAATAAGCTTTAGAAAGGTTTACTAGTATTTTTTTAATAAAAAAGAAAAAGTATTTATTTGCTTGGGTTATAGCGTTAAACGTTTTATAATTAATGTAGAAGCATAACTTTTTTTTAGTTTTTTTGCAAAGAAAATAGAAACGCTTAATTTATATACGCTTATAAATTAAAATTCTTTTGATTTAAAAACAAGTTATTTTTATTTTTTTAACTATTTACTTCTTTTTTAAAGTTCTACTTTAAGCTACATATTTTGTTATAATAAAAATTAATTAGTACTTTTAAGTTATAAAATACTATTATTATTTTAATAACTAAGTATTAAATTACTACTAAGCTTTAATTTTTTATTTTTATTTAAAAAAAAATTAGTATAGCTTTATTAGCTATATATAGCTAATTTGTTTTTTTTAAAAAGTATTAATTTAATTAATAATCTAGATTTTCTAAGGGCTATTATATAAATATATTATAAATAACTTTAAAAAAAAACTTTAAAACTATTATAAATAAAAAGTTTATAAAGTTAAATATAATATATAAAAAGATAAGTTATATATTTAGTAAGGTTAGCTTATAAAACTAAAGCTTAAAAAAAAAAGATTTTTTATCGAAGTAAGTACGGATATAGTATATATATATATAGTAAGTATATACCGGTTCTAGTATACTAGGCATAATAATAATAAATAACTTAAATTTGGGGTTTTTTTTTTATAAAAAAGTTTGCTAGCTAAAAACAAGCAGAATCTTTATATTAGTTGTTTAAAAATAACTATTTATATAGCATTGCTAGTCTAAAAGTTAATATTTTTACAAAACATATATATATATTAACTAAAATAAAACCTATTTATATTTTTATTTTTATTACTACTATTTTTTAAGTAATATTTATTAAATTTTTATTTAAATAATTAGTTATAAAAACTAAGATTTAAAGAATTATATATATTATTTATTTTTTAAGTAGCTTAATTATATATGTTTAAAAAGTTTGCTTAATAATTTTAATATTTTTTTTTTTTAAATTAATTTTATATTATTAAATTTATTGTTTTAATATCTTAGCTTATTTTAATAAGCTAGATTTTTTAAATAGCTTTAATTAATAGTTAGAAATTTTATAATAATATAATTTTAATTATATATATTATTATTTATTAAAAAAATTTTTTTTTGTTTAGTTTTATTAAAATATAAATATTTTTATAAGATTTTTAAAGCTATATTATTATATTAATACTATATATAAAAAATCTACTTAATATTACAGCCATAGTGTGCTGGTGTCCTGGTGTCCTCGCTTAGGCAAAATATACCAGTATTGGGTTTGCCAAGCCTATATCTACTAATTAGATATTTAGAACTAGCTATCGTTTTGCTGTAATGTTGTATTAACCCTAACGCTAAGGTTAGCTAAGCCTTATATTTAAAGAATGTTTGTACTGTTGTTTAAGTGTTCTAGTATTATTATTTTATTATAAATAGGACTAATGTTGTATAATATATATATTTTTTAACTTTTATTTTATTTTAAATATAAATTTTCTAGTTTGAGAGTTAATGTAGTTACGGTCTTATATTTTTATTAATCTGTTAGTATACTTTATTTGAGATTCCTATTGTTTATATAGTACTATTCCTGGTTAAGCTTATAAATAGTATATATTAAATAAAATAGCTGCTATATCTAAAGAACTTAATAGTTTTTTTAGTAATCTTTTCTTGGATTTATATATTTGCTATTTGTATAGATTTTATATAAATAAAAGGAATTTGATTTATGCTAGTCTATATAGTATTTAAACGTATTTTTTTATTTATAAGTATTTTTATAACTGTTCTTTTTATATAATAGTTTTGCTTTTTTTTTTTGTTTGATATATTATAGATTTAGATTTAGGCGTTTTGATTAGCGTAATTACTTTTATTTTAATTTTTTGCGTTAGTTAACTATATGTTTTATAGGTTATTAACTTTAATATTATAAATAGTACTATTAATTAAATTATTATTTTATTTAATAATAATAAGTATTATTATAAGTTTACTAATTAAAAATATTTTATTTATATTTATTTTTTTATTTAGATTATTATTAGACTATTTATTGTTATATCTAATAAATATTAAAAAACTTAAAAATATATAAAATAATTTGCTAAAGAAGCTTTTAGAACGTTTATATATTAAGCTTAAAAATAATATATAGCAAACAAAATAACTACTATAGCTATTTTAGAAATGAGCAATATATAGTTTTATATAGATTTGTTTAATTTATTAATTAGATTAGATAAGATAAAAAAAATGTCATAGTTAGGCTTAGGTTTAAGTTTACTAGACTTTTGTTTTATTTGTTTGTAGTAAAAAAATTAAATAGTAGATTTATTATTTTTTGTATTAGACTAAGAGCATTTTTTAAACGTAATAAAACGGAAATATATTTAAAAAAATAGAAATATAAATATAGAGATATATATATTAAAGTTATATTTTATATAGGTTATAGGTATTATTATAGATTTAGTGCTATATAATTATTTTAATATAGCTAATAGTTATATTTATATTATTAGTATAAATAGAAATAATTAGGGTTAATTAGATAATAATACTAGTAGACCTAGTAAATTTATTTTATTTATATTTGATTTAGAAAATAAATGCTTTATTTTTTTCTGGTTGGTTGCTAGGGCTTTAAAGTTTTATATTTATTTAGATTAAGTTTAGAATTTATAAATTAATTAAAAGTTAGATTTTAAAAATATTTTGATTTGGTTTAATTTAGGATTTAAAGCTAAGTATAGATTTAGTAAAAATAATAGATTATATATTTGCGGGTTAAGTTCTGATCTTTATAATATTATTTTTGTTGTTATATTTTATGTTTTGTTGTTTAGTGCGGAATAGGCGTTACAGATGCTTAAAAATAGCAAAATAGATTTTAATAATAATAATAAAAAAGTTTATTAGTTAGAAGAGTCTAAAGTATTTATTATTATTTTAGATAGGTTTATAAGTATTTTTCTTTTTACTATTAAGTATAAGAAAATAACTGCAAAATTATATTAGTATTTATTTTAAAAACTATTATTTTTATTATTTATTATTTTTAATAATAAATTTAATATTTTTATATTTTTTTTTATAAATAGTAGTTTATTTATTTTTATAAATATATAATTTTTTTTTAACTATTTTATATTTATATTTTAATATAACTTAAGGTTTTAGTTAAATAAATATATATAAAAAAGTTTTTATAATTTAAAATATATTTTTTATAAGTATTTATTTATAACTAAAAAATTATTTTAATAATTAAAGATTTGTTTGTAATATTAAAATATATTTTTATTATTTAGTAGTATATTATTAATTATAATATTTTTATTATTGCTATTAAATAAAAATATATTTTAATATTTATTTATATAATAATAAAGGCTAAAGCTTTAGCTTTATATTATTTTATATATTTTAGTTGGACTATATAAACATAAAGACTTAGGTTGTGCTATATAAAGTTAGTGATTTATATATATTTAAAACTAGAACTACGAAAGGGCGGGTTTTGGCCTATTCTAGCGTGGGAAAAAAAGGCTTAAAAGGGGGTGGTACTCCTTAGAAGTTAGTTTTTTTTTTTAAAAAAGGGGGCTTAAGCTTACAAGGAAGTATAGGTCTTTTTTAATAGGGCTTTTTTTTAATAAATAGGTTAAAACCTAACTAATTTTTTTAAGCGGAGCTTATTTTAGATATATAAACTTGTAAAAAAATATAACTTATATATTTTTTTGTTTAAATAATTGTTTATTTAATTGGTTATTTTTATAGGTAGGACTTATTTTTTTATTATTTTAAATGTAATATATTTAAGGATTAATAACTAGAATATATTGTTTATGTATGTTTTAATACTAGGGTAATATAGTATTAAATTTTTAGGTATTATTTTTTTAAAATATAATATAAACTTTTTTTTAGATTTTATATTGATTGCTTTTTTTAAAAGTTATTTTATATTTTTTTTTATAAACTTTTTAGTTTTTATATATTGCTGCTAATATGTATTAATTTATTTTTGGATTTATATATATATTTTTAAATAGTTAATCGATTTTTAGTTCGATTAATATTAAAGTAGTATTTATTTATATTAAAGAACTATAGATTTTTAATATTTTTTTTGAAGTTTTATTTTTTAATAATATAAAAGTAAGAAGTATTGTTTTAATAAAGTTTTTAAATTGCATAGTATTAAGCAAAGTATAGTTGTTTAATATTTTGTATAAAAGTAGGTAGGTTAAGGTTATATTTTAGGTATATTAAAAACATAGATTTTGTAGCAAGTCTAAATTTCTTTGTTTTATTTAGTAGATTAATAAGGTTAATTTTCTTACTTAATATAAATAGTAAAAAGAATAAAAGATTAGATATAAATAGTAATAATTTAAATATTATTATAAATAATAGTATTTAAGTGTTTAACTTTATGTTAAGTAAAAAGCTAATATTAAAATAATTATTAGGAATAATAAATAAGTTATAGTTTAGTTGTTTATTTAGTAGGGTTAATATAGCCCAGATTTGACTGATTAGTAGTACTATTATATAATATATATATAAGATAAGGATATATTGTTTTGTTTATTTTTTGTTCTGGTGTTTTGATTATATAGATTATTGTTGATTTTATTGTTGGTTTATTTGTATATTTTTAAACTAACATTTTCCCGATTTGGATTAAAGATATTATAGCGATTTAATATTACTAATATTATAAATTTAAAAATTAATTTAAATAGTAGTTTTATTTTTTGTTTAGCTATTTTTATATATAATTTATTAGTTAATAAAATATTTTTTAATATTAATTGTTTAAATGTTTTAATTAAAGCTTAAATATTTATTAGGTATAAAAGTGCTATATTTTATTTTTTAGATTATATATATATTAATATATTAAAATATTATAATAATTAATACAGTTTTAGCAAAACTTATAAGAACTTTAGACCTATATAGCAATAAAATAAGAAGTCTATATATAGATTAACCTATAACTTTATAGCTATATATATAAAATCTGTATTTATTTATTTTATAAATTTGAAATTTTTTTTTTTTTTTTAACTTAAAGTTTTTATTTATAATATTAATAAACTAACTATAAATTTTTTTTTTAATTAATTATAATATTACTTTAAGTTTTCTAATTATTTATTAATAAATATTTGATAAATATATATTTTTTATTTTGTTATAATTAATAAAATATAAACAAACTTTTTTTTTTTAGTTATATATCTAATATACAAAATTATATATTTTATAATATAAACCTAATTTTAATATAATTTTAATAAAACTTTTAATTTTTATATTATTTAAAAATTAATAACCTATAAAAAACTTAATGTTAAATATTTTTATTTTATTTTTAGTTTTTAAATAATTAAAATAATTCTAGCTTTTAAATATAGCTAGTTTTTTATTATTAAATAATTTTGAAATCTTTTTTTTTATAAAAAAAAAATTAATTTTATATTAAACTTTTTTATAAATATTTTAAATAAACTAATATTTAAAAAAAGAATTTAAAAAAAACAAAAAATTAAAACTTAAAAAAATAAAATTTAAACTAAAACTAAAACTATTTAAAATAAATAATATATTTAAAAATATATTAATAAAAACTATAGTAATATAAGCTTGCAATTTTATATTAGTTTTAATAAAACTTTTTTAATAAAAAAAAAAAAATATTAATTTTTTTTTATATTTATTTTAATATTTTTAAAAAATAATTATAACTTAATAATAAAAAATATATTTAAAAATATTAATTTTAAACTTTTTAGTTTTATTGCTTTATTTATTTTTTATTTTATTAGTTTATTTTTTAATGCTTTAATTTTTATTTATATTAAAAAAACTAAAATATAAAAAATAAAACTTTATTTAATAATTAAGTTTATAAACTAATAAAAAAACTAAATAAAAATATTATTATATTTTAAACTAAAAATAACTAATTTTAGTATATTATAAGCTAATTAAAAAAATATAATAAAAAATTAACGAAAATATATTTTTATTTAATTAAAAAACTATTTAGTAATATTATTAAAATAATTTAAGTTTTATTAATAATTTATTATAACTTTAATTAAATAATTATTATTTATAAAATATTTTAAGTTTATATATATAATACTAATAAAAATATTAATAAGTTTATTTTTATATTTAATAGTTTAACTTAAAAATATTAATTTATTAAGTTATAATAAAAATATAAATTATAAAACTATTTTTATATAAATTTTTATATTTTTTATAAATCATTTATTAATAAAATTATTAAATTAATATATAATATTAAATAAGTTTATAAAAATTATTAATAAACTAAACTTATAAATTTAACTAAACAACAATTTAATTTAAATAATTAAACTTTGAGTAAATTTATTTATTAATTTTTAGTAAACTTTAAAAATTCTAAAATATTTATTTTAAAATAATTAAAATAAGCATTAATTATAAAAAAAAAAAAGCTTATTAAAATAATAAAACTTATTTTATTTATAAAAAAAAAAAACATATATTAATTAATTGTTTTAACTAAAAGTTTAAAGGTTTAAATATTTAATTAATAAAAAAAGTTTATAATAAAAACAGTTCTAGTAATTTATTTAACTTAAAAAATAAATAAAACCAATAAAAGTTTTTTTATTAATTTTTTTATTTATTTTAATAAAATATATAACTAAAACAAATTAATTATTTTTAAAATATTTATTTAATTATAAATTAATAATATTAAAATAAAAACTTTAGTTTTATATAATATTAAAGCTTATATTTTTTTAATAATTAATTATAAGTTTATATAATAAATTAAATAATAATTAAAAATAAAAATAATTTGTTTAGCTGAACTTTAAAAACTTTATAATTATTAAAATAAAATAATTAATAAAATTTATAAATAATTAATATATATAATAAAAATTAATAATTAATAATTTTAGTTATAATATTATTATTAATGTTAAATAATTAATAAAATAAAATATTATAATAAAAACTTAAAAATAATAATTAATTTAATTAAACAATTTATTTTTATTAGCTTAATTTTTATTAATAATTATAATTAAACTTTTTAATTATAAATAATAAAATATAAACCTAAAAATAAAAAAAAATATTAATTAATATAATTAAATATTAAAAAAATATTATTAAATATTAAAATAACTTTTTAAAAACAAAACAATTGTTTTAAAAATAACTAAAACTAAAAAAATAAAAAAAACTTTAAAAAAGCTTATTATAATTAAATTTATAATAACTAAAAATAATTATATTAAATTATTTAAAAAAAACTTAAAAATAATTAATATTTTATAAAAAAAATAAATTTAAATTATTTAAATAGTATTATAAAAAAATTTTAATAATAAACTAATTTTATTTCTAAAAAAAAAAAAAACTTTAAATATATAAAGTTAATATAAAGCTTTTTGCTTTTTTAGTTATTATATTTAAAAAAGTTTTTTTTAAAAAAAAAATTTAAAACTTTGCTATTATTATAACTAAAGTTTAATATAGTACTAAAATTTAATAATAAAACATATATTTTTAAACTTTATTAATATTAAATATTTATATAGTTTATTTTATTTAAAAAAAGATTTATAAATAAACTATTAATTATAAATTTTTTTAAACAAAATATAAACTTAAACCTTATTTTCGTTTTATTTATATTTAAATTTAAATTAATTAAATATAAGTTTATAATTAATTATTAATAAAAAAATATATATTTAAAAAATTAAATTATATTAGTTTTAAGTATTAATAATACTATTTATTTTATAAAACTAAATAGTATTAAAACTTTTTATTAATTATTATTAACTATAAAATTATATATATATTTTTTTTTTAAACTTATAAAAAAATATTTTAATAAAAAGTTTTATTATCTAGTTTAAAAATAAAACCTGCTTAATAGCAAGTTTTTATTAATATATAAATCTAAAAACTTTGAAACAAATTTATAAATATTTATATAAATAATATTTTAATTTATTTTAAGACTAAAAAATAATATTAAACTTATTATAAAAATATAATTTATTGTTTATATTAAACTAAATATTAAAAAATATTAAAAAGTTTTGTTTTAATATATTTATTATTAATTATTTAAAAATAGTTATAAAAGCTAAAATAAAAATTAGAATTAATTTTATTAAAATCTAAGCAATTCTAAATTAAAATCTTAATAATTTTAAAAATATTAAATTAATTCGGTTATTTTTTAAGCTTTATAATTATATTTATATATTTAATTATTATATTAATAAAATTACTATTTTTTTAAACTAACTAGTAAAAAAAAATAAGCTATTTATAATAAGACTAAAACAAAAATAAGCTTTTAAATATATAAAATTATTAATATATAAAATGTTTGTTTTAGTTTTTTTTAGGCCTAGCTAACTAATATAAATAAAAATAAATATTTTATATAATATAATAAAAGAAATTATCTAGCAATAATAATAAAAATTATTCTAAAAACTTATAAAGTATTTTTTTAAAATAATAATATTAATAAAATAAACCTACCTAATTTAAAACTAAGTTTTTCATAATAATTAATTATTATATTTTATTATATTTTTTAAATAAATAGATTTTATTAATATAATAAATATATTAAGTTAATTTTTTATTAAATTTTAATATTACTTTTTAGTACTAACTAAAACAAAAAAATATAATAGCTAATATTTTATTAAAAAAAATAGCAAAACTTTTTATAATTAAAACTAAAAAAACAAAAAAAAATAATAATATTAATTTTTTTTAATAAAATATTAAGTTTTATATTAATTATAGACTTTTTATTTAATATTTTTTAAAAAGCTAATTTAATAAACCTAATTAAATAAAAAAATTAGTTATAAGATCTAAAAAATAAAAATAAAAAGTTATATATATTTAAAGTCATTTTAAATAAAACTATTTTTTTTTATATAGCTTTAGTTTAAAAAGTTTATATATTTTTAATTATTATATACTAAAATTAATATAAAACAATTAAAATATTAAAATAAAAATATTATTAGTTTTATTTAAAATATAATTATAAATAATATATATATAATTGCTATAACTATAAAAAAAACAAAATATTACAAAATAAAACCTTTAGTTTTTTTTATTTATTATTTATATTAGCTATAATATAACAATATATAATAATAAATAATAAAAATATATTACTTAACTAATAAAGTTATAATTCTATATAAGTATTTATAAATAAGTTTAATTATTTAATTATAATTTTACTTAGTAAAAAAACAAATATTATAAAATTATTAGCTATATAATACTACAAAAGTTTATATAAATTTTTTAATATATTAAATATATAAATATTAAATAATATAAAATTATTTATTTTTAAATTTATAGTAATAATTATTAGTTTTATAAATATTAAGTACTATTTTAGTAGTATTTATTATTTTTAGACCTAAAAAATAATAAAATTAATTAATTAAAAACTAAATTAATAATTTTGTTTTTATATTAATAAATATTAAAACAATTAAAATATTTATTTTTTTATTTTAAATTTTATATATAATACTTTATAATATTTATTAATTAATATATTACTACTAAAAATAATAATAAAAATTAAAATATAAAACTTTTTAAAAATAAATATTAGCAAAATAGTTATAAATTTTAATACTAAATAATAAACATTTAAATTAGTCCGTTAAACCTAAAATATTTAAAAAATAATATATAATATAGCAACTTTTGTATAAAAATAATATAAACTATAAACTAACGAAAAAAAATATTTAATAAATTTTAAAATAAAAAACAAAATCTTAAAAAAAAAAAAAAACTTTATAATAGAAGTACTAACTATTAGATTAGATTTTTAATTAGTTAGACTTTTTAAAATTTAAAAAAAACAAAAATTTAGTTATATTTTTAATTTGTTTAACTTATATAAAATAAAAAACTTATTTTATATTAATTAATTATAAAAAATAAATAATAATTTTTTATTTTACTTTTAATTAAAAATATTAATAATAAAACAGAATTTGAAATTAAACAAATTAAACAATTAAAAATATATACAAAAAATAAAAAACTATAGTACTAAATTGCTTAAAAAAGCTATAATTTTAATAATATTTAATATATAGCTTAAAATTTTAAAAATATATTAATTAAATTTAATTAATTTTATAAAACTTATAAAAAAATATCTAGATTTTTTATAAAATTATAAAAATAAATATATATAGTAATAATTATTAAATTTGCAAATAATTATAAAAATAATAATAAAGCAATATAATATAAAAAAACTATATAAATTTAATATTATTAGTAATTTTAAGTTAAAACTATATTTAAACTTTTAGTTTTAAAAGATAATAATATAATAATTAGTATACTTTTAGTAAAACTTAGAAAAACTTTAGACCTATATAGTAATAAAATAAAAAGTTTATATATAGACTAACTTATAACTTTATAGCTATATATTTAGAGTTTATATTTATTTATTTTATAAACTTTGATTTTTTTTTTTTTTTTAGCTTAGAATTTTTGTTTATAGTATTAATAAACTAGCTATAAAAGCTTTATTCAACTGATTGTAACAAATATTAGCTTAATATTTTAATATAATTTTAAGTTATTTATTAGTAGCTTGCTTATATATTATTTTTAAATAATTAAACAAATTTATTTAATATTATTGCTAGTATAGTGGTTATTTTTTTATCGATTTTGTTTTTATAGTTAATTTTTGTATATTGTTTAATTAATATGTTTTAAAACAAAAGTTTTATTTTTTTATTTTTTTTAGCTATTTTTAGCTTTAGGAGCAAGTTTATAAATTATATTTTTGTTTGTTTAGCTAGTTATAAGTTAGTTTATATTAGCGTATTAATAATTATTGTTTTTATATATATATTTTTAAATATTATAGCAAGGCGTAATAATATTGTTAGGTCCTGCATTAGCAAGGTTTTTTAGCTAGGGCTAAAGATTATTACTAATCAGACTTTTAGTGTTTTATAGAGATTAGCTAAAAATTAGCGCTATTAGTGTTTTTAGTATGTTTGTGGATCCCATTGCCATTGGCTTCCATTAAAGTCAATCCATTGAGTTAGTACAATGGTACGTGCACGAAAGGGCACTATGCGTAGCCCTTAGGCACTAGGTACTAACCCACCTAATTAAAGGCATAAATACTTCGCACCTCTGTTAGATACTCTAGTTAGTTTCTTTTTATAACTATACTTAATACAAACCTTTAGATTAGACCTAGTAATACTAAATAACTAGTTCTATAAAAAAACTATATTAAAACATAAATAATTATTTGTATAGTTTTATAGTATTATTTTTATTTTTATTCTATTTAGTACTGAAATAGAGCAGGGCTCCTAATCGGCGTATCGCACACTCAAACCAACCAAACCTACCTAATCATTCCGTATCGGACTACGTCTTCCGGCTCGCAGATCTTTGTATATATTAGGTCAAAATCTAATTCGTAATTATAAATAAAAACGTAATAATTAATTAATAAAAACAAATTCCTAACTCCTATTTAATATTTTATAATAATTATCTAGCGTTTACTATATAAAAAAAAAGTTTTTTATAGCTTTAAATAAAAACGTACGCTTTTTATACTTTTTGTTCCGTAATTTCTAAAGTTTCCAAAAATGCGTTTTACTCTATGACTAAAGACCTGTTTCTTATACATACACACTAGCTCTACTACAAACTTCCCAAATTATTAGGTTTTTATTTTTAAACTATAATAACTAACCTAAACTATAACTAATTAGTTATTTATTTTTTTTAAAATCTTTATTACTAAATTTTCCTAATTTTTATATTTATTTCTAATAATTTAACTTTTTGTCCTTTTTATATACTTAGCGTTTTTTAAACAGCTTTTTAATTCTTAGGTTTTTTAGTATTTATTTGATTAACCGTACATATTTACAAATTATATTTTTCCTAGAACTTTTACCTAATAAAAAAGTTTAGCATAGGACAACTTTTTATATTACTATATATATTATTTTTTTAAAATATAGAAAAAATCTACTAGCAAGCAAGTTTTTTATAGATTATAGTTTAAATTTTTTTACTACTAAAAAAAGATTAGTATTGCTTACTAAGATTAAATATATTAAAATATTTATGTTTCTAACTAGGTTTTTTAGATTTAGGTATAGCTACTAAAATATTTCCTAATTAATTTTATATTAATTTTTTAAGTAATCCAGCAACTATTATTTTTTTATAAATAAACTAGAAAGCAAAAATATTTATTATAAAAAAATCTAATTTAATTTAAAAAAAAAATCTATAAAATATACTTTATATATTTATATTATTACTTATTAACTAATCAGCTTTATAAAATAAAATAATTATTAATTATTTTTTTGTTCTAAGTAATATTAATTAAAAAAAAAGCTTTATTTTAATAACTATAATCCTAGTATATAATTCTATTTTTTTAATAATATTTAAGCAATTTTTTATAATTTTAATACTTATTACTAGGTTATTAAATATTAATTTTTGGCTACTAAGTTATAAATTTTTAAAAAAAATGCCTAAGTATTTAAAAAACAATATTATATAGATAATATATATTAGACTATAGCTCTACTAATTATTTTGGGTATATATAGGAAGGCTATATATATAAAATAAAAAAAGTATATTAAAAAGTAGCTTTTAAATCTATTAACTAATAATATTTTTAAAAGCTTATATTTAGCAATTATAAACAAATTATTAGTATTTTTTATTTTGCTTAAGGACTAAGTTAATAAAATAAACAATCTGTTTTTGTTTATTAATAATTATAATAAAAAAATAATTTAATTAGTTACTATTTGTTTTAAAAAACCTAAGCCTACTAAGTATTATTTATCTACCCTTAAGAATTAATATAATTATAACTACTTTTTTGTTAAGTTTTATAAATTAGGCAATAAAATAATTAAGTAATCCAAATAATTATTTATGAACTATTTTTATATTTAGCTTACGGAACTAAATAGCAAATTATATCCTAATATTTATAGTATTAGCTTAAGCATATTGTTTTTATTTAATTATTATATTAATAATTTAGGCACTAAAACTATTAGTTATCTAAATATTTTTAGAAATAAAAAGAAAGCTTGGTTATTTTTTAAAAAATTTGTTATTTATATATTAGTAATTATTATAAAAAAGCATATTAATAAGAATCCTAATTCTACTAGCTACTAAGCACTATAATAATAAAGGAATATTTTTATATTTTAGGTTATACTAACTATATATTTTTGCAATTAAATCTTGTAAGCACTTGTAATGCTTTAGGTAGAGTTTTACAAGTTAGAAATTAGTAAGTAAGGTAATTAGCTAGAAAATTAACTAATTTTATTAAAAGATCAGCTAGGCTAGCTAAATAGATTAAATTTATAACTAAAAATTTAAAACTGGCTTTTTTATATAAACTATAATATAGTTTTTATAATATTTTAATAAATTATTTTATATATTTTTGTTTAGATTGTAGGGTTTTTTATTTATAATATTTATTATTTTTTCTTAAAGCTTTAGCTTATAAAAGGCTAAAAGCATATAAGTTCTATAAAAATAACTATAGCATTAATTATTATTTTATTAAATACTAGGGATTAATATTACAAGCTTAAGTCTAGGCAAGTAACTATTAAATAATAATTCTTAAACATAGTTAAAAACAACGAAAACTTTTTAGTAAACATTAATTATTATATTATTATTAATAAAATTTATAAAAAATAATATTTTTTATTTAATATTATAAATTATAATAAACTAATAATTAAGAGTATGCCTAGCTTTAGTTGCTTTAATTGCTTTAAATATTACAAAACTAATAGATTTATTTTACTTTTTAAAAAATTAGGAAATAAAGTAGTTCTTATTAAAGCTTCTGTTTTAAGCTTAAAAAAATTTCTATATAAAAATGCCTTTAAATATTACCTATAGTTTAAAATAACCGATTGCTATAATAATTAGTATATTAATTTTTAATATATTTAGCTACTAATATTATTATATTTTTTAGAATATATTAATTAGTCCGGGTCCAAACAACTTATAAAAAGCTTAAGTTATAATACCTAGAAAAATTTTGCGGTTATATAAAGCATTCTTATATTTTTAGCAAAAATAAAATAGCAGTTCTTTATTATAGTAATTTATATATAACGGTTTATTTAATAATATATATTATATTAGCTTAGATAGTATAATAATAATAATATTATTAGAAAAAATATATATATTTTTAGATCTTTTTAGTAATATTTTAAGTAAATTAGTTAAAACATTTTAAGTGTAGTAATTCGAAGTAATAACACTAAAATAAGCTGATTATATAATAGTTTTAATATTAGGGCAAAGTATTAGTTTTATTTATTAATAATTAAAAATATAAATAAAATATAACAAATATATAATCTATATATTAATAAGTAAAGTTTAAGGATTAATAATATAAAATATATAAGCTAAAGGGTAAGTGGTTAAAAGCTAAGTATAAAGTCTGCTAAGCTAGTATAAGTCTGGTTAGTCTATATTACTTTTTTGTAAAGATTTTATTAGTTCTTTTTTAATATAAGTTATTATTAAAAAAAAATGCTAATTAGAGCTCTTTTACTTATATTACTTTATAAAAAGTAATATTTGTTAGTTTTATATAAGTTAGCTATTTTTTTTTAACTTATCTATTTATTTTCCTATATAAACTATATTTATATTTATACTCTTTTATACTTCTAACTTTATTTATTTGATTTATAATAATCGGTTTATATATAATATATTATAATATATATCCTTATTTTTTATTATTTTTTATAATATTTAGTAATTAATTGTTTTTATTTGCTATATAATTACTATTTCTATATTAGCTACACTAAATATTATATAAATATATTTATATTTAGTCAGATTACTAATAAATAATTAAAGTTTTAAGCCCTAATTATTTCGCAAATTAATCCAAAAATTTAAACAATCCAAAAAAAAGCAAATATTACTAATTAGAGTATATCTAAAGCTTTTATACTAATTAACCCGCTACTATATATATTAAATCTTATATATTATTTTTAGCTATACTATTTTATTGCTAGCAAACTTGACGTTCGATTGTTTTTTTTTCTTAATTATAAAGATCTCTTGTTCTAAACTAGCTTATACAATCCTGATTTTTTATTATAATTAATTAAAAAAAAACTAAGTTATAAAAAAAGCTTTAATAATTAGATACTAATCAAAACAGTATATATTAAAGCTAATAAATATTTTAATTAAGCTAATTAGTATATAAGTTATATTTCTAAAATAATTACTATATTATTTTTTTTATTACTTAGTGCTAAATTATAATATATTATATATTTTTAGTTAAAATTTAGTATAGCTTTAATAATCCTAGCTATACTTTTTTTAAACGTATATTTTTTTAGAGCTATAGTCCCAAAATATATTGTATTACTAAAGGACTTTAATAAGCTAACAAAACTATACACTATTTAAAAAAAAGCTTTTAAATATAATTAAAATAAATATTATAGCTTTTTTAATTAGCATAAATAAATAAACTTTATATTTTTTTTTTAATTTTTATATATAGCTAGTAGAAATATTTAATAATAATTATTAGATTTTTTATTATTTTATTATTAAAGCTTTAAATAGCTATACTATTAATTAATATATATGCTAAAATATTTATTTTTTATTTTTTATAATGTTCAATAATAAAGCTATATTTAAAGCAGTTATAATATTTGCTAGCAAGCTTATATTTCTTTATATTAAGCTATGCTATAGTAGTCTATTTAGTAAATATCTTTTTATAATACTTGATTATTTAGCACAAATAATAATACTTACTATTTAGTTAACTAGGACTTTTAATTTTATTTTTTGTTAGTTATATATCTATTAATTCTAAAAGTCTAAAAATAACAGTTATTTTAAAATATGGCTATTTTTTAAATATAAGTTAATAAATCTTTTATAGTCTAGTACTTGCAGTAATTACGTTTATTTAATTAGCTAGCCGGACTACAAATATTATATAAACAATATTAAATATGTTTATTTATATATAGCAGTAACCCAAAAAAATAAAAATAAAAATCTAAATAAGCAGAATAGCCCAAAAAAGTTTTTAATTCAAACTAATTAAATAAAAATTATTATATATTATTTTATATATTTTTTGGTTAATCCGCCTATAAAGCAGTAATAAGATTACTATTTCGGAATAAGTTCTTAAAAATAAAAAAATAGCATAAGAACAATAAAAAAAAACAAAAATACAAGTAGCAAATATTACTTTATAATAGATTTAAGCTAATTAAAACAATATTATTATAATATATAATACTAGATTTATAGATTTTAGTTATATTTATTTTTTAATTTTTAAATTTAAAAAAATATTATTTACTAATTAATAGACTTTTTTTTTAATTATAAATTATTAAAGCTTAAATATCTAGTTTTTAAGTTTATCTTAATTAAAATCTTAATTTAATATAATAAAGCTTTATTACTAATAATTTTTTAATTTTTTTTAATTGTTTTGTTTATATTTTAATATTTTTAGCCTATTTAGGCCATATTATAGTTTATTTAAACTATATTTTAGCTATATCTAACTATATTTTAAATTATATTTAAATATATCTAAGCTTATTTTAGCTATATTTTAACTATATTTAGCTATATTTTAGGCTTTATTTAGCCCTTGTTTAATTATATTATAGCTTTAATTAAAGCTATTTTAACTATATTTATATCTTTTTTATAGCAATTGTTTTTTAGTAAGCTTATTATTTCTTTATTAGTAATAAAATTAACTAGTTTTTAATATTTAACTTTATTTTTAATAAATAGTTATAAGCTATCTAATATATAAGTTTTTATTTTTATATATCTTTTTAGCTCTTTTATTTTATATATATTTTTTTTTTCTTTAGATACTATAAAAAATAGGCCTTTTTATTTAGATAAAAGTTTAGTACTTTAAAATTTATTATTGTTTAGTAGAATATTAAACATAAAAACAAAGTTTTTTTTTTTTAAAGTTATAAAGCAGACTTTATAAACATATTGCTAATTAGCCCATTTTGCAGCTTGGTATCTTTTTTTAATAATAATATATTAAACCTTAGCTATATTTTTTTTTTTTTTTTAAATTGCTATACCTTATATACTAAAAAAAATATATAATCAAAAATATTTTGCTAATTAATAATCCGCTATATTAAAATAACGTTTTTAATTAAAAAAACTAATAATTAGCTATATACTATCTTATATATACTATAGCTATAATATTAAATAATAGTTTTATTAGCTTAGATTACTTTATTAAATTGTTTGGTCCAGCCCTTTCTTATCCCTTAAGTTACCTTTTTAAGGCTGCTAATAACTACTTTATAGCCTAACTTAACAAATCTTTAGTTTTAGAAATAATATATTATATTATAAATTACTATAAATCTAAGTTATACTTTAGCTATTATAACCTTTTTTTTATTTTTAGAACTATTATTATATTTAATTCTAATAAAAATAGTATACTAATAAATAATATATTATTTAATAAATCAAGCAATACTTTCAAAATTAGCTAATTAGAGTAGCATCGCTTTAAAATAAGCTAATATTTTATATCTAGCTTTAATAATTGCTTTAAACCTATTATTGTTAGGTATAAATTAAATATTAAAAATTTAGCTTATAAATATATTTCTGGCTTTATTATAACAATAACGTAGGACACAAGCTAATTACTAATATAAGTTAATTGCCAACTTTTTCGCACTTTCGTACGCTTTTTTTTTAATTACTATTTTTATAACCAACAATAATAGCACCTTTTTAGAACAAAGCAAACTTACAGCTTGTATTAAAAGCTTTTAATTGCAACAAAAAATTAACTATTAATTATATAGCACAAATCTATAATGTTTTTTATACAACCTTTCGCAATTAGCGCGCTAACAAACAAACCTAACAAATATTTATTATATAACATTAAAAATTAACCGAACTTAAAAAAAATATTATTATATAATATATTATAAACTTAGTTTTATAATTATTTTTGCTTTAAATAAGTAATATTAAAAATATAGCTAATTAACTATTATATAAACGTAATACGCCCGAAATTAGCATTAATTAGGCTTTAAACTTTATATAATAATATTTTACGTTTAAAATATGTTTTAATTAAAAAATTAATTATTAGTAAGTTTTTTATAAAAATCTTATTATATATAATAAATAATTTAAGCTTATATAAAATATAATAACTAAATATAATATTTTAAAAAAAGATATTTATAACTTTAATAAAACAAGCTTTATAATAAGCTAAATTTTGTCCGAAATAGTTATAATAATGTCTAACCAGCATAAATAACCAAGGGCTATTTAGCCAAACAATTATAAATAGTTGACTATTATTTAAAATATTAATTTATATAGCTATATAGTTCTGCTATATATTATTTTAGCAAGCAAAACTTATTTTTTATCCTAGTATACTAATAGCTAACTATTATATAACTAAAAAATTATAGTTATAAAAAATAACTAAACAATAAATAAATAAGATTTAAATTAGATTAATTATTTTAATTTATATATAGCTAGTTATATAAAAGGTATTTATTGCTTATTAATTTTTAATAGCTACAAAAGCTACTATTTAACTAATTTTAAACTATATTATAAAAATTATAATATTATTACTTTTTATATGCTTGTTTATTTGTTATACTAATTTTAACTTTTTAATATTAGTTGTTTTAGCTTATTAAAACGTTTATATATATAAAAAATTAATAATTTAATATAAATATATATTATTTATATTACTAAAAAGGATTTTTTTATTATGTTTTATAAAATATATAAAGCTTTTATAATAAAATCTAATATTTAAAAAAGTTTTAAAAGTACTAGATTAGTGCTATATAATCTAAAACATATGTTTTTTTAGCTCAAAGTCTAATTGCTAACTAAAATACTTTTTAGATTATCTAATAAACTTTTAGTTTTTTAATAATTAAAAACTTTATATAATATAACTAATATATAATTATAAACTAAATATATTAAAAATAAAGTTATATAATATTAAAATAGCTCGCTAAGTATTATTTTAAATATTATTAATTATATTACAAAAAATATAACGTTATTTATATATAAAGTTATATTATTAGAAAAAAAGGTTGCTAAACTTTATATAGCAAATAAAATGTTTAGCTAACACTACTATATAAAAAAAATATATATATAAAATAAAAAGTTACTTATTATATAGAAAAAATAAGATTTTAAAACCGAACAGGCTATTAAAAAGCAAATAACAAAAAAAATATAGCAAAGTAGTTATTATATAAAAAGAAATATATTATATATATAACAATATAGAATATGCAGCAAGCCTAGGTATAACTTGCATACTTATCAAAATGCTATAGAAATATTTAGTAACAATATTTCTGATTAGATCTAATTAATTTTTTGTATTATAGTTGAATTATTTAACTTGTACGTATAAAAGTGCAAAAAAGTTGGCAATTAACTTGTGTTAGCAATTAGCTTGTGTCCTATATTATTCTTTTTTAGATCGCTTGTTTTATATTTGTTAATATAACTTATAGTTTTTTAAAACATTTTTAATATTTTTATATAAATTTTTTTAGTAATATTAAGCAGTAATTCTATAATATATAAAATCCTAGCTTTAATATTCTAGTTATATATAGCTTTTTTTAAAAAAACGTTTTTAATTATTAAAGTTATTAATATAATATTAAATCTAATATAGTAATTTTGTTCTTTTTTAAAAGCAATTTTTATAAACAAAAAATTAAAAAGCTTAATTTTTATAGATTTTTTTTTTATTACTATTATAAAACAATTAAACAAACTTTTAGTAATAAAATATATTACTAACTCCTATAAATATATTAACTATTTTTACTTTAGTTTAAAAAAAGCAGCAATATTTAAAACAATTATTAGTTTAACTATTATAATATAAAATTAAAAATTAATAAAATCTTTTATATTTTTTTCCTATTAATTATTTAATTTATTTAATAATTTTTCTAGTTTATATAATAGTCCGTTTGCTGCTATATATTTTTTTTTAAAAACATAGTATAATTTAAAATCAAACATTTTAATAAAAGCAACTTATTAGGTTAGAACTGCGCTAAGTAGTATAAAAAATCTATTGTTTAGTTAAATAATTAATACTTTTATATCTATTTCTAAATAAAATCTAATCTTATATAAATAGTTTTATAGTTAGTAAAAAGCTTTAATAACTTTTAAGTATTCTTTTTTTGTTATATTATAATTTAATTTAGGTTTTTTCTAAGTTTCTAATTTATATTTAAACAAATATATTTTATTTTTAATTAATTAATAAAATATAGCGCCTTATCCTTTTCTTAAAATATTAATTTTTAGCTAGATTTTTTTAGTTTTGTAATCTAGGGTAATTAGGCAAAAAGCAATTATTAAAGCTTATTATAATATTATTATTGCTTACTTTTAATTATTTCCTTAAACAAACTTAATATTATACTAAAAAAGCATAATTAATAAAAATACTATTATAACATACGCTTTTACCTATATCCAATAATAACTACTTATTTTTAAAAAAGTTTTTATTTCTATAATATTACTGCATACTATTTATTCCAGAATTTTGAATACTTTAGCCTTTATAGGTTTATAGCTATTAGTTCTATAAAAATATCCAACTAGTATTACTATTAGCTTATATTATTTGTTTTTAATACTGCTTATAGTAGTACCTACTAATTCAAAATTTAGTAAAACTACATTAATATTTTCGATATATTTAAAAATAAATTACTATACACTAAAAACAACTTTTTAATTATTATAAAAAATAATAAGCTTTTTAACTCCTATATTATTAAAAAATAGTTTATATTTTCTAAATATAATATTATGTAATATTTGGCTAACTATTTTAAAAAAATAAGCTACCGAATTTGTTACGCCCTAAAAAAGTATTATTATTTATAAAATTCCAAATAATATAAAAAAAACTATTAGCGCTTAACTAAAAAAAAATAAAAGTATTTAATTATATCTAAAAAAAAAATTAATTATTAATAAGATTTTATATATAATAAATTCTTTAACAAATTTATTATAGCTTTTTAGTAAAAAAATATTTTAGATTATAACTACGTTTAGTTTAATAGCAAAATTAATTAATTTAAGCTTTTTATTTTTTATTTTTACTATAAACTATATATTTTAATATATACTATATTTTTTTTTTAATATATTATTTATAAATTAGGTTTTAAATATATCTAGTACTCTTTTTTATAATAATATAAAAATAAAGATTCTTTTTGTTTGTTAAACTTTATATAATATTATTTAGATCTTATATAATAGTATAATTTTATTATATATTTTTTTAATCTTATTAAAATCTTAAACTAGAACTATTTTATGTTTATATAGCACTTTAACTAGAAGCTCTTTTTTTTAATTAATAAATTCTAATATTTTTATATTTTTTTTAATTTTCTAAAAATATTCTTTAATTAATTAAGTTCTTTTAAATTATATAACAAAACATAAATAAATATTTAAATAAATCTTTTTTTTTTAAATATTTTATTTAATTTGCGCTAATTATATATTTTTACTAAAACTTTTTCTTCTTAATTAATTAACCCTAAAAGTATAGAACTATTATATTTTATATTATTAACTAAATAAACTTTTTTTAATTTAAGCTTATATATTATAAATATTAAAAAAAAAAAAAAAAATTACTATCTATTTGGTTTTTAAAACTTTTGTTTTTTTTGCTTTTTTTATAGC
The DNA here is from genome assembly GCA_023159155.1 of Ustulina deusta. NCBI lineage: Eukaryota > Fungi > Ascomycota > Sordariomycetes > Xylariales > Xylariaceae > Ustulina > Ustulina deusta. The sequence goes on along the minus strand of JAJNNX010000028.1, from coordinate 446,995 downwards.
TCTATAAATAACAGTCCTAAAAACTATTAAAAATTTACTATTTAATAAAGCACTTATAAAAAAAATATTATTATTTAGTTCTAATATTTAGTTTATATAGTTCGCAAGTAGCTAATTAATATTATAAAAATATTTTTATATAATTTTATTATTTAGGTTTAGTACTAAATTAAAAGTTACTTTAGCAATATATAATAAAAACAAAATTTAAATATTAATTAAAAACTAATTATAACTATTTATAACAGCTCTTTATATATAAATAATTATTAGTTTTCTATAGCTCTAATTACTGATTTGTTATAAAGGCATAATTAAATAGGCAAAGTTACAAAAGCAATAATATATATATTACTAAAAATAAATATAGCTATTAAAACTAAATTCTTAAAATAGAAAATATAATTTATAATGCTTAAAAAATTTATTTTTAAAAATAAAAAAATAATTGTTTTTTTATTTAGAACTATATATATAAGAACAACTTATATATATTTTCTAGCAATCTATACTAACTAAACAATAATTTTTTTATATAATTATAAAAATACTTTTAATTTAATAAAATATTTATTTTAAGTTACTTAAGTATTAATTATAAAAAATTAATTGTTTTTAATATAACTTTTTATTAAAATATATAATTAAGCGCTAGTATTAAAAAGTCTAATAATTAGTAAACTTTCTAATAATTTTCTAATTTTTATTATAATTTTAGGTATAACTTTTATATAATCTTTTATATTCTATAAAAATATACTTGTTTAAAAAGTTTTATAAACTTTTTTTATAAATTTTTATAGTATTATATATATATTATTAACTTCTAAAATAAGTATATCTAGCATTTATTAATTACTTGTTTTAAACTTAGGTTTATTTAATTAATTTAATTTAATTGTTTTTTTGCCTAATATCTATCCTATTTTAAAGGCCTATACTACAAATAATTCTAACATATTAGGGAATAAACTTAGCAGTTCTTCTTAAATTAACCCTATTTTAACTTTAAACAAATTATTAATTTGGTTAAAAAATATTTAGCATTTTTTTATTTCTAAAACAAATAAAAATACTTGCTAATTAGTACTCATACCTATTATAACGCTAGTTATTTCGTAAAGTTAAATAACATTATAAGTTTTAGGCATAATATTATTTTTTTTATTTAGGCGTTTTTTTATTATTATTATAGCTTTTATATAAATTTATATATTAAATATACTAATAAGGTCTAGAACTATAAACACTAATAAATTATCTAAAAAAGCAATTTAATTAATTACTTTTAGTACTATAAACTTTTGCTTATTCTAATATTCTTACTATTTATTATATTAAAATTCTAAATAGTTTTTTTTAGCTAGAATATTAAACCTTTATTATTCTATAAAAACTAAGTTAGTTTAAAATCTTACTTTAAAGTTAAGCTAATCAGTTATAATTAGTTGTTTAAATATTAAAACGGATAATTAAGCTAGGTTATTTAAAATATTTCTATTTTTGCTAAGTTCTAAGTTTTATAATTAGGTTTTATTTTTAAATTTTAAATCTTTTAAAATATAATTAAATTTATATAAAGCCCTATAAACTGCTAGAGCTATTAAAAAATATTTACTAAAGCAGTTATAATAAATCTATATTAAAGCTAGAAATATAAATCTATTTTTTTTTTTTTTTTTAATATTTTATTTAAGTTAACTATAAGCAAGCAAATATATTAAAATATATATAATAAACTAATATACTAAGCTTTAAAATTATATTTTTTATATAAAGCTTTAAAATTTTTTTTTTTTTTTTAATTTATAGCTTTATTATATATAATCTTTAGTTCTATAAAACTAATATTTATATAGATTGTTATTAGTATTTTTAAAGTTATTCTAGCTGTTTAATTAGTTATATTTCTAAAGGTTTAATTATTATGCTTAAGTAGCAAAAGTTTTAAATTAGCTATTTTTATATTACTGCTTGTTTTACTAGCTAATTTCTTAATAAAACATCTAACTAAAAAAAGCATAGTATTAATTCTAATTAATTAATAACTAGATTATTTTAATTATTACTTTAGTTATTTAAGTATTATAAATAGAAAAGCTTTTTATTTTAGCTATTAATTATTTAATTATTAGGTCTATATATATATAGACTATTAGAAGTATAATAAAAAAAGTAGTTATAAATAGCTAGATTAAAAGAATAACTAATAAGGTTTAGAATAGTTATATTTATATAGCTTGCTAAATAGAATAAAAAAATATATTTAGCGATAGTTCTAAGCTAGTAGTACTGTTTAAAAAACTTAATATTACTATCTATAACTAAAAAAAAAATTCCAAGTTGGCCTATTATTTAAAAATATTTATAGTATTAATATATTCTTTTTATTATAAATTATTTTTAGTAATTTTATATTTATTAAAAATATTTTTAAAATAATTAAAAAGAATTAATTTAACTAGGTTATATAAATAAAACTTCTTAGGTATTAAAAAGATTTTTTAGCTAAGTTTATTAATTAAAACTATATATCTAAAAAAAAATTAAGCATAATTTTAAAAAGTTATTTTAATACTTAAAAAAAACTTAATAAATTATTTTTTTTATAATTAGGTTTATTTAGGATTAATTACTTTATATTTTTATTTTAAACTTATAATAATTTAATCCTAATTAATATAAAAACTAATAATATATTAAACTATATATTTTTTAATTATAATTTTTATTTAATATAGTAACTAATTAATTAATTTAGCTTATAAAAGTTTATATAACTTAAAAAATCTTTTTATTCCGTAAAGCTATTTAGTTACGTTCTTTCTATTAAATTAGTTCTAAAAATAAAATACAAAATTAAAAATAAATACACTAATAATATATAGAACTGCAGTACTTCTAAAAGCTAATTATATAAATATTAAAAGCCTAGCTAGCTAATATTTACTAGTCTAATTATTAGTTAGCATAGTATTAAAAATAAATATATTTATAATTAGAATATTTAGAATAAACTTTATTAAAAAAAGCCTAAAATTTTATAGTTATTTTAAAACATTTAAGTTATTTATTTTAAGTTGCTAATTAGAACTATTAATATATAAAAGTAATAAAATAATAAATATTTTAAAAATAAAACAATAATTTTTAAATTTTAATAATATTTTTTTATTTAATGTTTTATAGTTCTTATTACTATATAAGCATATATAATTAGCATAGTATTTCTATAGGTTTTTTATTAAAAACTTATATATATTTAAATTTAATAAATATATTAGTTTTTTTAATATAACTATAATTAAATTTTATATTTTTTTTATAGATCTAATAAAAATAGTATAATATTATTAGTATTTTTATAATTAATTATTTTAAAAATAATAGTTTTATTAATACTTTATATTTATTTAATTTTTATTATAGTTAATTTATTATTATTTTTATATTATATTATTAAATTATATTAAAAGTCTAGCTTTATATAAAAATTTATTAAAAAAAATATAACTAATTAATATAATTAATAGTTAGTTTTTATATATTAGGTATATTAGCTAGAAATATTAATTTCTAATTATAAGTTATGCTTTAAAAAATATTAAATAATATTAATTTTTATTACTTTACTAAAAATATTAATAAAATAAAACAAAGCTTTTAATTAGCGTATTATATATTTAAACTAACTAAACTTACCTAATTATTTTATATCGGACTATATCTTTTAGTTTGCAAATCTTTATATATATTAAATTAAGATCTAATTTATAATTATAAATAAAAACGCAATAATTAATTAATAAAAACAAATTTTTAACTCCTATTTAGTATTTTGTAATAATTGTCCAGCGTTTGCTATATAAAAAAAAAATCTTTTATAGCCTTAAATAAAAACGCGCGTTTTTTATACCTCTTGTCCCGTAATCTCCGAGGTTTCCAAGAATGCATTCTATTCTATGACTAAGGACCTGTCTCTTATACATGCGCACCAGCCCTACTGCAGTACTTTTTTTTGTACTTTTTATTGCATTACAAAAATTTTAAAACTTTTAAAATAGCCAACAAAATATTAGAAATACTAATAGCTTTAATTAATAAGATTATTAGCGTTCTATAAAATAATACTATTAAAAACTTTTAAAAATAGATTAATATTTTTATTATTAATATAGCTTATAATATAACAAAGCTAAAAAATAATGTTAATAATTAAACAAAAATAATTGCCGATTTTATTAAAAAGCTAAATATATTTATAATAAGTAATATAACTAATTAATAAGTTTATTTAATACTATTATTATTACTATTATAAATAATATATAAAATAAATAAGTAATATATTAATAAGCTATATATATAGCAGCTAATATATATAACTAGTAATAAAAAACTCTAGAACAAATTATTAAATTTATACTAATATTAAATACTATTAAAAATATAAACTAAACAAAAATAATATATTTAATATATATTTTTTAAAACTATATTAATAATTAATATAAATCACTTAAATAAATATAAACCTAAAAATAAGGTTGTAATTTTAGCAAATTTATAATTTATTATTACTAATTATATAATTTTTAATAAAATAAACAATATATAAAACTAATTATTTAAAACATTTATTTTATATAAATTATAAATAATATATATTAGTACTAAATTAACTAAAAACTTTTAAGCTATAGCTTAGTTTATTAAGTATACTAAAAATATTATTTAAGCTAATTATTTCAAAGTTATTATATAAATATTAAAAATTTATAATATATTTTATAATTTTTTAGTGCTATTTATAAGTTTTTTGCTAATATAAAAAAATTATAGATTAATTATTTATAGTAATTTAAAAAAACTTATTATTAGTTTCTAGGTAGCTAATATAAAACTAAACAAATAAAAAATTTATTTATATATAAGTTTAGCATATATATATTAATAATCTAGCTATATTTTAAAAATTTAATATAAAATCTAAATAATAACAAAATAATAAAAAAAAAAACTTAATTAGCTAAATCTATATTTAGAACTATAATTAAAAATAAAATATATAATATACTATAAATAATAGTATAGTTATAAAGCACTTTAGCGCTATTTTATAACTATAGAATTAATTTAGTAATATTAGCTAAATTAAATATTAGTTATATCTAGCTTATTAACTATAAATTAATAATTCTAAAAATATTACTACTAGCTATATCTAATTTTTATAATAATAATTATAAGGTTAACTAAATAATTAAGCTAAATAAGACTAATAAAGCTAGGTATACTATTAAAACTAAAAAAAAACAAATGTTTTAACTATAGTAAAACAGGTTATTAAGCTAAAGATTGCTAAAAATAACTAAAATAGCTAAAATAGACCTTATAATGCAGCAGGGCTGGTGCTAGCGGCCCGCTAGCAGCTGCGAATGTGGCTGTACGTCAACTGTTAGCCATATTCGGGCCGCCTGCGGCCCGAACCGGCTGATCCTCAGCTATATTCACGGGGTTCAAATAGCTATAAAAGCTTTCGAACTTCTCAGAGCAACACTTACTAAAAATGCATAGCATTTATACTAGTTTTCTAGTAGTAGGCGCTCTAGTTTGTTTTTGTTGTTTTTAGTTGTTTTTAGTATTAAGTTGCTTTGTTTTTTTTTAATAGTATTTTTAGTAAAGCTATAATAAAATAGTCCGCTATACAAATTTGTATGTAACAATATTTGCATATACTTATTGCTTCTCGAAGCACAACCTATAATCGGAAACTAATGCTTGATGCTTTCTTATATAAATTTATATATAAATATATCTATAACCTGTTAATAGATTTAATGCTAGCTGTATAAAAACTAATATAGCTAACCTAGCTAGATAACCAACCTAGCTAACTTACTTACAAATAGCTAATTCCCTATATAAATATACCTATAAGCAGCTTTCTATATAAATCTATATATAAGTCTGCTTATAACTATATATTTTCTAGAAAGCCTAGTTTATTAGCTATACGTGTTAAATAGCCGATTAAGCTTATTTTATATAACTAACCAAGCTAATCTAGCTGTTATATATATTAATTAGCCTTACTACTAGCTATACAATTAACCGCTAAATCTTTTGTTAGAATATATATATAAGCAACCTATTATATAATTTTGTATATAAACTTGTTTATATTTGTCCGAATCTAAAAAAGCTTTTAAATAACTACTCTAGTTAGTTAGCTAAGCTATATATGCGTTAATTAGCTAATTTAGCTTAGCTTACATTAATTAGTTAGTTTATATATTTATATATATGTTTGAGCAGTCCGCTATACAAATTTATATATAAACGCGCTTTTACTTATACGCTATATATATAACGCATTAATTAGCCTAATCGGCCTATTGCTTTATTAGCGAATTATTATATTATTTAGTTAGTTAACTAGTTAGTTCTTTTATTAAAAAGTTGTTAAAACAGACCTATATATATTTTATATATAAATATATTTGTACGCTTTTTAGTCCAAAAAAAATCTTTGTTCTATACTGCCGATTAATCAAACAATCAGTTAATTAACTAATTGCCTTCGCAAATTACGCCCCAACCCAAATATACCTACAAGCCAAATTATATACAAGTTACTATATAAACTAGCTTATAAATATATAGCTTTTAGGGAAGCCTCTATTCCAAGTTTGCAATAGCTAATTAATAGCTACTTATATTAATTAACTAAGTTACTTTATTAGCTAGCTATATATATTACTGCTATATATTAATTAGTTAAATCTATATTTAAATATTATATAAACAAGTTATTATATAAGTTTATATATAAACTTACTTATATATATATTAACTATAAAAAGCTATTGTTTCAAGTCCTTTATTTAGTTCTTTGTTTAGTTAGTATTTTATTAGCAATCAGCCAGATCCTCTATTATAAACAGTCCTACGAACAAATTTCTATATATATTTATATATAAATACGCTTATAGTGCTATAGCCTATAAGGAGGTCTGCTTTAAGCTTTTGTTAGCTATATATATACTTCTGTTTTTATTATTTTGTTGTTTTAATATTTTTTAGCATTTTTAGCATTTTTAGCATATTTGGCATTTTTGTTGTTTTTTGTTATTTTTTAGGCTTTTAGGCCGTTAATTAGTTAGTTCTTATACGAGTCGCCGTACGAACAAGTGCTTATACAGTTTATATAAGAATTTGCTTAAATACGTACGGTCCAAGGGAAGCGCTATTTAGACCTTGTTTTAGAAGCTTTGTTTTAAAAGCGTTGTTTTTGTTGCAGTGTTCAGCGCTATATATTGACCTTTGTACTATTAATCAGCTAGTCGAATTATTAATTAGTTAAGCCCCCTATGTTTAGTAGCCTATAAATATATTTATGTACTAAATTATATATAAATATGTTTGTAACTTATAAAGGAGCGTCTATTTATAGTTTTAATTAATGAATTGCTATACTATTAATTAGCTAATCTTTTGTTTAGCTTTAGTAGCTATACCGTTTAGTCCTATATTTAATAGTTATATAAACAGATCTTTATATAATTTATATATAAATATACTTTTATACCTATAGTCCAAAAAAAACTATTGTTTAGCCAGCTAGCTAATTGACGGACTGCCACACTGCTAATTAGCTAATTTAGTTATATATATATTGATTAGTTATATATATACGTTAGCTAGTTTAGCTATTATATATACGATTAATTAGCAATTTAGCTATTATATATACGTATAAACAACTACCTATACTAATTTATATATATGTATGTTTATATTAATATATTATACCTTGTTTGTTATTAATTAGCAATTTTATTATATATGCGTTAATTAGCAAGTTTACTACGTTTTATGCAATTTTTAGCTATATTTACTATTGATTAGCAAGTTTACTACGTTTTATTTAAATATAAGCAGGCATATATATAGTTTTTTATATAAACCTGCTTATATATATATTATTTACCTATATAAAGGCCTTCTAATTAGCCCTATACTATTTTGCGCTATATATAAAGCGATACCGATTAGTTTATTTGTTTGCTATGCTAATCGGTTAGTTTGTATGAAAGATATAGGCGTACAAGCAATTACCTATATAAATTATATAGCAATCTGCTTATATTTACACAACTTATACGTTTTACGCCTTACATATATAGCAATACATATACAGCACTACAGATATAATATAGCACTGCTAATTAGTTAATACGTTATTGCTACGCTGATTAGTCAGAATTGCCATTGCTATACTAACTAGTTAATCTATTACATATAAACAATTCTTTATACTATTTTATATATAAACTTGCTTGTAGCATACTTATATTACATGGTTAGCCGTACTACTGATTAGGACATATATAGCGCTACATATATAGCATAGCACTAACAAATTATTATTACTACGCTAATTAGTTATTTAGTTACATACAAACAACTCTTTATACTATTTTATATATAGACCTGTTTATATTATATATATTATATAGTTATCGCAGTACTACTAATTAGTTAATGCATTATTGCTGCACTAATCAGCTATTTTATATGCATATATATAGTACTGCTGATATATTATTGCTGCGCTGCCGATTTACGATTTTTTTTCTATATACAAGCAGCTACTTATATTGATTTGTATAGGACTGCGCTTGCACTTGCAATTTTTAGAATTATTTACTAAGTTTGTTAATTTATTTATAAGGCTGATTAGGGCCTATTTTACGAACTCCGACCTATATATATACTATCGGAAAACGTTAATGCAGTTATATAGAGATTTGTATATGTAAAAAGTAGTAAGGGCTATGGCGTGACTTTTTGCACAGAGATTTAGCTTGGGTTCGAAGTGGTGGCTAACCGTGGCACCTACTTAGGTTCTAATACGAAATACTAGCAGATACTGCTATATACATCAGGTCTAGACAGAATTATATACGTTTTTATATAGGAATATATCGAAGGATTACAAAAGAATAGGTTATTTAAAGGGTTGAAAGGTTATGTTAAAAGGGTCATGCCAGAGGGCATACCTAGCCAGAAGGCATTTAGTATACAGCATACGGACTAAAGGAAGAAACTATGGACTAAGGGAAGTCAATTGTAATATGCGACCGGTTTAGCAATTAGCTGATCAAGGGCTTGGTGGTCTAGTGGGTTAGGGCTGGTTCTTTTTTTTTTTAGGCCGTTGAGGCCTAGGGGTTCGAGTGGGTGTTGTGTTATGTTTTTGGTGTTTTTAGCCCTGCAGTTGGATTCGAAGCTATCTGGAGAATAAAGCTCCGAATAAGGGAAGTTTGTAATAGGGCTGGTACTAGCGGCCCGCTAGCAGCTGCGAATGTGGCTGTACGTCAACTGTTAGCCGTATTCGGGCCGCCTGCGGCCCGAGCCGGCTGATCCTCGGCTATATTCAGGGGGTTCGAATAGCTATAAAAGCTTTCGAACTTCTCAGAGCAACACTTACTAAAAATGCATAGCATTCATACCAGTTTTCTAGTAGCAGGCGCTCTAGTTTGTTTTTGTTGTTTTTAGTTGTTTTTAGTGTCGAGTTGCCCCATCTTTCTTCAATAAACCTTATAGCCCTTAGGATTAAGTTAATTTATAATAATTAAAAATATATTATTCTATAATAATTTAGCTAATAAGTTTTGAACTAAATATAAGTTGTTCTTAAAAAAATTATTAATTTATAAGCGTATATATTTTGCTAGCTTTAATAATCTTAAAAAAATAAATTAAATAAAGCCTTTATAATTATTTTAATAATAAAGAAACTAAAATTAATTATAAGCTTTAAGAACTTTTTAATATATAAAATAGCTTTATTTATACGGTTAAAATAAACAAAAATAGAACAAAACTAATATTAAAAAAAAATAAACTATATAATAAATATTAGAACTATTATAATTTATTTTAGGTTTAATTTATTAATAATAATATAATATTTATAGTTTTTTAAAACTATAAATATATAAATTGCTATATATTAGAATTACTAATAACTAAACTAAAGCTATATTTATTTTAATAATAAAACATAATATATAAGATTAAAAAAATAAAACTATAAATAATATAAAATTATTATATTATAGCTAAATTTATTACTAATAATAATATAATATAAATATAAAAAATTATTAGTAGCGTTATATTAGACTAGACTTTTTTTAGAAACTTTACTATAAATAAATATAAGTTTTATAAATAAAAAAGTATTTTTAGCTTAAAAAATAAACAAAAAACTATATAACTAATCTATTTTATAAAAATATTTATTATAAAACTACTAAAAAATATTTAAACTAATATAGCATTTAAAATAATATATTAAACAAATATTATAAAATAGCATAAAAATATTTTTAATAACTTATAAATAAAAAAACGTTTAAATAACTTTATTTATAAGTTTTTAAACTTATTTAACCTAATATTAAAAAAAATAGAAATTATTACTAAAATAAAACATTATATTAATACTAAAAATATTATACTAATTAGGTTATTATTTTATTAATATAATTTTTAATACAAAAATATAATTAAAAACTTTATTAATATATACTTTAAAATTTATATTTAAAAAAACTATAAATTATAAAATATTTTAGTATTATTAACACTAAAAAAACGCTTAATAATATAATTATAAATAAAATTATTAATAAATATTTTAAAAATATAATTTAGTAATTTTGTTATAATTATTATAAATTTAATAAAGTAACTAAAAAAAAAGCTTATTTATTATTTAATACTTAAAACTAGATTTAAAAAATAGCAGAATATTTATAATATATTTATTACTTTTTAAGCTTTAATTTAAAAAATTATTAAACTTTTAAAAAATTAATTAACTAGTTTATTAAATCCTATTATTATATAGGCTAAAACTTATAAAAAGTTATTTAAGCAATATAAATTATTATTTATATATTTTATAAAATATAATATAATTATTAATATATTAAAATTATTATTATTTATATTTAAAAATATTTTTTTAAGTTTTAATATTTTTTATAAAAATATTAAAGCTAATCTAGCAAAAATTACTACTATAAAAAATTATTTAAAACTAGCAATAATAACTAAAATATATATTTTTATTAATATAATAAAATATTTTAAATATTTAATTAGTAATTATTTATTTATTATAGGACTATTTATTAAAACTTTTACTAAAGCACTTAAAAATATATTTATTAAGCTAGATTATATAACAAAAAAAATATAAATATATATTTATAACTTTATTACTATAATACTAATTATATAGCTATTTAACTAATATTTATTTTTTATTATAAATATAAACTTTAGTTAATTTTATATATAAATATATTTAATATAACTATATATATATAATAATAAGTTAGCATTTTATTTTATAGCTTATTTTTAAAAAAAACTATAAGTAACTTAATTATAATATTTTATTAAAAAATATAAATTATTAGTTATTATATTAGTTTTTTAGTACTAAAAATATTAAATTAAAAATAAAAAAATAACTATTTATATAAATTATAAGTTATTATTAACTTTTTATATTAAAATAAAATAGCTAATATATATTATATTTTTTTTAATACTATTAAATATTATATTATATATATTATATATTATATACATAAATTAAATATTTTAGCTAATTAGTTATTAAAACTACTAAAAAAAATCTATTTAAGTTTTAAATAATTTAAAGATTAAAAAAGTTATATAATTAGTTTAGTTATAATTAGTAATAAAGTTTTATTTATATTATAGCTATAATAACTAAACTATATCAATCTTTAAGCAATATTAAAATTTTTATATTTTAATACTAATTTGCTACTTAATATATTATTAAAATAAGTTAAATAATATTTTTTTATTTAATAAAGCAAACTATATAAAATAGTAATATATTTAAAAGCTTTAAATAACCTGCTATATATAGCTAGAATTATTTTATATATTAAGAATTTTTTTAAAATATTAAAAACAAAAAATTTATTGCTTTAAATAAAAGAAATATATATTAATTATAGTTATATTACTATTAAAATAATATTAAAAAAAAACAAATAAATATTTTTAATATTTTAAAATAGTTTTAATTAATTAATAAGTTATTACTAAATATTTATAATATTAATTAATAAAAATACTTAGTAATAAGTTGCTTAATTTATAATTTATTATATTTTTTATTTTATTAATTTATTAAGTTATAAATTATATTTTTATAGCTAATTTTAAAATATTAGTTTATATTAAATATATTACTAAATAAATTAAAGCAAAATTAATACTTAATGTTTTATTTAAAGCAATTTAATTTTTACTAACTTATATTAAAAACTTTTTTAGTTATTTAAAAAAAAAAATTAATAATAATACTAGTATATTTATAAGTAATAAAGCTATTATTTAATATAAGTTTAATAGATTAATTATAAAACTAATTATATTAAAATAGCTATAAATAAATAGTAATATTAAACATATTATATTATAAAAAACTTTAGTTTAATAATATTTTAATTTTTAGATTTTATTAAAGTTAGTAATATAAATTTATAATTATATATTTAAGCTATCTAAATATAATAGCTATTTTTTAATATTTAGAACTTAACTATTATAATAATAATTAATAATTAATGTAGCTAACTATATTTAAAATTTAACTAAAAAGAAAAATATTAAATATTATAAAAAGTTAATAATATATTATAAAGTATTAATTATAAAAAACTATTTTAATAGTTTAAAAGTTTTAAAAAACTAAATATTGATATATTTATAAAAAAAAAATTTTATTTAGATTTATATTATAAAAAATTAAAATTATATTATAATAAATTTTAAGTTATTACTAATTATTATTATAATAATATTTAACTTATTAATAAATATAATAAAAATGTCACGATTAGTCAAATAAAGCTTTTATAGCTAGTTTATTAATACTATAAACAAAGACTCTAAGCTAAAAAAAAAAAAAAAAAAATCAAAGTTTATAAAGTGAATAAATATAAACTCTATATATATAGCTGCAGAATTATAGGTTAGTCTATATATAAACTTCCTATTTTATTGCTATATAGGTTTAAATTTTTTGCAAGTCTTACTAAAATTATATTAACTGTTATATTATTTTTTTCTAAAACTAAAAATTTAGATATAATTTTAACTTAAAATTATTAATAATATTAGGTTTATATAATTTTTTGATATTATATTGCTTTATTATTATTTTTATAGTTGTTTATAAATTTATTAGCTGTTATTATATATATTTATTTTTATAATTTTATAAAAAGTCTAAATGTTTTTTTGTAAGTTTTATAAAATTAGTTAAGCTTAATTAGTATATTTTTATAATTTTAAGCTATATATTAAGTATTGTTAAGATTATAGCTTTTTTAAGCAACCTAATATTATAGTTTTTTATTTTTTTTATATATTTTTAATTGTTTAATTTATTTAATTTTAAATTTTGCTTTATTATTAATATTTTTAGCTAAAAATCATAACTAGATTTATTAAAATAAAAAGTTATTATTTATTTTTTATAATTAGTTAATATAAAACAAGTTTTTTATTTTATATAAATTAAGCAAATTAAAAATATAGCTAAGTTTTTGTTTTTTTAGGATTTTAAAAAGTTTAACTAATTAAAATTTTAATTTAATAGTTAGTATTTATATTATAAAGCTTTTTTTTTTTAAAAAACTTTATTTTTTATTTTAAAATTTATTAAACGTTTTTTTTTTTTAGTTTATAGTTTATATTATTTTTTAAACGTTTTAGATTTAACTAACTAATTTAAATGTTTATTGTTTAGTATTAAAATTTATAATTATTTTATTAATATTTATTATTAAAAAGTTTTATATTTTTATTTTTATTTTTATTTTTAGTAGTAATATATTAATTAATAAATATTATAAAGTATTATATATAAAATTTAAAATAATAAAATAAATATTTTAGTTATTTTAATATTTATTAATATAAAAATAAAGTTATTAGTCTAATTTTTAATTAGTTAATTTTATTACTTTTTGGATCTAAAAATAGTAAATATTACTAAAATAGTACTTAATATTTATAAAACTATTAATTATTGCTATAAACTTAAAAATAAACAATCTTATACTATTTAATATTTATATATTTAGTATACTAAAAAATCTATATAAACTTTTATAATATTATATAATTAGTAATTTTATAATATTTATTTTTTTGCTAAATAAAGTTGCAATTAAACAATTAAACTTATTTATAAATACTTATATATAATTATAACTTTATTAATTAAATAATATATTTTTATTATTTATTACTATATATTACTATATTATAGCTAATATAAATAATAAATAAAAAAAATTAAAGGTTTTATTTTGTAATATTTTGTTTTTTTTATAGTTATAATAATTATATATATATTATTTATAATTACATTTTAAATAAAACTAGTAATATTTTTATTTTAATGTTTTAATTATTTTATATTAATTTTAATATATAATAATTAAAAATATATAAACTTTTTAAATTAAAATTATATAAAAAAAAATAGTTTTATTTAAAATAATTTTAAGTATATATAATTTTTTATTTTGATTTTTTTGATTTTATAGCTAATTTTTTTATTTAATTAAATTTATGAGGTTAGCTTTTTAAAAAGTATTAAATAAAAAGTTTATAATTAATATAAAATTTAATATTTTATTAAAAAAACTAATATTATTATTTTTTTTGAAACTTTTTTAGTTTTAACTATAAAAAGCTTTATTATTTTTTTAATAAAACATTAACTATAATATTTTTTTGTTTTAATTAGTACTAAAAAATAATATTAAAGTTTAATAATTAATTATTATAAAAAATTTAGTTTTAAAAAGCTCTAAGTAGTAATATTTTAAAGTTTATATTATTATTAAAAGTTTATAGTTTTAAATTAAATAAATTTATTTTATTTATATTATTATTTTAAAAAAGATTTTTTTATTATTACTAAATAATTTTTTTTATTATATTATATAAAATGTTTATTTTTATTTATATTAATTAGCCAGGCTTAAAAAAAACTAAAATAAATGTTTTATATATTAGTAGTTTTATATATTTAAAAGTTTATTTTTGTTTTAGTCCTATTATAAATAGCTTATTTTTTTTAATAATTAATTTAAAAAAGTAGCAATTTTATTAATATAATAAATAAATATATAAATATAATTATAAAGCTTAAAAAATAATAAAATTAATTTAATATTTTTAAAATTATTAAAATTTTAATTTAAAATTGTTTAAATTTTAGTAAAATTAATTTTTATTTTTATTTTAGTTTTTATAACTATTTTTAAATAATTAATAATAAATATATTAAAACAAAACCTTTTAATATTTTTTTAATATTTAGCTTAATATTAATAATAAATTATTTTTTTATAATAAGTTTAGTATTGTTTTTTAGTTTTAAAATAAATTAAAATATTATTTATATAAATATTTATAAATTTATTTAAAAGTTTTTATATTTATATATTAATAAAAACTTGCTACTAAACAAGTTTTATTTTTAAACTAAATAATAAAACTTTTTATTAAAATATTTTTTTATAAGTTTAAAAAAAAATT
This sequence comes from Ustulina deusta, assembly GCA_023159155.1. Taxonomy (NCBI): domain Eukaryota; kingdom Fungi; phylum Ascomycota; class Sordariomycetes; order Xylariales; family Xylariaceae; genus Ustulina; species Ustulina deusta. The sequence continues at coordinate 431,314 of JAJNNX010000028.1, read as the reverse complement.
TAATATAATTTTATAATTAATAATAATTAATAAAAAACTTTAATAATATTTAGTTTTATAAAATAAATAATATTATAATAATTAAATATAATTTAATTTTTTAAATATATATTTTTTTATAAATAATTAATTATAAATTTATATTTAATTAATTTAAGTTTAAATATAAATACAACAAAAATAATATTTAAGTTTATATTTTGTTTAATAAAGTTTATAACTAGTAGCTTATTTATAAACTTTTTTTGAAATAAAATAAACTATATAAATATTTAATATTAATAAAGTTAAAAAATATTTTTTTTATTATTAAGTTTTAGTATTATATTAAACTTCAGTTATAATAATAATAAAATTTTAATTTTTTCTTTTAAAAAAAACCTTTTTAAATATAATAGCTAAAAAAACAAAAAGTTTTATACTAACTTTATATGCTTAAAGTTTTTTTTTTTTTTAAATAAAATTAATTTATTATTAAAAGTTTTTTATAATATTATTTAATTAATTTAAACTTTTTTTTTTTTATAAAATATTAATTATTTTTGACTTTTTTTTAAATAATTTAATATAATTATTTTTAATTATTATAAACTTAATTATAATAAACTTTTTTAAAGTTTTTTTAACTAGTTATTTTTATTTATTTTAATAAAAATAATTTTAAAAATTTTATATAATTTTTTTAATAATAGCTTAGTTTTTTAATTTTTTTTAAAATTATTATATAAACTTTTTTTGTTTTAAATTTAAAAGTTTTAAGTTTTCTTTTTATTTTTTTAATTTTAGTTATTTTTAAAACAATTGTTTTATTTTTAAAAAAGAATTTTAATATTTAATAATATTTTTTTAATACTTAATTATATTAATTAATATTTTATTATTTATAATTAAAAAGTTTAATTATAATTATTAGTAAAAATTAAACTAATAAAAATAAATTATTTAATTAAATTAATTATTATTTTTAAATTTTTATTATAATATTTTATTTTATTAATAATTTAAAACGTTTAATTTTTAAATTATTAATTATTAATTTTTATTATATATATTAAATATTTATAAATTTTATTAGTTATTTTATTTTAATAGTTATAAAGTTTTTAAAGTTTAATTAAACAAACTATTTTTATTTTTAATTATTATTTAATTTATTATATAAATTTATAGCTAATTATTAAAAAAATATAAATTTTAGTATTATATAAAGCTAAAATTTTTATTTTAATATTATTAATTTATAATTAAATAAATATTTTAAAAATAATTAATTTGTTTTAGCTATATATTTTAGCTAAAATAAATAAAAAAACTAATAAAAAAATTTTATTAGTTTTATTTGTTTTTTAAATTAAATAAACTATTAAAACTATTTCTATTATAGATTTTTTTGATTAGTTAAATATTTAAAACTTTAAGTTTTTAATTAAAATAATTAATTAATATATATTTTTTTTAATTACAAATAAAACAAATTTTATTATTTTAATAAGTTTTTTTTTTTTTTATAATTAATATTTATTTTAATTATTTTAAAATAAATATTTTAAAACTTTTAAAGTTTATTAAAAATTAGTAAATAATTTTTATAAACTTATTTAATATTATATATTAATTTAATAATTTTATTAATAAATAATTTATAAAAAATATTTAAATTTATAAAAACTTTATATAGATTTTTTTTTAAATTTATATAAAAATAGTTTTAAAATTTATATTTTTATTATAATTTAATAAATTAATATTTTTTAACTAAACTATTAAATATAAAAATACATTTATTAATATTTTTATTAGTTTTATATATATAAATTTAAATTATTTTAGTAATATTATTAAATAGTTTTTTAATTAAATTTTAATATATTTTTATTAATTTTTTAGTATATTTTTAAATTAATTTATAATATATTAAAATTAATTATTTTTAGTTTAAAATATAATAATATTTTTATTTAGTTTTTTTGCTAGTTTATAAATCTAGTTATTAAATAAAGCTTTATTTTTTATAAATTTACTAGAATTAATTTTTTATATTTTAGCTTTTTTAATATAAGTAAAGTTTTAAGTATTAAAAAATAAACTAATAAAATAAAAAATAAATAAAGCAATAAAACTAAAAAGTTTAAAATTAATATTTTTAAATATATTTTTTATTATTAAATTATAATTATTTTTTAAAAATATTAAAATAAGCGTAGCAAAAAATTAATGTTTTATTTTTTTTATTTATTAAAAAAGTTCTATTAGAACTAATATAAAGTTATAAGCCTATATTACTATAGTTTTTATTAATATATTTCTAAATATATTATTTATTTTAAATAGTTTTAATTTTAGTTTAAATTTTTTTTTTTAAACTTTAACTTTTTATTTTTTTTTTATTTTTTTTTAAGTATTAATTTATTTAAAACATTTATAAAAAAGTCTAGTATAAAAAAAAAAATTTTTTTTATAAAAATTTTTTTTTTAAATTATTTAATAATAAAAAGCTAGCTATATTTAAGAACTAGAGTTGTTTTAATTATTTAAAATTAAGTTTTTTATAAATTATTAGTTTTTAAATAATATAAAAGTTAAAAGTTTTATTAAAATTATATTAAAATTAGATTTATATTATAAAATATATAATTTTTTATATTAAATATATAACTAAAAAAAAAAAGTTTATTTATATTTTGCTAATTATAATAAAATAAAAAATATATATTTATTAAATATTTATTAATAAATAATTAATAAGCTTAAAGTAGTATTACGATTAGTTAAATAAAGCTTTTATAGCTAGTTTATTAATACTATAAACAAAAACTTTAAGCTAAAAAAAAAAGAGAAAAAAAAGAAAAAAAGTTAGAGTTTATAAAGTAGATAGATATAGACTTTATATATATAGCTGCAGAGTTATAGGTTAGTTTGTGCGTAAACTTCCTATTTTATTACTATGTGGGTCTAGAGTTCTTATAGGTCTTGCTAAGACTATATTAACTGTTATAAAAAATAGCTATTTAATAAAAAGTTTATAATATATTAGCAAAACTATATTAAAAAAAAAACTATTAGTAGTTAAAAAATATATTATAATAAAAAAGTTTGTAATAATTTTATTTATAGCTATATTAAGCAATAAGTTATAAAATAACTAAAATAGTTATTTAATAAAAAAAATAATTATAGATCTTATTACTATTAGCTTTTATTAAAGTTAATCTATTAAATTAATACAATAGTATATATATAAAAAGGCACTATGCGTAGTTTTTAGGCACTAGGTACTGACCTACCTAATTAAGGGCATAAATACCTCGCACCTCCGTTAGATACCCTAGTTAGTTTCCTTCTACAACCATACTCAATATAGACCTTTAGATCAGACCTAGTGACACTAAGTGACTAGTTCTGTAGAGGGACCGTATCGAGGCACATGTTGTCTGTACTGCTACTAATAGTAGCTTGCGCACGGATAATAAATAGGAGGAAAGGTGAGATGCCAAATGATAAGACCCCGGAATAACGAGTAGACAGAGCTGCGCTCTGCGGCCCCAGAACTTGGTTGCCTGATACTGTTGCCTCGCCCTAGTTATAATTGCTGTCAGGATCAATATCAGGAACCCTGGGTCTAGCTCAACGGAAGGTAATTTCTTGCGATCGTTCTGTTTCCAGGTGTAAAAATACCGAGGCCGGATTGGTTGTCAAGAGACAGGGCGCGAAGCTATTTCGTTTTTGGGAATAGATATTCCGACTACGGCGTCTAGTGGTCTAGTAACCCTGCATTTCCGGCACCCCCGACTACTCCGAAGGTCGACAAATGTGCAAAAGTTGGCGCGTAATGTATCTAGTTGCCGAAGGTGTCAGACTGCATTTCTGAGAGTTGTGGAAAAACTGCAGCCTGGATGAGACTGCGTGGTGCTCCCCAGAGGGGTAATTTAGGCCACCATCTGACAAAATCCACACTCTCGGTTCACATCGCATGGTGCAAGAAGTGGATGCATTTTATGGTGAATGTGGATTAAGATTCATTCGTCATATCCGATCTTCCTTCCGTCACGTAAATATTCCAGTTTATCCCATTTCCCCTAAACAGATATTCCACCGCGTCCTTATTATTTTCCCCAGATGTTTCCTGTCTTGTTATTTATCGATCTGCCTGCTATTATTCCCCCAAATGAAAATAAAAAAAATTTGAAATTATATTGCGCCCTGTACATTATCGCAGAGTTGGCAGATGGCGCTTCTCCTTACAATGAATCGTGCCCCTCTATGTCGCAATCCGGCCATTCGTGGCCATGACTTAGAGTAAAAGCCATTTTATATTCGTGAAACTGGGACATAATGAGCTTGTAGTTCGGGATTCTTTGCATTAGCCCCAAATAACGTACTAGCTAGCGCCTCGAAGGTTTGTACGCTATTGGGATAGTAATTAGGCGGGATCGAAGCCCTGTGCTTCTGTTTCTCTTCTTTCGGCTTCAGCTTGGATTTAAGCTGCGTCATGGCCTTGGACAGCTTCGTCTTCGAGTGATTCGACGAAGTCTCTTCTAGTGTTAGATCGGATAAGGTTTTCTCGTCTGTTGTAAGTGAATGCGGATATGTTCGTTAGCGCTAACCTCTCGGGTGCGGCTGGATCTCTAGTCTCCCACTTGTTACGCACCATCGTCAATATATTTCCCCTTTTCCGCGTGGTCCTGCATGTTACCAGCGAAGCCAGTATTGCTCTCAGTTAATGTTAAGTCTGAGGCAGCAGAGTGTCGTCGGGTTGGCGAATGTGGAGTCGTCATGTTGAAGTTATCAAGTATCGTCAATACTATAACAATCTAATGAGAATGTGTGTGTAGAGGAGTCTCACTATTAGGCAATTGTGGATTTTTGAATTTAATTGATGTATCTTTGCCCTATTTGTAGAGATGGGTGGTTATGAAAAATATGGTAGTGTGTTACATGGACATGCATTTCCTTATATGATCAAGGATTCCATAACAAATGACTCCCATCTCACTCGCTCTAAGGTTTTCTTTTTTTTTTCTTAACAAAGAACGTGGGCTATATCTGACTCCAAGCCGAGATCTGACTGATGCAACCTATTTGACTAACCAGATATCGAAGACAGCCACTAGAAGCCAAGCCGAAGCCGAGCTCCGAAGCCGAGCCCCGAAAATCGTTTCCTTTATCTCTGTATGGGCATCCAGTTGAATCCTAACCAGTGACGTGACAAGCCGAGCCAGTTAATTTTGGGTAGTACGCCGTCGCCGTCGTGAGTCATAATTGTTGCCGGAAATGCAGTCTCCTGCAAGGTCCCTTCTCCGCAGACCCAACGGTCGACCACAAGCATGCGAAGTAAGACGATTACTCGGCTTGGCGCTGAACTTGCGCTGACATGATTACGTAGCCTTGTCGCAAGCGAAAAGTAGCATGCGATCATACTCAACCGATCTGCAGCCGGTGCAGGAAGAGACGTCAAACAGATGACTGCGTCTACCTGGTATCGGGCAACCCGAGGACCCCCTCTACTGCTCGTAGACTACCTCTTTCTCCCGCTCGTTCGGCTTCATCTGTTATTCATCAGCCTACAGCTACCGATGTCTCGGAGGCGACCGAAGTTCGAAGCCCTGACGGGCAGGGCTCAAGGCAAATGGCGGCGGGTTATCTCGGCTTCACGAGCTTCTCCGCCGTCTACGAGGAAACGCAGAATAGTCTAAGCAGGCTGCAAGGCTCACATGCAACACCTTCCGAATCCGAAGGCTGGAGCCAAGAAACGTCGGCGCCAGATGAGTTCACGCTCAGTGCTCGAACGCGCGAGGCTTGCTTGTTTGTACTGCAGCATGTTCCCGAGCCCTCTCGAGGCAAGTTCTGTCTACGCGGCAGCTCATGCGAGGCCGTAAGCAATCCTCAGAGTCGTTTCCTTCATATTCTGGCGACTTCCAAAGTATAAAGATTCATTTTGGGGCCAGAAACCACGTCCTATAAGCTCTCACTCAACATGGCGATAACTGACTCGAAGTGTTGCAGTGGTACTACTATTTGCTCGACCAAGTCGTAGAGTCGTTTTACGAGACCTTTGGGCATTATTTCGGAGCCCGGAGGAGTGACAAGTCCCTCGAAGAGCTCGCTGTCATTCTGTGCAGGAACACAACACTTCCATTCTCCGACGAAGATGGCATGCTACCCAACCAATGGATAGGCCAATTTTCCGGCGCTTGTACGCGTTGGGAGGCGTTGGGGTTGATCTTCGCGTTCTGGGACCCCAGCGTAAATTCCACCACAATGGTGAAAACTCCCAATCAGGTCGGTCCGCTGGAGTCTCCTATGCCCTTTTAATGCCTTAGGAGCACGAGTTGCCAAATTGGGAAGGGGGAGGGGGGGGGTTATACTCATATTACTACTGCAAACTCCTAACGCCATTTCCCCTTTTTAGCATGAATAACAATTACTGACTCCAGATTCTTAAATAGGACGAGCACAATCGATGGAGCCGAGCCAGGAAGAAATGCGTCGACTTTTGCCTTGACCTGTGCAACGAATTCTCCCCCGCTAACTCCGTGCTACTCTTCCTCAGTAATAGGCGACTCGTAATGGAGACCGTGCTCCATGGTGACATGAGTTAGTGCTTCTTACCTTGCGAGCGCCAGATGTCGCTGCTGCTAACTCTAGTGTAGACCGCCGGTCCTGGTCATTCCTCGGAGAGGTCATCACACTTCTGACTTTCTTAGGCTATCACGTCCTTCCAGATTCGCCGGACTACCAACCCAGCTTCATGGTCGAGATCAAACGGAGAATATACTGCCATATTGTGGGTAATTATCGGAATCATATCCTCCCCGTCCTGGCCCCTTCAGGGCAGAAAGGCTCCTTTTTAAGCTGAATTCATGTGTTGGAAGCTCCCAACTGCCTTGAAATCTCCCGATTGCGCCCAAAATGGCAATTACTAACCCCGATTGTTGTAGTACAACCTACACATGACGATGGTATCATTGACGGGGAGACCGCCGCTGATGAGCCAAAACTATCATACGACGCCTCTTCCCCTTGACATCGGCAACGCTACCCTCTACGGAGTCAAGGGGATTTCTCTGGAGGCAGCGAAGGCTGAGATAGGCGTCACGGGGTGGAACAATCATGCGAGCGCATTCTCGGTCACGTTTCTGCGTGCGAGGGCCAAGCTTGCGATGTTCCGCGAAGAAATCATGCACTTTGCTCTTAGTACCAAGCGGCAAGTATCAGTCGAGGCGCTTCTGTAAGTCATACTGAACTATATTATATCCCCAGTCATCGCTCCTCGCCTTCACCATGCTTTAGACTTACCCTCTTTAAGAAGCTAACGCTATCATGAACAAGGGATGTGAAGGCTCGGGAGTCGCGCACGATTCAGGAATTTCCAGCCTTCATAACATACCACGACTCTGACTTGGATGATCAGGGGCATGAGGCGGATCTTCTATACTGGAAGCTCTTGATGCGACTGGAGCACCTCCTGAATGTATTTTTCATCGAGAGACTACTGCTCAAACATGGCCACGCCCAAACCGAACTTCTGTCTGTTAGCTTCGACATGATTACACATACTTTGCCATTCTGGACCCATCAAGACACGCTCCTCCCATTGCGGAATGACTATGAATGGCTTGTAAGTGTTTCCCCCCTCGCTCTTACTCACCTCTTCATATTTCGTTTGTCTGTTTCGTTGACTCGTAGCACGTTCTCAAGATCATGGCCTTCGGCGTTCCCGCCGGCGGTATCCTATGCCAAGAGTTGCTAAAGCCAACACTACACAACGACCCGCGGATCACGAGGTCAAGTCTCATCCAGAAGCTGAGCCTCCTCGTCGGATTCCTGGACTGGGTCAAGCCGACGGCACCCAATGGCAACCAGTGTCGCCAGTGCAAGACAATCATTAAGCAGGTCCTGGACCAGGCGCTGAATGTGCCCCCACCAGGATACGAGAGCGCACCTGGTGCGGCGTTCGACTGGGACTTTACGACGCAAGTAGACATCGATTTCGATTTGCTGGATACCTTTAGCTGGACGCGCTCCGAACCCTCGTTGAGCCAGCAGACGAATGCTTGATGTAGAACAGCTAAGAGCCATGAGGATCCTCTTTCTATTAAAAAATAGATCCGATAAACTCGGATACAGGGTAAGTACTCTCACCATGTGCTCGAGATATAACCGCTCTGTGACTTCAAGAGTAGGGGAAGCGGGATTGGTGAGGTTGTCTAGTCGAGACCAATTGCCAACGCCATACGAATGCGTAGGAGCTCATCTTTGAGCACCACATAGACGGCATCACATAGCCTGATACGCCAAGCCGAAGCGCACGGCGCTGTGCTATTTGGTTCGGTTGACGACCCTCTCAGAAGTAGAGGCGTAGGCGCTCAATTGTCCGGTAGGACGTGTGCATGCATATATATCTATATATCCAAAGCGCCGTCTGTACGACTGAATATGCGATCTCTTTCAACGTCCCCATGACTCGACGCGTTCAATATCAATATTACTACTATAATCCAGTATGCCCAACAGCCACCAAAACGCCCAAGTCTCCCGGCCGTAAATCACAAGAACAAAGAGGGGAAAAAAACCCCCCCCAAGCAAAATCTCAACGATGGTCCGCCTGTGATGTTCGCCTTGGTATCAAAAAGAATTTTCTCGTGGCCGTCATATCTAAGTCAAGCCGTGAAGAAGGAATGGGTATAAGCGTCTAGACGTGCTCCTTCATGGAAACATGTCAGAATGAGGTTTAGATGGAACTTCAAATCCAAAATGAACGCAAAAGGGAGAGGGGAGAAAGCCGCCCTAACCACGTTTCCATACGTCATAAAGCAGAGCGTAGCTCGTCAAAATGCTTTGTTCAACCCTGCCTAACCTCGTGCACCTGATCTGTGAAACGCCTTAACCCGCTGCCATGCCCTCGAGATAATCATCGGGATATCAGATAGGTTTAACTGATGAGGATGATGAGAAAGGGCCCCGCCCCCCGAAATAATAACTGGCCGCGATGTGCGAAATAATCAGAAAGCCACCCATCGAAAAAGCACTACGACACCATAACCCTCCCCCCACTCCCCAACATTGGTTGCGAGAATCAAGAGGGAGGGAGGGAGGAAGATCCAATAAATAGTTGTTCAGAGATTCGACGAATAGTACTCGTCGTTACTGTTCAAGCACAGGCGAAATCCAACTTCCTACTCCATGCCACGCCCTGCCAATCCCAGACTTTTGCCCACTCAGCCCGGCTCATGAGCCGCCATACTTCCTCTAGAAACTCAGCGACGCGATCACAATTACGCAAGCCTGTGTAGCCGCGCACGGTGCGGACCGCAGCTCTGACACGCTCTTGTTGTCCGGGCGTAAACGACGCGCAACCAATTACGAGGCAGGGGACTAACAGTAAGGTCTGCACGGGATCACCCGGCTTGAAGGAGTCAAGGATCGCAATAGACTCGTCGACGGCTATGCGAATGCGCGCATCGTGGTACGGGGGATATTGCATGGCAGGCGGGGGCGAACCTCCGTTAGTAAGGGATGGCGGCGTGGCATGAAGACTGCTGCTGGACAGGCGGCGATCGGATGGCGGCGGAAGAGCACCAGAGGGGGGAGGTGAGCGCGTCGTGGAACAGGGTTGTGAGGATGCTGGCGAGAGAGGCATTATCCTACTACCGTCACCCACGCCAGTGCCAACAGCGACGCAAGTACTGACACCCAAGGTGGGGTTTATTGTCTCTGCGATTGTCGACGTCGTAAAGAACGGCGGCGGCGAGGAAGTTGGTGGCGGGTAGATAGTCCGGTACAAGTACACCCACATCATCTGTTGGTAGAGTAGACTCACGCGGTCTCGGTTGTCCCCGGTTGGCCAGGTCGGCGCCCACTCACGGATCGCGGCTTCGATAACAGCAGCCCGGCAAAGTGCTGTGTGGCTGACCACCGGCTCGACCCTGGCCAGCATGTTGGCCCTTATCTCGTCCCGGATCGTTGTAATCTTGGCAAGATAATGAAACAATCCGTCGCCGACTCCGATTAATCGCGCGGGTTCGATCTCGACCCACGGCTCCCAATCTTCCGTAGCTAGACGCTTTGTCTTCATGTCGGGATATCGGATGAGCTCATCTGCGAAGACCCGATATTGAAAGAACTCGGTGATGAACGTGGTGAACGCCTTGTCTGGCGGTGGGTTCTCTTGGATCAGGCTCTTGTAGGCCTGGAGGTGCACTCGATGCTCGCCGCCCAGAGATCCCTCCGCAGCTGTCTGCAGCAGTAGGCACAACATTTGGCCATAGCGAGGCGCTAGGTTGGCTTTCTGTTCTGGTGCCCCTTCGCCCTGTCTTCCCCAGTCTAGCAGCTGTTGCATGGCTGCAGTATGATGAAATTGTGATCGGGCCATCAGAGACGCACGATCGACGTGAGGGCTAGAACTAACAAGCTTGCTACCGTATGGGGTCTCAAAATCAATATGTTTACTTGCTAATGAAAGGATAGAATGCATTAGTCCACCATGTTCTACCGCCATCTGAAGCAGCATATCCTTGAAAGCGTTTCTGTGTTGACCTTCAACAGTGAGCACGCTGCTTAGATGGTTGATATAATGTTCGAAGAAGATTCGGTCTTCGTGCGTCTCAACCCCGTTGAAAATCGGCTGAAGCGTAATGTGCGGAAGACTCTGCTTCCGTTGTAGCTCTATCGGGCCAGTGAGCAATGTTAGAAGAAATAGACTAGCAATCAGGATCCCCCTCACCTTCTTCTGCCTTTTCTCGGCCACTCTTCCAAAGTGTTTTCTCGTGATACCCCTCGCATACCACTGCGTTCTTCTCACAGTTCAAGCCTGTCAGGTGATTAGGGAGGATCTTAGAAAGCGTCATGGACGGTTCTCACAGCGTGGTTTTGCTTCATCACACTTCTTCTTCCTCTTCCGACAGGTGATGCAGCCAGTTTTCGAGCGGCCCTTCGCAATTTTGCTGTTAACTACCTGGGTGTTCACAGGATGTTTCCGTGGCCGTCCCCTCGGCCTCTTAGTTTTCGGCTGGCCTGAAGATGGCCGGTCTGGTCTAGGAACTAACGTGCGGGGGGCTTCTTGAACATCGTCCATACGAAAGTAATCGTCCTCCACAGGCTCTATCTTGGGCACAGTTAACCCGTCATCCGCTCCGTGCTCCCAGTTCGCGTCATCATTGGCATTCTCCACCAGTCCATCGTCCTGGTAGGTGGTGTCCCAAGTGGTATCTGACGAAGCAGCAGACTGGAGAGCGGGCGGGGCTGTTGCGCTAGGGTCGACAACAACACAGGGCATCTCTTGTTCTGTGCTAATGGGAGACAGCGGAGCGGCGCTCCTTTGAGCCGTTGGCATGGGATTTGTCCATCCTGGACTTGTGGATAAGGCATTCGGGGAGTCATCTCTGGTTGCCAGGTCACGTCTCTCTGCCCATGGAAGTCCAACAGTGTTGGTAAGGAGAGTACGTGGGCCATCCATGACTGAGCTATAGCCCGGTCCTCGTCTTCTTGGGAAGCTCCGACCGCAAAGAATGTGTAGTTGAGAGACAGGGAGTCAGAGGGTCGGGCTTCAAAGAGCCGACAAGTATGCGGCAGTATTTACCAGTTGATTCTGGTTTGCGAGCCCATTCCAACACTCGAAATCGGGAATTATCAGCCTGAGCAGACCATGATCAAAATCCGCCACGCATTCGCTCTAAGCAGCACGATTCATGAATGCTCGCTGCCAACAGAACAAAAAGAAGGCTGGTGGGCGAATCGGGGACTGCTTAAGTCTGCAGCGATAGGCTGTTCCTTCGAATCATAAAGAAGGGGGAACTACTGTAGTGTAGACGAAGGAGGGGTTGAGCGGGTTGAGCTGGGGCAGCGGATGTGGAGTGTAGCTCTGTCTTATTTGGATGTGAAGATGGGATCGTGGGGCCACTTGGGAAACAACGCCTCTGCGAGATACTATAGGCGGGGGACGAACATCGAAATGTGGACAAGATGGGCAGGGCCAGTAATAGGCCCCAGGGTAGGAGGAGGATGGGTGGAAGAAGAAGAAGCAGAGGGTGAATTTGGCAGATGATTGTCCCCACCCACATTCACCGTCTAGCCAGTTCAGGCGGCGAGAGGAAACGAGAGACATGAAAGGTGAATGAAGTCATGGTCAGATACGGCATGAGCACCTGTCAAAGCTGATACCTCATCGAATAAGGTAACTTGTGGAAAGAGGGCTACCAACCCCCGATATAAACGTGCTGGGTACTGGAAACTGAGGATGCGACAGGTCATTTGTGAGACTTATCATCCCCCCTGCCATAATGCATACCACGCCCGCACAAACACAGCCGGGGGGTCGGCGACGAGCAGAAGCAGACCAGACCAGAGAGAGGGCAGAGAGACATGCAGACGTACACCACTAACCAGCGGTAGGCGATACTTGGTAGTGGCAGATGGCCATGCTACATGGTATAGTACCGGATGGTACACTGCATTACCAGCAACCAGATGTATGCAGAGAGATGTATGCAGAAAAGAGACATGGGGGGTAGATGCTTGGCGCCTCTAAGACCCTTGCCGAGTACCGCACGTTGCCCCAGAACCCTCCACCATCCTTTGATCTTAGCGTTCATCTCTGGACATCTGTGCTGTAGGGTAAGTAGACTAGTGTGATGGTACCCTGTAAGCGACAGCGAGGTACCCCGAGATACCTGGGGAGTACAGGACTCCCGCTAGTCTGGTGGCTTACGGCTTCGAGGATGCCATACAAAGTGCAAAGAGGCCATCTGTAAACAGTTCTCACAGAAACCGAGTAAGCACAGTGCTGAGTACCAGGCTCCGCGTTGGTATGGTTCCCTAAGACGCGATACTAGTAGATACTAGTGCTATAGCAGTTCAGGATGCAAACTCACAAAGTGCGGGCAGGATAACGGGGTTGTCAACGGAAGTTAGGCTAGATTGGGGTAGGTTTCGCTTGGTCTAGTCTAGTGGGAACTCCGCTAGACATACACATGATACAAGTAAAAATGAGTAAGAAAACGCTCTCACCCTCCATCTCTGCGCAAAGCTGAGGGTATGTGATTATCATTGACGCGTTAGGATGTGGCAATGGTTGTATGTGTTGCCATGTCCAGAGTAGATGAGCTATATATACACCTATTACTGTCCACTATAGGAATCATCTCGCCGAGCTGCGAAGTGTTTGGGTTCAAGCCAAGACTGCTCACCCCAGAGATGCGCTTGGCGGATCTCAATAGCGCAGCTGATGGATATGTTGAGCTCTCTTGAGGGGTTGTGGCTTGCGGGTCAACCCCTCCAACCACCAGCGACAAGATCTCCAGCCGGCCTGCTTGTGTACTTCGATCTATGAGCTCTAGGTACTGTATGCCGCACGTGTCAGTCTACTGACTGGCTTGAATACAAGACCTTGGACGTCGTATGAAGCCGTGAACTGCAGTACTACGTAGGACCGCGCGTTGGTTGTGTCGCCATACCTACTATGTATCATACCTAAATAGCAATGGAGTGAATGTGGGAGTTAGGAAGAAGGGTGACAGCGAGCTGGGAGAACACCGAGAAGCTGATTCGGTCGCGGTTGGCGGACCTCAGCGCCCGATCCTAGTAATGCATAGAAGCAAGCCTGTATTGTCTAGGTTGCAGCATAGCAATCTGGAAAACTACCTTACCATTATGTTATGATACTATGCAAGTTATGTATTCTACGTACCCGCGCCATCGTCAGCTCTCCTTCTATCCCCATCACGATCTGAAGTTGCTAATATGTGCGACGATCGTCCGATGCTGCGTCCAGAATATTAACCTAGCCTAGTAGTTTATGGACACCTTCACCATGCACTGACCGAGTCTAGAAATGGCCCACGATAGTTTTGGTCCCGAGAGTGAGGATCTCTCGGGCCGAAGGATCAGGGATGTGCTGTAAGCCTAACCTAGGTCGTAGCGAGGTATATCTCAACAACAACGCCATCCATACAGCCGCTAACTGACATTAGGGCTTCTTCTGGTCACTGCGATGAAGAAAAGGTTGGCTGTTCGTTACCAACAGGCTCATTAGGCTGTGGTACTGCCTATGGGATTTCGGACGGTTTCTATTTCTCGAACCCTTGTCGCCCGTCACTCCGTCGAGCCGCTTAATTACCAGGTGAGCGACCATGGAAAATTCCGCCATTCTTCCATCCATAAGAGGATTGCAGACCGACGCGACGTCCTGTTGATGTGGGCTTCTCGTCACTTACGATGTTCACATCTATTCTCCACCTCCGAACGATGTACCAAAGTCCTCAATGGGAATACATACGCCTGCGAAGCGTTCATCACTCTGCAGGTTCCAGGGTAGTATTTCCGATGAATGCCTATCTAGAAGATTGCGAAGCCCCCTGGAACCAAAACGAGAATGTTAGTCGGGATTCGGCATATCAATCCATTTCGGCACATACTGTCTTGCCTCTAGGTATTTATGTTATAGTGGCTTGTTCATGCGTTGATCTTCCTCCAGTATGTGCTTTAGTATAAGTGACCGTTTTTTTGCAATTAGGAATTAGGCGTTGTCATGATTTTATTTCTTGGCTCTCGTGGGGAAGATTCAATAAACGATACAACGGTGGTATCTGAATGGATCATGAATAAGCGATGCAGCACCTCATCTTCTAGTTACATCCGTTCGGGCTTCACGCATCACTCACCGAGCCGCCTCCGATGATAGACGACAAATTGATCAGGCTCAAACGACCGACCACCTACGTGACGGGCGCATGACTACGGCCTACCACAATCGTCGGCCTTATCTGGGCCATGGAGTACAGATTTCAATGAATAAATACCATCAAAACCATTTCGCATGGCGTCGGCTACCGGCAGCTCAATTTCATACTTCAATTCTATGGTATTTTCGTCCCTTTCTCTCTCTTTATCCTGTTTGGTATATGCCTAATACGGGCAACTGATTATTATTTATTATTTAGGACATGCCTTTGCGCTCCCACGTTCAGCCTACAGTACCTATTAGCACGGTGTCGGAGTCCATCGACAGCCTGTTTACGCTACTTGGACTCAGGAAGGGTTTCAACCCGCTACCGAGCCTAAGCTCTCCAATACCAAATCCCGACAACCCTTCGTCACAACTCCCACTCCCGCCCACACCTCATGTACTACCTATGTGATACCTAGCGCAAGTCAATTTTGGTATGAAACCAGGTTATTTGATTCTGTATAGTGCCGAGCAGACGCGCGATGTGACGTTATGACATCTTTTCTAGCATCTCAACGAATATCAGCCGGGGTATCACAATACCTCTCGACAGTAAACTAGTAATAGGCAAGAAACGGATAGCTCCGTGCTGCCCAAGGTATTTGGTGATACCTAGTAGTAAGGGTCCCACTGAGCAGTATGAGGGGAGGGTTCTCAACAGTCTCCAAATACATGAATTACGTGAGTCTTGGCATTGCAAAGACCCTCCCTAAACGAAATCTACATACTGGCATAAACAGTCCACCGAAGCTTAATACATTATACTACGCTTGCGTATGCGTGGCCACTTCTTGGCGTGTCACGTGTCCATTACTGGGGATATAGTGCAGGGTTCATACTTTCGGCTACTGTCTAGTAACAGCTCGCGTGTCGGGATTCAACGTTACGAATTGTTTCCCCTTCTCGTCGAATGTTACCACCCAATCGGCGGCAGAATTTGGAATTTCCTGTCGAGGATCCACCTCAAACGACACGAGGCGCTAGAACAAACAAGAAGGCTGACCGCCCCCGCGAGAACTCAACGGCGCCCAACCATGAGGGGAGGGACCCGGAGATCAGACGAACATACAGTAAAACTCGACCAAACGAAGACTAGCTGTATGCAAGGAAGTATTCGACACTCGAAGAATTGGGGTATCACTACACTAGACTAGCCGAACAACGAAGCGGGAAGTTCTTGGTCCACAAAGCTTTTGTCGATGTTCGTACCATCCAATGTAAACAAGAGGATTGACCTGGCATGCGACGTGTCACGGCACGACACCTGAGATCTGCACAAAGTTCCCGCTTCGGATCTTGGGCTTTGCAGATATGGACACTAAAGTGAAACAGCCGACCATCTAGGCCTGTGTTACGCATTACAGAATTAACTCGGCAGATCAATAGGACCGGGCACATGTCCAAGTGAGACATGATCTAGATTATATAATCAATAAAACTTAGACTCAACAACCCATAGGGCCAGCATCGCCAAATTGACGTGGCCCCATTTCCTCCGCCCGGACGACTGCATATAACCACTACCGGGTTTCAACTTGTCCGTTCTTCTTTGGCGACTCTGTATTGGATAATGACTGGAAACTGGAGTGGCGTGAAAGTGATAGTAGCAGTCTATTGAGAAGGATCTGTAATATTAATAGTCAGGTGCCTGTTGAGCTATCAACTGTAGTAAAAGTGATAACCATTCTTACAATGCGAGGGGCTCAAAAATATATGTATATATTTGTTGAAATGACTCCCTCTCTATATACACGTTCCCCATACATCTCAGCATTACCAAATCATCGGATAGGGTTATTATTGCTAAAGGTTCTGCAAATAAATGTGGCCTCACAACATTGATACTTCTAAATATACAAGAAGATGGGAAGTGGAATACCTCACTAGAATTTGCAACTGATCTTGGTTACGATTCAAACAGAAGTTCTGTTTTGTCCCTTTGTCCCGAATACCGGGAAGTGATAATCATATATACCAAGGAATGCCAAGTATTTTATGGCTAAATACGACTCTCAATGCCAGCTCTGTGTAAACCTTATTCTCCAGGTGTAGAACAACTCCTCAATAAAGACGAATATTACGCTTTATCTCAACGCACCCACGACTCTATTAGTGGCTAGGGATCTTAGTGAAGGCTTCCCCTTGGTTACTATTGTATTCAAATTTCCAGTCAGCTTTTGTTTCCAAATTGTAGCTGTTCCCGAAGGGCCAGGCAAAGTATAGACAAGAAGATATAATGGTATTTCAGCATGCCCAACCACTTTGATCTCCAGTCTTAAGTTGTGTGAGGAAAACCAATCATCATGACTTAATTCAAAATCAAAACAGTGTGAAAAAAAGACAGCCTGCCATTAGTCCATATTCACACGCACGACGCTCAACATGGAAACGGACACAGAGCAGACTCGGAGATGCCCCGTAGACAGCACTCATCAATTAGATAGTTTTGTCTTATCCTGAAGGCGGTAAACGTCGGCGACACCGACGTACACCCTATTTCCCGACATTCCACCGTGGTAAACTGGGCTTGGCACATCGTACTTTTGACATTAGATCATGTATGGATCCTTTTAGTTCGACGTGGCTTATAAGTGTCCCCTCAAAACGGGCGATTTATGATGTGATATCACCAAAGGGCTTGCAGTGGTCAATCCGGCTATCTCCCGCTCTTCCTCGTCGTGCCTATCAGGCACTTTCCATATACTGCAACTCGAGAGACCAGAAGATATAGCCACGTCTCAAATGATTGATCATATCAGACAAAGCCTCTTTAACAGCGGCGTTCATGGTGGTGGCAAAAGTCCAAGCCAGAGGCTCGAGCTAACGATCTCATGGCAGGCAGTAGTACCTATGATTTTTTTTCCCCCCCCGGACAATAATACATCGAATTATAGGGTTACCGGAGTAACGATCATAGGCAACCTGTCATCGTGTCAACCCCAATCCGTTATCACTGCACGGACGCTACGCAACGCACCCCAGCGAGGACAGATGCGGCAGCTATCCCGACGGCAGAGCCTCACGTCTGGCTGCCGGAAGACTTCCGCGGGGTCGATCATCGCGTCAAAAAGTGCAATCCCCCCCATGCGGCAGTGGCAGGCATGCGACCAGATTCCCCCAAGTCAGGACCCGACCGTCCGAGGGTTGCGCATTCATCAGTCACTGCATCCCGCGTATCGATCGGCTACCCCTTCACATGTCGTCGCTCTCTCTCTATCTACCCTACCTTTGATAACAAATTCCTCTCGCCCATTCGCTAGCGGCATTTAGGGGAAGATTGATCCGAATAGCAACCCCGCATCCCGGGGTTGTTTGTCGAAACCCCACGCTTGGAAAGTTGTTTGAAGGCTGCAAGTGTCAGGCCACCACCGAAGCGGTGTTATAGGATCGCTTATGAGGTTGAGCGGAATGGGGGAAGGGGAAGGGGAAGGGTAGGGTGCCTCTTTTTCTTTTTTTGGCTAGTCCAACTATTACGCCACCTCGATTATTTCCGACGGCTAAATCCGGGGAATGGTGCAGTGCCTCCCCCCCCTTCAGCTGCACGCCGGCATCGTGCGGGATGACGATCCCTTGCGTCGTCTCCGGTTTGTACCCCCCCATCCTCAGCACCCCAGCCCGATCTCTCTTCTTCGTCGTCTTCGGAGGCTGAGGTGCTGCAGGTTCAGCATGCGGCGACGAGAGAATGGTTGTCCCGGGACCTGGAGAGGCTCGTGCAGGGTTGTCCAAGAAGCGAGCATGCTACATTTTTTTTTTCTCCACGTATCAAAAGTGAGACCGGTTGAATGGCTGGTGCATACAGGGGTGGCATTCGTGAGGAAATCAACATTACAAGTAATATATATTTTTCAATGCCCCCCTGCGTGAGATGTCGCAGCTAGTTGTTCAATACTTTGCTCCTCGTCAGGCTCGCATCCCTCTACCTTGAGCAAACGCCAAGACGAACGGACAACCCGAAAGCCTGTCGCGAGATTTTTGTTGTCTGCGGGTATTGCCGGGCAGATTGGGCATGGCTACTTAGTGTCTCCAGTTTATCTCTCATAGGTATCTCGATCTCGAATTTCCATAATCGCGCATGGATCAATCGCGAACGCCGATATCGAATCAAATATACGCACGTCATTTCTCCCATCCTATCTCATCGACAGGAGCCAATTGGTCTACTACCTAATAATACTTCTAATAGCCTTTGTTCATGGATGCCATGTCAATCTCTAGGGCTTATTGTGCATTACTATCCGAATTTGTCTCGTTGCAGCAAGTCGCAAGCATGTACCAGGCCAGCTCCTAACCAGGTAAACGGTGAGCAACAAAAAGAAAAACAAACGAGAGCTTAACGGTGTTGTAGCGGCGTGGTACATGTAGTAGGTATTGGCGGTCTGTCAGATCTGTTATAAGCAGGGGAAGCCCAGACTGGTGCTGGTACACGCTGATATATGGTTTAGATGCAGTCTAATACAACAAGTACATTAATTGAATGGCTGTAAACGATGCCTCCACTCGGATCGGCTCATCTACGCGTTTGCGGATCTTGTTGTCGATCTTCTCGAGCTACTTCAACGCATTACAGAGCCATATACATCATCTGAGTGTTGGCAGCCGCGCTGACATAACCTTCAACCCGGCTCCGCGTTTCTCTCCATGGGCATCACGACTGAGACAAGAACTCTACACATGCGCCTCATTAGGTCAGCGGCATCGAACGACCAAGGAAATCCTACGGAGTTGTTCACCTACTTCGCACGGTCCCTATTCCGTGCTGAAAGCTTTACAAATAACCGCGAGCCGTGGCCACTGCCTCGTATGAATCCCTGCTTATGTCGATCAGAACCAGCTCTTTTTTCTTTTAAAAGTAAAAAAAAAAAAAACACGCAGAAAAGAAAATAAAAATCGATATCTTCATGCAGTTCATCAAGCCAGGGGAGACCTAGAGAGCTAATTATGCATTCCATCTACACAGGAACTCAAGTTGACTAATCGCAATTCTACTTACCTGCTGGGTAGCATCGATGACGAAGAGTGACTCGGTGAGCCGCATATGCACACGTATGTAGTGTATGAATATCAAAAAGCCGAGAGTTCTGCAAGCACAACTCGTCGTTATATCGGGACATCATTCGTGGCTGCGACTCACTTACATGGATGGTATTATAGTCTAACTCTGCACCAATACTTGATCAGTACTAGGTATTTGATTCACGCAACTGCATACAGAGATACCTGGCTGCTGCTCGGTGTTTTTGTCACTTCTATATTTATGAATCGATAGTGCGGTTTGGCCGGAAGATGAACCGCCCAGCGAATCTCATGATCGGATCGCCAACTATCACCGCAGAGGGACCTACAAAAGAAAGGACGCCGGCTGGGGTTACAGGGGCGGGCCAGCTGACCGGCCTTTCTCCCCGTAGAAACTCACACGACCTCGTGGCGAGTGGTCCTGATAAGTCTGGGGCATGGCGCATATCCCCCATACCTATTTCAACGGTGGTCCCGCACCGGTGAGACCTAGCACAGGCGCACTAACTCTACCCGTGTGACGGTGACGGCGACCCAAAACAAATACCAAACCCAGGTGAATGTCACGCTATGTACACTGCATATACTAATAATGTCCAGGGATCCGTTACCGTGACCGTGGGATATATAGTGCCATGTATAAAGATCTACCGGTAACTTTTCCCCTGCCGCCGCCGGGCTGACAACTGACCCTACATATTACGTAGGATGTGTGAACCTGCCAGATCTAGATACGCTTGCAGATTCAACCCTGGCAGATGAGGAATGTACAGCCGAAAACGAGGGTCTGGTATAGGTATGTGCAACGGATGTATTTATTTTTTGCCTAGATTCAGATCTTACTGTAGAATATCCATCGAAGAAGCCACTCTCGCCGCCATTAAACGCCTCAACTCTGGACCCCACAGAAAAACCCTGCCACTATCAGGGGTATCAATGCCCCAAGCTATAGAAGAGCCTTCGTAGCAAGTTGCTTTCGAATCGCAAGGGCAAGCGTAACGCCTCGGTATTACCTAGTACTTTTGGTTTCTTCTCGAAGTGTACGAAGCCGCTTCAGACGCCGTCTGAATGGATCTCCGTTCTATATAGGGGTATATCAGAACTAGGCAAGAGGAACATTCGTGATACCTGCGTCATAGGTATCATGTACAATTAAGTAGATGCTGGCCGAAGCGCTGATGCCCTACCCCTCGGCGACGAGAGACACCGTTCTTAGTCCTCCTGGGGTGACAAGAAAACACCTTTTCAGTTGCGGCCGTGCGGTTCGCATCAGATTGACTCCAAGATATTCAAACCCGCCAAAGCCGGCGATGACCGTGAAGCGTAAGCGTGTGAACGCCATTTTATTATTAACAATGCGTCCTAACATCTACAGGATCCGTTACCTTACTTAGCAATGCTTGTATCATTGTCAAAATCCAAGCCCACTCCGGCCAAGTTCGATGGGGTATCTTAAGCTATGGGGTAGCGATCTCTTAGTAGCCGTGCCATTGAAGCCGACGTACTCGTTCACGCTCGGGGGCAGGTCTTTGACGGCCGTACCCCACGAGCTTTCGTTCTTGCCTAGCGTCAGAACAAGCTCCTTGCCTTCAGTGAAGAAGCTGTGGTTGATCCAGTTCTTAGTATACGGCTCGCCGTTGAGGGTAGCGCTCTGGATATAAATCGCCGCGTACGTGGGATCGAAGTTAACGGTCCGAACAGTCGCAGTCTTGCCTGTTATAGGGCTAGTGATATTGACACTCTCGAAGAATGGAGGGGTGATGAGATAAACGTCTTGTCCCGGGTTCGGGAAAAGCCCCATCATGGAGAAGGCAACAAAGGATCCCATCGCGCCGCTGTCATCATTGCCAGGAAGTCCTTCGGGCGTGGTGTCAAAGAACTTGGGAATATAGAAATGACTGCGCTTAGCTGACAACGCGGGCCGTCCAGCATAATGATATTGGAATACGGTCAGGAAAGCGGGCTCATTTCCAATATAGGTAATGTCACTGTCGTGAAGGTAGTCGAGCCGTTTCACGAAATTGCTAGGACCACCATACAACGTAACGAGAGAAGCCTGGTCATGAGGTACGTAAAAGCCATATTCCCAAATACTGCTTTCGAATGTCTCAGCTCCCGTGTTTTGCAATGAGCAGACGGACCCGGTGTTGTCAATATTGCTGCATTTGAGCGGATTTTGAACGCCCCAAGTTCCGTTGATGTATTTTGGCTGCCGAGAGGGTTAGCGATTGCCATCTTGAGTGTAACATGTGAGTGTTAAGCTTCCAAGACACGAATTTAGCCCGGAAGGAAGCTTTTAGGGGAATGGAACTTTTGTACTGTAAAGGTCGCCAAAGCAAGAAGAAAATAACCCTGAGAATCACTCACTTGGAAGAAGCCAACGAAGCCAGTATCGGCACCCGAAAATAAGTTCGACGTTTGGTTTTCTTTGAATAGGTTTCTCCAGTTGTCGCTTAAGTCGAGGTACTTCTCTGCGTCGGTGGTCTTGTTCATCGCCTTAGCCATCTGTGCTATGGTAAAGTCATTATAACTGTATTCCAGTGTTCTCGAGAGACTGCGTGTTAAAGTCCCAAAGCCCTTATAGTCGAAGTCTTGGACTGGAATGTAACCAAGTGTTTTCCAGCTGTCAATGCCACCTCGGCCGTGGCAGCACCAGTCAAAGGGCTCGACCTCTGCGTCTTTCACCACTGCTTCATACCCAACGTCCCACTACGTAGAGTAAGTACCAGGCTTCCATATATTAAGGTTCACTACTTACATCAATGCCGCCCGTTAAGCCCTTCAAATAACCATCCGCGAGGATGACGTCGGCATTAGATCCACCCTGAAATTGTTAGTGCGCGAGAATCAGACACTGCTAAAGGGTTAGCTACCTGTGTGTATCCCTTTGACAAGCTCATATGGCAGTCAGGCAACCAGCCCTCGTGCCTGTACGTGTCGATCAAAGAGCGAATCATCTGTTCAACCGAAGAAGGATCAAGGACAGTTAAAAATGGGATCTGAGACCGGAAACTATCCCATAGGCTATTCCCCTTCAGTAAGTTATACCATCTCCAGAGCGTACAGGCAGACAATACTTACCAGTAGAACGAATCGAAGTATGGCTCTCCAGTTTTCCAGTTCGGGTTTTCACCTGTATAATTCTGAGGATTTACCATAGTTCTGTAAATTCCACTGTAAAGATTCTTGATTTGGTCTGGATCAACCCCTCCGCCGGTCGATACAACAATAGGGCTAAGCTTCTCCCGCCAGGCATCAGTAGCAGCTGATTCAACTGCGTCGAAGTCAAAACTTGGGATTTCTGTCTCCGCGTTGGAGCAAGCCTGATCCGAGCTAATAAAACTCAAGCCGACACGTGCGATGACGGGGTCTTGAGGAGACTCGAATCTGACAAATGCACCTCCGGGGAGCGGATACCCATTTATGGACCGCGAAATTGTCAAGTTCTTGACATCTGTACTTGCCCGACTATCGACGAAAACGCCGTTGTCCAAGATCTTCGATCCCGAAAAATCGGTACAGAAATAGGAGAGATACTGTCCCTGCGCAAAGCTAGACACGAAAAGGGCTTGTCCCTTGATTCTCCCAGTTTTGGGATCAACGGATACGCTGGCGTTATCCTGGCGGGAGTTGTGAAGGTCGCTCAAGTCTTGTAGGAGAAGAGGGTGAGCGCCATTTGTGGCGGTTGGAAAGGTGAAGCGAAATAAAGCAGTGCGTTGGGAAGTTGTCATCTCTGCCTTGATACCAGTGTTCATGGTGACGGAGAAGAAACCGGGGCGTGCTACCACGTTTGTAGGATCAAAGGACCCATAAGCTATGCGCGTCTTCTTGGGGTAGACACATAGGTTGATGTCATCACCTGGGCAAGCGGCATAGGGGAACAAGGGGAAGTTTCCAAGGGATGGGTCGCCGCCTGTGCCGGAGTCGTGCAGGGCCGAGAAGCCAATGATCGGAGTGCCGTCGAGGGTGAAGCCGCCTTGATTACTTCCGGAGTTGGTATCAGCAACGGCCTTGGCAAGACCGTAAGGAAGGGTGGCACCAGCAAACACGTTCCCCCCATTCCGGGTCCCGATCAGCTGATCGACATACTGGAGAGGGTCGAAGTCAGCGGCACCGGCTCTCAAGATCGCTGGGGCGACCAAGAGGAGAGAAATGAGGCGGCGATGAAATGAGGGCATGGTGAGGACATCCAATCGGCTGATGGATGGAAGAAACGAACGACAAGGGGATCAGCACCCGACAGATGTACGACTCTATTATATAGAGGGCCTAATGATCCATACCGATAACCATGGTTACAGCAGACACATTCCGGCTCGCGGGATGTCTCGATCTGGTGGAGACGCGTACTGAGACGAGGATGGTAGGCAGTAGACCGTACACCTCCGCACGCTGTGTACTGTACCGTACGAGGCGGGTATGTATGTGCTGAACATGCAGTAGCACTAGGCAGATAGTGCAGTGTAGATGAGGAGTCCCTGTCGATCATGATAAGCTGCAGCAGCGAAGTCATGTCGTCCCATCGAGGAGCTGGCCGGGGAGGGAACAGGGTGACATTCATGGTCTTGGTTCCGCCGCGACCAACCTTTCCGAGAGTTGTGCCTGGGCATGGGCAGTGTCATGGGCATCTTGGATCGACGAACCTTCCGTTCCTGGCGAACGCTTCTCTCGTCCTGCGAAGCTGGGAAGCTGTGGACATCGAGGCCAGCACCAGGTGGGAAGAGAGAAGCAAGAGAAAGTGCTTGGTTTAACGTTGCATTCGGCAAGACTTTGGCCGTACTCCACGGCTTCTCTTCTTCTACACCTCACTATTCGATAGTATAACCGACCTTGAGCATCTGGGATGCGATGCTGTCTGCTTCCAAAGTCGACTTGCGAGGTCTTTTCCTCTCATATGAAAGGTCGAATGAACACTTAAGTTGTTGGTTATATCTTCCAGGATAACTCGCTCCATGGTTCATGGGCTATCTACAGTGGACGTGTTAGTGGAATGCGGAGCATAAGAGGCCAAAGAGTCCAATCCCTGTAAGCTCGGTAGTTGGGTGCCTATTACGGCGCTGTATCACCCCAAGCCCAGTCACCTGGCCAGGCCCTACATATAAGACGGTGAACCCCTGACCAACAGCGCTAGATAGATACTTACTTAGGTGGTGCGGTGCGGCAGTCAGTACACCGCACTACTGCATAGTAGACCTGGCAGTGGCCCCAGCGTACAGCTACCTATATGTACCTAGGTAGTTCATGGTAGCATCGAATTCCGTCTGGGCAGGGATAATCTGCGCCAAAAGAATGACGCTGGCGAGAATGGCATTGTCATTGGCTTTGGGTTGTCATCCGTTACCTGTGTTCCTGCATAAGTGCGCGCACAACGAGGGGCACCTCTCTGCACTGCCTGGCCGGTCTGGAGGAGAAGAAGCTTATCCGTGAGAAGCAGGTCATTCACTCGGCATGCGTCAGGATAGATACTTAGGTAAGTAGATGGATGAGCAAATAAATCAATCATGCTTGAAGATTAACGTTACCTAGAATGTTGTGTGTCCTGCTCGGCCTCTGCAGACAGATAGTAGTAGGTGGATAGAATGCGCCCGAACTCTTGTTGGTGGACAGTGTTGGCATTCCTATGACATGTGCCTCCGACACAGCGTCAAGTCTGTTATAGTATCTACTGTTATAGTATCTACTGTTATACCAGCATGTCGGTAAAGCCAACCCCGACGGCATTCTTCAGAGCGCCTGTCTACTTCGTACCTACTAAGTAAGTACTTAAGGTACTTCCAACCGCATCTCTTGCGCTGTACTCTCTGTACTCACTGTACCCACTGTACTCATCTCACAGCACTCACAGCACTCAACACTTAACACTTCTGCTTCTACAAAATACTCAAACGTCATGATCGTAGAATCCTCAATATGCTCTACGAACAAGTACCCTAGCCATCATGTTCTCCCGATTTGTGGCCACAATATATTCCCTGTAATAACCAATACTTACTGCTATAAGACAGTCAGCCAGCCACGCACACGCCACCAGCGCCAAACCGCACGGCAAACAAATCACAGCTTCGCACCACGTACCTCTTCCGGCGACTTGATCTCGACAAGCAGCTTGCCGGTGTTGTTGCCCTCGAAGAGGTCCCGGATCGCGTATTCGGCCTTCTCGATGCCGCCCTTGACGACCGTCTCGCGGCGCTTGAGCTTGCCCTCGGCCAGCCACTCGCCGAGCTCCTTGCGCGCGCGCGGGAAGTCGTCGGTGAAGTCGAAGACGATGAAGCCCTCCATGCGGATGCGCTGGGCGATGACGTGCGCCAGGTTGCGGATGCCCTTGCTCTCCTTCTGGGGCTCGTTGTACGCCGAGATGGCGCCGCACATGACGAAGCGCGCGTGCATCTTGGCCCGGTCGAGCGCCGTCTCGAGGATCTCGCCGCCCACGTTGTCCCAGTACACGTCGACGTAGTCGGGCGTCGCCGCCGCGAAGTCCTTCCGGAACGTCTTGCTCTTGTAGTTCAGCGCCACGTCGAAGCCCAGGTCCTGCGTCAGCCACGCGCACTTGTCGTCCGACCCCGCGATCCCGACGACTCGGCATCCGCGCAGCTTCGCGATCTGGCCCACCACAGAACCCGTCGCGCCCGCCGCGCCCGACACGACGACCGTCTCGCCGGCCTTCGGCTTTCCGATCTTGTCGAGACCCGTCCAGGCCGTCATGCCGGTCATTCCTGCGAGAAATCCCGAGTCAGTGTCTCGCTCGTCATATGAAACATTCTCCGTGGTCGAATCGACGATGCCCGATGACATGAGCCTCCCCCGATATCTAGAACCGCGCAAACTGCGTCCCAGCATCGCAACCCCCGAAGAGAATACAACATAGATGAGCGCAGGGTCAGATAACAGCACGTACCCAAAACACCCAGGAGATCGGTGATCTGACCACCCTTGGGAACCTCGAGCTTCTGAAACTCCTTCTCGCCTGCAACCGCGACCTCGGTCCAACCGATACTCGCGTTGACGATATCGCCCTCCTTGACATTCGGGTTCTTGCTAGCGAGCACGCGGGAGAGGGTAATGCCACGCATAGTCTGGCCGATTCCGACAGGCGGTAAGTACGAGCGTGCGTCTAAAAACCGAGGTAACCAATTAGTCCAAAAAAAAAATCTTTTTTCTTCTTCTACACGCCATCATTGCCATCGCGAAAACACAGCCGCTCTCGCAGGATTCGCGAAGTAGTCTGACTAAGAGACAGATGGATGGATAGATGAGGTAAGTAACACACCATTCACCCAACCCCGCATGGCCGGGTCGAGGGACAGATACAGCGCCTCCACGAGGATCTGGCCATCCTTCAGATCGTCAGCCGTAGGGGCAGGTGCCTTCTCAAGTCTGAAGGTCTGGCCGGGGACGAAATGCGTCTTGGGTCGCTCGGCGAGGACGAATGTCTTGTTTTCGCGCGCCATGCTTGCTCTCTGTCTTTCTCTTTATGTGGACGAAAGGTGGGGTTATGCAAGGAGATATACCAAGAAGCCTATTGCCCAAAATTAAATAAACAAAAGGTTTGGTAATGATTCAATAAGTAGCAGTAGAATATGCAGGTAGCAACACACGAGGATGGGATGAGGATCTCGACGCTATATATACGTCATGACTCTAGGTCTTGACCTCGCAAAAGAAAGGAAAAAAAAAAAAAAAGGTTCAATCTATCTAGGTAGTATTTCCCGGCGGCCCCATCAGAGCTAGCATCACAGGGATACACACATACGAGATCTAACCATCCGGTCCCAGCCCAGACAAAAGAACGTGATTAATAATAATAGGTAGGTACTTACGCACGCATAGGCAAGTAGGCAGGTATCGCCCAATTCCGCGCCCTGAAATCCGCATCTCCAGTTCTCCCTCCCTCCCTACCTACCTACCTACACCAGTACAGGTACTTAGAATAGCAAAAAACCAAGCCATACCTCGGCGCGGAAGCGGATGCGAGCATGCACAGCCAATAGGCACAACACACTGCCTCGACTAGGTAGGCACTTGCTTACCTGTTTACCTCCACGCTATTTTCCTACCTCGGCACGGACTACGTGGGGCCCCACTCCGGGGGGGAATCGCACCAGCGCGCGCGGGAGGTCTTACTCGAACGAGTTGGCGGCTCCGGCGAGACGCACAGCGCGCGCGCGACAAGGTACGCATAGGTATCAATCTCTCCGGGCGCTGCCTACTCATTCATATTCCACCCTGCGTTTAGTGGACGCGGCCAGCCACGACCATCTAGTGTAATGCCCCACCGCGTTGCGAGCTGCTGGAACCCGCCGCATTTATAAGCAGGAAAGATGTGGCCGATGCGAGCTGGTAGGCTAGCGACGGAGTGATAGATGTGCCGAATAGGTAACACCCTCGGCTTCCCTTTTTGTTTTTCTTGGGTTCAATGACCGATTACGTGGTATATCCAGAAGAATTCATAGGAATCAATGACGTAAACGGTTTTTTGTGTTCGGCAAAGAGAAGGGCTCATACAATCACATCACATGGCATCATTAATCGGTTGAACAGTCTTTGCGAAAGTGTATATTCCATACACTCACTCTAGCTATAAAAGTATATAGCAATGTAAACCAATGCGAGGCAAAGAATGCAGATGGATTCGTCTGCACCGAGGTCGGCATAATCCAGCGCAGCTCGTCAACGTAATCGTCATGGACTACGATCTCATCCCGAAGACAATATGCGACATGGATCGACGAGTACCAGAAAGGCTCACCCGCCCAACCAACTCCAACGTACTGTCCGGGTCGGTGACAATCGCATCTACAAAAACATGTAGAACTGCTCTACCGTGTCGCTTCTTTTAGACATGATAGCAACACAAAGCTCGTTGCGACACGGAAATGAAAAGCGATCCAAATGTCTGCCAAGTCCACTGAAGGATTCCACTCGGTTCTCGCCAAATGCGTGCTAGTAATCACAAGACTTCTCATCGTTCCGCTGTCGATATATTAGCGAGCAGGAATGCTTGAAACCTGGCTGGCATTCGTGTCACTGCTCTGGTCGTCAAATTCATCCTGTTGGAGATCTTGCGGCTTGAAACGTCGACCACTAAAGCGAATAAGGCGCCGGCGCCGGTGTCGACGAATTTTGGCTTCAGGTTCAGAGTCCTCCACCTCGCGCTCCTTGTCGCCAACACTCAGGTCAACGCTGCTACGGCGATGTCCATGCGATACCTCCGCCTCTGCTTCTTCTGCCGCCTCCTCACCTGCCGTGTCAAGCTGGTCACGAATAGCCTTCTCCATTTCACCATTCTCCTCTTCCACCTCATCGTCACTAGCCTTGCCAATGAAGGCCGCACTTTTAGGTGTTGCGTTAGACTTCCGACCTTTCTTGATTCTGTACTCAATCTCACGATATTCAACATCATAGTCGAGATTGCTAGTCTCGTCATCAGGGTATTCGAGCTTGTGGGTTTGTTGGAACTTCTGCATAAGAAGCGTGCATGTCTCCTTCACATTCATGCTCTGCCAATTGGGCAGCGTTCTTCGAAGCCGGAACCAGACCACCATCAGAGGGGGTCGAGTCCATTGACCCCCTAGCTCGTTACGCAGTTTAAGCCACGGAATGCGGCTATCAG
Source organism: Ustulina deusta (assembly GCA_023159155.1). Classification (NCBI taxonomy): domain Eukaryota; kingdom Fungi; phylum Ascomycota; class Sordariomycetes; order Xylariales; family Xylariaceae; genus Ustulina; species Ustulina deusta. Next base: position 401,969 of record JAJNNX010000028.1, on the reverse strand, counting down.
CTTTGGCGCGAGTTTTGAGGATTTCCTTAATGACGAGGGAGCGGTTGCGGTAAGACATGGTCGTTGCCGTCTCGCGAGCCTGCTGTATGATCTCCTCAATAGGAACCTCCTCTCCATCTAGGCCACCACCGGCGAGTTGCGGCTTCATCGCCTTCCATTTGGAAATGCATTGTAGGCGGCTGCGTGTTCTGTCCATGCCCTGACTCACCAGTTGCCAGTTGATATCTTCCTCAACTGGTCGACTGTCGTCTAGACCTCGATTCGCTCGCTGTTGACTTATCTCTTCAATGGCTTGTTCAACAATGGCGACAAGCTTGTCTACCTCATCCTGACTCCATGTGTCCTTTCTCAGCTTGTCTCCGCAGATGATATAGTTTCGGATACGATCTCGGATATCTTCAGGGTGGCGATTGATGAATTGACCGATCAAAGCGTATTTGTTTCCGTACTGTTCGTACATCTGTTTGAGTTCGTGGTCTTGCTCCGGGGTCCACGTCCCACGTGCTACAAAGTTGTGGAACCTGCGTCGAGTCTGGTTGATAATTTTCTGTCGACTTCGACCAGGGCAGGTTGCCACGATGCATTCCCACAACTCACCAGCCCTGGATTCTTTGGGGTTACCGTGAATCAGCTCATTGACTCGGAGTTGAGTCATGTCATTCTGGTCCCTAAACCGGTCGATAGCCTGGGTGAGATTTCGTATCTCAAATTCACTGAAAGCTCCAGATAATGTAACAGGAGTCTTGGGAGTTCGCAGACGTACCACGCTCTCGGTTGGTGGCGTCATAGCACCATTAGCATCCGAATATGGACTATCCTTGAGCATACTTGTGATCTTGGGCTGCCTGGCTTTGCCATTGGCAGTGGATGGACCGGCTTGGGCCTCATCCTCGGAGACAGCTATTTGCTTGCCTTTGTCTTTGTCATTCCTGCGTGACAGTGCGGCAGTGGATGGCGATTGAGAGGTAATGTCCTGTTCAATATCATCTACCATACGACTGAAAAAGTCTGGTTTAGCCACACGCTTCCGTCCAGTGCTAGTTTTATTGCTTGCACGGTGCTTAGTACGCTTCGTACTAGTCTCGCCTACACTGCTTGGATATGGCACAGAGGACGGCACTTCAACATCATAAGCTGAACCGTCGACATCGTCTGGTGCAATCGCTCCATTGATTCCTGCGCCATTCTGCTCCTCATGATCGGCCACTTCACCTTCCATGACACCGCCAACGAGCTCGCCATTTTGGGTATCATGAGTTGGCTCCCTTGAAGCTTCCACAGAAGCGCTGGTTGTGATAATATGGCTTGTGGATCGTGCTTCTGAGGCCGTGCTCCCGGCGCCATCGTCGTCATTCTCACCTGTGTAGTCATGGTCAATGTTGTCATCTCGGTACACTTCCTCCACCTCACTGTCGGCCTCGCTCTCAACGGCTCCATTTTCGATCAGATCGCTTTCAATCCGAGTATCGACGTCCATAACTTCTACAGGTTCCTCATGCACCGGTCCGCTGTCAATAGCTGGCTCCAACTCAGTAACTTCATGATGGGATTTTCTCTTGCGACCGGAATAGAGCTGCTCAGCCAGGTCATTAAAGTCAATCTCGTCGTTGTTGGATGCTTCCGGCTCCTCAATAGCATCATCATGAGCCTGCTTGTTAAATTCTACCGGAATATTAGCTGTGCCGCTATGGGATTTCTTATGCTTCTTTGAAATTTGCTCAGGTTCATTTTCGGCTTGAGTCTGAGACTTCCTCCTGCGCTTCTTCGATGCAATATTCTGGGGTTCGGCAAGTTCTACGACGTGAGCTTCGGGTTCTTCCTCCTCCTCTTGCTCACGTTTCGCAGCAACGAAACGTTCTTGGGATAGCCAGATTTCGCGAAATCGGCTTTCTTCCTGGCTAGGTTCCTGGGTAGGTTCCGGAGCAGAGCTAGCTTCTGCCTGGCGTTTCGCAAGCTTCGCTGCACGTTTGCTCTCTTTCTTCTCCTTCTTGTGCTGACTCCGTGCCTGGGCGCTGCTGGCAGAGATGATATCAATGGCCACGTCGACATCGCCAATCACTTCATGTTGGTTCTGTTCGCTGTCATAGCTGAGGTCGATTGAGGAGTGCGGAATCGGAGGCTGGTGATCTTCGTTGGTGTGGGAAGCGGAGCTCCGTCGCTTCTTATGCCGTCTCTTCTTTTTAGAGAGGTGTGGGGAGTTTTCACGGCTGTTGGATTCGACAGCGAGATCCACAGATGAACCGAACGCAGACGAAGGCTGGGATGGAGAAGAGTTGGACATTTTGAGTCTTGGAATGGGGGTTGGAGGTTGGGATGTGCGGAGGCGCGAAGCAGGTGAACTTGAGTACTTGATCTCGTTGGGACGTTGGGGCGGGATGAAAGCTGGGTTGATGGAGCTATTGATTTGGCTTGAAAAGACTAAGCCGTCACTGGGAGGGTGGTCATTTGGCAATTGTTCTTGCTCGGGGGTGTCGTTTCTCGGCTCGCAGCCCTCCTCCTCCGAAGGTTGGCTCGCAATCTGCCCCATCAGGCTTCAAAGCATGACTGCTAGTGCCGTAGGACCTCGTGGCGTCAATGTGCAATTGGGACTAGCAGAGGCCCTGGTTCGGTAATGGATATCTGTGCCTGTCAGTGAGAGTGTCGGCACAGCGGGGTGTGACTATATGCACAATTGCGATGGAGACGTGCCTTGCCGCAACATACAATAGCTGACGAGAACAAGAGTGAGGATGATGGTCTGGGTCAATCAAACGTTGATGTGCGCGCCAGGTAGTGCAACCCAAAAAGGAGATGTCGCAAAGGATGGCTATGGAGACGGAGATGGGATGATTAGGGTTTCCGGGTGATACAGGAGCGGTAACGCTGGATATGGCTGTCGCATGGGGATGAGGAGATGATGGTCTGCACGGTTGCGCGGAGAACAAGGATGTGGGGAGGTAGGTGAGGTAAGGATGAGGGGATGCCGCCTAGGTCGCAATTGGGTGGCAGTGGCTGCAGGCGTTGTGGTAGCAGTAGTAGTGGCGGCGGTAGTGATAAAGGAAATGGTAGAAGAGTAGAAGAGGCGGCGGTGGTGGTGCGTGATGGTCACTCAGATGGACAGTCAGTCTGAATACTGGGATGGTAGATGGCGGATATGAATGAGGTGAAGCGCATGGCGTTATCGCAATCAAGAACTTGGAAAGAAATAAGGGGCCTTACCTCTTGGGCGAGGCGTTTATATGTGTTGCAGATCGCTAGGTTATACCTCGGAGGCCATGCTGTTCGGAATAGAAGAGTTCGGCTGCCAAAGTCAAAAAAAGAGGTGAATGGCGAGAATTAGTCTCAGCTGGTTCACAGCGCGAACACGAAGATGGAGGATGAGGTTAGCTCAGAGTCTTGTATGTGCATGTATATATACCGTCGCTTGACAACCAAAGATGGGTGTGAGCGCTATGAACAGGAAAGCTTGATTGGCCAAAATATTAGCAGGGGAATCGTGAAATCCGGTGTTGCGAGCGCCAGCCTACCTGATCATCGAGGTACCGGTACTTGCAATATGCCTAGCCATGCATCTCAAAATACATCATACATGTACTTAGGTACTTACCTGGGTACCTACATTAGGTTGTGTGTGTTGAGGTAGTTTTTTTTGGGGACTTGTGCCCTTGTTTATTAACCCTTATACTCGTGTGGGTAGCTCACACTACCTGGTTGTTCCGGGTAACGCCTACCAGGCTTAGCCTGAGAGTACCTATTATTTGCTTTTTTGCCCATTTTTTTGGTGGTTTCATCATTGTACCGCCTAATCACACATTCCATTCTAAGCACTCAGTAACCAAGTGTGTTTCATCACCCACTACTGCCTACTGCTAGGTACTCAGGATATCCATGAGTCTAACACAACTTGTGCAAAGCCGCAACAAGGTGTTACTAACTGTGCAAAGTTATTGATATTCATTGTTCCTTGTTTACAACTACTACTTTCCAATCTATAAGTTAGTATAAAAGATGTGGGCAGGCATTCATTCATAGTCCGTCAAGAGAGGGAACCTCAGCCTTGATACAACTTGGATCTATGTATACCTATAGGTACTCAATTGCTAGTCTAGATCATGACTAAGTCCTAAAAGTCGCACGAAAAGGCGAATGGTACTTGATTGGGTGTGTAGGTAGTTCTGAACGCCAACCACGTACCTTGTTCTATTCACACACATGATACCATTAGGTCTATTGTTCTACTTAAGCCTTCCGCTCCCAAATAGTCTGTCCATTGTGGTATCGCGTGAAGATCCCCCTATTCACCTAGGCTGTTCACATGAGGAACTAGACCATGATCTCAGTATTCCAATATCTAACCTACTGCAAAGAGCTTGGTCTATTGCCGGAGTTTGCTTGCATGCTCTGTTTAAGTGTGTCTTCCCCTGCATATACAACTAGACAGAACATATTCAATGGCAGCCCTGAACAAAGAGCGTCCTTTCATGTGCTGGAATAGAAACTAATTGCACTTGCGACAGCTGTCGGCCCTGCTGGGCTATCGCCTCCCAGTCATGATGTTGTAATATTGTCACATACTATTATCGATATCTCAGTATCAGCATAGGTGACCTCAAGGAGAAGAGGAGTTGTAACCGAGAAGCTGGGAGCTGGAAGCGATAATTGCACAAATATCGTCTACTCATACAACAGAATTTTCCAGAGAGGGGTGAGAAATGTATCATAGACATGTACTTAGGTGAAGCTTGATACTATTAGTCTGCATAAATAGGTACTTACCAATAAAGCCACCAACCTACTGCGTATGTCTTTGTGACCCCTAGACTCCAGACCGCTCGACTTGAAATTCCCGTCCGTGCCGAGTGTGTGACCCAGACACGAAAATAGACAGTGACAACAACCGACTCGTTTCTCCCGACTAGCTCGCACTGGAAGCTGGGATAAAAGACAGAGAGGAATCAGATATGTTCAGATCACATATATTGCATATACACACATCGGGTAGATGAGGAACCCCAGCCACGGGGATGACGAAGTCGAAAAAGCGAAAACCCTAGCACCACCACTGCCGCTCGGGCTCGTTCCCTCGCCCCGACGACTCAACAGCTGCTGGCGCCATTTCCCGTGAAATTGCCCTCCTTGTACATGCCCGCCGCATCATCGAGGCACTCCGCTACACAAATCAAAAGTCAGCGCACCGAAGCCAGAAACACGATCAAGGGGCCGACGTACCGACGGTGACGATCTGCAGATTATTAGTCCTGGCCCACTCGATCAGCCAGTTGGTGAGGGTGGTGACGGTGGACTGGTACGTCTCGTGCATGAGGGGGATGTGTCCCTGGCCGGCGGCGCCGGCGCGCTGGAACAGCTGCTCGCTCTGGGCGGGGGCCTGGTTGTTCCAGTCGCCCGTGTCGATGTCGTCGTTGATGACGGTGTAGTTCATCTGCTTCATGACGGCGAGGAACTGGCCGCCCGTCTCGAGGTACGGCGGCCGCACGTACGCCGGCTTGCGCCCGAAGATGTTCACCGTGGCCTGCTCCACCTTCTCCATCTCGGCTTGGATCGCCGCGGCGCTCATCGAGGCCATGTGTGGGTGTGTCCTGTTGGGACGAGAGAGAGAGAGATAGGGCCGTTAGCGCGCCTGTGTTTTTACTACTATCGCATCTTCCATGCCGTTGTTTTGGTATTGAGACTTTCTTCTGACGCTTTCCCGTAACTGCTTCCCCCCCCCCCCCCCCCCCCCTTTCTCAATGATAGACACTCACCACGTGTGGCTAGCAACCTGGTCTATACCGCAAGAGTCAGCAAACTGTACAAGCCCAGCACTAATAAAAGAACCAGGAGAACCACATACGGCCGGTGTCAAAAGCCTTCTTCACAGCAGCGCGTTGATTATAGATACAGCCATACAGCGTGCCAGAGAAGAAGAAGGTCCCCTTGACGCCCGCGGCGTTCAGCGTGTCGACGAGGGAGGAGGTATACTGGTACGGGCCATCATCGTACGCCAGCGCGAGCACGCCCGACTTGGAGCACCTCGTGATGACGCTGCCGGCGACGTGCGTGCGCTTCATGACATCGACGGGGCTCGGGACAGCGCGCGCCGAGACGCCAGCCACGAGGGCCAACGCAGTGACAGCATAGGCGAAGAGCATCTTGAGCAGATCGTGCAACGGTATCCTCGGGACGATCGATTGGAGTTGGGGCGGGTTTACGATGGTGTCTTGGCTCTGGCTGATGAATATATATGTATATGTATATATATACTTCCAGCATACCCCCAGCTACCCCGGCGGCGAACTCCGTTTTATAAACCCCCCGAGGATGAAAGACCGCTCGCTTCCCGCCTGGACACGTATCTATGGAGTAGTATAGGTTTTGGCTATGCCCACGTTATATTTCACGGAGATTGCTTGCGTCTCGCCTATGCTCGCAACCCCTTTTCCGCAGACACGCTGGTCTTAGGCAAGATCTACGGCATAGCAGGCGGCTCGCACGTTATGGGGAGGAAGAGAGAGTGTATGAGGTTTCTGCTTTCCACGAGCCCGGCTTGGCGGAAGGGAGACGTGATGTGTCTGCTTGCGCCAGGTTACTTACTTGCCTAGTTCCTGCGTATGAGTGTCAGAGTCCTCAGGGCTGGGGATTTAGCCGGCAAGATCTCGTTTCCCAAAGCGGACCGGAGGAATAAGTGTAAACAGGGTCGCGTTCCTCGGCATCTTTACATTGCACTGTTGATATAGCTGGCTGCTTATGCCATCTATATCGCAAGTCGCAACTTTATTGTCTTTGGGAAATACGAGGACGTGTAGGGTCGAGAGGGGGGTATGGGATAATTTCGTGTCTGCAGGTCGTGCGATGATACAATGCATTTTCCTCACTTGGCAACACTCACGATCTTGCACGCCGGTAAATTATATGTACTCTATTTGATCAAATTGAATCTACTCCTAGTGACAGCTCTAGTATCCTATCTTGGATAGGTAGTCTGAAAGGTAGAAGTGTGTACTACAGTCGTCGTGGTGCTTGCTCTGATAATATCCACATTGCGCCTAGTTGGATGTGCATTATATGTCGTAGCATACCGGACGTAATATAATATTTCTATACTTCTATATGCATATTCGGCCAAAAAATAAACCGTTAATGACTAAAAGTCTTAATGCATTCCTCATCAGCTTGTGTTTTGCGTGTTGTCAGTAGGTAAGGGATTGCTCCAACGTGAACCACCCATCATCACGATAACCCAAAACCTTTGTCCAAAGCCTCCTGTCCCGGAATAGCCACACAACGCCATATAAAATCATGATGATACTGACGTAACGCAGCGTTACACTGCAATATTTTATATGGTTTTCAGCCCCCTCTTATTAAACGTCTAACATGCTCCTGATTTGTTGTGGAGGGGCAGTTATAGACACGCCACTGCCTGTGCTAGAGCTCCTGTGATAAGCGTCGGGCCTTCGGGTAGTTTGAGTCTGAGACTGTGACTCCCGACCTCTGTTATCAGCGGGAGGTGGAGGTGGATTGCTAACATTTGGGAAGAGAAGACTGGCGGCTACTTCGACGGTCCGCTCGTTCCTCCGCTGACCTGGCCGGCCGGAGGGAGTATAAGGGGGTGGGACCGTGTTGCTGGCGACGCTCGGTGATCTGTGTATCGAGCTCATTTCAAATGTGTTATTGGTTGTAGAAGCATCTTCTGGATTTTCGGCTCTCTGCTCAGCCATTTCTCGAACACGCCGGTGGCCTCCCACTTCTCGCACGTTACGGAAAATTTGATCACGCATGGCGTCACCAGTACTCACATCCCCTTTGAGTCGCCGCCACCAGGCCGGCCGTTTGGTTATGCCAAGCTCCTGGTCAAGCTGGGTGCCTCTTTCGCGTCGCTGGCGAATGAGATCTTTGTCCTCATTCGGTCGCAGGAATCCAGAGGCGCAGAGAATGATGACAAGGAGGAGAGCCGGAACGTAGCCCCCAACATACATGGCAACCAGGTTGGTGTTTTTGTCGAGAGGCGAATAATCGAATTCCCATGCAGCTAGTGCTTGATAAGCGACGACGACCAGGGAGAGTGGAATCATGAGTAAGAAGCGGAAAGGAACGTAGCGAATGAATCCAATGACTCTGTTTAGCCAACCGCGATTCCGAGCTTCGTAGTGCCGAACCGAGTGCCAGAGGGATACCATAATCGTCAGCCAGCTAATAAACAGAAAGAATGGCGCGATCTTAAAGCGGGCGTCAGTGGAGGCAGGTTTGCCCTTTGTGGCAGTCTGCTCAGGCGAACGCTGAAGTTCGACGGCACCCCAGTTTCTTGGAACGATGACGAAGAAGTCCTACCTCTGTTAGCGACTGATGCAAGGTTCGTTGGGAGAACAACTTACCAACCACCACCACAAATAGAAGAACAAGGGCAGAAAGAATTCAAATCTGCCTCTCCTATCCGTCTGCTTCAGCACAAATGGGTTGGGGTCGATGAATTGCCTCTCCATCCAACTGCCCCAATGACGGACCGCCTCCCACACCAAAGCTAAGGAGCCCATGTTCATCAAAAACCAGAAGAAGACGTTGAGCACGAGTGGCAGCTCTACCACGCGGTAGCGATCCACATCGACACCGGTGAAGAGGCCAATAAGTGCAGCGACGCAGACGAATATGGCCCAGTACCATTGCCATCGCCTGCCAATCGCGTAGAACCTCTTTTCCGCCGGGAGGTAAAGCTTTCCATGACGAGCGAGATTAAGCAAGATGAAAACCAAACATAGGCCGAATGCGACGGCGAAACCGATTCCAATGTTGGCGCGAGGACCGGTCGGCTGAGTGGCGAGGTAGCACCATGTGCTGTTGACTAATTCACGGCGTGTTAGCCCAGCGGCTCAGGAACGGAGCGGCAGGAATCAGACAGTACCGAAGGTTCCGTTGTTCAGCAGGAGAGGCGGCGTGTAAGGCTGGTTCACCAGATAGCACCGCGACCAATTGCTCAGGGTCCAGTTGCCCTCGTAGAGCGTGTAGTTCCAATGCTTCAGCGTCGTCAGATTGAAGTGAACGCCGCCGATGACAGTGTCGGTCGCATTGTCGCCGTCCGGCCAGAGGGGCAAATCGCGTGTGTAGATGTTGGCCATGGCGGAGAGATCAGAGGAATGCGGATTGCGGTCTTGTCGTTGCGCGGTGGTGCCGGTGTAGCATCAGTCTGCTGCTTGCGAGGGGAAGACTGACCCTTTGTTGACGGCGAGTCGCGGGCTTTCGATATGACGTGCCTACACCTACACCATGCCAGGTGATGGAGATAGCACGTACCTATATGGCGACAATGTAGGGGCAGGGCAATAATAATACTACCATATATGGACAGGCAAGCAACCGTCAACGTGCTCTCGAAAGCCCTCAAAACAAAACAAAAAAAGTCGCGCAAGAGGGAAGACCGGTCGGCATGGACCAGCGCCCAGGTATGTAGGAGGAAGGGTGTTTGAATGAATGGAATGAATTGCCGGTGCTACCGCGCTCAAGGCCGATCAAAGCGAAAGCGAAGCCAAGACCGGAGCTTCGGATGTCTGCGGATATCTTCCTGTTCGAAATTCACTCATTCGCTCCACACTGGCCCCAGTTATCTCTTTTAGGTGGGCCATTCATTCGTTGGCTGCTCACTGAAGCGTCCCGCGACGTCATGCCTACTCGATATTCCCCGGTTCTGCTTAGCCCCGCCGCCCTCCCGCCTTTCTGCCAAGCCTAAATGCCGCTACCAGCACCACTGCTAATACTAGTACCTAATACGGATCGGCGCCTGGATCTAGGTTATTTGATTGGCCGGGTTCGCAGGTACGTGGTACAGCGACCATCCAATTCCGCCCAGCATCGCATCTCATGCATGCGCCTTCTGGTGCCAGTCATTGAATTGATCTGGACCCGGTCAGTACCCGGTCTTCCGTAGCATACATACCTACTGTAGTGTACATACAGCCGGCCTTATGTTTACATGGACGACAATGTCGCCTACCATGACCTCTGGCATGCTGTGAGGAAAACGACACGGGTATCATGATTCAAAAATTGGCAAGCAACAATGTCCTTCAGCGAATCGAGTCATAGGCGAGACCAAAACAGCAACAAAGCGCTGCCGAGGCGGCTGCTGAGATGATCACACTAGACGACTATATACGGCTATTGGTTAAACGTCATCAGCATTAGGCTTGCAAGTACTTGTATTCGCCAAATATTGTTGGGTATACCGGATTGAAGTTTTGGATTATCGTGAATAGTGTTCGACAAGCTGGCCATTGTCGTCAATTGTATCTAGACTTGCCATCCCTCCCCTCACAACCTGGAATGTGGAATATGCTCTTCTCCCATGTCTCTCTCTCTCTCGTTGGCGCAAATTGTTGGAGGGAAACGATGTTGGTGTTACTTATTCCCGTGATCTCCGGGCGGGAATGGCACGTACGCGTAACAATGGGAAACCATTATTTGTGGCAAGTCTTAGTCAGTGACGTGAACCAATCCCAGTCCTGGACAGAAACAACCTCACCATGCTGTTGTTTTTCACTTTCAAATTTCATAGACTTCTATGTCTCACCTCGCAGAGCGATGGGCAGTCGACGTTTTTATTTTATTTTATTTTTATTTTTTTACCTCTTGTTAATTCAACCCGAATTTTATACAACTGCGGTCCTCCTGTCATGAGCCTCGATGTCGCGGCTGGAACGACTCCTTCAAGAGCTCCGGTTTCCTCTCGGCCAATTCCATCATCATCTGTCCAAAGACGGCGTTTCCCCAGCCGAACCTGCGAGAGTCGCGGACGTCAGTCTATATCCCACTTCCATGGCAGCAAGCACGATGGGCAAAGCACCGCAACGGGATGGATTAGTAGGTAGTGTAGGATCATGGACGAGCACTTACCACGACCTAGTCCACTGGCTCGCGTCGAAGCTATTGACGCTCTCGTGGATCAAGCCAAAGCCGTCCGTGCTCTGCAACACCTCCCAGATGGCGTTAATGATCTCGTCGTCGTCGTCCGACGTCATGGCCCGCATGATGGCCGCCATCGGCCACGCCGCGCCCGGCTTGATGTGCGGGCTTCCGACGGCGTTGATCACGGGGCCCTGACACCACCACGGATTGGACCTCGATAGCACGAACCTGCGCGTGTTCTGATACACCGTGTCGTTCGCCCCGAGGTACCCCAGCGACGGCGCGGACAGCAGGGACGGGATATTAGCATCGTCCATGAGATTCTGCCCGCCAAAGCCGTCGACCTCGTACGCGTAGATGCGCAGTCCGCTCGGCGCGTTCACGACGCCGAACCGCTCGATGCCGGCGCGGATGCCGGCCGCCATGTCGCGCATCTCGGCGGCGAGGCCCGCGGGGGCATTGGGCAGCCCGTCCATGATGCGCGCCGTGGCCGCGAGGTACCGCGACAGCATCATGTTGGCGGGGATCTGGAAGTCGTAGATGGCGGCGTCGTCGCTGGGGCGGAAGGGGGCGCGCACCATGCCCGTGTCGTTGACCGGGTAGCTCATGCCGTTGTTGCCCAGCGTGCCGAAGGCCGTCATCGTCTGCGACTGGAACGTGTACGCGGGCGGGATCCACTCGCCGTCGGGGCCGTACGTGGGCTTGCGCAGCGCCTCGGACGCCGCGAGGATCGACTGCACCGCGTAGATCCACTGGAACCGGCCGAAGAAGGCCGCGTCGCCCGTCGAGGCGTAGTAGTCGTGCGACAGCTGCAGGAAGGCGCCGAAGTCGTCGAGCTCGAAGTTGCACGTGAACACGACGCTGCGGTCATACGGCGGCGTCACGGCGTACGTCGCGCCGTTGGGCCGCGGGTGCAGCTCCGACTCGGGCGGCGGGAGGAACGCGTTGCAGTACGGCGAGACGACGAGGTAGCGGGCCTGCATGTTGATCGCGCCGCGGAAGAGCGAGGCGATGTCGTCGTCCTTGCTCTTCAACACGCTTCGGTATGGAGCCACCTGGTTCGCCGAGTCCCGAATCCACATCGCGTCGATGTCGCCGGTGATGATGAAGGCCAGCTCCTCCTCCGTGTTGTTCGCCGCGAAGCCACGCCATTTGATTGCCGTGTCGATCGTGTTGGGGTATGTGTTCTCGAACAGGCGGAAGAGGTCGGGGTCGGTTGTCCGGTTCTTCATGCGGTGGATGGCATTCTCGACTGCCGTGGAATTGAATGTCCGACAGGCCGGGTCTGGGCGTTGGTAGGAGAGCGCGTAGGCTCCCGTCGAGTAGGGTTCGTGTCGGTATTGTGAATAGCTCGAGTAGCTGGAACAACTCGCGCTCGCTACACGCCCTACCAGGCCAGTGGTCGCTGCTACGGCTATGAGGAATCGTGTCGCATATTGCGGCAACATGGTTGCACCCATCCGCTTCTTTCACCGCATAGAATCGAGACAAAATATCGAAGCGCAGTCTTCCACCGAGTCACGACTATTACGCACGCTCCATCCGGACAAGTGTGGCAAAATCTACGCTTCGGGCCTCTGGACTCATTGGTTGACGGACGATACCCCAGGATCTGGGAAAAGGGCGACCTCAGGAACCCGCCGGGGCTCTGATCTGCCTCATGCTAGCCATTCTAAAATCGTTACTCTCCACATGCCAAGCCAACATACAATTCTTAATATTGGTGGAAATCTCAGCTGCTCCGTGAATGTCCGTTTTAGGAAACTAACTAACAGAACGCCAAGCCGGGGTATGCTGGCGAGAACTGCCCAACAACCAACTGACCCTTTCATAGTTTTATATTCTAGTTTTACTAAGGTCGCGGGTTTCGGCCGAGAGTTGCAGCCAGATGAGGCCTGCGCGTAACTAGAAGGGATACAAAATCAATCTATCGAGACGCACGTGTCGAGGGAGGAAACCGTCGGCTTAAGGTGGTACAGCACAGCACACGTCCTACTTGCCAGAGGCGTTTGAATTGTGCCAAGCAAGCCTCAGAACACAATTAAGCCCATTAGGCTTACCCCCTCGAAGACCTGGTCCAGCACCAGCAACCCAGGGTCTTTTATCAGAGGTCAAAACGACGTCCCCGGGCGAAAGGACTCCCTATATTAGGGTCCCCGAGCCGTAAATTTACATTTGTAAACCATGCCAGCGGACATATCTAAGCTGTGAGCTACGTACCCTATGCACGCCACGACTGGTCTTTCTGACCCAGGACACCTCATCGTCTTCTCTGCTAATATCTCCATGATCGAGGGGAGACACGGTGGAATTGACATCACATATTAGCCATTAATAGATGCATCGCGAGGGATGAGCGACAACTACAGGACTAATTTAGTCACAAGCCGAGGAAGTATCGGTAGTATATTGCGGGCTATGAGACACATCCGACGAGATGTACCCCTCGTTTGGAGGGGACCTCGACAGGAATATGTCTCAGTAGGGGCTTACTCCGATTATCATCGCAACATTTAATTTCATCTTGCGCTGGTAGACGCCGGATACTATATGACACCGTAATAAAGTTCGTCTCCTTACCGCTGGTATCTTTTTCCTAGGACTACCCAATTGGCGGAAGGGGTTGGGGAGCCAGGTACGACTCGTTAGGCATCCGGGCATGTTTGAATTGATAGAGACCAAGAGATATCAGCTAGGGTTGGAGACTGGCTGGGCCACTCAATTTTCCCTCGATGGTCCTCTGTGATGAAAACAAAAACTACGGCTTTACCGATCCTCTCAGCAAAGCAGGATTTCAACACTCTGGATTGGGGCTGCGAGTCCGCTGAGAACTGTCAACATATAACAATTACCGCCTTAAAAAAGATTGTTGTCTGGGCGTATCTGTTCGCGGATCGTACTATCTAGATCGGAGATGAATAGGATAGGTTCCAGTCAAGAACCCCGTGCTTCATCCACGAATGAGACAACGAGTCATCACTTCTGAATTGCTGAACGCTGCAATCCAGCGTTTGAAAGTTGAATGTCTAGATAACGAGCTAGTTCTTACTTTAATAGTTATAGCAAGACATGTAGATGCAGACAGCATTCCCAGCAAACTGTCGAACATAGATCAAGAGAGCGAAGGTAGCAGGGGGCCCCACCATCAATATTCCAGCCCTCACTACCACTGCAAGAAGTGAGTAACACCAAAAAAAACCAAGCTAGATGTTGTTCCGGGGAGTCGAAAGGAGCTGGATTCCGATTTTGTCAGAGATCGGTATTTACTCTTGATGTTAGAACAGTGAGTGGTAGGTAGGGAGTCTACATGCGAACATGGCTCGGAGATACGGTGCAAATTCGGAGATAGCGGCTTGCACCGTATCGCAACTCTACCTCCCTAGGTAGATAGTTAGGCGGAGAGGACATGCCTTTCGGTTATGAAGAATGGGTGCTGTGGTTTATACGCGGCGAAAGTTGATGTGGTTATCGCTCACGGATGTGTTAACGGTTCGAGTAAGTTAGGTAAATATAGCTCCGGCTTTCTTTAGATATCAATAATCCAGTCATATGAAAAAATGGGGGTTTTTTTGAAGTGACATGTGTTTTGCACTGCAGCGGTTGTGAAGTGGCAGCTTGTCGCCACCGTGGTAGGTGCTCTGTCCGAGATAGGATGTCTTTAGTTTTAGGGGCATTGGACCCTGAAGATCACGCAGCTCGCCGCGTTTTCTGGAATTTTCCGTTGCAGAATACCTACACTAGACTAGATAAACTGCATTAGACGAGGTTTTTGGCGATGGGTTTTTGGAACCTATTGGACTCGGACTGCGATCATCAGGGACTGCCAAGACTTGACTTGCCGCCACCCGACGGGTGATCGACCATTTGCTGGAGCATCAGGGTCTCGTCTATACTAGTCAGCCGAAAAGTGAGCCCTATCCAACCTCTGTCGTTGTTGTTGTTGTTCGTGTTGTAAGTGCAGTGCACCAGAAGAACCGCGACTACTACTAGTAGGTAGAGAAGCTGTAAATCAAACAAGGGACGTCGGATTCGGACACCTACCTGTGTACAGTTAGGTACATACATACATACATACATACATACAGGTATATCTGAAATGATTTGTGTGAGCATGTGTTAGTACGAAACTCTACATGCTGCAAGGAAGAGCATGATACCGTCGGCACAGTACCTAGGAGGTTCTAGGTTTTACCAAATGCCAAGCATGCAGCGGACTAGGCTTAGCGCACTTGCCGCTTTTTCTCAGGCTTGGCTCAGCCAGCTATCAGTCAGGTGACTGTGAAACGGTCACTGTGCATTTGTGCATTGTTTTATACAGAAAGAAATAAACCTTAAAACGGTTCAAGCTGTTAAAACGGTTTTAGCTTGTTTTAACCGTTAACTAAAGCAAGCAAACAAAACCTACCTGATTAATTAATCTATTATTAGGCACGATTAAAAGTCTGACCTTTTTTTTACTGCCTTACTTTTTAGGATAAAAATTTACACCAAG
The DNA here is from genome assembly GCA_023159155.1 of Ustulina deusta. Taxonomy (NCBI): domain Eukaryota; kingdom Fungi; phylum Ascomycota; class Sordariomycetes; order Xylariales; family Xylariaceae; genus Ustulina; species Ustulina deusta. The sequence goes on along the minus strand of JAJNNX010000028.1, from coordinate 386,605 downwards.
CCAAAAACTTTACAGCTTTTTTTTTTAATTTATATTGCACAGCTTATAAGCCCTTTATAATTTAAAAAAAGAACTATTAAAAACTGCTAACCCTAAGTTGTGTTAATAAATAAAGTGGCATAGGTCACTACAACAAGCGGAAGTACTGTTAATTAGCCGGCTAATTTAATTATGATCATAATATCATTTATAAGATCAGGTTTGCAGGGAAACCTCCGGGTGGTCAGTCACCATTTTGCGAGCATCGTGTATATAGAGTATAACCATGTCCAGTGTCACTGAAGAGCTATAGATAACGGCCGTCGAATTCGACTAGTTAGCACAAGATCGATAATTCCCTAAAACGAAAGTGGTCTCATATGAGGTATCGGCTTGCTAATGTGTATACAGGTAAAAACCGTGCCCCGTACTCCAATACAGCACCGCTGCTGGACCGTAGCAAGTACAAAGGCTGGGCGAAAACATCCTGTAACCATTGCGATAGTATCACCGTTCAATCTCCAAGTCCCCGGTGTAGTCTGCTCTTTACGTCTCAGCGCCCCAAGGCCCGAGTCTCGTATCATCCTATAAATGATATACCGGCACCTCCCACGTTATCTCGTACCAAGCACCTGTGAGTCTTCAACCGCAAATGAGGCTAAAGGCTGGTAGTACCAGGAAACCCCCAATGATTTCCTGTGTACGACTAGATGTCCCCCGTTTTGTTATCCTTACGTCTGAGAAGGTGGAAAGAGTCTTAATCGCTTGATGTTCGAGCAGGTAAACTATCGAGACACCAGGAACCGTAGGGACTTTATATATTCGTTCTGGGGGACATATTGACGCTCATAACACTCCGCCTTCCTAACATACATAGGACTTCCGTCCTTCTCGTCATTCCCAGCATATTCGTCCCGATAGTTTGGTTGCGCAACCACAACAGGCAAGATGGTCCTGTATAAACATATCAAGTGCAGCTGTTGGTAGTTAGTAGCAGCTTCACATGCGTAGCAAGTTCTTCCACTTCGTAGCTAGCCAATCAAGATGCTTAAGTTATGGTAGATAGCCTTGCCTAACCGCCAGGCAACCGTGTCCTTCATGGCACAGCTGACAGCACTCGAGTAACAAAGGGCCGTTCAACCAACAGGGCGGCTATGAGTTCGCCCTCCAATGATAAGTACCTAAGTACCGATCAAGTTCAGAGCGACATAACGGCGAGATTGTTGGTTTTGTGTGGGATCCTCACTTGCGATAACTAACACCAACTATAACTATGGTGTTTCGGTCTCGTTCATGAGCTCAGTTATGTGACCACATGCCCGGCTGCGCCTTATTAAAGCCCACTTAAACGCTCGACGACGGATGTGAATGGTAGGACTAGAAGAGTGGTGAAGCCAACTGCATATTACTAGGTGCGACGAGAAAAGTGGGGCATGTGCACCATGCCCAATGCTGGCGTCTAAACGCTGAGTGCCTCTCAGCTCTGCGATGATCAAACCTCCAATGGTATAGTTATGAATGCTACAAGTACCATCGCAGCCAATTTCCCTGTCGGATGAGGAAGTAACATTTTTAACATATATATACGACCTCGATTTCTAGCTCCTATGACTTTTCTTTTTAAGCAAGACCATCAACCTCCCCATCTCTAGTCTCAATTAGATAGGTAGGTACCAGCCACTACCAGTCATTCACTCTACCACCAAGTTGAACCGTACGTCTCTACCATCTCATGCTTCCCTATAATGAAATCAGTGTTTGACTTCTGTTTGCTCTAGGGCACTCTATTGTTGTCATGGAACCCAAAGCTAGATATGTAACAGAGCCGAGGGATGACCTCGCCTGGGAGGAAAACGATAAGCAGGATGAGATTTGGGAGAAATCACTTTATTCAAAGGAAGTTCGGCGTGCTGTCGGTAACCTCATCTTGAGGTATAGGCCTGGGGCCGCCGAGGTACTTCATAGGCCGATTAAAGGGGGTTATAACGTCCTCTGGCGCCTAGAGTATAAGGATGGCTCATCGACAGCATTGAGAGTCCCCTTCAAAGGTACCGAGCCAACCAATGTCCTTCAGTTTCCATGGAAGAGGGTATTGACGGGCCCAGGTAGCGTCAAGTTCCCCGACGAGAAAACTCGCTACGAGGCGGCCACAATGCGCTACATCGCAGAGAATACAACCATCCCAGTGCCCAAGGTATATCACTACGGGACTGCGGCAGAAAATCCTATCGGGATTGGACCTTTCATCATTATGGAGTACATTGAGCATGAGATGACAATGTCCGAGGCCCTAGCAGATCCTCTAGACCCTGACGAATACCACGTCTTAGATCCCAATGTTAGTGAGCACAAGCTCAACTTACTCTACGGACAAATGGCGAACATTCTCTTACAGCTTTCTCGCCTAAAATTCCCTCGAATTGGTTCATTGGTCGAACACGAGGATGGGAAGATTTCCGTGTCTGGGAGGCCCCTCACACAGAACATGAACTCATTGATTCAATTGACTGATATGCCTCCGACACTGTTGCCGTCTCCATCTCAAACGTATACAAATGTCGACGAGTGGTATACCGCCCTAGCTGATATGCACATGGCACAACTTGTGTTCCAGCACAACGATGCAGTTGAAGACGAGGACGATGCTCGGGACAAATATGTCGCTCGCCAACTGTTTCGGCAGCTCGCGTCTAGTGGACGACTTACGTCTGAAGATGAGCTAGAGGGGGACGGCAAAGACTCAGCCGGGTTTCTCATATACTCCTCTGATTTACGCCCCTCGAACATCCTAATCGACAAGGATCTTCAGGTTGTCGGTATAATAGACTGGGAATTCGCCTACGTTGCGCCGGCTCTGTTTGCTTTTGACCCCCCTTGGTGGCTTCTGCTGAGATTACCAGAGTGCTTTGATGGCAAGTACAAGGCCTGGATGAAAGCATACAAGCCTCGCCTGGAGACCTTTCTCCGCCTGTTAGAAGTCGAAGAGGAGAAAATGCAAGCCAGCTCCGAACTTGCCAGCAGCTTCAGGCATCTAGCCCTGTCGGACGCCAAGAGCCCGCCCCTTTCAAAAATGATGCGACAGCGCTGGGAGAGCAAGGCATGGATGATCAATTACGCCGCTAAGAGCAGCTGGGAGTTCGATGCTCTTTTTTGGCGGTACTTGGACCCTAAATACTTTGGGCCCAATGAAGTAGCAGACCATCAAGCACGGCTTAGCAGCCTCACCTCGAAGGAAAGTGAAACCATGGACGCTCTTGTCAAGACCAAGATGGAGGAGGCTAAGGAACGGAGTCTAGTTCACTGGGATCATGGCAGCGCGAAGGCCCACTTGGCTAGATTCATGGCTTGAGAATTATGTATATACCATCAGCAAGCGATTATTTATCCCGATAGCGTCGCAATTATCTATGTGTCATCAACTTGCGCCCATCTACTCGTAGAGTTAGTTATAGAGACTTTTTAGTTCCTTAGCTGCCATGAGCCCTGAAAATCAACGACCTTATTATCAGCACATGAACCGCAGGCATGCGGGGGTGGTTCTACCTACCAATAGAGTATCATAGAAGCGGTAGTATCGAGCACTAACACTACCAACAGAAAGGTACTTCATGGGCTGAGACATAGCGTCGCCAGTGTCGCCAGTGTCGCCAAACGTAGTCTGGCGTTTGAGGGTGACAGCTGGATTGCCTGTGGCTATCTTCCCTGATATGTTCACGTTCTATATCTTTGCGCTTACATTTTGTTGTTTGTCGAGCGACTTCCTAGGAAGTCGCCCGTAACATACGGACCGTCCTGTAATTCATACTAAAATCCAGTTTACAATCTTGAACGGTCTTTGTTCTTGTACAATTACGGTAATACCCGTGACGTGTATTGGAAATTATGCAAGTTTTTGTTCATACCTATCGGGTTGTGAAAAGGCGGGTCTTGCTCAGGTCAGGCTCCGGCTAAAAGCGGCGTGGCTCAGGTTGCATTCCTATTCCGATTCTGGATGGTAAAACCTATCTCGTAGGTAGCGATGGTGCGTGTCCGCATGCCCATGTCGATAATCCCCATCGGCAAAACGGCTTACGCAGGGCACATTCCATGCTCCCGTCGATTCCCTCTCATATCACGATCTCAACAACACTCCCAGAGTAATCCCGGTCACCCCACCAGCAAATGAGCCAAGGTTCAATCCAAAGCAGCAAGCCGCGAGAGTCGAGATTAACTTAGTAAGTTGTCAGAATAGTATTGTTGGCATCTTTCTCCTCTTATTATGTTTGCATACCTATATGTGAAAAGAGTCGTAGGTCCTGGCTGGGTAAGTTTCTCGATACCTAAGTGATTGGGCAGATGCTAGCAGATACAAGGCGATTTGACTAGCCGATGGGGGATACATATAAATACATATTACTTGCGTAAGAGTAGGTATGCTGCACCTATACCCATGCTTAGCGGTAAATGCTACCTAATGCTAGAAGTTCTAGGTAGCCAATCGTATTGCTTCCTTTTGGCGACATCGACGATGAAGCAGTCTTGTCAGACCACACACCCGCAGGTACTACCTACTAGTAGGTACTCGCACACCCACCTGTTCTTAAGTGGTACACAGGCAAGTTACACAGGTGCCTACTTACTTGCGTACAGTACCTACTTGCCTTGTATGGCTTCTTGGGACAGTACAACTTGGAAGTGCTGCTTGGAGAGCTGTTAGTAATGAAACTGACCCTAGCGTAGGGACTTACACTACTTCACCTTGCACACCAGTTTTCTCTGAGCTCCGAGCAGTGCTCCTACGAAGTAGCGAGATGCGTGCCAGCCCTTGAAGGCAGCCGAGGTACAATGCAGTGTACACGTGCCAACTTTCCGGCAAAGTTCGTGCCGTGTCTTGCGCCTGTAGTAGGTTTACCTATGAACTATGCTGGAAGAGATGTAAGTCTTGCGTATGTAGTGTACACAATACCCACATAACACCCTAGGTTATAGGTACCTACCGTTTTCCCAGACCCTTTGCGCAAGGAACAAATATGCAGTAAAGGTGGGGCTGGACCCTGGATCAGCAATCCATCACCCACGTTCAGGTCAGTCGGTGGGCTTTCGGTGGGCTAGCGAGCTGCCCAGCACGCGCTACAAGTAGGTACTAGACTGTCGATGCAGAGCCGGTGCCTCGATCCCGAGAGCACACTCTCCACACGACATGGCTCGAGCTATATGGATCGAGCCATCGGGATCGAGCACAGCATCTCGATGCTGAGCCTTCCGACCTCCATCATCCTCGTCGCCCATTTGACCACCCGCGGTACCTGCCCCCATCCCATACCGCCATACCGCCCTCAACGCAGCACCCGCTGTCCATTGTATGCTGCCAGCCAAAGCCCTCTCTTGTGGTGTTTTATCAGTGGCCCATCTTGGTGCCCCCGCGTCCCCGTCTTCTGTCCATCCCCCCCCATCTCTCGGTTTCTTTCCCTTGTGCTCTGCCCTTTGCAGTGACTTATGCTTGGCAACACATCCCGTGGTCTCGACCGGCCCCTGTCGCTCCGTACATCCTCCATCTTAGTCCCAAGGCCTTGTCCCTTCATGTGTTATTGTCCATTGCAGGGACGCCCATGACCTGGATCCGATCTTGAGAACACCCTTTTTGCTTTTCTTCGCTTTTCTTTTTTTAGTTCTCTCCTTCGAGCGCTTGATTTCCTTGCACTCATTCCTTCCACCGCTTATAGCATAACAACATATCTGTGCTTGGGGCGTGAGTCGTGTGAGACAGTTGATAATAATAGGCAAAACTCACCGTCGTTAAGCATACCTATCCTAGCTCTTGTACGTATGACATATGACGTCGCAATTCGTCTTGAATCTCCCCCCTTCTTTGGACTTCTTTCGTCATGCCACGTCGAAGATGTCGTTGCACCCTTTCCTGAGCAAGTGCTCCAACCTTCATCCTAAGCCATAAGATGACCTAGCTCGTCGTTCCCACCCTTCGGTTCGGCTTTATAACCATCGCGGCTTCTAGGCTAGCTTATACCTACCATCTATGCTACTCTACCTAATGCTATGCCCCCAACCCCAATCCATATTACCACACTCCCCCTCGAACAAGGTAATTGACTCGACTTATAGGTCGGCTAAGATATCGGTCCGCGGCTCTTTGGGTGATATCGTGTCGTCCTTGACCATAAACCATGATGTTCGTTTGAAAGAATTGTTGGCCACCCCTGAATTCTGAATTCATGTAAAAACATTCATCAACCATGGCAGACCCCAAGAACACGCAGGCGGGTATCAATCTGCCACCTACCCCCAACATCACTTATACGAATCCGAGGAGAACATCGCCCGAGAAATCTGTTACCTTGCGGCATCATCGCCTTGCCCGGGATGCCTCGAGACAACATCCCCCACCTACCGTTCCGAATGCACACTCGAGTTCGGTCAAGGCCGAGATGAGGCCACCGAGGAGGAATTCGTCAGAGGAAAGTCAGGAGACACGATGGAGCGATCCGAGACAATGGTTCGAACAGTCCAACCAGAATGCCAAGGGCACTCTTGACCCCGGCGGTATGGACGTCGATCCGCCATTCTTCCAAAAAGAAACGGATTCATCGAATGAGGAGGCTCAAGATATTGTACCACAACTTCCGGTGTACGGGCAGGTTCAGAGTCGCGGGCCTTCCTTTCGACCGAGCGTAGCGAAAAGTAGTAGTGCTGATGATTATCGGAGTGTGATTGATGATCTAACTATTGAAAATAAGCGTCTGAGAGAAGAATTGAGGAAGTTCAAGCAGATGGGTCCAAATTCCTTGCGCAATGACAAGCTCTTCGAGGTCAAAGTACATGGTCTACCCAGCAAGAAAAAGAGGGAACTTGAAGCTACGCTCCGAGACTTCACGACAAAGCTCGAGCGGTCGAGCACTGAGGCCTCGACGAGCCGGAAAAAGGCGTCAGGCAAATCCAAGGAAGGCAACTCATCTGCCTCCAAACACGCCTCGTCTACCTCGGGCTCTAACTCGAGACCCGTTGACTCGGCCTATGCTTCTATGGGGACGGGCCCTAGCTCCTCTTCTCACCCACCTGCCGGACAGGCTAGAGCCGCCCGGTTACGATCGAATCAGAATATTCAGGACTATCTGCGAGACATTCCCGAAGGACTGTGGCCGAGACCAGCTAAAATGACGGAACATGAAAAGAAGAAGCTTGTTGTCAAACGGCTGGAACACCTCTTTACGGGGAAAATGGGTCGTCCGATAGTCCAGCCAGTAGCGGAAGACATCGAAATGGAACGCACCGGTACCAAAATCCCCCTGGCTAAAGAAGCGGCCCGAGAAGCTATCATCCGAGCGGGAGATACGAGCAAAAAGACAAGCCACTCAAGCGTCGCGGCTTCGGTATCGAACACACGGACCCAGTCACAATCGCATTCAAACGCCGATCAATCTAACTCCCGTGACAATGACAAAGACAGCGGCAGCGGCAGTGGGCTAGGTAGTGGAAGCGGAAGCGGTAGGAGAAGCGCCAAAGACGGTAAAAACACATCACCGCAGGACATCCTAGAGCCATCAGAACAGCGGCCCACCCGTCCACGCGATTTGGACCCTGATCGAAGGCAGGTCCCTGCGGATAACATGGAGTACATACGTCATCTAGGCATCGTTGGACCGGAGTCCAAACCCTACTTTTCAGCCAGAGACGTATCGCCAGACGCGGAAGGCTGGGTGTATCTTAATCTCCTTGGCAACTTGGCACAGCTCCACATCCTCAATGTCACCCCCGACTTTATCCGTAGTGCCGTGTCGGAAAAGAGCACCAAATTTCAGTTATCCCTAGACGGCCGAAAGATCCGATGGCGCGGCGGGGATGAAGGCACCAGGTTCACAAGCGACAGTGGCAGCAAATCCCAGACCGACCGCTCAGGAGACGATTCGGATGGGTCGAACGAGCATCAACGAAAGAAAAAGAAGGGGTCCAAATTCAATCTTGGTGCCCAGCATTCCAACTCTTCCCAGGACTTCCACTACAAGCCCTTGTTCGTGCATCACTCGACCTCTCTGCTTGACGGACAGACATCGATTGTAGAGGATAGCTCTTCAAACGGGCAATCTGTTGGCAGCAACCCCGGGCTGCATTCGAAGTGGGACCAGAGTGGTCTCTCGCCTGGCCAGTCCCAGCGCAAGCGTCGACGCGATGGTGCCATAATCTACTACAGCGGGGCGCCTTTCTGTACAGATCTCTCTGGCGATTATGGTGAAGTGTCCCCCGACACATATGATATGACGTCATTGGATGATCAGCAGGATCAACTTATGCAAGACCCTGTTCAACTCCATCTTGTGCACCGCCCTTGCGTCAATCGATCCCCATCAGGATCTTCGATTCCTCTGAAACCACTCAGCGACCCCAAGTTGTATTCCGCTTTGACGGATTCGGAGAGTACGAATGCAGCAGACACGACACCTGGTGAGACGGACAATTGCATTGAAGCGAATTTCCCTTGGTCAGAATCCAGTCAGCAATCCCGATTAATTAACCTCGAGGCAAGTGGTCTTGGCAGGATATGTCCAGATGATCACTTTGTGGTCGTTGTGTCTACTCAACGTCCCAAAAAGGCTACAGTTCACGACGACAACTGCAACAATGACAATGATATCAGTTCCGATGATGATAATGCGTCGCCAGCGGCGCAATCGAGACTCGTGGATCGTCTTAGTCACGACACTATTGTTTCACGAGGAACCGCAGATTCAATTGCTGGGAAAGTGGCTTCAATGTCGACTAAGTCGCCCATGAAAAGGACCGCTTCCGCTCGCGAGATGTTGACGATTAAAATCAAATATATCACTGGTAAGGTCCATCACTTACTACCCGTGCCACTACCACCGCCAGCCTTCTATTTCCCTTCGGGCGACTCGGAATCTGAAGACTATGGTGCCAGTGTAGGTGAGGACAACTCCGTATCTTCGGAGAGGAGCATCCTAAGCAAACGGCCTATGCTTGAAGGTAGTCCAGGCTCCGACGATGGAAATCTCTCTGGAAATGATGAGGAAGACGACTATTCAGATAGTAGTCCAGGTTTTGACTTGAGTAGAAACAAGTCCCCCAGAAAAATAAGAAGGACGTCCGGAATCGAACGTGGGCATGGGCCTTCGGAACTGCCTGTGTCAAACGTTACCACTGGGAGCTCAGCCGCTACTGCTGGCGGTGCAGGTAGCGGCTATTACAGTTCCATGGAAGACGCGTAAACGGCGTGTTTCTTTTCTTTTACTTCCTTTTTTTTCTTTTTTTTTTGCTACATGACAAGCGAGCGCTGCTTTGGGGGGGCCGCGTCTGTCAATTTTTGGATCGGGATAATCTCTTAACAGCCTCTGTACTGGGTTACAGCGAAGCGAATCTGGTTTTCAAAAGTGGGGAGAATGGCGCGTACAGGATTTCCTGCGGAACTTCTTTGCGATGATACCTTTACTTTAATGCTGGAAAGGGAAAGGAGGGAAATTATATAGGATGGCTCTTCCTGGAATCATGTGCTGATAGACTGACGAAATCTTCCTAATTAAGACGATGATATCCTTGTATTAGGATAATCTCAATAGTCTATGTTTCGCTACCATGACGGTGATATGGGAGTTGCCCACACTACTTCCTTACTTGTGCACGACTAAGTTACTTGTGAATCGTACCGACTCTCGATTTCCCCGTTGGAATGAGATTGGGCCTGAGAGATCGAGATGATCATATATGTTATTGTTGTACGCTGCCACGTGCGGGCAACGCATGGTTCGAAGATGAGGGGTTGCTCTCTGGTTGTAAATAAAGATATATATACATATATATCTGTAAGTAGTAAGACGAGGGCTACCTACTGTCTTGTTGGACTACCATATACCATGTTACCACCTGCTTATACAACTGTCAGTTAAAGCTTGGAGTCCCTGCGGTCTGGCCCCTGCCTTGAGGTTCTCGTAGTTCTCAATACGGGCTGGGAGAAAAGGGAAAGGGAAAGGGATTTCCTGGGGGGATGAGGTGGATTGATATTGGGCTGAGGACTATCCGATGGGGCGAGTGCATAGTCGGGAAAGCAATAATATAGAAATTAGACTGTTAGATAGGTAGGTAGGGAAATGAGTAGGTATTGACCGGTGTTCGATAAGCCAGCTAGTTGCCCGGTTGCAACCCTATTGTTACTGCAGCACTATTAGCTAGATAGATAAATAAGGCCATATAGCAGATTTGCACGCCCCTAGTAGTTGGGATGGATGGTCGGCCGTGTTACAACCGCGCTCTTGACTTTTTATATGTTGCGATCCAACGACCTCCTCACAGGGAATAAGGTTCGGTGTTGTGCATTAGCTTACCTGAAACCTCGTCTATATGAACGGATAAAGCGTTGCTTAGTATTAATATTCTCGGAAAAGACTATACTAGTCTAGTGTATGGATCGATATCCATATAAGGGGCGGGAAACAATCCTTAATGAATTTCGCTTCAATTTGATGCAGTAGGTAGGCACCAAACCTCCTCTATGCTAAGGCTGCTTAGCATACGAATTAGCGGGGGGCACAACGACTGAAAATGCGACGCACGACTTATAAGGCCTAGAAAGTGCAGTCGACCTGCGGGAAATACATGAAAACGGTACGGCGGACGGGTTCTCTTGAAAAGTTAGGTGGCGGGACCGCTGCTGCTAATAGTTGGTAGTTGGGTCTTGTAATGGGCTGCAATCAGTGTATTGTAGCGTGTAGTACGTGCTGGCCACGTATCACACGAAAAAGAACAATCTGAACAGAACCTGGATGTGACTTGCTAAAGGAAGAGATCTCTGTCCTGACTTCTGTAGAATCAGTGTATTGTAGCGTGTAGTACGTGCTGGCCACGTATCACACAAAAAAAAACAATCTAAACAGAACCTAGATATGACTTACTAAAAGAAAAGATTTTTGTTTTAATTTCTGTAGGCAAAAGTTAAGCTATAATATAAAATAAGTAGGGCTAAGTTATATAATACTAATCTAACATAGGACACAAGCTAATTGCTAACACAAGTTAATTGCCAACTTTTTTGTATTTTTATATATATAAGTCAAATAATTCAACTATAACACAAAAAATCAATTAGATCTAATTAGAAATATTGTTGCTAGATATTTTTATAGTATTTTAATAAGTACGCGAGTTATGCCCGGGCTTGCTACATGTTCTATATTATTATACGCGCGATATACTTCTTTTTATACAATAATTACTTTGCTGCACTTTTTTTATTATTTGTTTTTTAATAGCCCGTTTAATTTTAAAATCTTGTTTTTTTTATATAATAAATAACTTTTTATATATATATTTTATTTTATATAGCAATATTAGCTAAGCATTTTATTTGTTATATAAAGTTTAGCAATTTTTTTTTTAATAATATAATTTTATATATAACCAGCGTTATATTTTTTATAATATAATTAATAATATTTAAAATAATATTTAGCAAGCTATTTTAATATTATATAACTTTATTTTTAATATATTTAGTTTATAATTATATATTAGTTATATTATATAAAGTTTTTAATTATTAAAAAATTAAAAATTTATTAGATAATCTAAAAAATGTTTTAGTTAGTAATTAGACTTTAAGCTAAAAAAATATATGTTTTAGATTATATAGTACTAATCTAGTACTTTTAAAACTTTTTTAAATATTAGATTTTATTATAAAAGTTTTATATATTTTATAAAATATAACAAAAAAATCTTTTTTAATAATATAAATAATATATATTTATATTAAATTATTGATTTTTTTTATATATAAACATTTTAATAAGCTAAAATAACTAATATTAAAAAATTAAAATTAGTATAATAAATAAACAAATATATAAAAAATAATAATATTATAGTTTTTATAATATAGTTTAAAATTAGTTAAATAGTAGCTTTTATAGCTATTAAAGATTAATAGGCAATAAATACTTTTTATATAACTAGCTATATATAAATTAAAATAATTAATTTAATTTAAACTTTGTTTATTTATTGTTTAGTTATTTTTTATAACTATAATTTTTTAGTTATATAATAGTTAGCTATTAATATACTAGAACAAAAAGTAAGTTTTATTTACTAAAATAATATATAATAAAACTATATAGCTATATAAACTAATATTTTAAATAATAGTTAACTATTTATAATTATTTAGCTAAATAGCTCTTAGTTGTTTATATTAGTTAGATATTATTATAACTATTTTAGATAAGATTTAGCTTATTATAAAATTTATTTTATTAAAGTTATAAATATTTTTTTTTAAAATATTATATTTAATTATTATATTTTATATAAACTTAAACTATTTATTATATATAATAGGATTTTTACAAAAAATTTGCTAGTAATTAATTTTTTAATTAAAATATATTTTAAATATAAAATATTATTATATAAAGTTTAAAGCCTAATTAATACTAACTTTAGGTATATTATATTTATATAACAGTTAATTAGTTATATTTTTAATATTATTTATCCGAAGCAAAAATAATTATAAAACTAAATCTATAATATATTATATAATAATATTTTTTTTAAGTTCGGTTAATTTTTAATGTTATATAATAAATATTTATTAAGTTTGTTTGCTAGTGCACTAATTGCAAAAAGTTATATAAAAAACATTATAAATTTATACTACACAATTAATAATTAATTTTTTGTTACAATTAAGAGTTTCTAATACAAGCTGCAAGTCTGCTTTGTTCTAAAAAAGTACTATTATTGTTAGTTATAAAAATGGTAATTAAAAAGAGAGCGTACGAAAGTGCGAAAAAGTTGGCAATTGATTTGTATTGGCAATTAGCTTGTGTCCTACGTTAGTTATATAATATAACAATTCTTTTTTTTGAATTAAGATTATGTTTTTGTAATATATAATTATTTTTTGTTTTATTTATTAAATATTTTTTGTTTTATTTATTAAATTTATTTGTATTAGATATATTATTTTTAAGGTTTTTTATTTTGTTATTTAAATTATAATTAATAATATTATTTGTTATATTAAAGTAGCTATTAATTATAGTTGCTATGTTTTTATTAATAAGAGCTACGTTATACTAAACTATATTTTTATTAATAGTTATAAATCTAAGTTAAATAATAAAAGTTTAAGCATTAAATATTAAAATTTTGTTTTGTATTATATAGGTTATTTTATAATATATTATATAAAAAATATATTTAATAATCTTAATATGTTTAGCAACTAATTTTTATTTATTAGTATTTATATTAAACTAATATGCTACGTTTTAGGTAGGGTTAATAAAAATAATATATTGCTATATTTTATATAAAAATATGTGCTAGCTATTAAATAAAAAAATAATAAACTGTTTTTTTGTATTTATTTATTATTAAATAATATAAATAGTAATTTCTTAAGCCATAAATAGGAATTTTTCCTATAAAAGGTTTGTTATAGTAATCTTAGGCATATAGGTTTTATGTTTGGCTATATTAGATGTTAGCATAAAACTCTGATTAGTGTAACTGGGCTAAAGCTTTGTAATTGAAGTTTTGATATATTCGGACTTATTTTCTTTAGCTTACTGTTTATTCTTGCAAATTTTTTTTTTTTTTTAAAAAGTACTGCTTTAAAATATGTAGTATTTTTATTAAGCTTAGCTCAGTTAATAGTGTTTGCGGGTATTTTTTTATATAGGGCGGTATTATTAGGCTAGCTTTTAAACTTATTAATAGTTTTATATTTTTTAGTCTAGTAGGAATAGGATATAAATATATATTTTTTTTTAATATATTTAAGCTAGCTAATAAGCTTAGTAGCTATAGTAGTATTAACTATAGTTTTAAAAAAATAAGCAATAAAACATAAGCAGTATTAAATATAATATTTACTATTGTAATTAATATAAATTAATTTATTATAGTTGGGCTAGAACTTATAGTAAGTTTAGTAGTAAAGTTTGTATTCTAATCTTTATATATTTTTTAAAAAAAAATGCAATAGTAGCACGGTTTAAATAGTAGTTTTTGTAATATACTAACTATTTATTACTAGGGTTAGCGCGGCTAGATCTAGCTTATATAATAGTATTGCTAATAGTAAACTAGCTATAATAAGCCTGTAATATTATAACTAAGCCGAGATTTTATTGTTTAATAAATCTGGGTTGCTTAGTATGTACTAGATTAATAATAATAATATTACATTTATTATTTTATATACCTTAAGTAGTACGTATAGTAATTATTTTAAAAATAATCTTAGTAGTTATAAATATAAATAGCTTTTTATTAATTTTATTAACTTAGGTATTATAAGAAGTAATAATATTAATATTTAAATATTGCTTATTAAACTAGTATAAATTAGCTTTAAAAATTAGAATAATAAAATTATAGATATATTTAGTATTAGCTTAATTAATAAAGCTATTTTTGTTAGTAAGTTTATTATTGTTTTTTTTAACGTTTAAAAAAAAAGCCGATCTACTAGTAGCTTTATAAGTAATGTTTTTAGTAAACGTTTAAAATTAAATAATTGTTAGATTATTATAGTTATAAAGATTTTTAAGCATAAAACTATTATAAAACTTTATAAATATAAACTATAAAATATTACTTTTAATATAATAATTAATTTTAAAATAGTAAAGGTAGATAATATTTAATTATTTTATATAAGTATTTATTAGAAGTTTAAACTGCAATATAAATAAGTTAAAAAAGTAGGTAGGCTAATCTGGCTTGCTATAATAGCTACTTACTAAAAAAAAAAGCAAGCAAATTTGCTTGCTATCTTTGGCAAAAATATGGACTGCTGCGTTAACTTATATAAAGGCAATAAGTGTACTAGTTTTGGTTATTTTTTGTTTCTTATTAATAATTAAAACTTGTATGTTGAAAATAAAACTAATAATAAATAAAACAAAAAAAGTATAAACAATAATATTAGCCTTTTTATATATATGTTTAATAAGTTGTTTATAAAACTGTTTATATATATATATATATATTTTCTTTTTTTTAAAAGTCAGAATTAAGCTTATAGATCTTAAGATTAAAAAAAATGCGCTAAACAAAAAGGTTTATTTTTTATTATATTATATACTTATTTATAACTGATTTAATTGATTTAAGGCTTTTTTAAATAGTAGCTCTTTTGTTCTTTATATTAATAGTATCTTATATAAGCTATACAAAAAAGCGTTTAGGCTTAAGTAAGTTTATAAAATTTTTAGGTATATATTGCTTGTTTGCTTTACAAAATATATGCTTTATTATAGTAGTAATAATTATAGCTTAAATAATTTTAGGTTTAATATTTAGATTATATTTTATTTAGTCCTAATAAATAATACGTGCTATATTATTTAATTAATAATTATTATTACTAATAATAATAATTTAAATATATTAAAGGACAGATTAACTATATAGAGGTAGGGTGTTTATAAGTTATATTATAAATACTATTTATTTAGTATAAAAATTAATAGTAGCTTGTTCAATAGCAGTATTAAAGTATGCAACTCCTGTATTAGCGTTGTTTTAACCGGCCTATGTATTAGTATATATAGTAGTATTATCCTAACTAGAAACTTAAGTAGCGCTTGTATCCTAAGTAGTAGCTTAGGCAGTATTATTATTACTTGTAAAATTATTGCCCTAGCTATTATTATTAAATAACTATATTAGTACTTTTATGTTTTAAGTAGTAGTTTAAGTAGCGTTATTATTAGTATTATTATTACTTATAAAGCTATTGCCCCAGCTGCTATTATTGGAA
Source organism: Ustulina deusta (assembly GCA_023159155.1). Classification (NCBI taxonomy): domain Eukaryota; kingdom Fungi; phylum Ascomycota; class Sordariomycetes; order Xylariales; family Xylariaceae; genus Ustulina; species Ustulina deusta. Next base: position 370,851 of record JAJNNX010000028.1, on the reverse strand, counting down.
AGCTATATTAGTACTTTTATAATATTTAATACTATATCTAATACTAGGTCCTAAGTAAGGAGCTTTTTAAAAAAAACTATAGTAAAAGTCTTGCTACCCCTAGAACATTTATATATAAGTTTAATACTAAAAAGGCATTTTTTAATATTATATATAATAATTTTGCGTTATTTATTATTAAGTTTAGTATAAGCGGCAAAAAAGCAATTAGATTATTTTTTAGTAATACTATAGGGTTAATAATAAATAACTATTTTATATTAAATAATAGTTCGGAACAATAATAAGTTTAATTGTTAAGTTTTATTTTTGTTAATATTTTTTTGATTCTTTTAAAGTATAGGAGTTATAGAATCTGCAAAAAAAAAGGCAACTATAGCTGCTTTGTAGGGTAGGGCTATAAAGTAGTAGCATTTGCTTACTAGCAAACCTAAAATATAATCTATAAAATAAACTATAATAAAAAAGATTTTAAAGTTATAGTAATAAATATATTTCTAATTAAAATTTATAGCTTAAAAATAAAAAAGCAAAAAATAGTTATTATTATTTTTATTAATAGTTGCGTTAGTAATAGCTTTTATTTCTGTTTTTGCAATATTTTTATAAATTGTAGTATTAAAAATAACTAAAACGTTAAGATATAATATAGTTTTTATAACTTAGGCAAGATATTTTTTGCTACTAAGCTGTTCGGAAATATTAAAATTAGGGATTTTAAATAAAATAGGTTTTTTTAAACTTTAGGCAGTTTTTTAAAAAGGATATAAAAAAGCAAAAATAATAAAAGCAACTAATATAATATTATTTTATTTTTTGCTTAGTTAATAATAAATAGCTATATATTAAAGTATATATTTAACTACTTTAGTAAAAGTAGTAAATAGTTTAAAATACTACTATTATATAACTATATTTTTAATATATTACTTATATTTGTTTTATAGTTTTTACTATTAAAAAAAAAATTATAGTGTTAAGTTTTTAAGCTATTTATTGCAAGTTTTTTTAAAACTTTTTAAAGCAGTTGCTAAAATAGACTTAAAGTATTGCTTTATATAACTAAGCGTATAGAATTATTTACCTTTACTAATATTGCGGGCTATAGTACAGGCCTTTAAAATCCCTTTAATAATTATATTAATAGCTTTAGTTTTGCTAACTTTGGTCTTAAGCAAGTCGCAGAGCTTGTAGGGCATATTTACAAATTTAATTTTATAAAAACTATTAAACTAAGAAATATTAGCTAAATAATAAAGATATAACAAAAAAAAAGCTAGGCGGTAGAATAGCTATAATCTATTATATTATAAAAAAGTATTACTAAAGCAAGCATAAGCTATTATAAAATAAATTCTAAAAAGCTGTTTTAATAATAATATTTATAAATAATAGTATAAAACAAAAGAATTAATTTCTTTTATAAAGTTATAAATATTTAAAAATATTTTTAATGTTTAAAAGTAGTATTTTTATAAAGAATAAGTTTATTAAATATATTAAACTTGCCATTTTTAGTATTTTATATAAATAGCTTATATAAAAATATATTTTATTTTTTATAGCTTTTTATAAAAATACTAATTATTTTTTTGCTTTTTTTATTATAGTATAAAATATTAATCTTAAATTTATATAATAAGTCTAAGTTTGCTATAAGTTTGCTAAAAAGGTTAAATTGTTAAATAAAATTATTAAAAAATATATTAATAAGCTAAGCTATATAATCTAAACATAACATATAATAAATATTGTTTGTAGTAGCTAAAGTATTTATTATAAATTTAATAAGTAGTATATTATATTTTAGGGCTTTTAGTAAGTTTTTATAGCTTTGTTTTGCTAGCTAATTATATATTAAGCCCTTGCTTACTTTAATAATAATAAGCTTTTAAATAAAGGCTATATAAAAAAAAATAAGTATTTATAAATATTTTATATATTTTTATAAACTTTATTTAATATTTATAATAAATATAAATATTTTATATTTTAAATCGGGCGTTATTAATTTTGATTATATTATAGTAAGTTAGTATGTAACTTAATCTAAGGGATAATATATAATTAGAATAATAAGAAAACATAGGTTAAAGGTTTGTTTATTTAAGTTTTTTTTGGCTTATTTTATTTTTTAAAGTATTATAGGTTATAAAACATGCTATAATAGCTAAAATATATTTGCTTTTATATTTGCTATATTTATTAATATAAAATAGTTATTAAAGTTGTTTTATAAAATCTATATTGTTATTTAATATAGGTATAATACCTAAAGTAAGGTTAATAGCTTTAATAAATAGCGTATTGTTGTATAGAGCGGATTGCTATAAAAGTTCTAGATTGTTTAGGGTACCTATAGGCAGAATAAAAAAATAAAAATATTTAAAGCAAAAATAATTATTTTTTATATAGTAGATAGTATAAATAGTATTTTTTATAAATCTATATTAGGATTTATAATAGCTAGAATGACTATAATAAAAACAAGAACTATTATTATAATAATTAAGGCAAATTATATAATTATGTTCTATGCTGTTATATTTATTATATAAAAAATTCTAATATATTAGATTAATATAAACCTATTTAAAAATATTATTATTAAAGGCTGGTTAAATAAATATATTATTATATATAAATTAAATATAATATGCTTTATTAATATTAATATAAATAGGGATATATTTGATTGGCTTATGTTTACTATATTAGGTTTTCTAATACTTAAGCAATTTAGAAATAGTCTTTTAGTTATTTAAAACAAAGATTTTGGCTGTAATAACATTAAAAGCAATAGTATTAATCTTACTAAGGTTAAAAAAAAGCTAGCAAGTTTTGTTTTTTTATAAAAAAAAAAATTTAAGCTATTTAGCAAAGTAATTAATATATCTATATCTGCTTTAAACGTAATCTAATATATATAAAACTTATTGTTAGGTCTAATATTAAAATAAATAGTTAAAATAGCCTAATATATTGCTTTATTATTAAAAAAGTAGTAGTTAGGTTTAATAAAACAAATTATATATATATTATTAATAAAAAGTATAGTAACTTATAGTTATTAATAAATAGGTATATCTAATAAAATAAGCTAAGTAGTTAAGTTATATATAATATAATTATATGCTAAAAAAGTAGTGCTAAAATTATTTATTTTAATAATATCTAAAGCAAGTTTAAAAAAAGGTATTATAAATATATAATTTATAATATTATAAAAGCTATAGATATGTAGTAAATAAAAAATATAAAGATTTAAAAAGCTATATATAAAAAATATAGCTATAATTATAAAGTTAGATAAACATAAAAAAAATAAAAAAATAAAAAAATAGTTGGTATAAATAAGTATAAAGTACTTAGGCACTTAAGTACTTATATATTTTTACTTTACTAATATATATATAAAGTAGCAGAAAGTACTGTAGTAAATTAAATATAGCAAACTTAAAAAAAGTGCTTAAGTAAGCGTCCAAAAGAATAGTTAAAGTACTAAAATATTTATATAGTTATAAAATATGTTTAATTAAAACTTTTTTATAAATAAGCTTTTTTATTTATATAAATAAATATTATATATATTAGTATTTTTTTGCTTTAGCTTTTTAATTAGTTTTAAATCTTTTAATATCTTATTTAAAATAATTAAATAAGCAGAGCTAATAAAGTATTAATATTATAAAAGTATAACTTAACTATAAATATTATTATTTTTGTTTTGTTATAATATAATTTTAATAATTTAGAAATATTAAAATAAAATATACTAGCTAGTTCTTATATATATATATTATATTTTATTTATTTAATTTTATAGTATAACTAAATAGCTATAATAAAAAAGTTAGTTAGGCATATATATATATAGGCTAAAATCTTTTTAATTATTTATTTTTTAATACTGCTACTTTTAATACTGCCGGGCTCTAGCTATAGTTTATTAAATATGTTTTTTTTGTTAGTTTAAAATATTTAATAAAAATGTTTTACTACTAGCATAGCTAGCTAGGTAGCTTAACGCAATATTTAAAATTACTAAAGTATTTTTTTATAAAAAACGGACTAACTTTATAAAAACTAAGCTTAGTTTAGTTATTTAAATAATATTCCAACTTGTTTAGTTTTATAAGCTTAATATATATAAAATTATTTTTAGAAATAAAAAAAAATTTAATATATTATTAATTATAATAAATTTTTATTTTTATTTGTGCTAGTGCTATAGTATTAAAAGCTTTTTATGAAAATATTTATTAGGTTTATATATAATTACTATTTAAAAAAAAGTCTATAAGCAAAAAAGTTTTAAGCTTTTGATTATATAATAATTTATAAAACGTTTTAGTTATAGTAGTTAATATAAATATATTTAAAATATATACTATATAACTAATATAATTTTTTTAAATATTTATATTTAGTTAGGCCTTAAGTATAAATATTAGTAAAATTTTAAAAATTTAGATTATTTTTTTAATTTAATTATTAGTTTGTTAGTAATATAGTATAGATAACTATATAGTAATACTGCTTGCTTTATATAATACTATTTATAGTTTACCGAAAAATTTAAAGTTTATATTAGATATAAATAAATCAGGTAGCCCTTAGTTTAAATAAACTTATTAGATATATAATTAAGCTTAATTTTTTATATTATATATTGATTTACTAATAATATATTTTATAAATTTTGTGATCTTATATATAATTATAAGTATTATATTATTTTTGTTTAAAAATATAGAAAGACTAAGAATAAAATTAAAATATAAAATATAAAATAGAATTATAAGTATATAAATAATTTATATATTGCTATAAAATAGCTTTTTCTTTTTATTTAGTAATTAATAAGTTAGATATACATTTATATACTTAGTAATATATCTTTTAATTTTTAAAAAAAAATAAAAGCATAAATAAAATTTATAATCTGTGTTATTTTTATATAAGCTTTATAATTATAAGCTAGTTATATAACCCTTATTTATATAATAGCTAAAATAATAAGCTAGTTACTAAAGGGATCTAAATAATATAATAGTTATATAGTTAGATTATAACAAAATATATATAAAGTAATATTAAAGCTTCTAGTATTATTTTTTGTTATATTATATTATTCCTATAGCTATTTATATATTATTTTAAAAATATAATCTGCTTGCAATATTTTAACTATTTTTTATTATAAGTCTTTTAATATATAAATAAATATAATAGTTATATTTTTATATAACTATAGTTTTAGCTTTATATTTAGTATAATAAAAAGGCTTACTAACGGAATAATTATTTGTAATGCTAAAGCAAGCAAATCTAACGTTATAAGCTATATAGTAATTATTTATAATGCTAAAGTAGACAAGTCTAACATTATAGGCTATATTTTAACTAGTGCAGCGCTATTTAAAAATCAAACATATTATATTATTAAAAAATAAACTAAGTTTAGAACTAGTATAGAAGCTAGTATTAATGTTAGATCTTAAGCTTATAGCTAAGCTAGATTTTAAGCTAGGTCCAAACCTTAAAGCTAAAACTAAGCTTATTAAGCAAGATTTTAAGCGTTAATATTAACGCATATATATTTTTTTATAACTATAAAAGTCTAAATTATAATATTAATAAAAGCTTTAATATTAAGCTTAGCTTTTTTAAAAAAATAGAATAAAATATTTGTATTAACTAGTATTTTTTCTAGCGTATAAAATATTTTAATCTAGTTAGCGTATTATAATAAAAACAAGCGTTATAAAACTAATCGATTTATACTTTTAAATTATTTAGTAGTAGTTTAAAAAGCTTAAATAATAATATTATAGTTAATATAAATATAAATATTACTATAATCAAAATATTAAATAAGTTTTTTTAATATTTATACTAATTTATATATTTTTATTTTATATAAACTATACTTTTTTTTTATATTTATAAAAATATAAAAAAAAAAAAAATAAAGTATAGTTTGCTATTTTTTTATATTTAATAAAAAACTAAACTAATATTATTTAATTAATTAGAGTTAATTTAAAGAACAAATAGTTTTTTATAGTTAGAAAAGGCAAACATAATTATATTACAAATATAAGTTTTAAAAGTTTTCTATATTTAAATAGTTTGCTTTTATATTTTATTTCTATATTTAAGTATTGCTTTGTACTACTTTCGAGCTTTTTTTAATATAATATTAGTTTTTTTGTCCGGTTAGGGAAGCAATATTTTTAAAAGCAGCTTATAAGTTCTAGCCTATTGTGCCTGCCTAGGATTAGCTATTTTAAAACAAATTTTAAAATTAAGCGTTTTAATCTAGTTTAAAAGCGCTACAATACTAGCAAATTAATAAATATAATAGTGCTAATATCTTATAAAACTAGTTTTTTGTTTTAAGTTTTGCAAATTATGCAATATATCGAGCTATTTAATTGTTTTATATTTTTATTTATTTATAAAAAGCTTTAAATAGGAAACATACTAGCTAAAAGCTTTAAAACTATATTAAACAAAATAACATTTTTTTAAAGCTATAATATAACCTAATATAGCTAAAACACTAAAAATAGTATTAAAATATTTAATATATTTTTTTATAATCTAAAAAAAAATAATAATGTTATTAATATAAATAAGCATAAATATTTATAAATATAAATATAAAAGTTTTTTTATATAATATTAAAAAAAACTAAAAAAAGTTTTAAATCTTATTGTTATAACTATAAATTGTTTATAGCTATAGTATAATATAACAAAAGCTATTTTATACTTGTTATAATTTTTAATTTTTTGTTAGAAAAAGCTTTTTATAATATTAATAATAATAAAAATTATAGATTTATATAAAGTGCTAAATATTTTATTTTATTAGGGCAATAAATAAATATTACTAATAATTTTAGTATTAACTTTTTATAGATTAATTATTATATAAAGTTTATTTTTATACTAAACAATAAATATAAATAATATAATAGAACAAAGTTATTTTAAAAATATAAATTTAATAATTTTAGTATTAATAAGCGGTTTAAAGATAGCGTTTATTATATTGCAGTTTTTATAAAATTAAAAGTAAAAGTGTTAGTAAAAATTATTAGTAAAAATATTTTTTTTAAATTTAATAAGTATTTTAATTTTATTATTAAAATAGCTAAGTTTAAAACAAAATAAATAAAAATATTTATAAAAAATAAATTTAATTTAAAATATAACTTTAGGTCTTTAGTCCGATAGTATGCTTATTTTTGATTTATTAAATAGTATTTAAAGCTTAGGTAGATCGGGCAGGTTAAAAAAATAGCTGTATTTATACTTATTGTTATTTTTATTATTTTTATTTTTTTGCTTATTTATATTAAAAATCTTAAAAAAAAGTATTATATAAATATTTTTAGTTTTAAATTCTAAAAATATAAAATAGGTCTAAATAGAATTAAAAATATAAATATTCTTATAAAAGCTAAGCAAATTGTTTTTATAAATAAAAATAAAAAGTCTACCAAGATTTGCAAAATATTAAGCTGTATTTTAACTATTTTAAATTAATACTATAATAAAGCTATATATATTAAATAAAAAATCTGTAATAGTTTGAAGGTAAATAAGGTAACCTATAGCTATAATAGGCATATTTAGATAGTTAATAAGTATAGCAACACTTTATCTTGTTTTAACCTTAAAATTAATCGCTACTTAAATTAGTACTTGCTTATAGTAAAGTTTTGGTTAAGCACTAAGCGCTACAGATATATATATATAGTGTTTAGTATTTATAATATAAAATTTATTATTTTGCGATTTATTGCCCTATGTAATATATAATAAATATATTTTAAAAAAGTTTATGTTAAAAATTATATTATATAAAAGTTTATTAATAATATAAATCTGCTATATTTAGAACTATGTTAATTTTTTAGTATTAAAAAATATAATATTAATATTAGTATAATTTATAATATAGGGCTTTTTATTAATACCTTTAATACTAAAGCTTTATATAAATATTTAAATAGGTATATCTAGGTATATCTATACTAAAAACTTTTTAAATATAAAGGATAAAAATAAAGCAATATTTATATATATTTTTGTTTTATAACCTTAATTATAAATAATAATTTTAAAATAAGCAAAGCTTTTTTATTTATAAGATTTGCTATCTATAATATAAAAAAAAATTATTTTAGCCCTTTTAATATATTTAAGTATATTATAATTAAGTAGCATTTTTTATATTTTAATATGTTTGATTATTTTATTTAATATAATAGTAGTAGCTAAGTTAAATAATCTAGTAATATTATATAAAAAAAGCTAGTTTTAATTGTTATTAATAATAATTGTTTAATTGTTTAAAGTTAGAAGCAATAGATCTTTAGATTTATTAGATTTATTAAGTAATAGCTAAACAAAAATTTTAGTAATATTATATATTATGTTTATAGTTTTAAGTAGTAATAAAAATAGTAATAAAGCTGTATTATATAGATCTAATATAATATTAGCTAAAAAAAAAGATTATAAAAGCTTTTTTAAAGCTAGTAAAATGTTCTTTTGAAATATTTGCTTTAATTGTTTTTTAGTTCAATAGTATTACTAGTGCTATTAGGTTTATTTTTGTTAAAATCGGGGTTATAATCTAGCTAGAATATGTTAATTTAATTTATAATATATAGTAAAGTATAAAAACTTTTTTTATTTATATTATAATAAATTGTTTGATTTTTAATTATATAAGTTTAAGCAATTTTTATTTAAAAAGTATTATTAAGTATATTGTTTCTATTTTGCTAATTATTATAAAATCGATTATTATTTTATTATTAATTATAAAAATAATTATTTTTAAAAAAAGCTTTGGGCTGCTGCTTTACTAGTTTTATGTTTATTTTTTTAGCTTTAGTTTTATTTTATAAAAAAAGAGCTAAAAGTTTATTAGTTTAAAAACAAAAAAAGTTTATTATATTTTTAAAAAAGCTAGCTTTAATAAGAATAGCTTTAAATAATAGTAAAAAAAAGTTAATATATAGATTAGTTACGTTAAACTTTATAGTATTACAGTTAGAATTAGTATTCTTTTTGATTAAAGCTTCTAAGTTATTAATATGTTTTTTTTAGGCTTAGTAAGCCTTAATAGATTTACGCTAGTTCTTTAACGCTATATATTTCTAACTATTAACTTAATTTTAAATATTTTAAATAGTATTATTACTAATTTATAGCTTAATAAATAGTTTAAAACTACTATTAAAGTGCTTAAATATTTATTTGGTAATATAGTTTTTATTTATATAGCCCATTTTATAATAATACTTTATTTTAGAATTAATATAAACTTTAATAGGTTTTTTTTTTTTATTAGCAAAATTATATTGTTTTTTGTTTGTTTATTATATAATTTTAAGCCGGTTTTTTTAAAAATATTATTTTAAGTAATATTTAGCCTAAATAAAACTTTAAATAACTTATTGCTTAATATTTTATGTAAGGCTTTTAAACTAGTATGCTTTAAATAAATTAAAATTAAATATAATATTAATACTAAAATCCTAAAAGACTACAGTTTTGCTTTATCTTTATTTAAAATATTTAAGCTTATTAATATACTAAATAATTGGAATAAAATCATAATACTTAAATAAAAAAAGCTTTATTATATTATATAGCTATTAAAAACTATAGTACTAATTGTTAGGGTATTAGCTAGAATATTAATTTATTTATAAATTTTGCTATAATACAGCTAGGGCAGTCAGAAAAGCAGCGCTATCTATACTACTATTGCTAATTTTATTAAGCGCTAAATTTTGCTATAATAAAGGCTAATTAGGAACTCCGGCCAAGGGTAACGTTTTAAATTAGCTGTTTGTATTAGCGTTAAAACAAACGTTCTAAAAAAAAAATCTGCTAAAAGCAATAATTATGTTTAGGTAAGCTTATAGTTATATTAAAGCAACCTAAACCTAAAACAAATATAGCTAAGCTTATAACAAATATAGCTAAGCTTATAGTAAATATAGCTAAGTTTATAATAAATATAGCTAAGTTTATAATAAATATAGCTAAGTCTGCAGTAAATATAGCTAAGTTTGCAGCAAATATAGCTGAATTTATAATAAATATAGCTAAATCTATAGCAGATATAGCTAAGTTTATAATAAATATAACTAAATCTATAGTAAATATAACTAAGTTTATAGCAAATATAACTGTTTTTATAGCTAAGCAAAAATTTAATATTATAAAAATTTTATTAATATTTGTTATATTAAAAATATATAGAGCGTATATAAAAAAATACCTAGTAATATCTATATAAATAAAAAAAAAACAAAAGCTTAAAAAGCATTTATTATTATAAGCGTAATAGATATTTAAAATCTATTAAAAGCTTACGGGGCGCTAGTTGTTATAAAAGCAAGCTATAAAATAAAGCCTAGCGTTTGAACTACGCTTGTTAGATAAAGTAAAAAAAACTAAGTAGTAATAAAAAAGCCAAATTATTAAATAAAAACAATTAATTAAGCAATAGATTTTATAATTAAAAATGAACACTACTAATTCTATAATAAACAAATTTTTTATTTTTTATTAGAAATTCTTACTAGTATTATATAAGCTTATAGCTAAACTTTATTTATAATATATTACTATAGTTCTAAATATTTTCTAATAAACATATTACTAATTAATTTATATATTAGTGCTATATTTTAGATTTTATTTATATAGTTATACTAATTAGCAGGGCTATATTTGTTAGCGTGTATAATACTATAAATTGCTAGCTATAATATAAAAGTAGCAAATTCCTGCTATAAACTAGCACCTAAGTAGCAAATATTACTACTAAGGTTTATAGTAAAGTTTGTTTAAGTTTTTCCTAATACTATAGCTAATAGCTTAAAGCTGCTTTTATTATTATTTATTTCTATATTATTAATAAAAAAAATATCTAAAAAAAAGAAATTTAAAGCTATAACTTTTTTCTACTTTATATACTATAAGCTAAAAAATATATTAGTAAAAGAGCTATACTAAAGTTTAATAAATATAGCTTTAAATAGTTTATATAAAAAAAGAAATATAATTATTAATTTTAGCTGTAAGGGCGCTAGCTTTAATAGTACTACTAATATTTGTAGTTCTATTTATATCTAATAAAACATTTGTAATAGACCTAGCTAACCTAAACTATATATAAAACTAATAAATAGATTTATAAAATTGTTTTAATTTATATAAAACATGTTTAAGCGTACTAGTATAGTAAATACTAAAATGTTTATTATTTTAAGCAAAGCAAAACGTACTAAGGTAAGGCAAGCAAAAGTTTAAATTAAAGAAGTAATCTAAAAAGTAGTAATATGTTTAGTAAGACTTCCAAAAATTTTGTTTATTAAAAATAAGTAAATAATAAGGTTTAAAACTAGAAAATATAAAACAAAAAATAAAGTTTAAATAAAATGCTTTTGTTTTTTTTAAAAATATAACTTATTTATAGGTTTAGTAGTTCTTAACGCTTTTATTATATCTAATAAAGTTTTAATAAATTAGCTGTAAGTATTACAAAATTGTTTTTTGCTAAGTTTTTTTTTAAAAAGCATAAATAAAAAAATATAGTAAAGTATATATTAAAATCTTAAGTAATATTAAATCGCTATAATGTTCTAAATCCGAATCGGGAAAATATTAGTTTAAAAATATACAAATGAACTAATAGTAAAGTTAATAATAGTCTATATAATTAGAATACTAGAACAAAAAATAAACAGAGCAATATATCTTTATTTTATATATATATTATATAATAGCACTACTAATTAGTTAAATCTAGGCTATATTAACTTTACTAAATAAGCAACTAGACTATAATTTATTTATTGTTTTTAATAGTTATTTTAATATTAGCTTTTTATTTAATATAGAGTTAAATATTTAAGTACTATTGTTTATAATAATACTTAAATTATTACTATTTGTATTTAATTTTTTATTTTTTTTACTATTTGTATTAGGCAAAAAAATTAACCTTGCTAATCTATTAAACAAAACGGAAAGATTTAGACTTGCTACAAAGTCTATATTCCTAATATACCCAAAATATAACTTTAACTTACCTATTTTTATACAAAGTATTAAACAATTATATTTTGTTTAATACTATATAGTTTAGGAATTTTATTAGGACAGTACTTCTTACTTTTATATTATCGGAAAATAGAACTTTAAAAAAAATATTAAAAATTTGCAGTTTTTCGATATAAATAAACACTACTTTAATATTAGTCAAACTAGAAATCGATTAGCTGCTTAGAAGTATATATATAAATCTAAAAATAGATTAATATATATTAGTAGTAATATATAAAAATTAAAAAGTTTTTAAAAAGAAATATAAAATAATTTTTTAAAAAAAAAAGTTAATATAGAATCTAAAAAAAAGTTTATGTTATATTTTAAAAAAGTAGTACCTAAAAACCTAATATTATACTACTTTAGTATTAAAGTATATATAAATAATATATTCTAGTTATTAGTCCTTAAATATGTTATACTTAAAATAATAATAAAATAAGTCCTATTTATAAAAATAATTAATTAAATAACTAATTATTGAAATAAAAAAATATATAAATTATATTTTTTTATAAGTTTATATATTTAAAATAAGCTTTGCTTAGGAGGGTTGGTTAGGTTTTAACCTACTTACTAAAAAAGGGCCCTATTAAAGGGGACCTATATTTTTTCATAAGTTTAAGCCCCCCTTTTGGGGGGGAAAAACTAATTTCCGAGGGGTACTACCTCTTTTTAAGCTTTTTTTTCCTATGCTAAAGTAAGCTAAAACCTGCTTTTTTGCAGTTCTAGTCTTAAATATATATAAATTGCTAATTTTATATAGTATAACTTAAGTTTTTATATTTATATAGTCCAACTAAAATATATAAAATAATATAAAGCTAAAATTTTAGCTTTTATTATTATATAAATAAATATTAGAATATATCTCTACTTAATAGCAATAATAAATATATTATAGTTAATAATATACTACTAAGTAATAAAAATATATTTTAATATTACAAACAAATTTTTAGTTATTAAAACAACTTTTTAGTTATAAATAAATATTTATAAAAGGTATATTTTAAATTATAAGGACTTTTTTATATATATTTGTTTAACTAAAACTTTAGGTCATATTAGGGTATAAATATAGAATAGTTAAAAAAAAATTATATATTTATAAAAATAAATAAATTACTATTTATAAAAAAAGATATAAAAGCACTAGATTTATTATTAAAAGCAATAAATAATAAAAATAATAGTTTTTAAAATAAACACTAATATAATTTCGTAGTTATTTTTTTATACTTAATAGCAAAAAAAAAAATACTTATAGATTTGTTTAAAATAATAATAAACGCTTTAAACTTTTCTAACTAACAAACTTTTCTTTTTTTATTATTAAGATCTATTTTATTATTTTTAAGCATTTATAACACTTGTTCTGCACTAAATAACAGAACATAAAACATAATAATAAAAATAATATTATAAGAATTGGAACTCAACCCGCAAATATATAATTTATTGCTTCTACTAAATTTATACTTAGTTTTAAATCCTAAATTAAACCAAATCGAAATATTTTTAAAATCTAACTTTTAATTAATTTATAAGTTCTAAACTTGATTTAAATAAATACAAAACTTTAAAGCTCTAGTAACTAACCGGAAAAAAACGGGGCGCTTATTTTCTGAATTAAATATAAATAAAACAAGTCTACTAGGTTTACTAGTATTATTATCTAATTAACCTTAGTTACCCCTATTTATACTAATAATATAAGTATAACTATTAGCTATATTAAAGTAATTATATAGTACCGAATCTATAACAATACTTATAACCTATATAAAACATAACTTTAATATATATATTTCTATATTTATATTTTTATTTTTTAAGTATACTTTTGTTTTATTATATTTAAAAAATGCTTTTAGTCTAGTATAAGAAATAATAAATCTATTATCTAATTTTTTTGTTATAAACAAATAAAACAAAAATCTAATAAACTTAAACCTAAGCTTAACTGTTATATTTTTTTTGTTTTGTTTAATCTAATTAATAAGTTAGGTAAGTTTATATAAAACTATATATTGCTTATTTTTAAAATAGCTATAGTAATTACTTTGTTTGCTATATATTATTTTTAAGCTTAACATATAAACGTTTTAAAAGCTTTTTTAGTAAATTGTTTTATATATTTTTAAGTTTTTTAATATTTATTAAATATAATAATAAATAATCTAATAATAATCTAAATAAAAAAATAGGCATAAATAAAATATTTTTAATTAATAAACTTATAGTAGTGCTTATTATTATTAAGTAAACTAATAATTTAATTAATAATATTATTTATAATATTAAAATTAATAACTTATAAAACGTATAGTTAACTAACGCAAAAAATTAAAATAAAAGTAATTACGTTAATAAAAACGCCTAAATTTAAATTTGCAATATATTAAACAGAAAAAAAAAGAAAAGCTATTATATAAAAAAAACAGTTATAAGAATGCTTATAAATAAAAAAGTATGTTTAAATATTATACGGACTAGCACAAATCGGATTTTTTTTATTTGCATAAAGTCTATATAAATAGTAACTATATAAATCTAGAAAAAAATTACTAAAAAAACTACTAGGTCTTTTAGATATAGCAGCTACCTCGTCTAACGTGTACTATTTATAAGCTCGACTAGCAATAGTACTATATAAACAATAGAAATTTTAAGTAGGGTATATTAACAGATTAGTAGGAGTATAAGACTATAACTATATTAATTTCTGAACTAAAAAATCTATATTTAAAATAAAATAAAAGTTAGAAAATATATATATTATGTAATATTAGTCCTATTTATAATAAAATAATAATATTAGAACATTTAGATAGCAGCACAGACATTTTTTAAATATAAAGCTTGGCTAACTTTAGTATTAGGGTTAATGCAATATTATAGCGAAGCAATCGCTAGTTCTAGATATTTAATTAGTAGATATAGGCTTAGCAAACCTAATACTGGTGTATTTTGCCTAAGCGAGGACACCAGGACACCAGTACACCATGGCTGTAATATTATTTAAAAGTCCTTAATATAATCTAGCAAACATGTTTAAACTATTTTTATAGTTAAAATAAGTAACTTTAGTTGCTTATAACTTAGCAATAAAGCAGTAATTTAACCTGTTAATTATTAATTTAGTTAGTTTTTTAATTTTAAATATAAATCTTACTAATTTTAGCGTTTTAGCGTTTTAGAAATTGTCCAATTAGTAGTAACTAAAATAGTAGTAAGATCTAGGAACAAGATTTAAAAAATTAATTAAGCTATATAAGTTGTTTTTTAATTGTTTTAATAAGCAAAAACGTTAAAATAATTGCTAGCTACTATATAATAAGTTATAATTAGTGTATTGTAGTGTATAATATATACTAGCTATATATTATATAAAAAAGAACAATCTAAATAGAACTTAAATATAACTTGCTAAAAAAAAAGTTTTTTATTTTAACTTTTGTAGGCAAAGGTTAAGCTATAGTATAGGATAAGTGGGGCTAAGTCATGTGACACTGACCTAGTTGTATGACGTAACAGGTCTGAGCTTGCGCGACAGGCCGTCCTGCATACCGGATAACTTGAGCGACACAGGTATGTCGTGATACCTACCTGGTGTACTACCGTGCGCAGACAGATTTTCCCACTTGATCTGTATCATTTTAGCGGAGGGCATGTTGTCAGAGAGAGCTAGGTGGGTAAACGATATGAGAGTTGGTGGGTCAAACTGATGAGGTTCGATTCTGATCTTGAGTTGAGTCTAGGGGTAAGTGTTTCGCGAAAGATTGGAGGTCAAGCGATATCTCTGTAATTCTTCAATAGTTTTGCTGCGTCTTCGGAATCGCCTTTTTCTATTAGGGCTAACCGACACTCCGCAATATTATTATTATAGGCACAGAGGTAGATATAGGCATTGTAAGCCTTCTCCCCAACAGGTCCCATTCAACACAGCGATCGATTGAACCCTTCGACGTTCTTTTAACCTAGACATCAGTATTTAATCTCTCAGCCAAAATCGCTGTAAACCAAGCAATACTGAAAGGATATCAGGTGTGAGAGGATTGTGAGTCACACAGCGAGGAAGTCCTTGCTTGAGAGGTTATTTGCATACAATCATTTCATTCAACATTTCATTTTTTGCGTTGCTATTGCCGAGAGGAGATACATCTAGGTATTAACTCTCTGTATCTTGACTACCCGTTATTGGGGGTGGCGCGCTTTCATGACGGGATACAAACCACACCGTTTGAGAAGGGCACAGTGATCTGAAACCCAATTATTGATTAGAGGACTGCTTATAAAATTTCACCTGGAAGAAGAGCCGGTTTGAGAACAGGCCGGCTTGAGAGAGGGAACTCTTCTTGCCTGGGTCTGCGTTAGACAGGGTAATTGCCTGGGGGGTTCATCATTCGAAGAACTGCAGGATGACGATGTTGAGAGAAAGTATACCACAGAGATATTTTTTCAACATGAAACAGAGACCGAGGGGATATAATTTGCATGTACCGAGGCGAGTACGAAAGTTTAGACGGGGTAGTGAAAGAATTGGTATTGATGACATAAAAGGACGGATCGAAAGTAGGAAGATGTATCTCCCGATGGCGACGCTTTGATCCGGTTACAGGACAGCAATATCTCAAAACTAAGTCATTCCCCTCTCGAAGCTTTCCATCCGTAAGCGAAAGCTATACCCAAATGATAGCTAAGTTGTTACGGAATTCTACGCGATCGGCGCAATTATTACTTACGGGTGACGAGTAAGTAAAGAGTCCCGAAACGTGATGGGGATATCTGAGAAACCGAAGGAGAGAGACGCCAACGCTCGCTCTGGTCTACTCGTTGATTCAAAAACGTGACCGAAGTGGCTTACCTCAAACAAGGACAGTAGTAGAGTGAAACCTTTTTGGGATCAGCTCGGGAATTCGACACTCCGTGAATGTATGTCTCGGATTCCTTCTACAACTCTAGGTCGGTGAGTACATCCATGTAACTGCCGCATCCTTACCGTGATAGTGTAGGTCAGCGCTATTAACGATGATATGAATGGGAATGAAATGGACAAGGCGAAAGACTATCTGCAAAGGTACTGTGTTCAAATGTGACATTACGCTCGCTAATAGAGATTACAAGTGATGATGATTTCGGCCTGCTAAAGTTGCTTACTACCTAGGTTTGCACATCCTAATCTCAGTCTCATCTAGATTAGGTGCTCCTAACTTGGCCTCGTTACACCCGCATGTCTCAAGGTATTCGGAAGAGACATGGGGTTCTGGAAGGAAGTGATCCAATTGAAAGCCTAGAGTAACCTGTAAGCTTATCGCCAAGCTCGTGAGCCTGCCTCTCTCCTCAGACACGACAGGTGGGCGTTGAACCCTCGCTCTAGGTATCTTGTTAATAACCGGGTATAATACAATTCTCTGATCTTATATCTAGCAGGTGAGAATAAGGGAGAGTCGCGATTATGTAAATAGTTCTTCGACTCCGGGAATGTGGAAGCGGTATTGGCTAGATTATTAGTATAAACTTATAAACTACATAGTTAGGTAGATTACTTTGTAACTATATAAAAACCTGGGGCTAAAGGTGGAACGTCTGAAAGCCTGACTAGATCCTGCCCCCTCCGCCCTTAATTCTGTGTCCTTTATTTCAAACAGTTTACTCGCATATATATTAGCTTAAGTGGCACAGGTAGGTATGTTGTGATGCCTAGCCTGCCGTTCACCGACAGACCTCTTCCGACGCAGGAATGTCAACCTACTACCTAATCCAACGTCACCTATCTTCAGCGGAGCCGTGGCAACTATCTGAATCCCAAAACTGTATGTGAGGGGCTTATACCAAGGTGAGAACCGCCGTGAGGTCTTCGCATGTCTCCGCTATTTTCAGAGGTGAGGCGGCTGTGTCCGAGAATGAGCGAGCCGGTACTAACTCCGAATTGTTAGTGGCGGCAAAATCGTCGTCCTGATTGGACGGTTAGCGCTCACCAAAAGTAGAGCCACTTGGCTCAAGGATGCCATAGAGCATCTACCCTATGTGAATTTTTAGGCATCCATTCGGGTGAAATGGTACGGGTCTTGTGGAGGAGAGAGAAGCAGTCATATGCAGAGTAGTTGGGCTTTTCGGTGTGAAAAGCCTTTTTCCTGCTGTGTCGTTGTTAGAACGCCTAGGCCTGCTGAAATGGTAGGGTCCCGCCAGCCGCAGCTAGGGTCGAATCCCATGTCCCCTGCCTTTCGATTGGGCAATATGCAGGAGGGTTACATTTTGGATAGTGCTGTTGGTTCCAGGTTGGTCATCGGGCAGAAGTGAACCGGGAGGATCTGCTAGGCGTGGCGTGGGCACATCTTCTCAATAACCAGGTGAGGTCGCTTTCCCCTAACCACTTAGGTGCTTCTCAAGTTGTTGGACATCCATTTATTGCGATTGAGCCGAATAGTTCCCCACCGCTTTTTAGATACGTTCTGCTGCTAGTCTTTTTATCTTCATTACGTCTTTGAGAACATGCGATTGTTGCATGTCAAAGAGAAGAAGCTCAAGGATTTCTTCACCCGAGATATCCCCAACTATGCTATACTGTCGCATTGTTGGCGACATGGGCCCAATGAGATCCTCTACGAGGATATTGAGTATTTGGAACCAAAGATTTGGCAGGACAAGAAGAAGGGAGCAGCTGAAAAGGTGCTGAGGGCTTGCGCAGAGGCCGATAAGCTTGGATATGAGTACATCTGGATCGACACGTGCTGCATTGACAAGCGGAGTAGCTCGGAACTCTCCGAGGCGATCAACTCCATGTTTTTATGGTACAGGAATTCTGGAAAATGCATTGCGTTCCTGGATGATATCGAAGGGCTCGACGAACTTGGCTCGAGTCGGTGGTTTAAACGTGGCTGGACACTCCAGGAGCTTATTGCGCCAGACAATGTGTGGTTCTACAATAAGGACTGGTCTTTCATTGGCGATCGATTTTCGATGGCTAAGGAATTATCAACCATCACCAGGATAGATGACGTGGTTTTAAGACATGGGCATGAACCTGAGTTGGCGAACTGGGATGATCACAGCTACCGGGGTGATGAAATAGGTGTCTACGGGTGTTATTGTGGTATCAGCACCTACGATCCTGACACGCTTCGGAGTCTGCTTGAGACTTTTAGCATCGCCTCAATCATGTCCTGGGCAGCCTATCGTGAGACATCACGGGAGGAAGACATAGCCTACTGCCTCAGTATGCTGCCCCAAGCATCTACGAACGTTGTTCTGTTTTCGCTAACGCCTAGGTTTTTCATGATATTCCACAGAATTATCTAGTCTCGTTGGCTGACTTGCAATCTTATAGTGGGATTATTCGACGTAAACATGCCATTGTTGTACGGTGAAAAGGGCAAGGCCTTCATACGCTTGCAGGAAGAAATCATTCGACGAACTAATGACCAATCCATTCTCGCCTGGGTGTCGACAAAAAACGAGGGTATGATGTGGTTTTTGGTGCGAGACTTGGCTAGCAGTCCAAACGATTTCTCTCACGTTCAAATCAAGAAAAAATGGTCACTACAAGATCCTATTTACGACGATAGTTCGAGGCGTCACATGAGCGTTACTAAGGAAGGCATAGAAGTAGACCTACTTTGTTTCCATGTTGGTAAGGAGAACGTGTTTACCGAGGAGGAATGTTACCTGGGAGTTCTGGACTGCATGGTCGGCGATAATGCGTTAGCTAAGCCGGCATTGGTTATAGAGAAACCACCGTGGTCAACGAACGTATTTGACCGATACTTGTGCTTTATGCTGGTGATGATCACTCCGGGGGCCTCGGGCTCCCCAGATACTTCAGTTCGCAAGGGCAAGGCAGAGTTCGCCGCAAACACATGGGAGGGTGCGTATACTGGCTTTACGAACAGAGATGCAGGAGCTTACAGATTTCAGATGATGAGAACAGCTCGTTTTCGAGATATGAACAAGAGTTCGACATGAGCAATGGGGAGATAAAACGGATTACCCTCGCGAGGACCTTGCTTCGCCGAGGCGCCCAGTCGCGGAACCGATTCACAACACCGCCGCTCCGAATCAGAAAGATCGTGGATTGCGACGCAGGCGAGTATGCTGTGGACTATGCGCTGCCCGATTTCGACAAGGTGGGCAACGTAGCGCCACCCTCCAACGAGTATTACGGCCTGGCTTTGTTGACGAAACAAAGGTCGCCGCAGTTCTTTGTCGCCTGGGGTCATGGCTATACCGGGGGTAACAATGGGGATGTATGGTGCAAGGTGCTGCCAGTTGATGAGCGTGTGAAGAAGAGCTTTGCCTCTGCGAAAGAATGGGGTCGTCGTCGAAGGCTTGAGAGAACGAACTTGCAAAAGCACATGTTGGGAAATGACATGATGAGTGAGGAGGCATTGAAGGGCGCCAGAAACGTGGACACAACAGTGCTGGACTTTGGTGAGTTTAGTCGTGAAGTTGTGGCCGAGTTGAAGCGCAGTTCCTTCCTGGGCGGCGCCTTTGTTGATCTCACGATTCATGTTCGGTTGCCACCCGAGGAGGATTGAACAAGGCCATACCTAGATAGGTCGCTTCGCAGGTAGGTAGTGAGCGCATGGCCACCTACTTATGCACGCAGCAATCAACAAAACCTCAAAGCTTGAGTTGAATCTTGGGGATGGCCTGAGATACCAGGTTGCCATTGAATTGAGCTAGGAGGGAATCCAGGCAGTAGGAACACTAACCTATCTAGGTATGCAGGCAGTATACCTAGTGAGGTTAGTGTAGATACTAGGTAGTCTACCCTAGGTACCCAGGTAAGGTATGAAGACGGCGAACAGGCAGCGGGACCAGCCCCACATGACCCCATCATTGGAGACGAGTTTGAAGCCACCTTTTTTTTACGAGTGCCCCTCTATCCTCAACTTTGTACCTACAGTATCCAACTAGTACCTAGGTAGAACTACGTAAGGTTAGGTATGCTGGCGTGCACCTAGCATCCCACTTCTTCCTCATTACACCACATTCCGCATCCACTGTCGCTCTATCAAATGCTGCATTTGCCCCAGTCCTGGTAGCTTCCCTCGTCCTGGCAACTAGTCCGCTCTTCTATCTCCAGTTGCTTGTTGAGAAGCAAGCCTAGCGGGGTTCGCCATGTCAGGTCAAGCTGGAGAGGCCGCAGCCGAGTGTGTTTCCACTGACAATTCCGTCCGCTTCGTATCTCTGCTGACACCGCGGGCTTAAACGCAGGAAGGCCTCGGCGCCTACCAATCCCCGAGGCATTCCCTGTGCACCATTTGTCGACAAAGTCGAGGATTATGTTTCGTCGCGCCATGAAGTCGAAGCGACGTTGCGCAATTTCCAGGAAATGATCTCGTACGCCCTACCTCCCTCCTGAACTCTAGCCCGACTCGAGAAGCATTAGCTACGCGGGGAACATACCAGAGATGGTAGGAAAGGAGAGGACGAGAGAGAGAGAAAGGGACAATGAAAGAGACAGAGCGGCTGGCTGACAAGGGAGCCCGTCCTAGGAAGTATCAGTTCATGGAGTTAAATCTTCAACGGAGGATCGCCGGCCTAAAGGATAAGATGCCCGACATCCAGAAGACATTGGACACTGTTCGCTTCCTGAAGACGAGAACAGTACGTTGCCTGTACTCCAGCAAGACGGACAATTTCTGACGCATCGCACGGTAGAGCGACTCGGATCCTATCGATACTACTTTTGAACTGAACGACACACTTTACGCTAAGGCGACAATACCACCTACTGACGAGGTGTATTTATGGCTGGGTGTATGTGACGAAAAGCCCATCCTTACTGCATGTGGCTCTCGACATGAACCACTGACGGTGAACATGGTGCTAGGCGAATGTGATGCTGTCATATCCCCTCGACGAAGCAGAGACACTTCTCACGTCTAAACTGGCAGCCGCCAAACAGAGCCACTCTAATTGCGAGGAAGACCTGGAATTCCTAAGAGAGCAAATCACAGTAAGCATAGACCATGTGGATGGCGCGGGTGCCTAGACTGATTTGGTGTCATCAGACGATGGAGGTCGCGATAGCGCGCGTGTACAATTGGGATGTGGTACAGAAACGAAAGGAGAAGGCCGAGGAGGATCGCAAAGGGACAGGGTCCAAGGATGGCGATGACCAACCTAATGGATGAAGTCTACGCGTCCCGAGAAGATCATCCTTACAAATAGGTGAGGTAACAAAGATTAAGGGGAAACGTAACTCCAGCCAAGCACCTCGACCAGCACTCAATTATGAGGGAGAGACATAAAAGGCAGCCTAGGGAGTCATACTGTATTGTACCTGGGTAATGAGTTGGGTTGGATTTAGCAGGGTCTACGATACCCATAGCCTCCTGCAATGTGGCTACTACTTTACATTAGGTACCCGGACTCATCTCGAAAGTGTAGTAGAGGTTCTGGTCATTTAATTATCTTGCATTCCTGCGTTAACTGGTGGAAGGTTGTCAACAATCTTACACTACCTACATGTAGGTACCTTTGGTATAGATGCGGGTATATGTACATACCCAAGTACCGATAACGATAAACCGACTCTTTGGTCTCCATTTTTCCGAATACTAGGTAGGCAGGTACCTAACCTCCATACATGCATTGTAGGCAGGTACGCTACGTGGAATCGACTAGAGGTAGTCTAGGATACCAGCCCTTATGAATATGTACGCCGCTGCCTATCTAGGAACATAAATACCCGAGGTATGTGTACCTAGCCGGCCGGTACCTAGCATGTAGATACACAGATCACAATGAGATCAGTATGTGACCACAAGATTTGGGCACACAAGATTACATAACCCCCACACAGGACAAATCCAGAGTGTCTTTCCGGTGTCTACGATATACCTATGTGGCCCCTCCTCACAAGTCAGGTAGGCGGTAAATGCAAAGAACTTGCCTACCAAGAGGTACATTTGGACACGTGGGGAATGAGGATGACCAATGCCGTCGTCCCCCCTCTGGCCCCCTATCTAAAAGCCCACCTAATCAATCATAGTATGAGCAGTAGTGTAGGTACACTACAATAGGTACACCACAGATATATATAGGAGGTATGTAGTACCTTATATATCGGCGGGAAAGCCACCACCTCGTCTGTCCGCAACAACATTACGGTCCTACCTCAACTCCCTACTGTATTTCCTCGGTGGATTCCCCACACCCCCCCATATACCACCTACGACAGATATTTCGAGGTATTCTTATTCGGCCGGCATCATTTGTCCCCTTGACTGCCTCCTTCTCTTCGTATCCATCTGTCCACCATCCCCCCTCCCCTCGCCACATCGACGACGTCCATCTTTCCACAGCTTCAAACATGGCAGCCACACAGCTCGAACCCAACGACAACATGGAGCTAGATCCTAAATATGACCACTACGACTTCCCCACGACGTCTAT
The DNA here is from genome assembly GCA_023159155.1 of Ustulina deusta. Lineage (NCBI taxonomy): Eukaryota > Fungi > Ascomycota > Sordariomycetes > Xylariales > Xylariaceae > Ustulina > Ustulina deusta. Next base: position 347,289 of record JAJNNX010000028.1, on the reverse strand, counting down.
CGAGGCCCGCGAAGGCCATCCCGGCTTCTTGACCGCCGCTCAGCAGGCCCAGGTTCACCAATTGCGCATGATGCTCGAGAGCGAGGAATATAAGGGACAACTTGACACCCTGACTCTGGTATGATGACGTTGCCTAGAGGCTGGTTTCCGTGATAGCTACGGGAACACGTATTTGCTAATTGCTTTCTCCATTAGTTGCGCTTCCTCCGAGCCCGAAAATTCGACGTAGTGGCCGCCAAGAAAATGTAAGATCCTAAAGAATTCTATCGCCCTTGTGCCATGGGTGTCTAACTCCTGGACTGGGCAGGCTCGTCGACTCGGAACAATGGCGAAACTGCGTAACCATCCTGGAACAAGAAGACAGTGCCACTAAGGGGAAGCCGAGATTGCTTTCGCTGCATGATGAGGACCCTTTTCGAAATCCTCCCGAACAACCAATTAAACTTGACGAGGCGGTTAGGACCTGGGACAAAGACGGATCCTTCAAGAAGGAGCTGTCAAAATATTACACGCAGTTCTACCACAAGACAGACAAGGTTCACCCCCCTCGTCGCGATATTGGGGTCTCGGCAGTTCTGACTAGGTACACAGGATGGTCGACCATGCTACTTCGAGAAGCTCGGGGGCGTAGATTTCGCAAAGCTCAGACTGGAAAAATATACGAACGACAAGATGATCCTCAACTTGGCTGTTGAATATGAAAAAATGGTCGATCCACGACTCCCTGCCTGCTCACGTCAGGCTGGCCGCCTCGTCGAAACCTCATGTACCATCTTGGATGTTGCCGGTGTTAGCGTCTTTCGCCCAGGAAAGATTTATGAATACGTTTCTCAGACGTCGACAATGAGCAATAGCAACTATCCAGAACGTATGGGCAAGATGTACATCATCAACGTGGGCACCTTGCACCGGGCTGCATGGAGATTCATTAAAGGGTTTCTCGACCCAGTGACCGCCTCAAAGATTAGCGTCCTTACTTCTTATGAGTACAAAGCTGAGCTACTCAAGCAAATTCCAGCGGAGAACTTGCCGGTCGCGTTTGGTGGTGCGTGTCAGTGCGAGGGTGGCTGCGAGCTGAGTGATGCCGGCCCGTGGCAAGAGGAGGAATGGAAACGCCCTGCCTGGTGGCAGAAGGAGCCTACGGATGCCACGATTGAAAACAAGTCTACCGAGGTCCAGACGACCAACGATGCCACTACGGACGGCGAGACACTCGTAGTGGAGGAGGATAAGGTTGAGACGGGCAATGATGCTGTTACCGAAAGCAAAGTACCAGTCGCAGAGGCGGCCAAGGTTGCTGCATAGGTGCACAAGCTTTGAGCCGAAAAGAAATGGTTAAATCATGATGTCTACTGATGTGAGATAGCGCGCTTGGTTGTGGGTGTCGACATTTTACGGGGGTTTTTGAGGGGGGACTTGAACCTTGAGCTTCAAAGAGTCCTATCTAGGAGGAGCGAGGCGAAGACGGGCAGCATAGATGGAAGGGATATCGAAAAAAAAAAAAACGTTAGGAAACACGTAAATACATGGACTGCATACCTTGATTCTGACCGCCACATCGTGTAGAATTATATTCGTTCATAGATGTTTACACCGTTCGGTGACGCAGCCAGAATCAAGACGATGCTTCGAATGGCTCGTGCACAGTTATTCCATGAAAAAGATGAAGCCAAGAGATATGAGGGGGTATCATTAGAATCCTAAGAACATATCTCACTTTGACTCCTATGAACCAGGAGTGGGTTATAAGTAGGTCCACAACGCACATCTCATCATCACCGCTCCGTAACAACATACTCGCCCGCCTTCCGCGCCCTCTCCATCCTCGCCACCACAGCCGGCATCTCCCTCTTCAGGCGTCCGAGGCCACGGACGGCGTCCCCAAAGCTCATCTCGACATCCTCCTGGCGCTCTAACGGCGCGATCGCAAGCCCGCTTCTACCACCGGCTACGCTCTCCCCATTCACGGCCCGAGTACTCGAGTCAGAAGTACCGGCAGCAGCAGCAGCAGCGGCAGCGGCAGCGGGTTGGCCGAATTGCGTCGTCGTGGCTAGATGATTGGCCGTCTCGAGCGCCTCCTCGTCCTCCTTGATACCCTTGCGCGCGGCCTCGGCCCACGCGCCCGCCACGGCGCCCGGCACGCTCTTCTTCAGGTGCGCGATGTCGCGGAGGAGATCCTCCTCCTCGGCCGTGAGCGCCTCGACGCGGGCGCGCTTGCGGGCGTCGAAGGGCTCGAAGACTTCTTCGGGGTCGGAGCCGGCGTCGGCGGGTCGCGGCGCCGAGGAGAGGAAGTGCGCGGCGTCGACGGGGAGGCCGTTGATGGAGAGGTTCGGGGCCGCGAGGCTGAAGGTCTTGAGGATGTACTAGACGAAAGGGAAAAAAAAAAGAGGGGTTTGTTAGTTCTGGTGGTTCTTATCTATATATATACACAATTACACAATAAGAAAAAGAGTTCTAGGAAAAAGAGGAAGAGGAGGAGGTTTATGGAGGGACGTCGAAACAAGAGTTGAACCAAGATGTAAGGGATGGAAGGGAAGCGTCGACAGACAGGGGAGGCAAGGGATGTGGAACGCGACACAGAGAGAGCATTTGTTGGGAATGCTTGGTTGGACTTCTTGTGGGGGAGAAAGGTGGGTTTGTTATTCGGTAGAGAAGGGCGAAAAAAGGGAGAGATGAAAATAAAAATAGGAACAACCTGGGGAAAAAAAAACAAAAGAAAAAAAAAACATACAACACCAGGGATTCGCTGGTCGTCACCGACCCAACTACTAATCTGGCGGTATCTGGCTTAGCTATGGGGGAGCGGACGGGACCCCGCGTTCTCCAGATCCTATGGTCGTATGTGCTAGGGAGACCTGTCAAACGGGACTATATGTTGAGCGGGAGGTCCTCAGCCATCCCTCCATCCCACTCACATCACATCCATCATCCATTCTGTAGCGCATGCCAAGACTTTTTCCCTGTAACAGTGAAGGCGAGTAGGGGATTTGAGATGTGTGGATTTTGAAAAGTCGATTGATTTCAAAAGAAGATGCACCAACGAAAATAAAACAAAACAGAAAAAAAAAATTTGTAAGTATTATACCTCATTGACATGCTCCTCGATCCGCGTCCGCAACTCGTCTTCGGCGCTATCGTCGACGGGTGGGAACGCCTCGTCGATGCGGGCTGTGGCGGCGCGTCGGACGTTGGCGACCAGGTACGCGAGATCCTCCGGCGCCTGGAGCTCGATCTTGCGCGCCGAGTCCATTTGCTGCTCTCCGGAAGTCTTTTGGCAAGTGGGGAATTGGGCACGTTGTTTAAATGCTGGACCTGGATTAAAATTGTCTGATTAAATCGAGACGGAAAACAAGTGATTGCGCCCCGTTGGAAATTTGGTCGATCTCGTGTTTACTTGATGGGCGGCTGGTAGTTAGTTGAATTGAGTAGGTTGTTGTTGACTTTTCGGGAGGGGCAGGCTTCGATTGTTGAATATACCCTGATGAAATATCTCTATAACAGGTATACCATTCTCATATATGCATAAGGTTCTTCCCTTGACCTTCGTTCCATTTTGTGTTAACATTTACACACGGTTCTGTCATTGAACTTTCATATTGCTTTCTGCTTTTGAGATCTGATGAGTTTGAACAAGCAAAACAACTAGAAAATAACATGGAATAATCACCAAGATGAAAGGTTGCTACTGCTTTGTCCCCGGGGCTTAGCTGCAGCTGTATCCATGTTCTCTACCGTCTAAATTGTGTACCGGTCCCCTGCCAAGATATTATACCATTCATTGTCTTCTCGTATCGAGACATAACTCATGACTCGACTTGGGAATCGTAGTTAGGAATAAGGTGCAAGATCCGCCGTATGGGGTCCCGGGCTATTACCCGTACCATGTTAATGTGAGCAGCAAGGGGGAAGTCACTAATTGAGGCTCAATTGCCGTGCGGTGTCCGTCTCAATAACAGTCACCATACCGCACCCCAATTCATCCCACGACGGGCCGTAAAGTCTCTAGTACCTATAATACCGGAGAAGATAGTATGTACCAATATAACTTCTAGGGTGCGCTGAACTCCCTAGCGAGTTAGACTGTCTGGCCTACCGAGGTTCATGCAACATGAAGGCCTTTCTGGAGCAGATAAATCTGCACGACCTCATCCTCCTCGCCAATCTTTGGAAGTGGTATCTCCTTCACCACTCGATACGCCCAGCTCTGATCCTCCAGTAGTCCGAACAGTGCTTCCTCTGACGAATGTCGCGGTTTAGTAGCTAGTAGTACAGAAGACTTAACAGGGCCATCATTCCCTACGTCGTGATGATTTTCCTTGGCAGCGTGTAAAGCGCTCAGCGTTCCGACCAGAGCCGGTAGAGAATCGACGTTGTACGTGCAGTCGCTCAGCACCACGAGATCCCACGACGTAGCTGCAACAAGCGCCCCAAAGCGCCCCTCGCGGCCGTCATCCCAGTCGAGGTTTTCGTATTCTATAGCGACATTCGCGCTATCTGTAGGATCGATCGCGAATGTGGCCTTAGCTTTAGCGATGTTTGACCTGGCGCGCTCTTCAGCCTCCTCTAGATCCGTCAACAGAACTCTGGCATTCTTGAGAACCTGTCCTTGAGCAACAGCGGCTCTGGGTAAAATGCTGGCGATCGTGATTCCCAAAATCCCAACACCGCTCCCGAGCTCGAGGATATTGAAGCTATCACGCTGGGTCGGAAATAGTTCGCGGATGCTTTCTGGCGATGAGCACGCGTCCGCGAGGTATGCGGAGGTGACCACGCCTGCGTCCCAGACATGCCGCGCTATACTCTCACCGATGTCTTCTTCGAATTGCAGGTTCAAACTCTCAATGTCTCCGCCTTCTCCACTGAGGTGACGCGTCCCCAACCAAAGCGTGCGGATTGACACAGTGGCGCAGACGCCATCCACAAAGTCGAACGCCGCCGGCATTACAACACCCGTCTTGAGCGCTTGATCCGTGCCAACCCTCCATGGTAACAACACATCGCCGACATGTAGGGCACCCAACGGTGTTGGTGTCTCCCGAGGCTGTTGCTGCGCGGGATATATCGCAATTCTGCAGTTCACACTCCATTTTTTCAAGCTCGGCGATAGTTTAACTTTGGCATCTAAGACGCGCATTCCCGTCTTCCACTTGCACCTGCATGTCTGTCTCCCCCGCAGCAGGGCTGCAGCTGAATCAGCCGGGTCTGCGGCAGACTCTTCGACTGCTACGATCAGATCAATTGACCCATCTTCCGGGCACAGGAACGAGTCCCCCAGATCCGTGGTGATCGTGAAGAGTAGCGATATCACTAGCCCTCCTGTCGAGCTCTGTGTCTTCGCAGGGCGGAGGAGTCGGATGTAGTGCATCTTGTATGTATCTCTTCGTATGCCGCGCAATTCTGATCCTCGGCAGCGAGTTGGTAGCCAACCCTGTTGGCGGCGATATAACCGATGGCAATTGGACGCTAAACAACGACAGGGCCAGCGGTATCCTTCGACGAACTGATCATTGAGCTCTTACAGGCTCTAAAGCAAAGATTCCACTCCTTCATCGTCTCAGCCACGGTAATCCGGGAACAGGGGTTTGTTTCTCCATCGACCCAAGCCCGAGGACATGGAAACTTCTCACTCACAAACGGAGTTTAGTCTGCACGTATACCCGTGAGCTGTTCTGCACGAAATTCCAACAATGCGGCTGAAACTTACCTGCACGTGTGCTCGGATGCCAATGTTGACCCAGATACCTCTTCCAGTTACCTGGGTTAGGTAGGTAGGTAGTTAGCGTAGTTGCCAGTAGTATCACGAAACAAACTTCAAGCCCCACACAGCGTTTCGTCCTCCTTTCCGAATAGGGAAATCACCGAAGCCTCAGATTTGAAACCTCGTTCATCTCTGCAATACCTACCGAGATACGTACCTCGGCACCCACCTCAAGAATCCAGCTTCGTAAAGGCTCCTCTGCCAACTAATCCATCAACGTCGCTATTGAAATCAGGCAACCCCAGCCGACAAGTATCCGGTACCCAGAAATCCAATGAGTCAATCAATTTAACCCAATGCATGCATCCGATGAGACCAGAGCAAGCCCGGACTAATCCCAATTCGGCATTCATGAAGCCGGCGAAATGCCGATAACGCAGTTCCCGTGGCGTCTCTTGGGGGGATGAGTCGGTCGTGGGGTAAATCGACGGGTCTTATCACGCCTCTTATCGGCCTCCAGCTGTACGACCCCACTGGACAGTACGGCAAGCACTGTGACATTCGCCTTACACTGTCACACCCTCGCCTCACGACGAGGACGACAACGCACCAATAATCGATCCAGGGCCAGGGATAATAACCCTTTGATCCCCCCCCCCCCCAATTCATGCCCACCACCAACTTGCATATTTATAATTCAGCCACAGCACACTACTTACACGGCAATGTGGAACAATTCAATTAGTTCCTACGGGATCTGGTAGGTATGCACGTCTTACACGTACAAGCTCAGATACAGAAGTACCTATGCGGGTCAGAGAGAGGCGAATAGATAAACGTCGTCTGGAGAAAATTTTATATTAAATCATTGACGCCCAAACCTTAGCCAACGCATGTAAGGTACACTTTTATTACACGACCTACGTTGTTGCATTCCACATGTAGACGAGAAGAGAAAAAAAAACCAAAACCAAGTCGCTGTGCCCCGCAACACGTGGTGTCTCTCTCACGTTGCTGGCCGCAGGCACAACAGCAGAGAAGAGACGGCAGGGGAATGCCTTGCCGGCGGTACCGTACGACGTATGAATGCACGTCCCGACGACCACAGCCGGTGGCTCGACGGTATGTTTGCTGGTTGGTTGGAATTTGTAATCTCCAAGTGCGTGTCATGTTGTCGTTTGTTCGGCTGTCGGATTATTCTTGAAAGCAATTCGTTGCAAAACTTGATTAATTGCTTCTTGTACTTTTGAACCTCGGAATGCTCGTGAGGTGTCAACGTTAGTTAGGCATATTCTGGTTATCCAGAGAAGAAAAATCAAAAGTCACATGCATGATCCTGGGACTCACTCGACATACGATACATCGAGGGCTCTGTTATTATGACTGAGCTGAGGGAAGAAATTTTCATAGTGTAATAATACCATCGAATGACAAGGTTGCTGTGGGGCAGCTGTCGCATTCCACGAGAACAACGGCGTCCTCCGATCCTTTCCGATGGGGGATATCAAGTAATGTATATAGAGACGCCGGGTTAAATCCACCGATAACTCCAGAACTCCTTTGTTCAGCCCTCCCTTGAGCAGAATGCTACCGGGTATGTCAATACCATCCATCATATCGTAACTTGTTGGTTCTCCAAACCCAGCATAAAAGCAACCCTGTCTCAATTCGCACGTAGGAAGAAAGGTTGTTGAAGTTCATGGCCATGATCCCATCCAGGAAATGAGATAACCCGAATCCAGACGCCGTAGTATTGCGAAAATTGTCACGTAATCTTGCGAAGACTTCTCGGTGTCTATGAACGAAAAGCAATGATGGGCGGTCGACAGCCCTGTCACGGTAACATCTTCCTAGATTCCTCGTCGCTGAGTCGGATCTCGTGGACGGGCTCTCGGCGGTTCTCCAAGGGTTCGTAATCTAAGTCAAGATACGAAGGGAGAAACATTTCTGGGTTCCACGCGAAGCCTTGGCTCGAGGCTAGATATGAAATCTATATACATAGCCGATAGTCAGCTAGGCAAGTTCGTCTCATGACGTGGACTCCTCTCACCAGTCGTGGTGGACCATCCGGGTCGCCCACATTGATATGCGTACACTCTTCTTTCGCGAAGGCGGAGCCTAGGAAGCAGGTTAGTCTAGACCCAAAGAGCTCATTATTATCCCACATGGGGAGCGAATTATAGGAGAGATGGAGCGCACTCAGCAAACTCTGCCGCCGGCGATGTATTGCCTTTGGCTTGTAAGAGGACACGGGCGTCTCGGGGCTGGCCGAAGCGGGAGTCTGTGGGGAGCTTGAGAAGGACGACGAGGAGCTCGTGCAGGCCTTGGTCGATTGCCCACAAGCGGTAGCCGAGGAGCGCGAAGTCGGAATGGCGATAGTAGATGACATGATGGTCGGTAACGAGGACAAACACCGTGGGTCAAGCTGGAAATGACTCTATCGCAGCAACTAAGATACAGGCGTGTAAAGACGTAATTCACGGTACTGCCGAGGCTGGCGACGAAAGAGTGGGTGTGATCATGAAACGAAGTCGTGGGCTGAATACAGGTGAAACGCCACAAACACCCCAGGAAAGGACCAAAGATGGCGGGGAAAGCGGTTGCGATAATCCCGAAGGTGGAGAGAGAGCGCCCGACGCCCAGATAGAAAAGAAGGAGAAGGAGGAGGAAGGAGGAAAAGAGGCACAAAAAAAGGAGACAATGAAGAATAGAAGAAGTGGAAGTGGAAGTAGGAGTAGCATACGAATCCCCGCTTAAGGGTAGGCGAGCAGCAGAGTGACTCGAGGTGTATGTACGGATATGTATGTGGTGGTGTGTTTTTGTGATCTGGGTTGTTTGGTGGTGGGCAGGCGAAGTTATGAAAAAGAGAGGTTGAACAGATTTGAGTACAAACAGAAGATTAGGTTCGGTAGGTAGGTTAAGTAAAGCAAGTGAGTAAGTGGGTAGGCAGGGTCAGGTGCAGGTGCAGGCAGAGGCGACGACCTGCAGATAGCACCTACTACTATCTACCTAGTATGTACTGTAGTCTGTAGGTAGGAAGAGAGAGCCTTGGGTCCTGTCTGTGGTGTACAGTGGCAGTAGATACAGTAGCAGTATAGATACAGGTAACTTGGACCGTCAAATGGCCGGAGTTCCAAAGTCTGCATAGCAGGCTGACTTGAGATCATTGGCTGCCAGTGGCTGAAGCTATCGAGGCGATTCCCTAACGCGAAAGATACACTGTACAACAGCGGGTGGTGACATCAAGCACGGCCCCATAGTGCCCCCCCTCCATGCCCCACCACACCCCCATCAGAGAGAATTCGGTACCTAGGTACAGTGCGACCTCCCACCCGTAGTAGGTATACCTAAGATAGCAATAGCATGTGCGGGGTTCCCTTTCACACGGTCTATCTAGTACGTAATTGGTACTATTAAGAGAGGTATGCACAACTGTGTACATATACTAACTACATGTATGGAGGGGAATGGTGTACAGGCTAGAAAATAAGTATAATATAAGTATAGTATCTGCGTAATAGGGGGCAGGTTCACTTCACAATCGAGCTCAATCAGGTGTTTTCTCCATGGTTGACTCAATCTTCAGATGCCAATACGTAGGATGGAAACTATATACTTATAGGTTAGTCATGGCGAATCTGTGATATGGCATGCCAATATGTACCTACCTACAGGGTGGATACAATACAGTATACCTAGTCCCCAAGGTAGGTAGTATGGGCATCCGGGTGCCGAAGAGATATAGTAATTGGGTGATTCCAGCGAGGACAACACCACTTCTTGCCTTCGAGGGCGAAGCCTGCATACATGTAGGTAAGTTCCAGCACTAGAGCCGTGTAACACCGCTCGTACGGTCGTGATCCAGCCAGATGGTCAAGGCGAAGGGCAGCTGGGAGGAGCGCAGTGTAGCAGTGCATGTGAAGATGATGGCTGATGAGGCCATTCCCTGGCTAGATATCGTGTTCACCGAGTCCCTAGTCTGCCTTCATCCATTTGTAAGTACGGGCGATGCCGGAGGCGAAGGCATGGTGCGATTCCTGCCTAGAGTTAGGCACCCCGACCAAGACCCGACTCACCGTGCATCCCCATAATTACCAAGAGAAGTCTAGTCGCGCGGGCCGGAACGGTAGAGCTTGCGGCGTTGGGGGTCACCATCAGTCTGGAATTCTTGGCGCTCACGAGGCATGATAATATCTTATCGGAAAATGTGGTTATCTTATCGGAAAATGTGGTTATCTTATCGGAAAATGTGGTTATCTTATCTCGTCCTATGTAGAAGGGTTAGTTCTTATTAGTGAATATTTCTTACACGAGAATAGAGGTACGTCCAGTGCGCAAGATGACAACTGTGGCTGGGGTCCAGTCCAGTCGCAACCTCTTTCGCGCCTCTTCGGGACACACAGTCAGCTTAACCCAGGTGAGGCTAGTGAAGTTCTGAAGGCTGCAAGGCTGGCGTCGCCTCTCCAGCCAAACCCGGCCCCATTACAACATACCCGTCCCCCATATTCCACCACATCCCAACAGCGAACAACAGTCCATCTTCTCCCCATCCCCGTACAATCACGACGCGGCCATACTCCGGAGCAGCACTTTCCCCTTGCCTTGCCGTCCTTCCGAAAGAGCCAGGTCAAAATGGGCGATGTCGCGGTAGAGAACCCGGCCAACACGGTGGCGCCACACAACAAGCCCGTCCCGTCGGCCATACCCAACGTCGAGACCATCGAAGGTATCCCGTCGCAAGGAGGAGATGAGTATGCCACATTGAAAAAGCTACAGCGGCATCTGGAGTACATCCAGCTGCAGGAGGAATATATCAAGGACGAGCAGCGGTATGTCGGGGAACGGCTGGACGAGCCACGTGTCGAGGCTGACGAACCATCAAAATACAGGAGCCTAAAGCGCGAGCTTGTCCGCGCACAGGAGGAAATCAAGCGGATCCAGAGTGTGCCTTTGGTCATCGGGCAGTTTATGGAGGCCATCGACCAGAAGTCAGTCACGGCACCTTATCGTTCTTGACTGTTTCCTAACAACCCGCAGCACCGGCATCGTCCAGTCCAGTACGGGCTCCAATTACGTCGTCCGGATCCTATCGACCCTCGACCGCGAACTGCTGAAGCCTTCCTCGTCCGTTGCCCTTCACCGACACTCCAACGCCCTCGTCGATATCCTGCCGCCCGAAGCTGACTCCTCTATTGCCATGCTGGGCGCCGATGAGAAGCCCGATGTGACATATGCCGATGTTGGTGGATTAGATATGCAGAAACAGGAGATTCGAGAAGCTGTCGAGCTTCCCCTGACACACTTTGATCTCTACAAGCAGATTGGTATTGACCCCCCACGGGGTGTCCTCTTGTACGGGCCTCCAGGTACTGGTAAGACGATGTTGGTCAAGGCCGTGGCCAACTCGACAACTGCCAACTTCATTCGCGTTGTCGGTTCCGAGTTCGTTCAAAAATATCTCGGTGAAGGTCCTCGAATGGTTCGAGATGTTTTCCGTATGGCCCGAGAGAACTCGCCCGCCATTATCTTTATTGATGAGATTGACGCCATTGCGACCAAACGTTTTGATGCACAGACCGGCGCTGATCGAGAAGTGCAGCGTATTCTGCTCGAGCTCTTGAACCAGATGGATGGTTTTGATCAGACATCGAATGTCAAAGTCATCATGGCCACGAACCGAGCGGATACCCTAGATCCCGCCCTGCTTCGACCCGGCCGGTTAGATCGAAAGATTGAGTTCCCCAGTCTAAGAGACCGGAGGGAACGGCGTCTTATCTTCTCAACTATTGCTAGCAAGATGAGCTTGGCACCCGAGGTCGACTTGGACAGCTTGATCGTACGGAACGACCCACTGAGCGGCGCTGTTATCGCTGCCATCATGCAAGAAGCTGGTCTTCGGGCTGTCCGGAAAAATCGATACAACATCATCCAATCTGATCTTGAGGACGCATACTCTAGTCAAGTCAAGGGGACGAGCGACGAGAACAAGTTTGATTTTTACAAATAAACTCGGACTAAACGGCATGGAATGCTTGATTTGTCTGGGATACTTATTTGAGGGTAGTGTGATTGCCTTTCTGGAAGCACGACATAAAATAGGCAGATAGGGGCTCTGACGAACATATTCGAGGACTAGACTTCGACTAAGCGCAATATTGCCTAGTGTACCATAGCAATACAGCAGTGTTTACACTTTACCCATACTTTTCTCTCAAGGTGCTTCAACTCTGATGGGCGGCCACGGCAATCCTTTTTGATCGCTTCGTCGCGGTTCAATCCTAACTGTCCGCCTGGCGATGGCTGTAAGACAGACAGCGGGTTTATGATTCAACTATTTGTCTGAGGGGTTTCCTCCATCTAGAGTGAAGATAGGTCACTGATAGGTCGCCCATAGGCAGATGTTGGATTGGAGTATATGGGTTACGGCTCAATTCCTGAACCGCTGATTAAGTTAGGAGCGTTTAAGGTTCTTATATTGTTAACTGGGATGCTTAATATCCTTAACCACCCCACTGCGTACTAATTGCCTTTAGCGACTTTATGACTTGATTGTCTGTCTAACGCTATTATATTAGGAGAAATGATTTACCTCCTGTTAGGACCTCTATACATATTGTAGGTGAAAAACACTTGTTGCTACGCAATGGCTTTTGTAACACATTTGTGGCCCAGTCTTAATTACATACCGGAATGGTTCGTGACACACGAGTAAATAAATTGCGACCACGCCAAACGACGTGGTTATTGTGCTGTCGGCCATAATGGCATATATATTAGACACATTCCCTAGTCCATCACATTCTTATTAAATCTATTCTGTACATCTTCGACCGTAATGCGCAGACAATTTATGTAGTCGGTGAAATTGGGCTGTCGTTTCAGTTCGTGTTACAGTACTTCCTTGATAAGAGTTGATGCTCCATGGCTCGAAGCAATATGGAGGGTAATATCGCCTTTTGGTCGCATACCGTTGCGTCGGCGCGACTGGCCCGAAGTCACCAAACAAAGGATGTATCTAGAGCCGATGTCATATCCCATCTGACGAAGCCTCATGGCGATGTGAAGAGAATTCTGCTGCAATTTGCGTGAGCGCGGCCTTGTATTCATCTGGCATATCGAGTCGAGGCAATATATTCGGCGCTTGTAAATATCGTAAGAGAGATTCCTCGAGACCTCCCGAAGTTGTAATAGCGCCTTCAAGGTGAAGTATGTCCCCAAGCCATGTTAGCGATTGCAAAACGTGATTCCAAGGGGTAGTCTGTGGCAATAAATGTACTCAGCCTTAATGATTTCTAGCTCGGAGACAATTGTTAATACCTTGTCGAATACCGTTAAGGATCTTGCCTCGGCCATCATTGGGATACGAACGTGATGTTTCCTTCGCAAACTTGCTTTGCTAGCCAGACTGTTGTTAAAAAGAGCAAGATGAGCCGAACCGTCTTCGGTTATTATTTCCCACGCTTCAGCTGAGTGTGGCTAGGCTCCCTACCCCCCAACTGAACGATGTCACTCTCCTCAAAAAGGCTGATTTTCCGTTCTACTTGAAAAGCACCAAGTGGTAATCACAAAACCTTATCAAGACCATGGCTCCTCCAAAGGCTGCTGAGAAGAGGTAAAATAACCCATTTCGCGCTGGAATCAAGGCGGTTTGTAGTTTGGAGGGACGATCTCTCGAGGCATATAGTATTCAACATCGAGCCTAGCGGCACCGAGAGACGAAGATGGCGAAATTCGCAGGGGAAAACATGAATAAATAACTCATCATTTGACATCCTAGCATGTGAGGGTTACTACCTCACCCCATAGACCGTATGTTCTTGAGTTAAAGAGGGGAGTGATGTGTGGCATGAGACTCAACTGTGCACAGCCACATTCTCATTCCTCTGCCAAGTCCGGATCGTCGTCAACAGGGGTGTTCTCCAATCGCGTAGCCCCTACATTGGCTTGGCAGGCAGACTGATCCTCGGACCAGGGTCCGCAACGGTCAGCGTACCTGGCCCATGCTAGGATCGGGCTCCCTCGCAAGTCATGCTTGAGACTTATAAGTAGGCAGCGGCACTGATCGTGTTAACCGAGCGTCACGGCGGCTACGATATGACCCCGCGCCAGCAACTGTCGATGAGATTCGTGAAATGTATCGTCTATGCCAAATTAAGTTCTCAATGTGCAGCTTTGGTCGCTCATGGATGCCTTATCTGCGCTCAGCATAGCTGGCACAGTCGCTCAATTTGTTTCATTCGCTGGAGACTTGATATCCCAGGCTTCCGAGCTCCATGAATCAGCAAGTACCTCCACTGCCGAGGTCCAGAACATCGACAATGTCTATTCCACTTTGCTCGAATTCAGTTTCGGCCTTAAAAATGCCAATCGAGATCTCTCCGAGCTGGAGTCCAGCTTAGAAGCGGGTAACCTGCTCGGGCTGGTTGCTGAGTGTCAACACGATTGCGATAAGTTGCTAGATCTCACGCGAACTCTGAAATCAGAAGACAAACACAAAACGTGGTATCACTGCTGCCGCAAGGCAATTGAAACAACATGGAAGTTGCCCGAGATTCGTCAACTTGACGAACGATTGCAGAGAACTCAGTTGACATTAGTTCTCTTGATCTGCTCCATATCAAGGTCTGACTTCCTTTTGACCAACGCTTGATGCTATCTGGCGAATGGCTGGGCTGCGTCAGAAGCGTGAGCTGACTTCGTGGCAGTGAGTTTCAACGCCTTCAGCAGCAGCGTATTGCGAAACTGCAAAAAGATGGCGGGCAGCATCGCTTGAACCAAGACCGCCAGTTCACTGAGCTTCGGCACATCTTACAGTCTATTCAATCTCAAGTGGCCAACCTTGAAAATGTCAGCTCTAGTCATGGCATACAGAGGATTCGATATCCGGGCCATGTGATGGAGCTCGAAAAGCAAATGCAGAACTTGTGTATCAATGCCAACGACATTCAGAAACAGCAGGCCATACTAGATACGCTAACCTTCGATTCACGCATCGTACGCCATCAAGCCATACCGGAAGCGCATCCAGGTACATTCCAGTGGGCATTCTCGACCGAAGAGGTAGAAGAAGAAGAAGAGGAGAGACAGGATGAAGTGAAGCTTCTGCATTGGCTTCAGCGAGGCGAGGGTATCTTCTGGGTGACTGGCCGCCCGGGTTCGGGGAAGTCGACGTTCATGAAGCATATAGCCGATAACCCAGACACCCGCGCTGCGCTGCGACAGTGGTCGGGTTCATCCGAACCCGTCGTTTCAAGTCACTATTTCTGGATATTCGGCACGCCGATGCAGAAATCCAAAGAGGGCCTCTTGCGAACACTCTTATTCGAGATATTCCGCCAGTACCCGTCGCTGCTCAAAGACGTGTGCCCGGAGAGGTGGGAGTCCGAATTCTCATCAAGTGCTGCTGCCAAGCCCTGGTCAACTGCCGAGCTGCGTCACGTCTTAGATCTAGTCACATCCCCAGAGATCGATGTCAAGACTTGTTTTTTTATCGATGGGCTTGACGAATACAATGGCGACCATCTCGAAGTCTCCGAGGAGCTGCTGAGGCTTTCTAGATTGAGAAATATCAAGTGCTGCATCTCAAGCCGGCCCTGGAACGTTTTCCACGACGCTTTCGGTTACGATAGATCGCAACATTTGTGTCTGCACAATCTTACTAAACGCGATATTCGCCAATATGTTCAGGACCGACTCACGCCGCACCCTCGGTGGCAGAGGCTCGTCGACCAGGCTGCATACGACAGCCAGCTCATTGATTATATAGCAGAGAAGTCGCATGGCGTCTTCCTCTGGGTGTCTCTAGTCACCGACAAACTGCGGAATGGATTGACGAATGACGATGACTTATCTGATCTCTCAAGCCGCTTGGCGAGGTTTCCTTCCGACTTGGAAAGCTTTTTCGACCACATACTACAGACGGTAGAGCCATTCTATCATGAGAAGATGGCGGGGACATTGAGACTTGCCAGAGCCGCAGAGAAACCGTTGAGGATTCTGTTTTACGAATTCCACGACATAGAATATCGCGATGACGAGTATTTTCTCCGCGTCAAGCGTCCCCAGTCAGACGGGGAGCGAGAGAGTGTACGAGACCGAGTCCACCGCCGTTTGAATGCCTATTGCAAGGGGCTATTGGAGGTTCACGACGATCGAGTCGAATTTCTTCACCGTACTGTCGCTGATTATCTGAGCATTCCTGATGTTGCAGATAGACTTTCAATGCAGAGTCCCGAATGGTTCCATCCCAAACTGTCGTTAGCGAAATTGCACCTAGCCTACATAAAAATACTACCACCTGGGATCCCGCATCGGCACCATCCCGGGCGTTATGATGGGGGGCTGCTGGACGAGCATCTTCGCGAGGTATTGGCTTTGGCTTCCTTATACGATACAGATAAGAGTGCAGTCAGAGACAAATTCCGCCTGCTCTTATACGACATAGAGTCGTGGCTGAATACGGAACCCTTTTGGACGTCGGGAGCCTCTGCATCACTATACTTCCGAGAGCGTCTTCTCCAATCACGGTTACCGAATTACCTAGAGAAAATGCTCTCAACACATACGGAGTACTTGGGAAATTTTGATTGGCCGCCTCTCGCTATCGTAATGGAAGAAGGCTGTCCCAGCCAGCATGCCGAAACGATAAAGCTCCTCTTCGGACATGGCCAGAAGCCAAACGAAGAATTCACAGTCTTGATTTCAGACAAAATAAAACGTATCAAGACGCCATGGACAGCCCTCCTGTCTCTCCTCGTGCACCAAACCAGAGATGGTCTGACTTCTCGCTTGCTCCCCTATTTTGGTCCCTGTCTCCGCGCCGGGATTTTTGATTTATTTCTCGATTACGGAGCTGACGCGAACGCTTCAGTATACCGCAGAGAAGGCCAATCGCATACGACGGCATGGATCGACATCCTATTCGCCTGCTTCGAAGTTGAGGAGCGGGATGAAGAGCGATATCTGCGGGTCTTGGGCCAGCTCTTGCAAGGGAATGCCTCGGTCGACGGAGTGATTCCGATAGGCTCCGAGAGCGCCATGTACATGGAATCCGCAAGCGAGACCATTCTGAAGCGCTTCTTCCAGCTGGCCCAAGTACTCGAGCACTCTCTCGATTTCGTTATGCGAGTCTCGGAGCATCTTGTGCGGAGAGCGGGGCGGGCTCGCTGGTCACTTGATGCTGTATGGCCTGAAGTTAGGCTTGCCTTTGGTGATGCAAAGACAAAGCATCTGAGGACGGTTTATAGAGCCGAAAAACCCACGCTTTTCATGTGGTGTGTGCCATTATTGAAGGTTAGAAGAAAAAGACCGAATAGTAAACCCGTGACCTAGCTTTTTGAGCTGGGGTGCTCGCTGGGGCTATATTGCTGCTGTGGTTCTTACATCTGAGGTAGCACATGTCACAGTCATTTTACGCCTCCTATTCGTCATCTTTAGTGACTTTCGTGAGATGGCTGTTCATAAAAAGAATATTCACTGAGGATATTAAATATATGGAGATGGAAACCCTTAGCTAACTAGACCGACAATATATCGGTAGACATCTTTTCAAGATACTTGGAGCAAAAAGACTCTTAAGCTACTACATATTTTTACTCCATAGCGATAGGTGCTAAAACATGAATTCGAATTAATGCATGGACGTGAATACATCATTCTCATCTCTCACTTACTCGGAATAGGTCTTAATAGTATTTGATTAGGACGTATTGATGAAAGTTGAATTTGAACTATGAAATGACAGGTAAATTTTGCAAACTTTAACAAATAACAATGCAAATGGATCTGGTTTAGCCGACTAATACCTGCACCAGCTTCATTAGATCTAGATAAAGAAAATTCATAGGACAACAACAGAGCATCAAACTCTCTTATTCTCCGTATGAAATTCCCCTTGGTCACAACTATGCATTTCTCAGAGGTTTTCGCAACAGGGAACTAAGAGGAATCGGTTCATTCTGGGGAGTAGCTAGATTTTTAAGCGCTTGGTTTAAATGTGTGAAGCAAGTATGGTGACTGAATGCGCATCTCAAAATCAGTCGGTAGACTAAGCCAATATGACTATAGTGGCCATTCCAGCACTGTCTCGGGAAATGACACGCATGGTCATGCACGATAAGCCAAGTGGTTCCCAGTCAAATTATCAATGAGTAGCCCGTGAGTAGCCGTATCACTACCGCCGTTTTCCATCATGGTCATCGTCTTCCTCATGTGCGTTCCGTCGTGTCCGCCAAATCCGCGGCCGATGAGGGTCTCGGCCAGCATCCGCAGCTGCATTGGGAATCGCGGATCTCCGTAATGCTCGATGATGTCGCTCTTCTCGACGGCACAGCGGAGGTTCTGGAATTGCGCCGAGTCCATGCCCAACTTCTCGCACGCGGCCTGCTTCTCGGCATTCCACCAGGAAGGCAATAATCCAGGTCGAGAGGCGGCTCGTCGCAAAAACTTCCGGAAGCCGGGGAGACTAGATTCAGCGCCACCGTAGATGCTGTCTAGAGCTGCCTCTCCTTCAAATACGTACTCGTCCTCAACCCGCATGCGGTAGGCATCGATCAACACACCTGCAATGAGTTAGCATAACTACAGTGCCCCGATCACTGAGCCTGGTGTAATCGGCTGGCGAGAAACGCGACCATGCCGTCGATTCCAAGCAAATGACATGTGTGCCTCATAATACTTACTGTGACAAGTTCAGCACGGTGGCTTCGGCCAGGGAGTGCTCGTACATACCGATAGACGTCCTCCTCTGGGCGGTCGTGTAGGTAGGTATTGTTGTCGAGACGCGTGAATGGCTTGGTGATTGGCTTCTCCAGGCCGTTTGGCGGAGAGAGCATGGTGGCAGCAGAATTCCCGCCTCCAGCCGCCTCCCGCTCCTGTGCCTGTTTCCCACAGACCTTCTTGTGCGTCTTCCAGTCGGCCTTCTGGCAGTCTCGAGAACAGTAGAGCGTCGTCGAGCACTTGGCACATCTCTTCAGCTCCGACGAAGCCTTCTTGCAGGTGGTACAGGATCCTTGCATTTTTGTGAGGTCTCGCTCGAACTTTTGTCACAGTTAGATCAAGAGAAAATGATGAGAAGGAGAAGAAGGCAGGTCCTGTTGCCACCTCCCCCAGACATCAAACAGGGACTCAAGCACGGACCACCCGGCATCGTTGTTGGCAAGCAAAAACAAAATCACCGGCAGCGGGCGCCGACGTCTTCACTAACTGGGTAACAGTGGGCAGGTACAGTGTGCATAAGACCTGGAAGGAAGGCAGTTAGTTAGGCCCATACAGTATTTGGCTGGCCGTCGTACGGCTGTTGACCCTCCATCTACCACACAATATCCATGTCCCTCTCTGTCGATTTCTTGTAACATCCCGGTGCTTTAGCGCCACGCCGGTCGCTTTCCCGTTTTAGCCCCGGCGCTCGAGACCTACCTACCTAAACCACTGTTTTTAAAAAATACTGTCCCAATCTTCCGGGTACGTCAAAAGCAAGGAATCTCGATGGTTGGTGGCAACAACCAGGAACAATATATGCTATGGGAAAACAGGGTAGGAAGAAGAGAACTTACTTGAAGCCAACTTTCCATCCATCGCAGACACCGAATAAGATCTGACCAAACCTTATTGACAAATCCCCAAGACAGGGCGTGTTGTTTTTGCACATGATGCAGATTTGATGTTGACTTCTTCTCTCTATAGAAGAAAACGGTGTGTAGTGTGTTGGAATGATAGTCGCGAGGGGGAGACGAGGAAATTTTTAAAAGACGTAAGGGAAATATGAGAGAAAAGTGTTGTAAGGCTTAGTAAGTTGTCTTATTCCGAAAACACCGGCAGAGAGGGGCGGGGGCAAGTAAGCACATGCGTCAGTCCATCTAGAACAGATCGCGCATCCACTTCCAAACGGATGAGACGACATTAAATGCGCAGAAAAGTTTTGCCTTGACAAAAGTAGAGACCAAAATGTGATGTAATGATTTTTTTCATGTCGGCGCACCATAGACATAGAAAGAAAAAAAATCAGTTATTTCATCTTCTGTCTTCTCGCTGCTTACCTCTGATGTTATATACCCTACATATTGCGAAGCAGGAGAAACATTTATAATTTTTCCCGCCATATATCCGCTTCATTCGGAAACGCAAAAACTTTGAAGTAGGTACATTGCCTAGCATGAGGGCAAACACGAGAAAATCAGGCAACATTTCACATTCAAGACAGAGCGAGCTAGGTGAACAAAAGTCTCGCCTGCCTGAGGTGTCAGTACACCATAATGATAGATATTCTCCCTCCTCCTCCCCACTAACTCTTCTATAATGCTCAACCAAGCTTATTACTCATTAAACTTGCCACTCACCGAGACTTTGCCAAACTCAGCCTTTGTTGATCTGTAAGACTCACCTACACTAATGACATGACTGGTACCGATTAGCCTGAAGTGTGTCTGATTGTGTTAGGCACGCGAGTATTTGGCCTATCAGGGGCTAAATTGTTCTCGACAAAGACAAACATACCGAGATATGAGGGAGCAATTCCAGTGCAGACATACTCAACTAGCCACGAACGAGAGTGTCGGTCGCAATTCATTGCTATCTTCACGTCGAGATACCATCACTTATATGTCTATCTAGTGGATTTAAAACTCATAAGACCTTGCCCAGTCCGCCTGATCAATTACCACGGCCAAGCCGTCAATAAAAAATGTCGTCGAGTCACCCACCACTCCCTTCAGTCGAAGAAACACCCTCTTCCGCGGGCCGCTCTCTCTCAAGGCGAAATTCACATCATGAGCAAGAAAAAGACGAGATTAACTCCAACTCATACCTTTCTGACGGTGAAGACTTCAGCCCAGACTCAGACAAGAGAACCAAAAGCGAAACCCGCACTAGGAAATCCTCAAGCTCAATCTCACACTACCGTATCCGCTCCATCAACGAAGTAGTGGCTAATGCCATGCAATCCGGACAGGGCCTAAACATCAGCTTCCCCTACGGGAACATGTACACCTTTCCCACCGGCCAGGGAGATTGGGCAGGTGCTCCTGGTGTGCTTCGGATGCTGGCGAATAGTATTGAGATGAGTTTAACTGAGAATGACAACTTGGAAGAGTTAGTTTAGTCACGATCTCGATCTCGACGAGAAGTCGAAGAAGAAATGACAGAGAGGCTGGGGGGGGAAAGATTATGTTTATTTCGAAGAGGCGGACGATATCGTTGTTAGCATTAACAACCACGACAATGACGATGGCAACACCGTCAAAGGTAACGGTAAGGGGAGAATCAAGGAGCCCGAGCCCAAGGAGAAGGGAATTACGGCCAAGAGGCTGAGGCTTGTGGTTCTTCCAAGCCCGTCACATTCGCCGGCGGCGGCAAAGTCCCCATTATTCCTTCACTCTCTTCCGTTGTGAGTAGTGGGTAGTCCTAAGCCCAGAAAACAGGAACAACATATACTACTGGGCGTAGGTGCGGGTAAGAATAAGGGGAAAGAAAGGAATGAGAGAGTAGTCAACAGGCGCCGTAGCGTCAGGCTTGATATTACGGGCGTCCGAGCCCTAGCCCGAGAATTTGTTCCTTCGAGAACGGCAACACCACGCCTAGCTCTGACATCACAAAACGTTGTTGTATTGAAGGTGGAGAATATGTTGGTTCTGTATGGCAAAATGTTATTGTGTTGAGGCTGATGCTCACGGGTTTCCCTATAAGGTAAGAATATCTGACGTTTGTCGGAATTCTTGTGGACCACTTGCCTATCTAGGTAGCTACCTAAGTAGGTACCTACGCATATGTATATGTAGGCTATAGTGCACTGCAACATAGCCTCCCTGCAAAGAAATCGCAGACGGCCAGTGTGCAGGTAAGTCGCATAAAATCGAACTGCAATTGATTTTCAAACATCACTTTCCACCCACGGCTTGTCTTTACTTCGATTATATTCCTCACCGCATATACATTTTTTCTCATAAAGCCAGTTCATTTTGCAATGCCACTTTCTGTTGAGGCTATTGTTGCTGTTATAGCACTATTTGTTGCGCTTCCACCTACAATGGTAATCCTTATGCAGGTTTGCTGTCGAAATCGATCACATTTAACCCGAGGGGGATCCCCAGGTTTGTTTAGTTCCTTATTATTATCGCTTAAACCCAAAGACACACGCAAACAATAGAAGCTTGTCTAGGTAGCTATATAGATAGCCGATTGCTCCTTTAGCAAACCCAAGCTCCATGATATGCTTGATTGTGGAACAAATGGAGCAGCCGATCGGAAGCTAACCAATATTGGTAAAATATAGTTGAACGCGATCTCGAACTTGCGCCAACCTCGGGGCCAGCTACGTCACCCCCGCAACCATCCCTATTGTATCTACCTTGGCGCACAACATCGATACGCATGGTTTTCGAGGAGAGCGGGCAGAGACAGCTTCTCGAAATTACTCGCGGCCAGCCGCCCGAAGAGGTCATTACCTCTGAAGCCGACGTGCCTCTATTGCAAACCAGCCAGACCACAGTCCTCGACAGCGAATAGAGTTGCGCACTTGAAATCAATCCTTAATTGACTTGGTGAGTGTCGATGTGCTCAATACTAATTTGTTGAAAACGTGATCTTGGTATTTAGCGGCTGAGCTAATGCTGGATGCCAATAGGGACGACAAGGAGGCAGCAACGCTTCATTGTGGCGTGTAGCTTGTGCAGGCGTTGGGGGCAGTGGCCAGCGCGCTATTACGCTTATTGTGGTTGTCTATCGAGCTGTTGTTACGGAGAGGGAACTCATCGCCTTTGATTTATTTATGTATTGATATAGCTCGCGCAGCCTAGAATTTTGTGTAGGTATTTGTTGTCTCCGAATACCAATGTATAGAGCATACAAGGACCGTGTAGGGCCAAGTTATGTCCCTAAAATGGAAAGCTTTGCCGGCGAAGCTCCATTTTTAGTACGCCGTAAATCAAAGTGCAAGGCAACTAACTTGGTTCAATTGAATCACCTTTGCCCGAGGCAGTATTATGTAAGCATAGTCAGTTATGTAAGCCTTCAAGGTTGTATTCGTACTATTTAGATATAGTGGCCGTTAGTGACCATGTTTACTATTGCAGTACGCAAGCCATACAGTTAATTTTAGTGCGAATACATTAGGTATAGTTAATGCTTCGATTAGAGTTTAACCAATCAACTTGTTGCAAAGTCTGTATGGACCAATAGGAGAATTTACACTTTTAGGGGTCACCGTTAGAACTTCTCAAGCTTTACCTTCCTTTACACTTAATTGCGTTGCTAATACGTATTCGGGAGAGGTAAAGCTTTCCAATTAGATCTCTAAACAAAATGCTAGCACCTAGGTAGTTGAATCTACCACAGAGACAAACAGTTGTAAGGGGTCCTGTGGGGTTAGGAACGGAACATTAAAGTACCTAGGTGTAAAGCACCCATGTCCTTCGGGACCCACAGCAAAAAGACAATTCACAATGGCACAGTCCCCTCATTACCCCTCATCCAATTAAGGTCACAAATACAGCCTAACGTAATATAGATAGACTATTGAACGCAGCTTTCTACATCTGCGCTCGCGCTTTCTATATCCCTTTCAACGTTATTAAGCCTTTCTGGCACCACGCTGTCGCTCACTCGCTATTATAGATAGTTCTAGGCCGTATCTCCCATTTTGCCACGAGTGCATAAGCTGTGCATTATATGCATTCTTGGCTAGATATAGCGGCCTGTTCTTCTCAGCTTGAGGAAACCCTTGAGTCCGACACCTACAGTATCTATGTTTGTTTCGGTTGCATGAGCCGTAAAGCCATGATACCTCCCTCGTTGGGAGAGTCGGGTTTGGTATTGCAGTTCTCTGATTAAGAAATCGGCACATGGAGAACAAGAAAGCCGACGCATCCGTCTTATTGTAGTGATAACCATTTTAATCAAAATGAGCGCATAATATTTCTGATCCAATATTGCGTCTGTATTGCATTGTTGAATCAATGATGGTAGAAATTGATCTAGACCAGAAAGGGGGGACTTATCACGGGTAGTCTGATTAATAAATGGAATCACATAATTGTGGTTTCCTCTCTCAGAATGGTTCAAGATGCCTTCCATCCATGATGTCGCCAGAAGACTGGGGAAGTGCCCTCGAAAACGATGTTCCGTTGCCCACGAGCCCGAGAAATAATCATGAGGGAGCTCAAAACGAGGTCAGCTGAGAGGTGGAGGGGAAGAGCCAAGTGGAGAAGGCTCGACAGGGCAGGGATCCCAAGGCGCTAGACACTACAACAGAGGTTCTGTGTTGCTTCGAGAAATCATGCCGAAAAGGTCGGAGGGGAGATTCCCGACAAAATACAAACTACCTTTTAACTGGGACAACAAGAACTGAGTGACGGCAATATATCGACAGGGAAACAGTTGAATAGCTCGAAGAGGTTGAACTTATGGTAAACAACAACATTGCACCACTTACCTATATATGACAGATTAGTAGAGATTACCACTTGGCAGTTGGTGAGGCTATTCGCAATGGCTATTCTGGCGAGGCGGGAGATATAATTACATTTCCGCAGGGAACTCCTATATACTGGACTAGAAGTGCTAGAAGCTTGATAAAAAGAACATTGTTTAAACTCCATAGCATCAAGAACGCTAGCCGAAACTTGGCGATAGGAGTGTGGGCAAGCACAGGAAAAGTGTCACTATAACAGACCTGAACTGCTAAAAATAAGAGAAAGCGCCAGAAGCCAAAAAAATTCCAAGAAAGAGTGAAGAGTGTATTCAACCCTAAGAATATCCCGAGAAGTAGGAGAAGAATCAGCAACAGTAAATTTCTGATTTTTTGACGCTCCGTTACGCAACCTACTGTGACATATTATATAGACCTCCATGCCCGAAATATCACAACTAATGATAATGTCAGAGTTCAGACTACCAATTGTTCCAGACTTATTGTTGTTTCACGAAGGAGGAAGTTCTATCTATGCTAGCAAAGCTTTCCTTGTTTGTCTGTAAACCTCTGATATGGGACATGCTGTAATTTCTTTGATGAATTCAAGGTACCCGTTAATCATTACGCAGCAGGTGCACAGGATGAGAACGAAGAGAGCAGATAGAATTCGCCACCGATAAAGCGGAGACATAGATCTACTGCGAAATTCGTTGAGAGTAAATTTTTGAGGTGAGGATCTCGAAACGAGAGTTGGCTCAGGGTGGGTATTTGTGCGGATGTGGGATATCGATGTAGGAGTAGGAAGATATAGTAATTATTATATTAGCATGACAACACTTTGTTTTGCTCTATTTCTTAGCGCGGCACGGACCGCAATCAAACCAACACGGGACAGGTTTAGTGTCCTGCTTTCTACCTTTCCCCTACCAGGGGCAGGAGGCCCATCTTGATTTGTCGCCGAGAATTATTCAGAGAAGGAAACAACGTGTTTTCGGTGTGCAGATAGGGATGCAGGTAAGATAGGTGGTATTAACATGAGATGATGTTATACCAGAGAAAGAGTTAGTTGGTGGGGGGGGGGGGGGGGGAGGTTAAGTATCTTGGATCCCTTAAATCACCGTTCCTGCTTAACCTGCGCGGGAGGAGTTGACAGTGG
This sequence comes from Ustulina deusta, assembly GCA_023159155.1. Classification (NCBI taxonomy): domain Eukaryota; kingdom Fungi; phylum Ascomycota; class Sordariomycetes; order Xylariales; family Xylariaceae; genus Ustulina; species Ustulina deusta. The sequence goes on along the minus strand of JAJNNX010000028.1, from coordinate 322,032 downwards.
CATCATCAGGAACGTGACATGTTATCTCACAAACAGGACCGCTCGCGCCAAGTCAATATCTCATTCGAGAAGCGGAGCACTTCCTCCTGGTGGTAGATGGGCATGACATACCTACGTAGGTAGATGCAGGCCAACACTGCACGGACTTATTTGTAAATCCTAATGTGTCTAAGAAACTGTATAGGTTTTCCTGACATCTATTTCGTTGAGTCCGCATCTCCTTGGGGCAACCATCGACCCCTCTACGTCCTGAATAGGAATTCCTATATATCTGCACTACGAAGTACAGATATATCCGCTCCTAAAGTAGCATACTCCTTTTCGCCATATACACCTATTTGCCTAGTCGAATCTACTCATATTTTCAATCGAACATGCCGGCAGTAAGCAGATCCAATGATGCCATCATCATTGATCATAGCTCGAATGGGATGAGTATGCATCACGCAGGGAGCTGCATTGGCCACACCGCGAAACCAATTTACAGGAACCCAAAAGATTGTGTCCTTTCCACGAATCATCTTCCTCTGCAGATCGGGCAGTTAACCCATCTGAGCAGCAAGCTCGAGATGGTCATGGACGAGTTCAAAGCTCAGGCTGACCCGTCGGTGAGCATGATATGCCATTTCTGGGCACTAGTAAGTCAAAGAAGCGGAGAAATACTTACGACTATACTTCCATAGTGCCACTATTGTTTCAAAGGAACCATCTCCCCGAAGAGAAAAGAGCCATATGAGACTCATCGCCCACCGGCCAGGCGACGTCACCCGTTACTCTCCAACCTACAATACAACCACCAACTGGCTGCTTACCTTCATTTCAAGAAGCGGCTACGTATAATAGGCACCAAGTCGCACCCAGGACCGCACTTCAGCAAACGGCCAGGGTTCCCCGATCCACAAGGGTAGCACCCAATCCGCCAGCAAGCGTACTTGATGTTCAGGACCAACGATTACAAACACTGGCAGAACGGCCTAAACCAAGAGCTTCAAACAAGACTTTAACAGATACTAGCAACAGCATATTGCCACTACAGCGATCCGCCACCCCTAGCATTTCCCGTCACAGATGCCTCACGGAGGCGGAGGCAGAGGCAGAAACTCACAGGGCAAGCAGCCATGCGTCTGTCAGGGGCGCTGTTCCAGTCCCATATAAAGCCTTGACTAGAGACCATGCAGAGCACAGCGAAGTCCCCTGAGATGATCGCCGTCCTGGGGCTGCCCATGGGCCTGGCTCAGACTCAGGTTCTAAAACCAATGTTGCAGCAACCATCTGCTAGCCGAGATGACCGTTTATCACACCAATCATCAAGTGACATGGGTATCCAAGACACACATAGGACTGATAGCGTTCATTCTGCGTGTTAGCCCAGAATAGGTGGCATGGAGCATGGCAGTAGCGCGATGTAGCTGTGTAAATGGTCTTCGTTGTCCCACAAATTATGCCAAAATTACTAATATACGGGGCATGTCTAGACATTTCGGGTGGCAGCATGCTCGGCAGCGAGGCCCGAGACCTCCATTGGGAACAGGTGACCGCGGCCGTCGAGTGTGATCTCGGCGACCCGGCTGGCCTCGATACCGCCGCTACCATTTCTGCCACTTCCACATGACCGCACGAGTTCTGTCGCGAAGCCGAGTAGCATGGGAAATTATCAATGCATGTGCTGATCTCGGCGGGATTTGAGGCGGGTTAGCTACGCCGGTTGCGCCGTCTTTGCCACTTCCGTACCTAGTTTGCCTCCCTTTCATCTACGCTTAATTGGTTTCGACGCCCGTGCTCCTGTTCGTCATGGTTCCAGTCTTTACAGAGCCTAGCCTCTCATTGGCCTATTTCAAAGGCGTGACTAAAGACTTCGAAACTTGATTTGGCGATAATTCTCTAGGTTGGCAATTCATATGCTTACTTTCAACCTAATACTAGCTTCTTTGACGATCGGGCCGTGAAGATGTTGAATTGAATGGGGAGACAAAAAGCCTTAGTATAAAGGGTGGCTCCGATGTCATTTATCAGGATCTCTTTTGTCCGCAAACAATACCGTTGTCCAAGCCAGGTTCTCGCCAAAAACCAAGTATATATAGTAGCTCCTATCCGGGGAATCAAGCGATAATTTCTAAGGAAAAAATCAGATTTAAACGTGAGATGTTTCTTACCCTGAGGCTTCCCAAGCCGCTACTAAAAGAAAAAAACGCAAAGAAACCAAACAGCTCTTAACTAAAACAACTACCCCAGTCCGAAATGCCCCCGACAATCGACATCTTCCGCCACGCCCAGGCTCGCCACAACGTCGAGCCGAACGGCGACGGGCTGCGCGACCCGCATCTGACGGCGAAAGGCATGGCCCACGCCGAGGCCCTCCGCGGCACGTTCCCCCACGCGTCCAAGGTGAGGCGAATCATCTCGTCTCCAATGCGACGCACGGTGCAAACGGCTCTTATAGCATTCGGCCCCACCATACAAGAAGGTAACATGAAAGTGGTTCTGGTCCCCGAGCTCGAGGAGTGCAGTGCTCGACCGAGCGACATGGGCTCGCCCGCGCCCGAACTCCGCGCCGAGTTCGGGCACGTTCTAGATCTGCAATTCCTCTCGGACGGGTGGTGGTACAAGGGCGGCAGCACCTCGTACGGCAGGCGGAACCAGGCGAAAGTCGCCGCGCGAGCGCGTCGAGCGCGGCTGTACATCCGCAGGGTTGCCAGGGAGTTGGACGACGACGACCATCTCGTGGTGGTGGCCCACAGCGGGTTCATCCGGCACTTGATCCAGGGGGCGCCGAGGTTCCGCACCGCCGAGACGCGGCCCTGTCGATTCGTCGATCTCTTTGCCGACGATGGCGAGGCGCTTCTGGCTGAACTCGGCCGCGATGCGGCCGGATGCGGCGCGCAGGCGCCTCCTCCGCGGATTGCCTAGGGCAATTTGCGTGGGGCTAATATGTCCCGTCACCAAACGGTTCCTGCCAATGGACTCCTTCGATAACTCCTGACATGGTAATGAATAGTTGAATCCAGCTGTGGAACTGTTATCAACGTGCTCGACATCATCAATGGCTGTCGTGGGATTTGTTGAATTCATCCGGTGGCTGTTGCTGAATATTAACTGTCAAGATAAAACAGAAGCATTAAATTGAAAACGGATTTTTTTTTTGGGGTGTAAGTCATTCAGCGCATTCAAACACACTATCGAGAATAATGTAACAAGTTGTAGTGGAGCTTCTAGAAGGCATATCTCCTAGTGTTGTGACAGGATTACTAGTTTTACTACCTCTACTATCTCTGTTACCTAAGGCGCCTGTGAACCTTATAACAAGGGCTTGATAAAGGGCTTGCAGATAGACTTAATTTAGCAATAATCTACTATAGGCAACTAGGTCCGTATTGCTATTCGGCGGCCTTTCGGATTCCCTTTTAGTTGCCTGAGGCTATATATACAACTAGGTTGGTATTCTAACCTCCGAGGTCCGTCTACATGTCTTAGTTTAGCGGGGGCTGAATAGCTTCCTTGCCAATATTACCGAGACAGTCGTTTCACGGCTTTCTCCCCGTTTCGACCCGAATGACACGTGTGACCTTCCGTAAGACTCCTCCGTGCAACATCTCTAGTGACTTTCTTCTCAGTTCTAGAGCCAGTTGGGAGCTTCGAGAATATTGTTCAAAGAGGCGGTCCAAGTTTATATACCCGGCATTGGCTCGATTGCCTTTTGCCCTCGCGAGTAGCAGGCATATATCTCTGTTTACGCAAAGGCAATACCGTTCTGAGATGTGTAAGCGGTGCAATGAGGCTACCGTGCTTCTATCCGATTCCTGACAAGTAATTTTCCCAGCTCACAACATGGGGATGGTTGCGATAAGCATCTAAGCGCAAAAATCTGGGGGGGGAATTAGCTGTTGATTACCGCTAATTCGCATGAAGCCCTTACCGTAAGAATCGGGATACATCTACCGTACTATGCGGCCAACCCTCAGAGTTTTCTTCTTTCTGAGGCCAGAAATCGCCACCAGTTGGGAAGTGTGTATCAACATACTATTGGAGCAGCCATAAGGCATCTTTTTCCATTAGCGGCTTCGTAGGGATATGCTTTCCTTCAAGTTCAGGCAAGTTGTCGAGTCCTTGAACCCTATGGCAGGGTGACGCACTGACGCCCCGAAACGCCCCAAGGCAACAATGGTCCTCCATCATGGTCCATCTATACATACATCAAGTCTTCTGGAAAGTACAGAGCCGAAGTCCAGGTCCCTCCAAACCTCTAGAACGGTCTGGACATAGGTAGGTAGTCAATACAGCACTGTTAACTAGGAACGAAGTTGGTCCAATCCTGGATCTACTGATTAAAAGATCAGTGCACAGTAGAATATGCATATTGACGGAGCCTGCCCATCAGCACTGGGGCACTTTGGCGGAGTGGTTAACGCGCAGGACTGCTAATCCTGTTCCTTCGGGAGCCTGAGTTCGAATCTCAGAGGTGTCGAAAAAGAAGATTTTTTAAACTTAAAAGTTTTTTTTATTATTATTATATTTTGATTATAAAATTGATGGCAAGTTGATAAAAAACAAAATATAATCAGATACGAAAAAAAAACCTTAAAAAGTTTTTAAGTTTAAAAAATCTTTTTTTCGACACCTCTGAGATTCGAACTCAGGCTCCCGAAGGAACAGGATTAGCAGTCCTGCGCGTTAACCACTCCGCCAAAGTGCCTTGGTACAGTACCTTGCCTCTTATGGCGTTGACTTGATGGTAGATTGGCTCTGTACTGCTTTACATATAGTATGTCTGTTTATTCAACGCTTTTATTTTTAGCAAAAAAGTTCATAACTGAGTAAAACAAAAACGTTTTACCGATGTAGGTATAACTCTGAATAGCAACACGAAACAGCATTTAGTTTATTGTAGGTAGGTATCTTCGAGCCTGGGTGGAATAACACGCAACAGAATTCTCTCGTCTTTCCTGCCGTCCCATATTCATTCAACAGCCCATCAGATAACTCAATCTCACCACAAAAATATTACTACAAACACATCACCACATTCAGTACAACCAACAATCAGGCATACATTCATGTCTCTGAACTACTGTGTATTAGATGGACCGTAAGCAGCTAGATATCCCCATCTACCTGAACCGCCAGCCCTCGCATTCTCTCCACGGGCCCCGAGCCCTCATTACGTTCATTGGGTATCTTTTGCTCTGGCAGCCTATTATTCCGCCGCACCAGCCAGCCTATCAATACAAACATGGTACAGTCTCACACGCCCCCGCCCCCGCCTGTGCCATTATATCCACCCCCTACCTCACTCACGCGCTCGCTTCAACCCAAACCCTACCGGACCATGCCAAACAGAGACAGAGAGAGAGAGAGAGGGGGGGAAAAAGAAAGCGCCGAATCCCATTGCCGTCCATGCCTCTCAAAACAAATGCAGACGTCGTCATTCATTATGCCGAGGCCCAACTCCCGCTCAAAAGCACCCTAGCACCGATGAGCCCAGCTCAAGTGCCTAGCTGTTGAAGCCGCCATCGCGATGCGAGCGCCGATGACCGCTCAAGTATGCATATGCCAGTAAACAGCCTCCACGGCCGTAACAGAACCTTGGCACTTCCCTACGCGCCAACTCCCGGGGTCCTGCCAGTCCGGAAGCGTCGTTTTAGGATTTTTGTTGCGTTCATCAAAGTCTGCTCGATCCAGCCTGTCCTGTTTTGTGCCCTTTGTCCCATTCTAGTTCGTGCCGTGCTGTTCATAATACACGCGATCTACCTGTCGCCATTAGGGGGGTGGGGGGGGATAAATAAGTGATACATCGGTGAGGGAAAAAAAGCCGTGAAAATCGAAAATCAAGCCGTGTGTAAGAAACAAGGTAGAAACCATAGACCATGGTAGAAAAGTTCCAACACTGCTGTCTCCGCACGGCCATTTATCATGTGGCTAAAAGTGTGTCTCGATGAGGAAATAAGTCACGAAGGCGAAGGTGGTGCGGCAAGCCGCCCGTCGTTTCGTGTACTGACTTGCTTCCCGGGTATCTTGATCGCCATTACGAGAAGTGGGTATATCCTTCGCCTCCATCTATATGTTTTAGCGGTTTAGGGTGTAGCTCTGGCTCGAGCAGTGAATGCTAACACGCCAGATGCGATGTAGCAGGATATCGGTATGATAAAGCTTGTTCTTAAGAGCCTAGGACAATGCCAAGCTCAAGGAGCAGCTTTACAAAGCGTGTGTGGAGCTCGATAAAGATGTCGGGTAAGCCAACCACTTCGGCTAGTCCGCGAGCCTTTGGTGTAAACCCACTCGGTCCCATGGTCCCGCCCATACGCTGCATATAACCGCCTCGACTACCGCCTGTTAGAAAGCTGCTGGTATCACGGTCTCGTTCCTTGGGGTTGTCCATGGCTCCACCACCGAAGCCCCCACCAAGTCCGATGCTACTCTCATTAGGCTTGCGACCTCCGAAGCGGCCGTTCCGATACGCAGCATTCAGCGCGGCTACGGCGCTCCCTGCTTCTTCGCGTTCTCGTTCTCGTTCGGCTTCCGCCTCGGCAAGTTCTTGAATCCAAGCGGCAAGGTCGCGAAATGCGGCAGAAATGAAGCTAAATGCCTTCATGGCCAGGCGTTCCCGGTGCGTACTAAGCGCCAGGAAGGCATAGACCCTTTTGCGGCCACGCGCATGCATGTCAGGGATACGGAAGATATAGGCGGTCGTATAACCGGCTGAGGGATCGCCGAAAAAGATAGGGCCGCCGCTTGCGGCGGATTGTGGAGTGGGCGGCGCCGTGATGTAGCCGGGACCGACGTTCATGGCGGAGGGGAACGGGGGGCCACAGGGTGCGGCTCCGAGGAGAGACGGCGTAGACTGGGTGGCTTCGGGGCGTCGCGGGAGAGTCTCGAAGGAGAGCGTGCGGAGACATGAGGCGCGCACGATGGTGTAGGTGGTTTGCACGGTGGGCTCGTGAGTAGAGGTGTAGTCGAGATAATGGGTGTGGTGGGGCATGCTGGTCTTGGATGCCGCACTCGACTGCGAGGCGGATGTAGTCGGTCGACGCTGGGGGCTCGAGCGACTGACCGAGCTTTGGGGCGACGACTCCTCTTCGGCGTCGGACGGGTAGGAGGATTGCGGATTGGAGCAGGGCGGACTCGCATCGGCCAGGCTGCCGTACACGCGGGCATATGGAGCACGAGTCCTCATCGTGGGGCCTTGAATGTCCGACTTCGGAGCGGCGGGTTTGTCGGATTTCGCGTCGGCAGCATTCGCAATGTCTTGTCGCCTGGGGAGCGTCAAGGCGCAGTTGGCGCATGGGCTCGCGCGCTTGGTCACGTACTCGTCGTAGGTCCGTCGGAAGCTGGCGTCGCGTCGCGGCGTGTTAGCGTTATTCGCCCTGGGCTCAAGAAATCCGTCGGCCGGTTTTCGCGGGCTCTGGGGTGGTGTCTGGACTGCCGAGGCAGCGGCAGCGACGGGCTGGGCTGCTTTGGTTGCAGGATTCGAGGCTTTGGATAGCGCCGCTCGGTGTGTTTGTACACCCTGGTCGGACGTGGTCGCTGAAGAATGGCGTGCCGCACCGAGGTTCATCTTGCGCAGAGCATCGGTCACGGCCGCCGAGGGACTGGCTGAGGTGGTTGATGTGGCGCTCGATCGTGGCCGTGCCATGTCGCCAAGGCCATCGTCATAACATCGCCCGCAGGGGACCGGGAGGCCTTCTGTGACCATCAACGGCGTCGGACCATGCAGGTCGCAGTAATGCGCCAGACAAAGCTGGATGTCAGTGGTTAGCGACGCGAACAGGGCAGGTATGTTGGCGACAGCCATCACGATGTTGATGCCGGGAGCCGCGGCACAAACGGCGCAAACAGATGAATACGATAAGCGAGGCTAAGGACGAGACGGGGGGTGAAATGGAGGGGAGGGGGGAGAAGAGGGGCAGCGTTGGAGGGGCTCAATGCTGGAAGAAAAGCATGTTGGGAGCGCGCCGGGAAATGGTTGGGTCATTGGCTGATTAGATAGACGGCTGGATGGCTTATTGGGTGTGGGCGGAGAAGGAAAACCCAAGTTGTTGGGAAGGACCAGGAAGCTGCACTGGAAGCATCAGGTAAGGGATGTTATAGTATTAAGTTCAGCCTAAGCAGGGATCGACCTCAAAAGAAGCAACCAGTGCGCGCGCCGCGGAAGCAAGGGAGGGTGCCAGGCGGCGGCATGTGTATCGACGAGCTTAATCGGCCCAAACGCGACAAGCAGCAATAATCAGGCTGATAAGCTGAGGTACCTCTGCGGACCCAGATACGTACATACTCGCCAGGTACTTGGGGAGGCAAGTAAGCAATCAGGAGGTGGTGACGGGGGAGGTGAGCAACGGGCAATGGCCATGGCTCTACGAGAACCTCGGTTTCACCTGGCGCTCGGGGGGGCGCGGAACGAGAAGGAATGACACGAGGCCCATTGACAGACAGACAACGCTACGGGCGGAACCTGGCCCGCCATGTTCTCGCCTCTTCCAAGATCTGATCACAGCAATACCCGTCGGGAGGCGCGACCGGGCGCGAGGGCTGCCAAGCATGTGGCATTTGTGTGGAATGTGCGCATCGCACCGACCCGTCGCCCCCCAGCGAGATGAGCCTGGTGAGATCGACCGCTCTCGTGGGATGGACGGCCGCTTATCAAGGGCTGTCACGCTTGCTCGTACAACCCACGGCCAGATGTGGCGTCGGGAGATGGAGGGGGGGAAAGGGGGGTGAAATGAGACCAGCACAAAAGGACCCAGCTGCGCAACACAAGCATGCTGCAGCCGCGAGGCGGTGAGGAGCCCTGAGCTGCCATTCGATAGGGGGGACCGAGGACAGTGTGCAAGCGAGGCGCGAGGCGTGGCTGGCATGCGGCATAGCCAACCACAGGGCAGGGAAGCAAATCAGAGACGCCGAAGGAGATGACGCCGGTGAGACAGGCGAGCAAGATAGACAGGCAGGCAAGCAAGCACGGAGCAGCAAGAGTTTGCGCCCCTCAGCATCGACTAATAGGGAACGGGGAACCGGCAATGGGGGAGCGGGGAGCGGGGAGCGGAAGAGGCGGGAAGACGAAGGAAAAGAAACAGAAGAATGGAATCTCCCAGCACTTACAATGGACGTCATGACGTCTGCGGGTTTTGGCAGGGATAGTATGCAGGTTGGAGCCGACTCTCACTCGCGGTGCGTCCCAAGGCTGTGGTCCGCCTCCCGGAGCGACGCTATAGCGGTGATTAGTAGCCAATGGCGTTACCACCGTTACCTCTGCCTTCGTGATATTCCAGTTGCTAGAGCGATACCTGCCAACAACGAGCGTTGTCGGCGTCGTTGTCGCGTGGGATGAGTGGCTTATGTGACCCTCTTTTCCCTGCGGACGGTGTAAGTGACTCGTCTATCGCTGGTGTCCGCAGAGGCTGCTGTCGTCAGACCACAGTGCAAGGTATTTATCTGGGATTTGGACCGACTGAACCGTGTTATGTCGTATACCAGGGGGTGACCCTACTTCGGCTGGCGAGGGCTGCGGAACATAATTCCCGAAGGGGACGTCGGTCTTAATAATAAAGTCTCGATGCCAAGCCTTTTGGGCACGGGCAGTGCGTTCAGCGATAATGAGGCGTATAAAAGAGTGTCTTTTATCCCGGGTCTTCCAGAGTACCGTCGGGCGCAAAGGAAGGTGTCTCGTCGTCGAGTGTTGTCGGGGAGTTCGGGTGAGATCGCCGAGGGGTTCTGCCCAAGACAGTCAAAAAGACGAATGATACAACCCTCGATCAGATATCCTCAACCAGGTCGGACGATTCCAAACGGCAATCGAAACAAGGTCAATCCGATGAATAGAGCCAGCTGTTGTTGGCTTTGGAGGAGTGAGCAGAATCGGCAGGTGAAGCTGGGATATGCGCAGAATATGAGGTCGGGATTAACCGTCGCCTTTGAACATGAACTGTCTCGGTTCACGGTCACACTCTGCTTGAATGACTGCGAACAAGTTCCCTAGGAATGGGGCTAGTATGTTGGAAACGAGCGATTATGTACGATTATGACACGCTATCCGGGGACGAGAAGTGGGAGAAGGGGCGTTAGGGAAAGGAAGAGTCGGGAATGCTACTCTTTTGTGATCGTCTCCTCAGGTTCATAGAGAGCCCAACAAGACGCTTGCCTGGGCTTGTCGGCCGCGCTTTGGGTCGTCGGGCCCCTCTCTTATTGCCAAACGTCGCAGACTCCTCGCAGACTCCTCCCGGACCTCAAAGCGGAGCCGAATTACCAATCGACCCAGGCACGAGAGATGAATGGCCAGTTCATTCAGAACGACCTGGGCGGTTGTGCAGCCGGCTACGAAGCTAGGCCGCATAGAGAGCTTCCAGAAGACTGGCTGGAAGGCAGGGATGACAGGACGGGCAGCTAATGAGCAGCTCTCCGAGCACGGTCTGGCACACTACATGGGCTGGCCTCGGCCTTGTCGCGTGTCAAGCCAGACTAGTCAGTCATACCAATATACTAGTAAGACTCAGTGGAGAGTCTACAGGGGTCCCAATTGCCATGTGCCTGGCAAGTCGGGAAATTATACATGACTTGGCCGTAGTGCAACACGACAACATGCTATAAGTAGTGTAGTATAGTATTCAAATAGCGTGAGCGTAGAACGATAAGATCAGCATACGTTCGTCATCGACCACTACTCGTCATGGCGTATCAAGCAAGTATCATGGTTCGAGCCACTATTTACTTCGCAATAGACAAGCCAAAGACATGAGCTTGAAGTGAAGTCAGTCAGGCCCGGTAAGCAACGGAGTAATCCAGAGAGTTTTGGAAAATCACTCGCCCCGAGATCCTACCTAATAATTCCTAGTCGGGCAGGTACACCCATTTTCATTAATTCCCATTAAACTAGTGTAGTACGCACTCTTCCGCTTGCTTTCCCGAATAGGGAATCACTAGACTAACCACGCCGTTTTTAACTTACCGGTACTTACTTGTAGTGTTGGACTAGAGAGAACCTACAATTAAAAAAGAGTTTTCAACAAATCCTCTAAGTGAACAAGACGCTAATTTAGGCATGTAATGTTTTTAGTAGTTGGTCTATTCTAGGCGATTAATAAAAGGTTTCATCCCACATGAAGAGGTTTATGGGAGAATAATGGAGCTGATGTTAGTGACAGCGCACCGTCTGCAACCTAGTTGCCTAGGGTACCTACTTAGTGTACACTGCTAGGTTGGGTAGGCTCCTAACAAACGACACTAGTGTATCTAGAGGTGCACGATACCTACTAGGTATGCTCCTCAAAATTCCGCCACAGCAGATGTGTTCGTGTAAGGTATTGAGTCCTGGTGTCGTTTTAGGAGATATATGGACTACACCGAAGAAAGTTGCATGGTATTCGGGTAGATTAGGGACCTATCTTATTTGCTGCAGCCTTAGGTGCTGACTCGGTCTGCTGCCATTTAGCTAGTGTAAATCAACCTACCTGAGGGATGTACTTATATTCACGATATTATTCATTGGCTGGCAACGTTACCGCACTTGGTTACCCGTTACGCAAAAGATTCCCTGGGCATCTGGGTATGATACTTACTAGGTAGGTATGTAAAATAGGTACACAGACGAGGGACGGCTGCCGGTGGATCTACCGATCCCTCAGCCCCGGGAATGTCTTCTTCCAATCAACCTGTGGGCCTACTTATCACCTAAGGCATGGTGTGTCTTCCCGTCGTTTCACAGGACAGGATACAGGAACCCGTGAGATTGGCCACCTCATCTGCGATCATTAATGGATGGTGCGGGGGAGAGGACTCGGTCCAGCAGAGGGGTTTCACCGCATTCCTGGGGAGGGGTCCTGTGAGACAGACATTAGGCCAGACAGGTGAGGGAGAAATGATGACAGCACGAAGAAGAACCGAGGGCAACACCAGCACGACATGTTCACGCATACCGGGGGAGAGCCGTGTACCTGCTAGCACATCCCAATTGATCGTCTCTGTATACCTACTTAGGGAGTAGTTCTCTTACCTACATGCACTAGGGATGCGGAGAGGAGTGCAGCGTGCATCTCCGCTCTCATAAATATGCAGCGTGGATGCACAACACGTATATGACCTGTAATCTTGAACGAGCTGCATCCAACTGCGCTGCAGAACTACCTAGCTCACCTTTGTACAGCAATTAGCCCGGCCGCATGACTCGAGTGTCTTAAACGGCTGAAATGCACACCCTCGTTTTCTTTTCCCCAGGCCCTGTCGGTGTCGGCGAGTGTGAAGGAACAAGTTGCCAAAAGCAAGCATCAAACTTGGGCATCAATTTTTGTACACCTATCAGCCTAATATAGCGTACTCCGACCTACATGAGGTATAGACTACAGTGAGGGAAACGATCGATCGACACTCCGTGTCAAAGATCAACTCAATCCCTGATTGAATATGGGTTCGAGTATGTACAGTACAGCTTAGATATCGGACACAGTAGATTCAGTGGACATCGATTACCCCGCCATTGCATTCAAGAATAAGAAGCGATTTAAGCCGATCGTCATGTTGAGCCCGTGTTGTGAAGCACATTCAATGTAAATGTGATTAGTGCTCCAAGACTTGTCATCATTGTCATCATGTATGGACTCAGGGCCAGATCAAGATCATCTTAGCATAGTGTACAGCACTCGGTGGTCCTTTCGCCAAGTTACCTAGGTCAGCGACAACGCCGCGAACACCTCACACGTCACCACACGGCACAGAGTGTTTCGTTCGGGTGCCGGAAGAGCTTGAAATTCAGGTACCTTGGCAGCAGTTCATTCAGATACACTACAGCTCGGGTACCTATGTCGTGTGACAGAATTACCCAATACTAGGTACCTATACTATGTAGGTCTTCAGGGAACAGACGCCATTCTTGTCACATGTTACGCCCCTGTCCAGCTCCATTTTCAGCTGCTTCGCTGCGAGCATTACAAAGATCCTGCTAAGCGGGGTGCATGGACGATGCGATTGTACCTACTTACCTATACACAGGTACTAGTCATCGTGGCGGCGGCGTTATCGGACTGCTCGGCCTCACGTCCACTATACTAGGTGCTAATTATACACCACAGGCTGATCCGTGTCTATCAAAGCGTCCTTCACCACGCCCAGCTAGGGCGCTAGGAACCCAATTAATAGAAGCAATGCCTGACTATAACACCACGCCGGCTGTTTAGAATGGAGACCAAGCGTTCGCTCCTTTGGACCCTCGTGGCCTGTCAAGGATATGAATCCCCTCGATATGAATTCGTCATTTCCCCTTGTCCGTCTCTGCGTTCTCATCCTTCCCAAGAGCATGTGGGCTGACCGGTAGGTATACGGCAACGTTACCAAAGGGTCAAAGGTCAAGAGAGGCACTCGGCCAACATTGCCCGAATCTTCCGTTGATTATCTCCTTTCAACATGGAACTTGGTTACAGTATGCCGAAATATTTCCGCTCATATTTCGAACTGCTATGTTGTCAGATCATTTGGCCTCTTCCAGTCCAGCCCGACTACTTTTGGTCTTCCGTGCCCGCCCGTTTTGGTAACCGCTCCGGAATTCCGGGGTGCATTGAGCTCGAGACACGTACCTGAAGAAGATCATAAGAGGAAACGGCCCAGAATGTAACCGCACGGTCGGAACACATGGGGAATGCCATACCGCGTGCCACAAATGAAGGCTTGATGCATTGAGCCAGATTCACATTGTGTGATATGCTTGAAGCCTGGGTTCCCCACCATATCCTGTCTTGCCCATGAGTGTAGCTCTTCTCCTGACCTCAGTCGATAGTACGATACACTGCCTGCCTAGGGCACGGACACTACACTGGGTATGCGATCGATGGTTCACCTTGCCGCGTGGTCTACGTGTAGTCTCGGCATGATCATCCGAGGCACGAAATTGATTCATAGCTCTTTCATGCAGACTCTGCACTACAGCCAAGGTCACCGCACTGGGTGTACACTAGGAGCAGCCTAGGATAGCTGCGGTTCAACCTTCTCTTGTTTTCAATCCCCGTAACAGAGCGTGGCCCGATGACGGGGCTGTTATCCGCGTGTAGTGTACGGACAAACAGGCCACGCAGGCAGGCACCCTGGAAATACTAGTAGACGCATGAGTCAACGAAATACACTTAAGCGAATGCGCGACTCAAGACGCGGCTCGGCTCGAGGCTTTTGGCCTCACACGTGCGCTCATGCAGGCAAAATCCAAACGTCGGTCTTTATCCCCCAACCCAGCCGCGATCGTGCCCAATTCGGACTGCCTGCAAGGATAAAGTCATGTTGTCCAAGCCTTGCATTGATGAAGGATGTCCGCGAAGGGTGGTGTTCGTCCGAACTTTGAGCCCTGTCATGCGTCGTGATCAATCTTTCTTGCTCAAACAATACTCCGTATTTGGCCCCGTACCAGGTTGCCTCCACGTGTATATCCCGGTAGAAGTTATAGTCCCCAAGGTGCCTAGTCAAGCGTCTGCTGCGTGACTCTTTTACAACTAGACTCCACTGAATTGAGCTGTGGCGGGGATCTACACGTGGATGTCCTTGACGCTGATTCCTGCACGAATTCGGAAAATGCTCTCAATGCGGTCTTCCTCTTCCTCTTTTGGGATCTCGCAGTTCGTCTGCACGGCTACGAACTATCGCGCGGACGTCATTATAGGCGGGTGATATTTACCGGTATTTCCTCCATGCATCATGTCTTGGAACTTCAGCCTATACCTCGTTTCCTTGTGCAGCATTGAACGACATCGACGTCAGATGGAACGACTAGAAGCCTCGGGATCTTAGCGGGAATATTATTTATGGCCCGGTGTCGGTACGCAATCGCCACTAGCTCGCACGTCGTCGTGCAGTGGCCATTGCAAGCCCGCGAGCACGAAGTCTCGATTCTGTTTTGAGAAGCAAGGACAGTCGGTCCCCCTGGGTGCTCAGGGACGCTAGACGGTAACAACTCAGTACCTGAGACTCCTCCTTGTGCAAAACCAAGGTACTGAAACTGCCTACCACCATATTCTATATCAACCGAAACTTAAGACTGCGAACTAGTTCGTTTGTCACCTTTGACTGCGATCACTTGCGTTGTTATGCTGTCGCTACGGAGTATCGCAGTGGCGATGCTAAAAGGATGAAACGCTAGTCTATTCACATCCCTAACTCCGAATACAGGCGCCTTGCGCTTGGGATAGTGTTGCGATTCGTTTCCTCCCCGTGTCTTATCTGTTTGCACCCGTCCCCATTTCGCATACCTAGGTGTGACATCCCACTATTGTGGTACGAGGTCTTCTGAATTCATCTTGGAATAACTGATCATATGGTTCGGTACACAGGAGACAATCAGCAGTTGCTACCTGGGTCCACTACTTGCTGATTTAAGCTGTATAAGAGAGATTGCTCGTTGGCAACACTTCGTTGGGAGTTATTCAATCTGAATATATATTGTCTATTGACCTTTGTGGTCTTTGACTGCAAATACGCTGGACTTGACGCGTATTTCATTTTACCTTATATGTTGAAGGGGCGGAGAGCAGATATACAAATCGAGCTACTATAGCCGGGGGTGCTATAGCATCTTCCTTACACTATTCGACGAGTCGACGCTGGAGATATGTCCTATAAGGGATACTAAACTAGAGTATACGGGGTAAGGATTGCGTACAGATCACCGTTTAGAACAACTCGTTCAAACTTTTAACAAGAGATTGAAGCGTTTGGGAGATCGATGCTACCCAAGCAGAAAAATCTTCCAACTTAATAGTATACTGTAGTAGACGGGCCCTGCAAAAGGCGACAGCGAATGACTGCGAAATTTCCCTAACTGAGGATATATATCCCCATTTTGATGGGGGTACTTAAAAGTGGTCCTTAGAATGTTCAGTTTGGAATTTATAGGAGTAGAGACGAAGCTAGATGCTAGATAGCCCGGTACAAGTAACGAGCAGCAACACAATACCAACGATCCTAGACCTCTCTCAACATTATTCATATGATGATTAACTTTTCCTCGCCCAACCGTGTCATCCAGAATCCCTAAATCTCGATATCCAAAAACCTCACGAAAATGGCGTCTTCGGCCGTTCCAGCATCTCCCCATCAAGTTCAATATCGACCTTTTCATTATAAAAACACAGGCAACCCGCAATGGCTGCACACTCGATTTTCGGATTCTTATAATACCAAACGACATCCTTCAATATCTGCTCTCCATCGCCTTCCCCTTTGCCACCCCTTTCCACCCCTTCAACCACAACATCGTAATAATTCGCCTCGCCCTTGTAAGGACATGCAGTAACAGTCCCGCTCCCACGTAGCAGTTCCGCCCGTACGGACGTAACAGGGAGGTAGAACCTAACCGGGAGTCCCGTCTCGTAGAGATGGAAACAGGACACCGCGTGCGCGACTTCGGTTCCATGGACCAAGACCCGGACAGGTCTCGACGAAAACACCACGTCAACTCGTTTAAACGGGTCTTTAGGATGGACATCAATCCGCACATCCTCTTCAAACCAGGCGTCCACGGCGCCGAATTCGACGCGCACTAGCCCCGCCAGCACGCCCTCTCGGAACACAATCATTCGATCTGTAGACGCGTCGCCGGCGCTCAGCACGGCAAGTCCAAATCCCTTCTCCGAGTCGGGGCCGCGATGCGAAAGCACGCCGTCTGCAAATGACTCGGACGGCACGTAATACGTCGGGTAATACGCGTGTTCCCAGATATACACGGCACGCGTCGTGTCGGCGACGTACCTCCCGCCAAAGCGGATGCGGACGCGCTTCGGTGCCGCAGGGAGGGTCCTGACGGGTCCATTGGCGAGCAACGAGCGCGCGAGCTCGTTTAAGTCCCTAGGTGGGGACGGCATATTTTCTGTCACCTTACGTTTTTTTTTTTTTTTCTGTGGATGATTAGGTATAAAACCATAGATATAATATCATATTTATCTGGATTAACCTGACCTGGGCACTTTGGCGATGATTTTGTACCCCGCATTCATATGCCCTTCATATGCCGCTAATACCCACTAAGGTAATTAATTAGGCTAGACTAGCCCCGGATGTGTCGGAATGTGGTTAGGGGATTATTCTGCTATGAGGCCGCTAGGACGGGTGGATTACGGGGCATTTTCCATCGACACTATCAATACAGCGCCTAACCTTTAATGAACAGGTCGGTAGGTATGTACCTAGGTACCTAATTCAGACAAGACTGACCTAGGTATGCCCTCCTGCCCCAAAGCTATGCTGAAGACCGGCCCCATGCACAGCAGACCCTCCCTTCCGGTTTGGCAGCCGTTGATTTGACGGGACCTACCCCGTGCTTTCTCCACCTCCCTTCCACCTCCCCTGATATAATAACTAACCTTACAGCGGTGTTTAGTGCCGCCAGCTTTTTTATCTACTGATCTCGAGCTCGCCCGCCAGCGTCCCAGCCGTCCTTCCTCCAGCCAGCCATGGATCATCTCACTTCACGCTTCCGGCGGAACAAGAGGGAGTCGCCCACGACGCCGACGTCCCTCGATCCTGCGCCAACCTCGCCCACTACTGCTGACGCCAAGCCGGCCCTCCCCTCGCTCCCTGCCCTGTCCGTCACCACCACGGCTCTGACGACGCCACCGGCGTCCAGCAATGGCTCGCACAGCCTCATGCCCAAGTCTCCTCTCCGCAGCTTCACCCACTTCCGCACCGCCCGCAAGAGAGCACGATCGCCAGCACCGCCGCAGACCAACATGCCCAACATCATGGCGAGTCTCTCGCCCGTCGACGCGCCCGCCGACGAGCCTGTGACGCCGCCCGAGAGAGCCCCAAAGCCACAGATCCCGCCCTTTTTGAAGCTTCCGGGCCTAAGTATGTACACGCTTTGAGAGGCTAAATCCGCGCGGGCCGGCCTCGTTCCATCTACACCAAGCTGACACCGCACCCTCCCTTCTAGCCGTCGAGTCCAGGTTCCAAGAGCTTATTTGGCGTGAGCGCCTGCGAAGCCAACAGGGCTTCCAGAATCCCTCGCCCACCTTCCAATTCGCCCGCCTCCTCTCGCCCGAGACTAGGATCCTCGACCGCTACAAAGACATCCAGCCCTGGGCCAACAACCGCGTCCATCTCCCCGTGCCCGACGGCAAGCTTGACTACATCAACGCCTCCCCGATCGTTTCTCCATCGCCGCTCCGCCCAGGCACGCTCCCATGTTTCAACTACATCGCCATGCAAGGGCCCAAGGCCAACACGGTCGAGCACGCCTGGCGCATGGTTGCTCAGCTGAAGAGCCCAGTCGTCATCGTCATGCTCACCGATACCCACGAGAATTATATGGAGAAGTGCTACCCTTATTTCCCGCGTGGCTCGCACACCGACGCAATCGACGTTGGCCAGACGGACGAGTTTGGGGATGGGTTCCGTGCTCGTGTCGAATGCGTCAGCCTAGAAGAGAGGCAGGGTGGTGCTATCCAGATGCGCAAAATCAATCTCCACGTGGACGGCCGTGGAGATTGCACCGTCTGGCATCTTCTGTACCGGAGATGGCCTGACTATGGTGTACCCAAGGTGGAAGATTATGGCAGCTTTTTTGAACTCATGAAGCTCTCCCGAGATTTGAACTCGACTACCGACAATCCTCGCATCATCCACTGTTCCGCTGGCGTCGGGCGAACTGGCACCTTCATAGCGTTGGAGACGCTGATGCGTGAGGTGAACGAAGGAGCTATGGATCATCTGGACCCGGATTTGAACGATGACGACGATGATCTCGTCTTCAGAACCGTCAATCATCTGCGTGAGCAGCGGCGCACGATGGTACAAGCCGACAGCCAGTATGCCTTCATCTACAAGGTGCTGCGTCGGCAGTGGCTCGAGAGGCATGGTCTTCTCGATGATTCCACGGATAACGAGCGCGCACCCAAGAGGTTAGAGGTTTATGATGATCCCTTTGTCGAGCACAACGATTAACCGTGTTTCAAGAAATCATACTGCATCGATGGGTAAAACTACATTTGGACAGGTGCGTAGGTCGCGCCGTGCCCGACAAGGCCCTCCACCCGTGGACAACGATAGTAGCGATGATTCCACGCCAGGCGGTGTATCCTTACGTGACCCGGAAAATTAAGCCTACGCATAAGCAGAGAAACACGACAGCGACGTATTCCCCCTCCCAAACTTTTAGCATACTTATACACGATCAATCTTGATATAGACTAGTATGGGCTCGAGATTCACCAACCAACGCATAGCAGTAAGCTCGCCGGTGGTCCATTTTCATTTCTGTGTCCTATGACACGTGTACAGACAGCACTGTTTGGCATCACATGGCATGAGCTTGCATTCCATTGGCGATTAGGAAAAGTTTTGGCGATTGTTTATATGGAAACGGACAGGAATGAGCATCTTTGTATTACCATGAGTGAGCAGGAGTACAGGGAAAACCGGCGTCTGATAGAAGGGCTGGATCATGATGATGAACTAACTCGTTCTAGATACCCCCTTCGGCATGCTTTACTAGAGATAGATTCGAGGTATATTCTTGCCTCCAACTCGTATGAGCCACAAATCAACTTGCTTCAATAACCGTAATCTAAGCCTTCTAGCGTAATGCTAGCTGATGCTGTGGACTCTGGCGGTCTCTATTGTATGTTTGTAATCGCCCATGACTACCTACCTAGGTTTACCTTTCACCTCGGAGTTGGATCTACCCCGCGTTGACATGTAAGACGGCTATCGACGGTCCATCACTCGAGCTTCCCCGGAACACTACTGCGGAACACTACTGCGGGACGGGGAAATATCGATTTATCAGCTTGGCTTCTTTTCTCATATGTACTCCCAATCACCATACCTATACTACCTAACCTAGTGTAGGCAAGCAATGCGACAGTTACGACGAGGCCCTCAAAGGACTCTCTGTAGGCGGGGGGAGAACAGACTGCTCGACCTCGCTTGGCCTTGTGCGCAGTTGAACAAGCCACAGCCACAAAATAACCCCTAGCCCTCTCGGAATTCTAACTCGGTGTGTTTCAGAAATCCCTTCGCGTAAGTCGAATTGCTTCTACCTACGTGTAGTTGCGCGCAGGCTCTCCTTCGTCTAGACTAGGTATCTTGTCTCCGACATCGCACGACAGGGCTCGAGAATCTACGTGTAGTATCAGTAGAGACCGATTGGCTGTGGTCATCACAACGTTTCCAGCTATGTGTAGGTAGGTACCTAGTTCAAAAGCAATACGGTGGATTGAACTGACCCATGACTTGCATGGGTGCTTGAGATTCTTATCGGGGGTGTCGGGTGAGCTCGAGGCAATGATCCCTGCTTCACAAATTATTTAGCATGACTTCGACGAGGGCGAGGCAATTGGCATGGATGGACTCGCATGATTTCCAACACTAGACCAATTCATAACTAAACGTTGAATCCGGCTGGAAATTGCACGTGGTACACACAACAAGACATTTGGCCAAAATACATGCTAAATACGGAATGTTATTGGATACAAGATTAAAGAGCTCAAATTTTATGTATGTCTTCCATCCCTCGAACAGGGGTCACATATGGCTCTATGGTCAGGCTTACACAGGTATTGTTTATTTAGATGGTGGGGTAGCGGCGCCAGCATTGTTTCGTTCCGAAGACCAAACGAGATTGCCTCGGGTCGAATGCGACATATCAAGCTAGAATTCTGCGGCTAACTATACGTCAGCCCTCGACCAACTACATATAGAGGGCGTACACGAACTCTGTTTCCCATCGCGCAAGTACGGCCAGACATGCATTCCACTACCTTGACCACTGCATCGACGAGCCCGCTATCAAGAAACTACGCTCGTCGGGGCGGATCTGCTGAATGTTTGCTGCCCATTGATTGATTCAGCCTCGGAACCCAATTTTGCATCAGGGAAAGGGTCGAGATCCATGGATGGCTAGACTTGTCTGCATTGGTTCACTATTTGTTGAGAGAGAATCCTACAATGAATATAACAGCTCTCTTTAGAACAGGGATCTACTAACCATTAAACATATAATACCGTGACCCAGTTATTAAAGCATAATTAGCTCAGCAGGAACCCTATCAAGTAATTATACTACGCATACTGAAACGTACGAGTTAGCTTATAATTTAACAGAAGGTCGTCTTAAGTCTGCTAGGTGTAGCTAGAACACTTCGTTTGACGAGCGACACGTAGTCGACCAATCGTGGCGATGCGACGGCGGTTTCATGCTTGCTGACACGGGTAACGGCAAGAAACCAAGCTCCTAGGTCTCTGTAATGGGAAACGAGAGGCTGCATCTTGAAACGTAGCGCAGAAGGGGCTGCCGGGTCAAGACTGAAAGACGTGAAACACGCCCATTATTGTGACCGTTGCGCAGGAATATCGTATTATCCCTGCCCATATTATAAGCTAGTGAGATCTTCTTCCATTTACACGCATCTCCCGGACGCTCGCCAGTTGCAGCCTCTGATTGGCTGTATGGACTATCCTTAGGGTTACTTAGCCACAAGGTGGCTATGCAACCACACCCTAGCCACTTACACCCTATGAGGAAACTGTGGTAGCAGGAGTTTGCCTAATAGTTTCGTTCACTAGAAAGGTGTTACATGGATTTCACCATGCAAGGTTCATCTGAGGCGCAGGGAGGCAAAGGGAAAGTTTGCTGTTGAAGTATGACTACCTTGCTCGTAGCCAATCAATGTGCTATTAACTATAGAGTATCCGATATACAGTGGAACCACAGCCCGGTGGTATAAACATTACACTTACGAATGATAGTAGGGGTTGTTTTATTTTAATTTTTCTGGAGCTATTCGTATTAGCACGTAGGTTTGTAACTATCGATGTTGCTTTTGTATTTACTATATATACACTGGAAACTAAAAAGGATAACCGTAAACTGAATTAAGCAACTGCATCATAATGGATTTAAATTGTTTTTATCTCTAGCTTTGTGACGGACTTCGTGCCATCGTCAAGGACTGTATCATATGGAAGTGACGAGGAAGAAATGGGAAGCGTTGAACAAATTAGGCATTTATAACATGGATATCCGGGAGGGTAACTATCTGGGCGGGCGGCTTTTCGACTTCAGTGTCGCTGTCGCTTTTCCGCATATTAGCCTATGGCCAAGGCTTTGGTCTGTGGAGCAAATATTGAATGAGAAGGAAACCGACCTGGGATGTTTTTGACGCCATAGTGGAGAGGGTGAGAAAGGAGAAATCTGAACGAGGACTGTTAATTATCAACGGAGAAGCAGCGGACCCGGCCGGTGACCAGGTCACAAACAAAAAAAAAAGTCTTTCTACACATCTAATAGCAAATCTTGCGGTAGGGCAAGATACACGAAAGAAGAGCGCAATTCCTTATTTTTCCGATTTCGCATGACCGCGGTATCGATATCGTAGTTCTATACGCGAATACACACGATACCCTTCAGAAGTGCTTGGTGCGTGATCAAGGCATTTGCCGAATGCCATGCCTTAATGAAAACCTCTTTGTCGACGTTGCGCAATGTATATAGAGCAAATTTTCAGCTATCCAGCTCAAGCAGGTGTTCATTCCCTCGCTTTGCTTCGCCTTGCAGTTCAGATATCGATGCAGAGGTTTCAGAAAGCTCTGCTAAGCCTATTGGTTCCTTTGGCACCTTGCTTAGTAGCACTAGCCCATTGCCTCTGGTCTTATTCGGGTTGTCATCATTGCTGGAGGATTGTTTGTTAATCAAGGCCGAGTTCGTACTAGACGCGGCTTAGGTTTGTTAACTAGAAAGAAGATAGAAAGCGTGACAGGATTTGCTCTCTTACTTACCTGCATGTATAACACTATCCTCGCTTATCAGTTGGCGTGGAAATCCGCTGATAGGCAGAGACGTTTCACCTGAAGTATACGGAACGGTTTGTAAACATAGTGAGATGTTGATAGACGAATACTCTCTGGATACCCCCAGTTCAATGATATCGAGATCAAAGTAGCCGCGCCTCATATTGCGAATGATGGCTTCGGTAAGAATAACACCTAATGCTGGAGACATAGGATGATCCTGCTCTTCAATTAAGAAGTATGGTCTGAAGCTACCTTTCAGGCAAGCATGAAGGAAGCACCCCAGGCCTTCTATCTCACTGGACCCTTTCTGAAATCTACAGCATATAGAACCTAACAATATTATTAGCAACTCGAGGTCCCCGTGGATTGGTGAAGACTTGCCGGAACATGTGTACCCATCCTTTATCTGCCGAACTGAATTGATGTTCTTCTCAAAGAAGAATGAGCTAGCCAAAAGTCGGTGGGCTATCTCTTTGATGCGAGCAAAGTCTTGGGAGATAGTTTCGTCCGCCTCACGTTCTAACCCTTCAAGTTGTTTGGTGTCGTCAAATCTTGGAGGATCCATGTTTAATCGCGGATTTATGCGAATATGCCGATGGTTATCGTCTATTGACCAACGGCCATCGCGCGCCGAATTGCTCGCCATGAATTCACCCCACATTTGTTCAGGATCTACATCTTTAGCCACCTTTCTTAACCCTGTCTTAGATATTATGGGTCTTAGTAGCAATGACCTAGAGGGCTTCGCACATGTTGTACCGATAGAATCTACTTTCTGAAAGGATCGATAATCCTGTTGTGGTGTGCTCTCCCGCAGGTTGTGGCCGATTCCAACTGAGAGAAGGATATCGGGTTTAGTTGCAATATCACCCCATATTAACTGTGCCTCTTGATGAGCGACCCATGCTGGACAGGCGAAACTCGCCGTACCATCGATATAAGTTTCATGGGTTTCAATTTTATGGAATGGCTTGAAATACCGAGGCAGCGCAAATGTGGCCCTGGCCCTGTCGATTGTCAATCATGATCTAGCACTTCTCGTGACAGGGCGTACTCACGCTTCCCAGGTCCTCAATTCTTTCAATGGGGTGTCTGGACGCAAAAAGTGATAACCGAGACCTGAAAAGTTTAGCCTGAGTGCAACTCAAGGCCGTCAAAACACTGACTCTGGTTTGCATCTTGGGAGCGATTATAATTGGCAAAAATTGTTGGCTGTTCCCCAAAGATAGAGGATGAGGTGACAGCCACCTTGGGCATCTGCTGGAAACTGCTACTCCTACCAAATAAGAAATTCTCAGAGAATTCCCTTTTTAAGACGGCTTCCAGAGTTTGCGTCTTGTGCCAATTTCTGTCTAATTCCTCAATGTTAGCCCACACTGTTACTCAGGCCGTCTATATGGGTACATCTGGTCTTCAATCATATTGAGTCTTCATGCACGAGTGAGGCTAGACGGAGTATTAGAGCGCAGCGGCGGAATTTTTGCTTACGAAATACGTTTGTAAAATCCTCCAGAAAGGAGATACGATTCAGGTCACGGGGTTTGAAAACTTCTTTGGTAATAGTCTTGAACTTCGAGATCGCTTCATCGACTGACCAGCCCCGCGTGCCGAGACCAAGCGCAGCTAAACCCCCAGCACTAAGCCTGGTTAGGTGGAGATTAACTCCGAAACTTATAAGACGATAAATACCTGGTGCCGACTATCAAGTCAAAAAACTTTTGAATAGGAAGTTTTGGCCCGAGAAGCTTTTGGATCGCTCTGAGAACGCAAAGTTCCACAAGAGTCCCGACGCCGCCACTGTATCAATTAATGACAACTCGCAAACGAACGGCCAGTTACGGACTTACCTGTCGAGAGACAGAATCCTGACACCAGCGCGGGATGGCTTTAATGAGAATACATATGGCTCCTTTGCTAAGGCCTCGCGGACATGCAGAGGGCACCGGCTGATTTCAATAGTTGTCCTAGACGTATCTCGACCATAAGCTTGAACACAGGATTGACACAAAATGTGACCACAAGGTAGAATGAACTCTGGCAATCCTCGCAAACAAGAGAAGCAGGCGGAATGGCTAATGAAGTTTGAAGCCTTTCCGAGCGTAGAGTAGAAGTTGTCCATACGTTCTCGATGCAGGATAGTTGCGATCTGGACGTCTGTTCGTGAAATGCTTTGGCATAGTTTGTCTGTAATGATATTGTTAGATGGTTGCGAACAAGGTTGGTATATCATTCCACACAGTAGGAGCGTGAACAGACTGTATGTGAAAAGAAAGGTTGAAATAGTGAATAAGTATGTATACGCCAGGTTAGACACCTGGCAACCCAGAATTATATTGGGATCGTGGATATAATGGTGAAGACTTACAGGCCGAATTCTGGAGCAGAGTTAATTGATCACTTATTGTGTCGATCCACCAGGATCCTAAGGTCTCAATTTCGAAGTTGGCTTCGTAGGACCCATTCCCTATCAGCTTTCCACGGATATTCTGATGCCCCTTCATATGGCTATTTTTGAGATTGCAGCACCGACCGTTGGTCCTTCCGTGTGCGGGATTTTCGAAAGTGCAAGGCCAATGATCATTGGCGAAGGAGTGTAGTGCCGCCGTGCAGAGCTCGGAATACGCATCTTTCAGGAGCTGGGGTGCGGTGCCCATCAAGTTCTGCCGAGCAGCGTCAAACATAATGCTAGAGGCAATCATCGGGGCCAATCTGAGAAATACGTGTCTAATATCGCTCCCGAGTGGTTCGCATATCGAGTTCTCCCTGATAGATACAGCTAGTCTCAAGATGTTGCCCTCAAAATTCCGGGGGACGGGATTTTGCCGCAAGGATTCCTTGACGAAGTCGAATGGCGAGTCCAAATCTCTCGTAAACTGATCAAACGCACTCTGGAGGTAGACCTGAGTCCGCTCTGCATCAGCCAACAATCTCGCCCGCTTCTTTGCGTCTTGAGACTCGGCGCACCGGGTCTTGATTAAATTGATCAATCTTTCTGCTTGCCTATCCATAAGCATGTATGAGCTCCGAAATGGTATTCGTATGACTGTGATGCTGCTGTAGTAACATTCGAGAAGTTGCTTTGTATTGGTGATCTTCTTCCCAAGTCTCTTCCAAGTCTGGACGTAGTCTTTCAAACCCGGTTCACGAGATATTGCATCCTCAATGGCGGTCATAAGTTTTTCTGTGGCTTTTTCTGTCTCCCATTCTGCGTCCTCGAGTCTGTCGGTGGCGTTAATGGCAATAACTGCATGAGGCAGTACTGGCTGATTCAAGCTCATGTCTACAGATGTTGCGCCCCAATGAATTAGCTTGCCGAGCACAGTTGACTCAAAAGATCTTGGGTTGCGCGTGACGAAGACGACGACTTCGCTGAAGGTATAGAGTATCTTTGGATACAGGTGTTGGACTGAGTATTCTCTTTTTTGGGTCTGCGGGGTTTTAGCCCATACAATCGACCTTCGGGAGCCATAAACAGACATAAGCGGGTTTCGACTACGTCTTGTTGAGAAGGTATCCCCGGGGAGGTTCGGGAAAGGGCTGGAGATACAACTGCTGGCTCTTGACAATTGTCTCAGAGCTTTTGGTAGCGCTTCTCCGCCATTGAGGCCTTCGCAATCAGCAAATAGTAAGGGTTCTTGAGTATAGAAGCTGGAAGGATCTGCGTATAGATGGACGTCTCCTGTCGTCGGGATATAGTCATGGGTCGAAGATGTTACTGGAGTCCAGTACCTGGCACCCCCCTCAGAGCTTAGATCTTGCCTGTCGATTAAGAGTTTGATTAGGGTGCTTTTACCAGCCCCTTATCCTCGTTAGATAATTGAGAGAACGTGTGGGGTATCACGAGGAAACGATAAGAACTATGAACCTACCAGTTTCACCAATGAATGACACTAGCTGGGGAAATCTCCCGTCCACCTTTCCTGCGAGACTTTGGGTCATGATAGCAGCAAAGCGCCCATAGTCTACGAAGGTTGGGTGACCGGACGAATCACGGTCAAACCCGAACCATGTGGATTCTCGGTCCCGGTCTAACTCAACTTCATGCTCGGCTTCAGTGCGTATAGGCTCAAATACTTGGCGAAGCCTTTGTAGAAGAGTTGGGTTGACCTTTTCATGTGGCTTACCGCCCCTTATTGACACCGTGAGATCAGCAATCGCCAAATACACAAAGTAGATCAGGCCAACAACTCGCACTTGACGTTCTGGCTACTCACCAACCGGTCGTACCAGGCAAATGGAGAACCCATTTTCCCCAACACGCATCACAGAATGGCATGTCATTACATTGAATACATGCGAAAATGCTCTCTGTCGCCCCGCAGGTCTGGCAGGCCGGTGACGACGTCATACCGCATACGTTAACAGGGGCAACGAGTGTACAATCTGAAAAGGTAAAAACAGAGCACCAAATACAATATTGTGTGGAAATCACAGGGTAAAGGAGAAAGAAAACCCCCTTTTCATATTTTCCCCTCTTGTTTCGACAAGGTCGTATTAGGAACCGGCTGATGAGGCCCCCGTAGGATAGACCTTCCTTTATCTGAAATTGCGTGGCGCCTGCCAAGAAATTCTCGGTATCGGCCACCATTTTCTATAGAGTGATTACAAGATTTCGCCAATCCGTCGCATATACAGATACAGATAGTAGCTGGGCAGTCTTGACACTCGCTCGCTGTAAATGTAGCAGTAGCCATCACTCAATAGCGAAGTTAGCCCGCAAACTTTATAGCGCACCCATATTAGAGCAATGTTAAGTAGATCTGCAGTAGAGCCTCCATGATGGGGGCCCCATCCACCCACACATAACGGAGAATGGATTGGGGGGCATAATGGATGTTGTGTTGTGGATGGAGGGTCTGTAGCCGTAAGGAAGCCAGCTAAATACCTACTTTATGGACCCTACTGCCTTCCTCCCAAGCAGTACGCACACTGTACTTGCTCACTATAACACGCGGATAACTGCAGGTAGAACCGCCTGATTACTGCAGATCTTATGTAGGACCTACTGCAGATCTCACTATTTCTACTCTTGGCAACAACACCAACCTCTTCACAAGGCTGCCCTCTAGGCTAACAACCTTTAAGCCGAACTATAGCTATCTAAACCTACTTACATAGCCCTACCTAACCACTTGCTAGTCCAATTGCTAGTCTGTATAGGTAAATCTGTAAGGGTATACTAAGTAGTGTAACTATATGCTCTATACCTATATAGCGAGCGGTCTTACCTGAGTAGAAAAGCAATCAAAAAGGCAAATTATATAGAAACATGCATATGCAGCTTACTCCTTTGGGGATTTTGGGGTTCTCGCTTACACCAAGACCTTGACAATTGAGAAAACAAGTTGATGAGCAAGTGTTGAGCTCGAGGGCTATCCTGAAATTAGATAGTTCGGATGCAGGCCGAAAAGAAGCGTAGGTGCCTTTGAAGCTCACTAGTGATCTAACCCCTATCTTATTATCCGAATCTTGGGCAGGTGACAATCTGCTGGGGGAATTGGCCCCCGGGTTAAACTTGGGAGGCGCCTGTGGCTGGACCCCACGTTGATCGCACAGGCTGAAGAAGACAATCCAGGCCTTTTCACAGCCGGGGTTCTATCTGATACAACGCACACTCGGTTTTACCTTCGCTTATATAGTTTCGGTTTCTATTATGTTGGGCTGGCCTTATCATACAAGCTCGCTTCTATATTGAAATGGGCAACTGTGAATAGCTGTTCACACCTTTTAGATATGTCGCAGCGCCCCTATACTAGGAGATAGGCCGAACCTACACTTCTAGCATAGTAATTACTTTTTTCTCCTTAGAGATCAATTGACCAAAAGAAACAAAAATATGAATTCATTCGAAATGCTAGCTATGTTGTGGATGTCCCCCTGGATTTTCGTGAAAATCAACGCCATAGTGTTTATATATATCCTTACAAGTAAAGCCACCAAGTGGCTTCACCTTCCCTTCTAAATAATTTTTCTTGGCACCCATTGTTAGTACATACACCTAATCTATAGCCATTTGTTTAACACTCCTACAAAAACAACCAAAACACCAAGGGGCCCTGCCCCTGTTCCGATATCTATAATAGCTATTATAGCTACATATGAGCCAGCAATAGCTATAACGCCCTATCGAAATAACGTTACGTTATAAGCAATAATTAATAAAGACTTTTTAATTTTAAAAAACTAACTAATACTATTATAGCTAGTAAAAAAAAAAAAATAAATAGTTATAATACTAGTATTTATTAATTTTATATTTATAAAAAGATTTATTGCTACTTAAAAATATTTATAACCTGCTAGAATATTTATTTTAGTTTATATTTAGCTAAAAAAAAAATTAGTATTTAAAACCTTAATTTTTGCTTTTAATAAAATTAAACAAAAAAAAACAATTAGTACGTTATATTTATAATAGTTACTAGATTATTAAATAGTATGGTTTTTTATTATTAAAACAAATAATATATTTATACCTAAAAAATAATAAACGTTTTTTTAAACTATTTAAAAATAGCCTTATTTTTAAAAGTATTGCTTTTATATTATAGTACTACTAGTTAATTTTTTTTTTTAGCATAAATATATCTAGCATTTTTTCAAATAGCTTTTTTATTAATAAGAGCTTAAGTACTAATTAAACAAATAGTAGGTATACTATAATTTTAAAAAGCTTTAAACTAGCTATTAACTTAATAAATAAAGCTTATTTTATTTAAAATAAAATATTAAATATTATTTTAAATAAGAAGTAAAGCTTTTTAAAAAATATTGAGCTATTTATTAAAGTTTTTTAAAAACAACAATTTTAAGCAAAAGCTTAAACTTTTTATATTTTTTAAACTATTATTATTAAAAAACTAGGTTTTATTTTTTTAAATATGCCTAATATTTATTATATAGTTATAAGCTTTATTATTACGCCTTAAAATAAAAAGATTTAATAATTTTTTTTAAACTATAAAATAAAAGTTAGTAAAATATATTTAGTTAATACTATTAAAACTTTTAAAAAATAGTATAACTATATTATATTAAACTATTTAATATTTTTAATTATTTTAAATAACAAAAAATAATATATTAAAATATTTATTTATAAAAAAATAAAAGTATAAATAAGGCTTGACTTTGTTTTTATACGTTTTTTAAAATAAAGCTTAAAATAGATCAAAAATATTTAGCTAGTTTTTTTAAAAATTACTATTAAACTTTTTAGATTATATAAAACTAATATATTATTATAGCTAATAAAAAAAAACTTTAAATTAAATAGTATAACTTTAGGTATTAAAAGTAGTATTTAGATAGGTTTTATATTAAAAAAAATAAATATTTTAATTATAGCAATATTTTAAAGCCTAACTATATTATTTTTTATAGTAAATATTCTAGATATATAAACTGCTATAGCTTAATAATAACTTTTTATAAGAACTGCTTAAAAAAACTAATAAAAAATTAAAAATATATTATATATTTTTAAAAAAAAAACTTATTAATGTCTGCCTAGTAAGCAATAAGCTATATTACTAAATATACCTAAAAATTTTTTAAAATATTTAGATAACCTATATAAACAAAGCGCTAAAAATATAAGTATTAACAATATTTATAGCTATAATACTTATTTTAATACTAAATTTTATTAAAATAATTAGTAATAACCTATATTAAGTACTAAATATAAAAATAAATATAACTTTAACTTTAGTTTTTAGCTTATTTATATTAAATAATCTAACTAGGCCTGAAATAATAATTATTTTTTTAATACAAGACTTTAATTGATAGCTAGGCATAAAACTAAGTATATAACCTAAAATTATAGCTTAGCAAAACAAAAAGCTAATAATTAGGCATAGATAATAAAGCAAAAACTTTAGTAATAGTTTTATATAGCTAATAAATATAAACAAAAAAAAAAAAAAAACAGAAATAACTTTGCCTTATTTTTTTAACTTAGCTTACTAGATAGAATATTTAGGTTTAAAAAACGTTCCGCTTATAATAATATTTTATAAACTTAGATTATATTTATATTTATATTTTTAATATAGTTATAGTAATACTTATAAAATAATAATAGGGTTAATAAATACTTTAGGTATAGTTGCAAAAGTAGTAAACCTACTGCTTTCTAAATTATATAAACTAATTATATTAAAGCTTTAAAAGTAGTAAATATATTTTTATAATTATATAACTAGAGCAATATAAATATTGCTTTAATATAAGAATTATAGTATAAATAAAATAGCAAAAATAAAATTATTAACTATTTATGTTTTATTTTATTTGTTTTTTAGAACAACTAGAATAAAAAAAAAAAAGCTTTAAGCTATAATATATATTTAAAAATTTTTTTTTTAAAGCAAAACAAATTAGACTATAATTTATTAAAAATATTGTTTAAGTATTAATAAATAATAATATTATAACTATAAATATATATGAACAATTAAAAAAACTTAATAATATAAATATAACTTAAATTTTTATAAAATATATATTATTACTAAAATATATTATTATAGGCATTATAAACACTAAAAATATAGTCTAGCAGCTAGAAATAACTAGCTATTTAAACAATAGCTAAAAAACTTTTTACTAAACTAATACTTATAATTTTATTTATATAAATAAAATAAATATTTTAACTTATTAAAATAGTAATATTTTTAATTTTATTTTTTTAAATATATTTTAGTACTAATTATACTATAATTTTTTTTATTTTATTTATTAAAAAAAAATCTTTTTAAACTAGTTCTAAATAATAGTCCTTTTTTTAAAAATATTCTTTTTTATAAAAGTATAATAGTTAGTATAGTTTTAGTAAAACCTATAAAAACTCTAAACCTATATAGTAATAAAATAAGAAATCTATATATAAACCTCTTTATAATTTTATAGCTATATATATAAAATCTATATTTATTTATTTTATAAACTTTAAAAATTTTTTATTTTTTTTATTTAAAGTTTTTATTTATAATATTAATAAACTAGTTATAAAAACTTTACTTAACTAATTATAATACTACTTTAAATTTATTAATTATTTATTAATAAATATTTAATAAATATATATTTTTTATTTTATTATAATTAATAAAATATAAATTTTTTTTTTTAATTATATATTTTATAATATAAACTTAATTTTAATATAACTTTAATAAAATTTTTAATTTTTATATTATTTAAAAATTAATAATTTATAAAAAATTTAAACTTAAATATTTTTATTTTATTTTTAGTTTTTAAATAATTAAAATAATTTTAGTTTTTAAATATAGCTAATTTTTTATTATTAAATAATTTAAAAAAAAAATTTTTTATAAAAAAAAAAAAAATTTTATATTAAACTTTTTTATAAACATTTTAAACAAACTAATATTTGAAAAAAAATCTAAAAAAAATAAAAAATTAAAACTTAAAAAAATAAAATTTAAACTAAAACTAAAATAACTTAAAATAAATAATATATTTAAAAATATATTAAAAAATATTATAATTATATAAATTTATAATTTTATATTAGTTTTAATAAAATTTTTTTAATAAATAAAAAAAATAAAAAATTAATTTTTTATTATATTTATTTTAATATTTTTAAAAAATAATTATAATTTAATAATAAAAAATATATTTAAAAATATTAATTTTAAACTTTTTAGTTTTATTATTTTATTTATTTTGTATTTTATTAATTTATTTTTTAATATTTTAAACTTTATTTATATTAAAAAAACTAAAATATAAAAAATTAATTTTAATAAATTTATAAAAAATAAAACTTTATTTAATAATTAGGTTTATAAACTAAAAAAAAAATTAAATAAAAATATTATTATATTTTAAACTAAAAATAATTAATTTTAATATATTATAAATTAATTAAAAAAAAATATTAAAAAATTAATAAAAATATATTTTTATTTAATTAAAAAATTATTTAATAATATTACTAAAATAATTTCAATTTTATTAATAATTTATTATAATTTTAATTAAATAATTATTATATATAAAACTAATAAAAATATAAATTATAAACCTATTTTTATATAAATTTAAAAAAAAATTTATATAAAATTTAAATAAATTTAAATATTTTTTATAAATTATTTATTAATAAAATTATTAAATTAATATATAATATTAAATAAGCTTATAAAAATTATTAATAAACTAAATTTATAAACTTAATTAAATAAAAATCTAATTTAAATAATTAAATTTTTAATAAACTTATTTATTAATATTTAATAAATTTTAAAAATTTTAAAATATTTATTTTAAAATAATTAAAATATTTATTTTAAAATAATTAAAATAAATATTAATTATAAAAAAGAAAAAACGCTTATTAAAATAATAAAACTTATTTTATTTATAAAAAAAAATATATATATATATTAATTAATTATTTTAATTAAAAATTAAAAATTTTAACTATTTAATTAATAAAAAAAGTTTATAATAAAAATAATTTTAATAGTTTATTTAATTTGAAAAATAAATAAAACTAATAAAAGTTTTTTTATTATTTTTTTATTTATTTTAATTAAAATATATAATTAAAATAAATAAATTATTTTTAAAATATTTATTTAATTATAAATTAATAATATTAAAATAAAAACTTTAATTTTATATAATACTAAAATTTATATTTTTTTAATAATTAGCTATAAATTTATATAATAAATTAAATAATAATTAAAAATAAAAATAGTTTATTTAATTAAATTTTAAAAACTTTATAATTATTAAAACAAAATATTTTAATAAAAACTTAAAAGTAAGAATTAATTTAATTAAAGAATTTAATTATACATAATAAAATATAAACTTAAAAATATAAAAAAATACTAATTAATATAATTAAACATTAAAGCAATATTATTAAATATTAAAATAACTTTTTAAAAATAAAATAATTATTTTAAAAATAATTAAAACTAAAAAAATAACAAAAAAATTTAGAACTTTTAAACTTAAAACAAAAAAAGTTTATATAATAACTTTAAAAAAAAAAACCCCCTAAATTATTATTAAAAAATTATATAAAATTTTTAAAATTATTTTTATTAAAATAAATAAAAATAATTAGTTAAAAAAATAATTATATTAAACTATTTAAAAAAAACTTAAAAATAATTAATATTTTATAAAAAAAATAAACTTAGATTAATTAAGTAATATTATAAAAAAAATTTTAATAATAAATTAATTTTATTTTAAAAAAAAATAAACTTTAAATATATAAAATTAATGCAAAACTTTTTGCTTTTTTAGCTATTATATTTAAAAAAGTTTTTTTTAAAAAAAAAATCTAAAATTTTATTATTATTATAATTAAAATTTAATATAATATTAAAACTTAATAATGAAAAATATATTTTTAAACTTTATTAATATTAAATATTTATATAGTTTATTTTATTTAAAAAAAATTTATAAATAAATTATTAATTATAAATTTTATTAAATAAAATATAAACTTAAATATTACTTTTATTTTATTTATATTTAAATTTAAATTAATTAAATATAAATTTATAATTAATTATTAATAAAAAAATATATATTTAAAAAACTAAATTATATTAGTTTTAAATATTAGTAATATTATATTTAATTATTATAATATTATTTATTTTATAAAATTAAATATTATTAAAACTTATTATTAATTATTATTAATTATAAAATTATATTATTTTATTTTTTTTAAACTTATAAAAAATATTTTAATAGAAAGTTTTATTATTTAGTTTAAAAATAAAACCTATTTAATAGCAAGCTTTTATTAATATATAAATTTAAAAACTTTTAAATAAATTTATAAATATTTATATAAATAATATTTTAATTTATTTTAAAACTAAAAAATAGTACTAAATTTATTATAAAAAAATAATTTATTATTTATATTAAGCTAAATATTAAAAAAATATTCAAAAATATTATTTTAATATATTTATTATTAATTATTTAAAAATAATTATAAAAACTAAAATAAAAATAAAAATAAATTTTATTAAAATTTAAGCAATCTTAAATTAGAACTTTAATAATTTTAAAAATACTAAATTAATATAATTACTTTTTAAGTTTTATAATTATATATATATATTTATTTATTTTATTAGTAAAGTTACTATTTTTTTAAATTAATTATTAAAAAAAATAAACTATTTATAATAGAACTAAAACAAAAATAAGCTTTTAAATATATAAAATATTTATTTTAGTTTTTTTTAAGCCTAGCTAACTAATATAAATAAAAATAAATACTTTATATAATATAACAAAAAAAGTTATTTAGTAATAATAAAAAAATATATTTTAAAAATTGATAAAATATTTTTTTAAAATAATAATATTAATTAAACAAGCTTACTTAATTTAAAACTAAATTTTTGATAATAATTAATTATTAAATTTTATTAAATCTTTTTAAATAAATAGATTTTATTAATATAATAAATATATTAAATTAATTTTTTATTAAACTTTAATATCATTTTTTAGTACTAACTAAAATAAAAAAATATAGTAGCTAATATTTTATTAAAAAAATAGTAGAACTTTTTATAATTAAAACTAAAAAAACTAAAAAAAAAACAATAGTATTAATTTTTTTTAATAAAATATTAAATCTTATATTAATTATAGATTTTTTATTTAATATGTTTTTAAAAATTAACCTAATAAATCTAATTAAATAAAAAAACTAGCTATAAAATCTAAAAAATAAAAACAAAAAACTATATATACCTAATATTAAATGGGCTTTATATAATATATTGTATGTAAAACAAATAATGCGTATAGACAGAATATAATGTATTGTACTATATTATCTATAAAAAAAAAAAAAAAAAAAGAATGTTTGTACGAAGCATAAGTCTTTTATATTTATATAAGAGCTTACGCTATTGTACGAGCTAATATAACAAAGGGGAAGTGAGGTCCCTTTCGTCCGGCCGAGGTCCGGCTAACATCCGTACAAAAGCCGAGCGTGAACTCGCACTCCGTGCGAGTTGCACAATAAGGTTATAACCAATGCTAGTTATTCCAACACCTAAAGTTATTTTAAATAAAATTATTTTCTTTTATATATTTTTAATTATTATATATTAAAATTAATATAAAATAATTAAAATATTAAAATAAGAATATTATTAGTTTTATTTAAAATATAATTATAAATAATATATATATAATTGCTATAACTATAAAAAAAACAAAATATTATAAAATAAAACTTTTAGCTTTTTTTATTTATTATTTATACTAACTATAATATAATAATATATAATAATAAATAATAAAAATATATTATTTAATTAATAAAATTATAATTATATATAAATATTTATAAATAAGTTTAATTATTTAATTATAACTTTATTTAGCAAAAAAATAAATATTATAAAATTATTAGTTATATAATACTATAAAAATTTATATAGATTTTTTAATATATTAAATATATAAATATTAAATAATATAGAACTATTTATTTTTAAATTTATAATAATAATTAATAGTTTTATAAGTACTAAGCACTATTTTAATAATACTGATTACTTTTAAACCTAAAAAATAATAAAATTAACTAATTAAAAATTAAACTAATAACTTTATTTTTATATTAATAAATATTAAAATAACTAAAATATTTATTTTTTTGTTTTAAACTTTATATATAATATTTTATAATATTTATTAATTAATATATTATTACTAAAAATAGTAATAAAAATTAAAATATAAAACTTTTTAATAGTAAATATTAATAATAGGTATAACTATAGATATGTTAGCTATAGCTATAAATATATTTATTATGTCTATAAGTAGGTAGATATTTTTATGATTTTATATTTAGAAAAAAAAAGATTATTTTTTTATACTTTATATAATAATTATTATTTTAATAAATAACTAAATTGCTATAATAAGTAGTGCTTGCTTATTAACTTAAACTGTTAATTTTTATATTATAGGAAATATATATATTTAAGTTTATTAAACTACTTATTACTAATAAGATTTTAATAAAGTTATATTTTAAAAAGGTTTAAGCAATAATATTAAAGTTAGATTTAGCTATAATATTTTTATATTTAGCTTAATACAAACAAAATTAATAAGTTGTTATACTTTAGTTATTAATCTAAGTTTAAATAATTATTATAGCTAAGCTTAGTAACTAAATAGTTATGTTTTATTTTTTTATTTTTTATTAGTTTAAGCTTTAGTAATTATATAGCAATATAAAACAAAAAAAAAACATAAAATATTTTAGCCCTATTTTAAAAATAATAATTATTATTTGCTATGCTATAAAAAAAATAAAATATATTAACTTTATAACTAAATATTAGAACTAATATAAAAAATAATACTTTAAATAAATTATAATATAATAATATAGTTAAAAAAATAAAAAGAAATAAGTTAAATATTAAAATAAAATTAATATATATAATATTGCTTGTTTTAATCTAAATTAAATAAATTTATAATTTTTTTTTTAATAATTTTAACTATTAAAATATTAAATATAAAAATAACGTATATAAATATATTTTTACTAAAATTATTTAATTAAACTAGGATTAAAAATTTTTTAATATTTTTAATTGCTTTTTTAACAAAAACAAAGAACTAGATCTTATAAAAAAGCTAGCACTTAAAAAGTAGTAGTTAAATAATATTTTTAATAATATTTATACTAAAATTAAAAAAACTTTTTATAAAGCTATAATTAGTAAAAAACTAAATAACTATTTTTATAAGTAAGAACTTTAAACTTTAAAAAGTTATATTTATTAATAATTAGGAACTAAAAAAAAGCTAGCTTATTTAAAAAAAACTAATAATTATATTAATAAAAAAGTTTAGATCTATTTCATAATAATAAAAAACTACTATTATAAGTTAAAACTTAGCAAATATAACTAATATTAATTTATAAATAACTAAAATATTTTATAATATAATCTAGCTTATTATTATTATTTAATAATACTTAAATATAACTTAAAAATAAAGTTTTATTATAATAAAACAATTATTTATAATAATTTATATAAGCTTTTTAATAATAAAATTATTAAAAATTAGATATTTTTAGCTTAATATATTAAAAAAATCTAGCAAAAGTTATATAATTTTTTATAAAAATAAAAATATTAACTCTATAAATATTTATTTTTAGGTTTAATATTTCGAAAAATAAAGCAATATAAAAAATAAGTTTGTTATAGCAGCTATAAAAAAATATATTATAATAATAGTTTTAGCAATTATTTCAAGAAAATATAACAAAATATAAAATAATTTTATTAGTATTTATAAAAGCTTTAATTAAAAAATAAAATATTTAACTAGATATAATAAATATTTAATTTTTTATTTATAAATATATAATAAAAAATATTATATAAAAAAAGCTTATTAGAACTTATACTATAAAAGCTTTTAAGTATAGCAAAACTTAAAAAAATAGTAAAAATTTATAACTATTAATATAATTATAGAACTTATTACTATTTAAGCTATAAAAATTTATATTAAAACTAGTAGTAAAATAAATTATTAATAAATATTTAAAAAAACAAAAAAAAATAGCTAATATTAACTAATAAAATAATAATAATTATATTTAAGACTAAATATTATATTTAAAGTAATAAAAAAAAAAAAGTAGTTAATACTAACTAGTTCTAGCAAAACTAGCTAAATTATAAAAATAATAATATTTTATAATAATAAAACTTTAATTAAAAATATTAAAATTTTAGAATATTTTATTATAAATAAGATTAATTATAATAAATTAGATTATTATTGCTAGGTTATAAAAAATAAACCAACTAAAATAACTAAAAATAAAATAATAGCTGCTTTAGAATATATTAATAAAATAGCTAATATAACATTAGGTTTAATAATTAATATATTGTTAAGTTTAATAATGAAAATAAAAAAAACTAATAAAAGCAATAAATATATTATTAACATTTTAAATAACAAAAACTAAATATAAATAAATTATAAAGTTATTATAGCAAAAAAATTATTTAAAATATAGATTTTAATAATAATAATAAAACTAAAAATTTAACTATAAAAAAAATATTTATTTTAATAAAAAAAAAGCAAAAATAACTAATAAAATATATATAACTATTAAATATAATATTAAGAATTTATATAAAGTATAAAATTATATTTTATTTAATAAGAATAATAAAAAATTATACTAAAAATATTTATATAAAATAAATTAAACTAAACAAAAAAATATTAAACAGGTAAATTTTATATTAATAATATTAATTATATTAAGATTAATTAGGCAAAGAATTAATATCTAACTAAAATAAGTTATTAAAATAAACTTAAAATTATTATTTAAAGAAAAAATAAAAAAAAAGATTATATATTTTTAAATTTTTGTTTAAAATAATATTAAAAGCTTTAAAGTTAAAGTTTATTTAAATATAAAATGTTTTAATATACTAGTAAACAAAAGTTTTATTAAAAATTTTATAAAAAATTGAAAATTTTAATATATATATTAAAAAATATATTAAAAAAAATATAATGTTTAGATATTTTATAGTAATAATAAATATAATTAATAATTTAAAACTAAAAATATTAATTAGAACAAAATTTATATTAAAATATAAAGTTAAAATTGATTTTATAAAAAAAAAAAAAACTTTAGGTTAGTACTAGGACTTAAAATATAAAATAAAATAAAAACTAAGCTATTTTTAATAGTATTAATCTAAAAAGTATTAATAGTATATATAATAGTTATATTTGCTATAATAATAATATTTATAAATATAAGGTTTGTTAATTTATTAATATTTATTAATAAAAAAAATAATAAAGCTATATTATTTTAAAAAAAAACAAAATATAGCTTATAATATAACGCTAAATAAATATTTACTAAAAAAATTTATAGTTTATAACTTATATATTTAGCTAATTATGATATAAAAAAATAAAAAATTAAGAACTATTTTTAAGTATTAAAAAAACAAGATTATTTAAGTTATTAATTAAACAAATATTATAAATTATTAAGAAAACAATATAAGCTAAAAAAACTAAACTAAAATAGTAGTATACCTAAATAAAAAAAAAGCTTAAAAAATATATATATTTTTTATAAAAAAAACAAACAAATAATTTAATTATATTAGTTATAAAAATAAATATATTTATAATTAGATTAATAGTGAGAATATTTATAGTAATAAATAATATGCTATAAATAAATAAAATTTATAAACTACTTAATAAATATAATATTTTTTATAATAAAAGTATTATATTTATGCTAAATAATCAAAAAATATAAGTAGACCTAATAAATAAATAGTAAAATTAATTTAAAATTATTAAAGCATATTTATTAAGTATTAAAAATTATAAGTTTTTTAATATTAAATATAATAAAATATATATTTAAAAAAAACTTATATTTATAAATAAACTTATTTTAGTTGCTTGCTTTATTTTTATTGTTTAAAAAATAGTTAATAGTACTAAAAAAAATTAACTAGTAGTAGATCTATAATTATTAAATAAAATTATAATATTAAATATATATTTATTATTTAGCTAAAATAATATAATTAAAAATATAGTTAGTAAACTTTAGTTTATATTATTTAATATATTAAGTTCTTTTTTTTAATTGCTAATATATTTTAAATATTATAATAAAATAGTTATTATTAGCTCTTAAAGCTTTAAAAAATTAAACATAATATTAATAAAATTTAAAAACTTATTAATATTTATATAAAAGTTTATAAACTGTTTATTTTTTATATACTATATTTTTATATAAGTTTATATTAATAGTTTAAAATTTTTTGTTATTTTTTTGTTAGTATAACTATTAAAATATAATATTAATAATAAAAACATTATTAAAATAAATAATAAAATTAAAATATTTAAAAAACTAAAAATATATATTAAAATAGCTTGTTAGTTATACTACAAAATAGCTTAGTTTAACTATAAAATTAAAGCATTATAATAATAAAAAACTAATTTAATAGCTTAAAAAAAAAGATTTATTTATTAGAAAGTTTAAACTAACAAAACAAAGCTTTATTTTTAAAGTTACTTTTAAATTAACAAAAAAAAAAAAAAAAAGCTAAACAATATTATAAAAATATTTATATATATAATATATTATTTATTACTATAAACTAAATAAGGTTTTTTTTTTAAAATAAATATTTATAAAAAAGTTTTTAAATTAATAATTTTTTAACTAAAAAACAAATAAAATAACATATTTGTTGGAATAACTAGCATTAGTTACAACTTTATTGTGCAACTCGCACGGAGTACGAATTTACGCTCGGCTGTCGTACAGATATTAGCCGGACCTCGGCCGGACAAAAAAGACCTTACTTCCCTTTTATTATATTAGTTCATATAATAGCATAAGCTCTTACATAAATATAAAAAACTTATACTTTATATAAACATTCTTTTTTTTTTTTTTTTTATAAATAATATAATACAATATATTATATTCTATCTATATATATTATTTGTTTTATATATAATATATTATATATAGCCTATTTAATATTAATTAGTAGTTATAAAAACATTTAAAAGAATTATAAAAAAGTATTATAGATTAATAAAAATAAAAACAGAGTCCAACCTATAGTATTAATAAGTTTTTATATTATATTTTGAATTTTTATTATATAATTATTTTATTTTTTTTAATAGAACATTAGAATAATTGTACGAAATAAAGCAAATATTTTATTTTTTTTAACGGAGCATTAAAATATTTAATTATTATAAAAAAAAAAAAGATCTGAACTTCTGCTATACAATTATTTTATTTTTTCTAACGGAGCATTAGAGTAATATACAAAAAAAAAATAATAATATATAGTTGTGCTAACCTTAATTATATTGTTATATAATAGCTAAACGATCTTTTTATTTTTTTATTTTTATTTTTGTTTATTTATTTTTATTCTATCTTATTATAGTATTAGATATACTTTATAATATAGCTAAAACAGCTAAATCGGACATTTTTATTACGTACAAAAAACTTGCTAAAAAACATAACATAAATATAAAAAACATACAAAAATATCTTAATCTTAAGTACTAAAAGAAAAATATTAACCTAAGTACTACAATATAAAAAATGCTAAATATATAAATAGTTTTTTAGATTAAAAAATATATTTATTTGCTAACTAATATATAACTATTTAAATAAGCATACAAAAAAGATTTTAAAAACTAAACAGAACAAAATTTTAAAAATATATATTATAACTTATATATAAAATTATTCTAGATTATTTAATAATAAAGTATATAAATATAAATAAATAAAAGATTATATTTAAAAAACTTTAAAACAATTATACGAAATAAATCTAAAAATATAAAAAGTTTTTTAAAACTTTTAATTATTTAACTTACTTTTTTATTTTTTATATAATAATTTTTAGTTTTTTTTATACTAAATTAACAATTTTGACCTATTTTTTAGCCTATTTTTATACCTTGGCTTATACTAACTTTTTAGTTTATTGTACGAACTGAATTAGAACTGCTTATTAAGCAACTAGAACTTATATAGCTTAAACCTATTTAAAACATATAATTTTAAACCCCCAAGAACTATATTGCCTTATTTATATAATTTATTATTAAGTTTTAGAATATTTTTGAACTTATATATAGTTATATAATAAAAGCAAGCTATAAACCGAACTTCTAACTAGTATATAAATATCTTATTATTTATAACCTTTTTTAGACCCCTATATAATAGGCATACTTTTATATAATATTAAACTTTATACTAAATAATTTTTTTTTAGATTTATTTCTTATAAGAGACGTATAAAACAAGATAATTCTTTTTAAAAAGTATGCGATTTTTTAGAAAATATAAAAAAAAAAAAGAAATTATACGGGCTAACTATACAACTTACTTTATAACAAGGCATGTTTATTTATAAATGCTTATTAAAAATTTAGTATTATAAAGGATTAATATTATATAATATTTCTAATAATTTTTAAAAGTTATATAAAAGATTTTTATATTTATTAAATTAAACCTAAAAAAACTTGGAATAAAATCTATTATATAATAAATGCTTATTTTAATATTAATATAAATTATAGCTAATATTAAGCCGACTAGACTATAATTACTTTTATATAAATAAATAAAAAAAACCTAGATTTAGTACTGCATAAAGTATTAAAAATTATAATTAATAAGCTTATAAAAACATAAAAAGCATTTAGTACAAACTACTAAAAAGAAATCTAATTTAATATAATTATTATATAAGTATATTAAAGAATACTAGAGTTAGCTATAGTACTTATATTCTAAAAGCTTTTATGCAAAGGTTTCTTTTCGGACCTTAAAACATATATTTATATAGTAACAAACAATTTATTAAAGTACTTTGTATAAAAAAACTATAAAGCTTACTATATAAATAAGAAATATAACTAAAAGAACTATATAAAAAGCTAGTAATATAAATACTTTAAACCTTTAAATAGGCTAAATATACAAAAAAACTAATTAAAGAACTAAAGCAGCTAAAATTACTATATAAATAAAAAGTACTTTGTATGCTATAAAAAAAATTATTAGTTAACTAAATATATACCCTAAGAACAAGCTTATATAAAAAACTAATATTTTAATTCGTACAAAATAATTAATAATAATATCTTTATACCTAATAAATTTTTAGTATTCCTAACAGAGTATAAAAAATACTTTAAGTTAGACAAAAGCAACAAAAAACTCAATAAAGAATTCGGTAGCTAATTAACCCAATTTTTTATAAATAGCGCTTTTATTTATTATACAACTAGAAAAAATATCTAGAATTACAAAACAGATATACTATCTAACCAGTTTATTTTTAGCAATTAATATTATACGAAGTACTAAGGCGAACTTTAAAATATAAGCGCTTTAAACTATGGAATAGTAAAAAAAGTATAATTAAAAGCCTATTTTAGATTTTACTTTTATATAAAAATAAACTGGACCTTAAGCAGTATAAATATTAGGTTTAGTAGTAGTAATATAATTACTGCTATAAGTACTATACAAATAAATAATTCTTTTAGTATAA
Source organism: Ustulina deusta (assembly GCA_023159155.1). Taxonomy (NCBI): domain Eukaryota; kingdom Fungi; phylum Ascomycota; class Sordariomycetes; order Xylariales; family Xylariaceae; genus Ustulina; species Ustulina deusta. The sequence goes on along the minus strand of JAJNNX010000028.1, from coordinate 278,056 downwards.
TAATATATTATATTCTAAATAGCTTAACGCTGTTTTTTTTTTTGTTAAAAGATATGGACCGCTTATAAATATACTTTAATAATATAAAAAATATTATTATATAAAAAAACAAAAAGACTATCTTTATTATATATAAATAGGAATACTTTTTTTTTAATATAAGTTTATATAAAACTAGACTATATTTTACTAAAATAGAACTATAGCAGCTATACTGCTAATTTAGACACCTTTATATAAAAAGACTATATATAATATTTAGTTATATAAGATATAATATTAATTATTTAACTTTAGAAAAAATCTAGAAATTTTATTATTATTATTAATTATATAATTTAGTACTTTAACGATTTAAATTCTTAATTAAAAATAATTATAATTTTAATTATAAAGTTATAATTAATACTATATAAATAAACAATAAATAAGTTTTTTATATTATTAATACTACTATATTTTTTTAAATAGCAATTCTTTTTAAATTAATATTTATATAAAACATTTAAAAAATACTATATAAGTACTAGATTAATATATATTAAAAACTTTCTAACTATATTATATATAACTTAAGTATAAACTTTTTGTTTAAAAAATTTTAGAACTAAATAAAAATTATAAATATTTAGTACTATATAATACTTATTAAGGCGTACTAAGCAATTAATAAAATTAAAAAAACATATAGCCTTTTTTATTATATATATAATATACTAAAAGCTAAAATTAGTAATTATATAAAAAATAAGTTAATTTTCTAAATAGTAATTAAAGCTTTAAATAATACTACTAGGCCAAACAGCCTTATACTAACCTTTTTTATTTTTAAAGCTTACTTTAAAGTTAATTAGGACTTATTTTTTTTATTTAATATTATATAAAGGACTAAAATAATTAAAAAAGCTATAAAAATGTTATACAACAAAAAAGCAAAAATTAAAATTAACTATATAATTAACTAGCATAACAGGCCAGCTTTATACAATATATTTTTGTTGCCTTTACGTAACAAAGTAATAGTATAATAGAAAAAAAAAAGCTAAGATAGACTATATAAAATTAAATTAATTAAAAAATCTAATATAATTATTGATTTAACAAATAGCTTAATTAAGTTTAAATAGATATAGATTAAGTTTTATTACTATATAACTAAAAAAAATATTTTGGACAAATATACCAAAAAAAAAAACAGAATATAACTTTTTTAAGCCTTTATTATATAAAAAAAACATAAATAACCTCTAAAAGCTATAATATTTTATATAACTTTTATATAATAAATTAATTAATTATTTTTAACTTTTAAAAAAAATAAAACTATACTCTAGCTATTAAGCTATATAAAAACAGTATTATTAATATATTTAGAGCCTTATTTAAAAAATCTAACGCTACTAAAATTAATAATCTTATTATATAAAGCATATTTTAATTCGTAAAATATAATCTAACAAAACATAGTAATATTTATATTTTTAAGTCCTAGCTCGTACAAAAAATTAAAAAAAAAACAACTAAGCTATATAAAAAGTCCCGATTTGTTATATAAAGCTATAACAATACCAAAAAAAAAATAGTGCTTATTTAATTGCTAATAATCTAGCAAATAAGCTAAAAACTGCTATTTGTATTAGGACTTTTTCTAATTTATAACTTTAACGCTTTAAGCAAACTTCAAAATATTACGTAAGCATATATATAATCAAAAAACAAATTGGCTAAAAAAATCCTTATATAACTGCTATCCGAACTAAAATTAAAATATTCTAATAGAATAATCCTATAAATTATATAACTTTTATATAAACTTACTAAATTAGGTCTATACTAGTTCAAAATATATTACTAGCACTACTATAAAAAGCTTAGTATAACTATTTTTATATATAACTTATATTTACTTTTTATTAAAGGATTTTTAAATAATTTTAGTATTACTAGACTATAAACAAACAATATGTTTAGTTTTGTATTACTAGGCTTTTTAAAAAAAAAATATAAATTATAGCAAGCTAAGTTTTATATAAAACTAAAAAAAATATTATTTTAATTTAAAAAAGCTAAATAAACTAACTAGATTAGATTAACTTTTATATAATTGATTTTATATAATAATATATTTTGTAACAAACAAAAGGTATATATATTAGTAATATTTATTAGCCCGAAGTAGCGTATAATTTATGCGTAGCTACCTAAGTTATATATCCTAAACTATACAATATTAAAAATTTAAACTAAAAAATCTAGTAATAAATAAATAATAAGAATTATAGCTTAACTTTTATATTAATAGACCTATATTATATAAAGCTATTTATTTTTATAAATAGGTTATTTATAAATAATATAAATATAATTTTTTAATTTAGATTTGTAATTATATTAAGAACTAAATATTATATAAAAAAAGATTCAAGCTTTAAAATTAAAAAAAATATTATATACTAGAATTCAAACAAATATAAAAAAGTAATACAAAGCATACTTATAAATAAATTATATAGTATAATTAATAGCTTTAATAGTATTATTGCTTTTTATATAATATTTTTAAAAATTATAACTATGCTATAACTGCTCTTAATTTTAACTATTTTATATTCTAATTTAAAGTTATTATATAATTGTTTTGTTAAGCTTAGTATTACGTAGAAAAAACGCCTAATAATTAATATTATATTATTAAAAAAATTATATAAAAAATAAAAAATTTCTAAAATATAATAGATTAATAATAAAAATAATCTAGCTAATATATTTATAAAAAAAATATTAAACTAAATATTAAAAACTTTTATATTAATAAATAAGTTGATTATATAAATAAAAATATTTATTAATAGAATATAAGAAATTATATATAACTATAATATTTATAAAAAAAAAAAGAGTTAAAAATATAAAAGCAATATATAATAAATTAACTTTAAAAAGAAAAATAAACATAAATACTACTTTTTTTTATTTTTTTTTATTTTTATTTTTTTATTATATAATTAATTTACTTTTTTTTTTTTAAATATAATAATTATACTAAGTGCTATACAAACGCTAAACATATACTATATAAGTATTATTTTAAAACCTAATAATCTAGCAATAGTTATAAAATAAGTAATTATTACGTACTATATAAGTATTTTCTATATATATAGCAATAGTAGTATTGCGTAACTAAATAAAAACTATATAAAAATAACTTTTCTAGCAGAAAATAAGCGTAATTAAATATATAAAAAATATATTAGCAAGCACTTAGATCTATATATTAACTAATAATATAGTAACAACTTAAACTTTATTAGTTTATATACAAAAAGCAAAAATATTAATAATATATTAAAACAAATATATATATAATAAAAAAACAAATATATATATTGATATATAGTGCTATAATAAGCTAATAATTATTAAAATTATTTATTAGTAGTAATACTATATAATAATTGCTATTCTAGTTAATAATTCTTAATATATAACTATTATTACTAAAAAGCTAGATAATATTTATTATATAAATATATATATATATATATATATGGTATATAAAGATAAGCAAATATATAAAATAAAAGATTTTAAAAAATAAAAAAAAAACAAAAAGCAATAGGAGATTTGAGTACTTTTTTATATGCAAGTTTTTTTACGTACAAACTAACCTAACTTCTAATTAGTTAACTTTTTTTTATACAAATAACCTGCCTAGTTAACTAAACATAAATAACTTTAAAAGCTTTTAATTAATAATTACTTATATAAGGCCTATTAACTAGACAAGCTAGCTAATTATAAACTTTGCTATTATATAAAGCAGAAATAAATATTTAGCTTTAATTTAAATAGTTATTAAGTAATATTTAGCTTATAGTTTTTAATTAATTATATAGCCAAAATAGCAGTTTTGCAATATTATTATATAACCTTATTAAAAAAAAATAATCTATTAATCTAACAGCTATATATATAGACTAGATTGCTAATCTAGTTGTTTTTTTAGTAGTTAAACTTTTATATATATATTTAGGCAGTTATATAGTTGCTTTTTTTGTTTTTTTTATATAACGGGCAGTTATAACTAAAAAAAAAAATAATTAGTATTAGAATAACTAGTGTTAGTTATAACTTTATTATATAATTTGTACGGAGTGTGAGTTCATGCTCGGCTGTTGTACAGATGTTAGCTGGACTTCGGCCAGACGAAGAGGACTTTATTTCCTTTTTGTTATGTTAGCTCGTACGATAGCGTAAGCTCTTACATAAATGTAAGAGACTTATGCTTCGTACGAATATTCTTTTTTTTTTTTTTTTATAAATAATATAGTACAATATATTATATTCTGTCTATATATATTATTTGTTTTACGTATAATATATCGTATATAGCCTATTCGACAATATTAATATTAAGCCGAAATATTTTAATAATAAAAATTAAACTAATTATATTTTTATTTAAGTTTATTAATAATATTAAAAAAAATATAAATTAATAAAAGAAAAAGTAATAGTAATAATTTAAATATATAAAAAGCTATAAAAATAATCTAATTAAATATATAACTAATAAATATATTAATAGATTATATATTAACTAAAAAAATAATAATATATATTTTATTATATATTATAAATTTAAATAAAGCTAACTTAAAACTTGCTAATATAACTAATTATTTTTTTTTTTTTAGCTTAAAATTTATTATATATTAAAAGCGCTAAATATAATACTAAACATATTTTTTAAATAATTATACAAGCTAAAAAAACAAAAAAAAGCTAAAAAGAATAAATTAAGTATATTAAATAATATTTATTAGGTATATTTTACTAAAAAAAACAAAGTTATAATAAATCTTTTTATATTAACTTTAATAATTAGTAATAAGTTTAAAAAAAAGATAATTTAAAAGTATAATAGTAATACTAGATATAGTTAAATAAAAAATATTTTATTTTAAAAAAAACAAAAAAAAAAAAAGCAAAAAAGAATAAAAAACTAAACAGTTTTACTGCTAAACTAACTAAATACTAAAAAAATATAATAGTTTTTTTTTTGCTTAATAATAATTTTTTTTTTATATTAGCTATAATAAAGAACAATTTTTATATATTTTAAAAAACTATATTAAAAATATTTTTAAATTTATATATAATAAATATTACTACTTTAATATAAAATATATATTATATAACTTATAATATATATATTTTTTTAATAAATATTAAAATATATACTAATTTATAACTTATTATATAATATATAAAAAAAACTAAATTAATAAATAATTATTATTAAAAAAATTAATACTAATTAAAATATTAGCTATCTTTTATTATATTATTGCTATAGATTTTATTATAAATATATTATTAATAAAATTTAAATTTTTTTTTAAAATATAAAAAAATATAACTATTTTAATATATTAATAACTATATTATATAAAACTAATAAAAATTGTTTTTAATACTATAATACTATTTAAATAATATATTATTAGTAATAATTAAAAAGTTATTAAACTAATTAGTATTAAAATTTTATTTATATTTTATTATAAATATTTTAAACTAAAAAAAAAATATTAAAGCTAGTAATAAAACAATAAAAATATTAAAAACACAATATGTTTAAAAAATTAAATATTTAATTAATATAGCTAATATAATTATTAAAAGAAAATATAATAATAAATATACTTTAATAATTTTTAATAAAAATAATATAGTTTATTTTAAATTATATAAAAATTATTACTTATTTAATAAATTTAAACAAAAATAATTATTAATAAAAATAGGACTTTTTAAAATTATTAAAAAAATAGAGCTATTAGTATATAAACTTAAACAAAAAAAAAACCTTTTTAATAAAGAAATATTTTTACTAGGCCTAGTTATTATTAAAAAGACTAAAAATTATTAAAAAGTTAAAAGAATTACTTAAAAAAAATCTAATTTTTAAATAGCAAACTTTTAGTTAAATATACTATTAAATAAAAAAACAAAATAGCAAATATAACTAAAACTTTAATAAAAAAGAACTAAAACTATTAATGCTTAATTTAATTAATAAATATAAAGCTAATAATATTATTAATTAAATAAAAAAATATAAAAAGCGTAATATTGCTTATATATAAAAAAACAACTTATTAAAATAACTAAGTTAAAAAAAAAATAAAAAAAATATATATAAAGTAATAAATATATTATATTTATTATAACTATTTTATTTTTTAAAAAACTATATTAAAAATAATAAATATATAGCTATAAATAAAAAATATATTATTAAGCTTAATTGCTATAATAATAATAAAAAAACTATTATAAAAATAATATATAGATAATTAAAAAGAAAGGATATATTATTATAGTTATTTATTATAAAATAAATAGTAATATTTTTTTTATATATTTAAGGGCGCTTTTTTAAACAATAAAGCATATTTATTATTAAATATATTTGCTATAAACTAATATAGCTATAATAAAAAAAATAAAGTATAAAGTTATATATTAGTCTGTTTATATAAATAGGCTTTGCTTTTTTTACTTTTTTTATTACTTTTTTTTTTTTATAAAATTTAAAAAGAAAATTTATTTTATTATGTTTAGTATTAGATCTATAAAAATACTAACTATTATAGTAACTATATTAAACTTAATAAATTAGCTACTAGCTTAAAATTAGCTCTAGTATAACAATAATACTATTTTTTTATTTAATAGCTATATTAAAAAAACGTTATATTTAATAAAACAATATAAATATTATAGTTATTAATAAATATAATATTTTTGCTGACTAAGAACTTAATATTTTTATTATTTAAAATATTAATATAAACTTTGATAATAATAATAATAATAATACTAAAAATAAATATATAGTTATAAGTTTTAGTTAAAATAATAATAAAAATAATAAAGATATTAAAAAAACTACTAAACTTGTTAACTTAGTATAAATAACTAAAAAAAGAATTCGAAGTTTTTAGATCAGGCTATAAAAAAAAAAATTTACTATAGCTAAAAAAACTATTAAACATAATACTACTTTTATTAAAAATAGTACTTAAAAAAGAAATATTATACTAAAAAAAATCTATTAGAATAAAAAAAATAGTAAAAATAATAAAAATAATAAATTAAGCATTAAAAACAAAAAATAGCTAACTATTATTATTAGATTATTTAAAAATAGCGATAATAATAATATTTTTAACTATTTGTTTAATTTTAATAAAGGTAAGTTTTATATAATACTGTATAACTATAAAAAATAAGCATTATATAATAATAATAATAATTTAAAAAGCAATATTTATAATAAAAAAAAAGCTAAAAATAATAACTAATAAAACATTTGTAATAAATTTAATAGTAGCTTAACAATATTTAAAAAACTATATAGCAAAATAAATAAATTTAACTTTTTTTATAATTTAGTTATTAAAAAGCTTATTAAACTATTTAATAAAAATAATAAAAAACTTTTTATAGCTAACAGTTTTATATAAAGCTTTAAAACTAAATATATAAATATTATAAAAACTAAAAATAAAATAAAAATATATAAATTTTATTTTTTAATAGGGCTAGTATTTTAGTTTTTAAGTTTATATTTTTAAATAATAGCTTTAATTTAATAATTATAAAATAACTAGCAAAACTTATTTAAACAAATTTAATATAAATTAAGTTTAATTATAAAAAAACTATAAATAATTTTAATAAATTTATTATTTAATTTTATACCTATTTAAAAAAATATATTAATAATTTTAAAAAGAAATATTATAAAAAAATTAATTTAAACGTTATATAAAATAAGCTTAATAATTTAAAAGCTTAACTTAATAGTTATAAAGTTAAATTTAAGCAATAAAACAAAACTATTACTAAACTAGCTATTTAAATTAATAAGCTTAACTTTAATAATAATAAAATAACTAAAAAAAGTTAATATTATTAAACTTTAACTATAAGAAGCTATATATACTACTAAAACATATAAAAAAAATGCTAAAAATATTTTTAATAATTACAAAAATATTTTTAACAAAATAAAACAAAGCTTTATTAAATTAAACAAAATTATAAAAATAATAAAAAAGTATAAAAACTAAAAAAATAAAAAAAAACAAGTACTATGTGTTATATAAAAAAAAAATTTTAAAATATTAAATTATAAAAAATATTTATAACTTGGGATAAATAGCTTTATTTAAAATAAAAAGCACTTAATAAGCATAACTATAAATATATTAGCTATAGCTATAAATATATTTATTATGTTTATAAATAGGTAGATGTTTTTATAATCTTATACTTAGAAAGAAAAAGATCATTTATTTATATTTTATATAATAATTGTTATTTTTAATAAGTGACTGAATCGCTGTAATAATTAATAAAATAGTTATAAATTCTAATATTAAATAATAAGCGTTTGAATTAGTTTATTAAATCTAAAACGTTTAAAAAATAGCATATAATGTAGCAACCTTTATATAAAAATAATATAAGCTATAAACTAATAAAAAAAACGCTTAATAAATTTTAAAATAAAATAAAAAATTTTAAAAAAAAAATTTTTTTATAATATAAGTACTAATTATTAGATTAAACTTTTAATTAGTTAAACTTTTTAAATTTTTAAAAAAATAAAAATTTAGTTATATTTTTTATTTGCTTAACTTATATAAAATAAAAAACTTATTTTATATTAATTAATTATAAAAAACAAGTAATAATTTTTTATTTTAATAAATCTAATTATTATTTTTAGCTAACAATATTAATAGTAAAACAAAATTTAAAATTAAACAAATTAAACAATAAAAATATATATAAAAAAAATAAAAAACTATAGTATTAAATTATTTAAAAAAACTATAATTTTAATAATACTTAATATACAGTTTAAAATTTTAAAAATATACTAATTAAGCTTAATTAGTTTTATAAAACTTATAAAAAAATATTTAAACTTTTTATAAAATTATAAAAATAAATATATATAATAATAACTAATAAATTTATAAATAATTATAAAAATAATAATAAAGCAATATAATATAAAAGAACTATATAAACTTAATATTATTAATAATTTTAAATTCAAACTATATTTAAACTTTTAGTTTTAGAAAAAAGTAATATAATAATTAGTATAATTTTAGCAAAACTTATAAAAGTTTTAAACTTATATAGCAATAAAAAAAAAATTTATATATAGATTTATTTATAACTTTATAGCTATATATATAAAGTCTATATCTATCTATTTTATAAATTTTAAATTTTTTTTTTTTTTTTTTTAGCTTAGAGTTTTTGTCTATAGTATTAATAAACTAACTATAGAAGCTTTATTCGACTGATCGTAACAAAAGGCAATAAAGATAAACAGCTTAGCTTTGCTTATTTTAAGCCTAAACTTTATTAGTTTTAAACTAGATAACCTAGCCTAATAATTAGCAGATTTTATAAACAATATATTATAAACCATAAGTAAAAAAATATATATATATATATAAACTATAGCGTTTTATGATAAATATTAAAATATATAATAGCCCTAAACAAGTTTAAAATAGTATAAAAAGCTTATAGTACTTTTTATACTATTAAAATATATATTTTTAAAGTAATTATATAAAAAGCTAAAAAAAACTACTAGTAAAACTTTATTAATTAAGCTAAATTAAATATAAATTTATTTAAAATTTTAAACTAGTACAAACTTTAATTTAACTTAAAGTCTTTTCTTTTAAATATAAATAGTATAATAATTAAAAATATAGCTAATAAAGCTTAAACTTTTAAAAATATTTTTTTAGCCACTTTTTTATAATTAATAACTTAAATTATAACTTTTAAAAAGCTTATATTATTTTTAATAATTATTTATTTTAAAATATTTATATTTTTATAAAAAAGCTAAAAATACTTATTATTAAGCTTAAAAATATTGTTTTAAGTATTAATATTTATTTAATTAGTTTAATTAAACTTATATAAAAATATATTAAAAAATATATTAAAAGCTTATTTAAAAGCTGCTTAAAAATAAGCTATTTTTTAGTAGTTTATGAAACTATAAAAATAATAATTTTATATAAACTAAACAAAAAGGACTATATAAATATAAAGTTTTAATACCTAATTTTTTTTTTTTATATTTAGAAAAAAAGCTTTAAAAGATTTTTTGCTAGAAAAATAACTAGAATTTTATTAATATATAGTATTATTAGCTTATAATAAGCAGAGGTACTACTAAAAAAATTAATAGTTAACCTGCTAGCCTGTTTAACTTATAATATTAAATATATTTTAAAAAACAAACTAATAATTTCTCTAGTTATTATAAATATATAAAAAACTTTTTATATAATACTAACTAAATATTTATTATTTTAAATAATCTAATAAAATTAGGCTTTAAAAATAATCAAGTTTATATATATTTTTTTTTTAATAAAAAAGCTGCTAAAATATAACTAAAAAACTATATTACTAAACTATTCCTATTAAAGTATAGATTCTTATAGGGGTCCCTTACTTTACTAGTTTTCTTTTTGCTATATATAATAGAAATATTGCTTTTTAATATAAAAAAGCGATTTAGCTATACTAATAATCTAGCACTACTATATATTAGCCCTATATTTAAAAAGAACATTAAACTAATAAAATAAAATATCTTATAAGTCTTATAATAAAGTATAAATAATAAAGTTAGTTTTTAAAAAAAAAAAAAGAACATACTAAAAATATAACTCTTTAGCTTTAACTATTATATATAATAAACTTAAAGCTTAGTTAGATAGCTAGAAGTTTAGTTTAATAAAAAATTTATTTTTTATAATTATATTAAATAATAAATAGCAGCTGCTTTAAATATAGCCTGCTATATTAAAAAATTAACTAATATTATTTATAGACTATTAGCTATAATAATATATAGAACTATTAATATATATATAATTTTAGTTATAATATTTGGAGCAAAAGCGTAATACTTTAGCTTTACTAAACTACTATTTAATAAAGCCTAGTTATATAGCTATAATATTAATACAAAAATTTAAGGTTATTTAAAAAATATTAGTTATGTTTTAAAAACTGCTATAAAAGCAGTCCTCCTAGTATAGAAAACTATACTTAGTAAAACTTTTTATTATAATTTAAGCCTATCTATAGCTAAAATAACGCTTAAAATCTGCTAAACTAAAATAGCTTTTTAAACAAAGGCAATAAACCCCTAGTACTTACTAGTTTTATAAATTATTTTTATTTTTATTACTAAAAAGAAAAGTATAAAAAGTTTTTAAAAATCTAAAATAAGATTTTAAGCAATTATAATAATATTGCTAGATTTTTTAAAATTATAACTGCTAATATTTTATTATATAAAAAGATTTATAAAATAAATTATAATAAGTATAAAAAAACAAGCTATAAAAAAATTTATAAAATAAATTATAATAAGTATAAAAAAACAAGCTATAAAAAAATTTACTAGGTAGTATAATAGTTTATTATTAATTTATATAGCTATTTTTTTTAAATAGCTTTAAGTTATAAAAAGAAATTATAAGGTATAGTTATGCTATATATTATAATACTAAACTAATAGCCTAAAATAAAAACTGCTTAAGTATTATAAAAGTTTTTAATAAAAAAGCTAAAAAAGCTAAATATAGCTTATAATATATTATATAAATAACCTAAAAATATTTAATAAATATATATATTAATAATATTTTAGTAATTTAAGGGCTATATAATAAACTTACTAATAGTTCTTAGGATATATTTTAAAAATTTTAAGCTATAATAAATATAATAAATATATATATTTGCTAAGTACTAATCTATATAAATATTAAAAGTAATAAAATAATTAATAAACTAATAAAAAAAAATACTACTTTTTTTATATTTAATAGTACTTTATTAACTTTTTTAAAGATTAAATGTTTAACTAAACTAAGTTTTTATAAATAGTTTATAAAATAGTAAAAATTAGTAGTGCTTAATAAATATATATAGCTTAAATTTGAAATATAATTTAGTTATTTTAAAAAATCTATAAACTTTTAATAATATATTTTAAATATAGCAATTTTAATTAATACTATAAAAAGTTTAATTATATTTATATTTATAACTATATATATAATAGGATTAAAACTTTTAAATATTTTATTTTTTATTAAAAATCTTAAGTTTTTTAAAAAAAAATAGCTAAACTTAGGCTTATTATACCTTAAACTTAAAATATACTAATAAAAACTACTATTTAACCTAATAAGATTTTATAAACTTATAAAAACTATAAATTTTTATAATAATATATATTTTTAGAACTTTAATTAAAAGCTAAATAATCTTATAAATATATTTAATTTGCTTAATATATTAATTAAAACTAACTATATTTAAAAAAAAATATTTAGTTAATAAGCTTTAATTATAATTATATTATTTTTGCCTAGTAACTAAAGCTAACTTAATATTACTAGGTTAGATTTTAGCTATTTAAACAAAAAAAATATAACTATTATTTTTATATTTTTTTATACTTATTTTTAATTTTATAAGCTTATAGCTATATAATAAATATTAAGCATATTTAAAAAAGCAAAACTTAGCTTTTTAATAATAGTAGTTCGGAAAGCATAAAAGGTTTGGGCTTTTGTTTAGGGTTATTATTTTTTAAAGATTCTAGCAAATAGTTTAATATTTTTTAAAAGGCTTTACTTTTTGCTTAAGGTATGCTTAAGGTATACTAATAGTAAAAATTTTTTTATTTTTATTTTTATTTTTTATTATTAAAATCTTATAGCTCCTAATATATAATATTTAATATTATAAAAGTTATAACATAAACTATAAAACAAACGTTTAATAAAAAGCTAAAATAATTATAAATAATATTATTATTAGATTTATTATTTTTTTATAAAAGGACTAATTATAATTATATAGCGCTAAGTATAAGCTTAAAAAGTAGGGCTAATAGAAGTAGTTTGACTATTACGCGTGTTTATAGGTTAGATTTGCAAAATATTTTATATACTAGAATGTTTTTTTGCAAGGTTGTAGGATAGATAGTTTAGGTAGCTTTATATGCCGTAAGCCTTTAGGGAGGCATGAAGATATTAGGTCTTCCTCCAGGGTTAAATTCACCAAACCAAACCAAACCACCAAGTGGCTTAAGCATGTACCGAGCCCCTGTGATCCACTCACACCACTTCAATATTGAAGTAGAGTGGGTGGGTATGAAGTGGGCAATTGAGGAGTTGCGTAGCCACATTGTGGCAATACAAGTCAGAAGCATAATCAATACCCTCAATTGGCGAGCTTCTCTGTATTGGTTTTATCACGACACGTTCTTTACAGAAGTTATTGGATTTAATTAAGTTACGTTGTATCGTGGTTATCTTGTTACTTCATTGAAAAGTGACGAAATTATCCTTAGACTTATAAGTATAGCCTATCTCCCCGTATAGCGTGAAGGTAAGTACTCTTATATCACTGAGTTACCCATGATAATATTAATTGAAGCTGAAATATCTGAACTATGCCATCGTAAATCTCGGAGTTAGCCGAGTTGCTCGAGACGAGGACAAGGTTAGGGGTTCACTGCCTCGAACTGCCAGCGGAACGAGGTCCGTGATAATTATCTCTCCGACAGCTAATTCACTGGATAGATCTACCGGCGAGCCTTGCAGGTGCAGCCGTTAGTGTAAGGAACCTCGTATATAAATGAAAACCTAGCATGTGTGGGTTGGCAATAAGGTATCCAGCCAAGGCTCATCTCGACGCAGAAACTGGTAAAGTTGCGAGCTAGCGCTGCCAAAATAACCCCAAGGGCAAACAGAAAGTTATAGTAATAGAGTATTTCCCCTGGTGATGCAAATCAGCGTAAAAGCCAGAGCGAGGTTTATGTTAGGCTTGAAAGGGACAAGATGCTTAGTCGAGGTCGCTGGGGTCGCTACTGCAGCGCTCCCAGACTACTGCACGACGAAAAGACTTCTGAGTAGAATATATTAGCTCACCAAGATGTTTTAGCAGCAACGACAAATGCCACAGACCTACCTCAATCAGAGAGATCCTAACACTTTGTGTTATCGTGTGAACATGTGATTCCAAAAGTCACATGTAGAAAGTTCCACCCTAGGGCCGGGGGGGGGTTGTGAAATTGAACAAATTTAATTTCCAACGCGGGAATTCAAAATACTATTTCCCTAGGACCGACTCAGAACCCGAATGGGAGGATTGATCAGCCCAAGGCCAATACAGCCGCCTCAGGCCCAGCCTCGGACTTGGCACTCAGTCTTTCGCAATGCCGTCATCGTTGCCAGAAAAACCCACGTTCTTGATCCCAACAGGACTACCGGAGGGAAGGGAGCTGTCTGCCGGCGTTGAGGATTCCCGATTCACGGCCGTGTCTATGTGTGTGTGACCCGCGGGGTTGAACGGGTGGATAATCGACCCGAGTATACAAGTATTATATTGCCTACTCTGATTGCGCACGCGAACACCGGAGTTCGAGACATTGTTCCAATATTGTTAAGATTTTTCAATTTATATATCCTATAGAGGTGCGCCATCATTGGTGTAATTTGGTAGGTAGAATAGTCGCGCTAGGAGCTAGCTTTGCGAATCAAACTAAAATCAAAATCCTATAGAGGCGACTCAATTTCCATCCCATTTCAAGGAACATGTCAAACCTCTTTGAGGGCTTTGCCTAATGAGAGACTAGTTTGAACCAGATTCGAGTTGTTCGGATGAACTGTGCCATTTGCCCCTATGCCCCCATTCAAGCTCTCCCCGGCACTTTTCGTAGGCGGTGCCCGCCGATTTCAACCAAACTTGAGATGTCCCACCGTTTGCACCCCCCCTCTGCATCTGTCTTCCGCGTTGCGCCTCGTTCTTTTTTCGGTTCCTTATTTCCTGGTCTATCCTCTCCTTGGGTTCGCTATCCTCGTCTTCACGTTTCTGTTTCTTCGACGCGTCGTCAAAATGCAATCGGGCCAATAAAATTAATCTCAAAGAGTCCCCTAACTATATTGAGGTTCTCGTCCATTAGCATAAAATAATTACGTGCAGCATTGTGGATTAAGTAGTCTAGGAACCTTGCATGATTAAATACTGCGTCGACAACAGCCTTGATATCTCCGGCCTTAACAATATCAAGTGCTAGAAAATTTACCTTAGGCAAGCCCTCGAGATCACGCATTTTAGAAAGGTTGCACGCCGTAGCAAAGACATGGAAGCCGCGCTGTTGAAAGGTAGCGGCCAACCCAGATCCTATACCGCCATCGCTACAATCTGTGATTAAAACAGTCTTTCGAGCAACCATGTCGGGAGCTCTTAAAGATTTAGAGATGACCTAGGGAACTGCGGAGGTCCTATACTAACATATATCGCAGACACACATCGAAGAAGAATGGAGCGAGTGAAAACTGGGCTGAATAGCTAAATAAACCTACGCGGAGGAGATGGCATGGTCGGATCGCTATCTAGTGTAGTCTTTGATGGGGTCCAAAGGCGCTAGATCCTACAAATCCGAACGGTCACGTGAACGTCATGGGACAAGAACCAACGGCCAGGAAGCGAAAGGAGGAAGGACACGGAACGGAAGAACACGAAAGAAAAGAGATTTAAGCGATAAAAACTATCTAATACTACATAAATATAATTCATTAGTCACCTAACTGACGACAAGCTGAGCTGAGCTTGAACAAAAGTGGTGATCACGGATGCTAGATAAGAGTTAATGATGGGAAAGCTCGAGGTTCCTGTTAAGGGTTTAAGACGTACGTAACAATTCCCCCCCTTCGCTTTGACCAAATGTGCTGGGGGTTATGAACGAGATGATCATATGTTAGTGTAGAAGGGGGGTGCCTTCAATAGGCCAGCACTGTTTGGAACCAAACATAAACTCCTAAAGAACCGGCCCACCGGCTCAGCTGATGTATTACTGTCCACAACCTATCTTACATAACAACTCTTTCACTTTGTTCAAGCTATTCCTTCGACTTCTCTGATAGCTACTTTCACATGGCTTGAAAGGGGTGGTTTATATGCCGTTCTAAGATTTAAGCTTTGGTATTCCCTTTAATGAAGTACTTAGGTTTGGTGGATACTTCTCGCGTCTAGAGGAAGTGAATTTGGTATACATTCCTTATATGCCTACTAAGCAGATGCACGAATTGTGCTATTACATGTTAACAATGGACGTTAAGTTATGGATGGCAAATATGTTGGCCGGAATGTAGTGATTACAATACAAACTGAAATATTATATGTTATACCATAATAGCCAACACCTACGTCGACCGGCAGTACAAAAATTGAGGACTGATAACACTGAAGCTGTACCCTATTAAGCCCCATTTCTCTGCTGTATGTTCTCGCACCCTCGGATCAGCCTCGTAGGTAACAAATGGCGAGCTTGCAAGTTTCACCGCGTGAGATCGCCTGGCTGTTGTGATTTCTCCGCGCACTCTGTGCTCACCCTCTAACTCCTACTTTTCCATTAGTGGGATAGTATCTTAGTTAAGTTAACTTTGAGGGTAGAAAATATTGGCTTAGATACAGAGCGGCTCACAAGAAGCCTCAGTCAACGCCTAGCCACCCTATTTATTGCTTCCTAGTACATCAAGAGGATATTCGAAAATTACTTGATGTTGCAAACGACTTAACCGAGTTAAGCGGCGGGACACATTACAACCCGAGAGACCTGGCGACAACTTTATACACTGCCCGCAGGGGGGAGGAGCCACTGGAACGGCTGCTAGATATTGCGTAAATGAATATGTGTAACAGCGGTATCGTCCAATAGTAGGTATTCATTGGATATATTGACTGATACGCGGGAATCGCTCGCTGATTCCTCGTTTCCCGCGTACCAAGAGTCCTGGACAGCTCTTTGAGTTCGCTTTAATACCGGAGTAACCTCTCCCGACTGCAGCTCCAGGGCATCCTCTGGAGAGACCCAGAAAGAATGCCATTTCCACGAAGTAATAGTCCTACAAGCGCTGATAATCAGTGACTCCGTTATCTCGGGTTTGCGTCTCAATTGGACTAGAACACCCTCTGATTGACCGTTCTCGCTTCGAAGCGGATTGATTTGTGGTTCATAAACATGAGAAAATGGGTTCACGGAAATGTGCATAATGCTTTGCCCCATACTGAAGCGGCCCGGAGGGAAAGTGATAATATCGAGTAGACTGTTGCGGGGCTCAAAGGTCAAGAGCACTGCAGATTCAGAATGAAAAGTCCGTGTTTCCTGATCTCGTGAGGTAATTGGGGGGAATAAGCGGCTACCGAGTCGGTACTTAGGATATGAGATGTGGTTAAGTTGCATCTCTTGACTCCGTAATTGCTTGTTTGGGCTGTAGTTCTCCGAAATAAAAACGCTGAATTGTTCCTTCGTTGAGATTTCGTTGCATAGAGGGATAGGTTTATAAGAGGTCCGATAAACTTTTCCAGATGAAAGATCTCCGGCCATCGCTACGCCGAAGTTCTTATGCCCTTTGGATGACTCGACCTGCAAGATGCCGATGAAATGGTGCCTAGACCAACAGTAAAGGACAGGGAGCGTGATGGAGAGCCCTGCGTTTGTCATGAAATATGGAGTCGGTCTTACGTCCTGCTGACTTGGGATAAAATGACTGGAGCCCGCGAAACATGAAGGCGAGGGGGAAAGAAAACTCCCGTAGTGACCCAGCTTCCATTTCCAGCAAAAGAGGGAAAAATCATTCGACACCTTCATTATCTCTTCTTGGAGTCTCATAAATGCTCTGGGCCCTTCACCATACAGTAAGGGCATGTTAATGTCGAATATGCCCAGCATGCAGTACGCCATGTCCTCTGTCCTTGTTGTTCTTCTGCAAGAAAGCCAGGACAGTCTCTCTGCCACGCTGGCTTCCGCGATGGGGACGGCAAACTGAACACTGCGAACAACAAAATTACCAACGCCGGAAAAATACGGATGTCCAACGGAGTTTTGTGCGAGGTACTTAGCGGCGATTCCAGTAATTGATGATATGTCGGAGCAGAGTGAAGCTTTCGTGCCCAGGAGTATATAATTCTCGCTGTAAAACTCGACTTCTCGGGGAGCAAGAAGTTCCTGCAGTGTCCATCCTCTCGTAAACCATCGACTGTTGCTAAGGTGGTACGAAAGCCGTTCTTCCTTAGCCCATAGAACACCAACCAGGTATGCGTAACAGATCCCCGCCATCTTATACCACATGAACATAGAGTTGATAGCCTCAGTCAGTTCTGCCGAGCTGGACTTATCAATACACACCGTGTCCACCCAAATATAATCATATCCCTGCCGCTCTGCCAACTTGCAAGCCTGCAGGATTTTCCGGTGCCCCTCCCCAGAGGCCCCGGCTCTATCAGCCCAATCCCGAAAAGTGATCTCTCTGTCGGACCAGGTGTGGGACAAAATAGCGTAAGTTGGGATTCGGTCCCCGAAGAACTCGTAGAGTTCACGGGTTCTTGTATTAATCAGTCTCATGTTGTTAAGGGTCTGTTATTTGAGAGAAATTAAAGAAATTTATGTGTGCTTGAAATTCAGTGACAGAGCCCAATATTCAGCTTGTGTTGGATCCCGTGGCTTGGTCGGTACCTTAGTCAGCCTTAAAGTCAGTCTTAGCGAGATGAACGCCGGGGGAATTGCTTGGCTCTCCTCTGCCCCCCTCTGCCATATAGGCATGGTTAGCAATCTTATCACCCGCGTTGCTAGGATTTTGATTCTTCATTGTGGAGGTTGTATTGGCACTCTTTCCCGCGAGCACTGATTTTAAAGATGAACTTTTTTAAACCTTAGAAAAATTGGAAAATCTCCATGTTAAGAAAGATATAATTTTTAGTATTGTCAAAGAGGAGAAAAAAAGAAAAAAAAAGAAAAAAAAGAAAAAAGTCTAGAGTGATTAGATCTGAAAAGCAATCATCAGCGCCAAGACAATTAATTAGCTTATTTTGGAAAACATATTTGTCTTCGTCTTCTATTAGTCTTCACGATAGCCTGGGGTTTGGTCTCCAGAGCAAAGTTGGGTCACAGGTAGGTCGCCACTAGATAGAAGTATACGGGTAAGGAGTTAATATTATTGATTCCTGAGTTCCCTTTTAACTAGACGGGAGCACTTAAGTTTTTATATATCTAGATCTACTACTGTATCCTCTAAAGGGTAGCTTCTACCCCCCATGACTTTAGCACCTACATTGTTCTTAATGGAGCATGATTCAATCAGAGAAACATAGCCATACCCTGCGCACTCTTTCCAAACTCCAAACCCTTCACCTGAAAATGCTGCACCTGTTTCTTGGTTACCGCATCCACCACCGTGATGGCAGCCGGCGTGCTACCATTGCCAGGGCTGAGGGCGTAGACCAGACGACCTGCAGCCCGGAGATCAATAAGACCTGGGTCGCCGTTCGCACTAAGATCGATGACCTTTTTGATGCTTGCATCCTCTAGCGACATCTCCACCAGCCGGTTGACGCCTACATCCGTCACGAATGCCGTCTTGGTCGCCGGGCTGATAGCCACCCAACATGTGGCTGACTGACCCTCCACGACACCCTTTCCCCTGACGGAAAAGGCCTTAATTGCTGCATCCTCGCCCCTCCCACCGTTGGTCAGCACCGCCCCGCCAAATGATGCGTCTGTGACAAAGAGATTATCGGAGCCCGGAATTGTCGACGAGCCGAAGAGGACGAGTGTCCCCGCCGGCGTTGACCGTATTCCTTCCTGGTTCACCGAGACACCGGCCTCGCAGTCTGATGTCCCGACAGCGAAGGCCGCTAGGAAGCCCGTCCTGTTCTGTGCCGGAAGGCCCTTCACGGTGGTGAAGAGTGTGGATTCATCCTCGGAGAAGAACGCATGGGAGACTGTGCCCTTTGGCCCAACTGGTGGCGTTGTCTGGCCGATGTCGAAGACGCGCAGGTCGTCCATCGCTTCAATTCCTCCTGCGGAGAATCTCGAACAGGACACGCCGGCAACCGCGCCACTTGATCCCACACAAACGAGCTTATTCCGCTCGGAGGCCGCAACGGTGACTGGGAACTCCGCCGGGACGGCTACCGGCTTCCCAATCAGGGTGAGCTTCGTGGGGTCTTGATTACTAATTGTGAACATAGAAACACTGTTCGACCCGGGATTAACAGCGAATAGGTTCTATGCAACGACTGACGTTAGTATGGGAACCCGGTGGGGAATTACATCTGAGGATTGGATATCCGTACATTACCAGCTATTGTAATGCTCGATTGGCTGAAAAGGGCATCAGGACCAGCAGGTTGACCGCCGAGGTCGCCGTCCACCCCATTCATGCCGGCGCCCCCAGTCGCCGTTAGTGTCGCCGTCCCCGGTGTAAACAATCCATTCTTCCCTATAGGGAGAGCCAGGACGGCGTTCTCCTTCTCATTCGAGATCATGTAAATAGCCCTTCCATTGGGCGGGCTCTTGCAGCGCGGGTACGCCAGGGTTTGCAGCGCGAGCGTTGCGAGAACAAGCGGAATTATCGGCTTGCTATGCATATTGACCAAGTTGGTGTATTGAAGGTGGATGTTGGAATTAACAAAGTGACAGACCAGCTGTAGATGCGGAGGAGATGAGTGGTGAGGTACGAGCCAAGTAGAAGTTGAGGGTTGTTGCGTCTTTTCTTCTGCTTCTTCTTCTTTGGACTCTAATCGAGAGTCGCTCGCCTCTATATATGCGGATATTCTTCATTGCCAAGTCTGTATTGGTTTCCCTGTGATTCCCAATAATTACCTTGTCGTGGGAATTAGAATGATGAGGTTTGAAGATTGATGGATAATCAAAATGCCTATTTTTGGAAGAGTGCCCTGGCCTCTGTAGCCGGCGCGCATTTGGGACCACTGCAGCTCCTGATGATGTCAGCTTACCTACCTAGGTAGGCTAGAGTTGTGATAAGAAAGAGGACGATGGAGACCAACGGTGATGGATAATCAGAATTTCCTTTTTCGGAAAAGCGGGGGAGCGTCTGGCTTTACGCAGGGGTTTCAACATGCCGCAGAGACGTCTCGTAGGGAGATACGAGGCATCACAGGGGCTGTAAGGGGGATCTGAACATCTGCCCTGATCCTATATAGTAGTTAGGGCTGAAGTTGCTATCACGCTAGAATTCAACAACTTCCCCTGGGACCTAATGCAGGATTGTGCATCAAACTCCTTTGATCGTCTCTTTATCACCAATTGCCGCATTCTAGAGGACTATTGTAGGCGTATTCTAAATCATATCAACCGATGTCTGCTCCTCAGATAGCCGCCAACATCTTCCGCATGTTCTCCCCCGAAAGTAAGTAAGCCCCCAGCATTCACTTTCGGCTTCTCCAGTCGTAGCTCGGGCGGACGTTGGATTTTGAGTCTTGGCCTTTTTGTGCTTTCTTTTTGGTTTGTAGGGTTCCAATGGTAACACATTTCGTCTCCTTAGAATCTAAAGAAGATCGTGCGAAGAAGCGTAAGGCACAATTGCGAAAAGCCCAACTGTCAGTGCCAGTTTACTTACCCCACCCTCCAAAACAACAACCAAAAAAAGAAAAAACCATTCAGTCGTCAAGCCAAATCAGTCCCTAACAGGCAACGCGTTAGTACCTACCGAGAGCGCAAAGAGAGATATACTAAGGCTCTGGAGGAGCACGTCGCTGAAGCCAGGGCCAATGAGGCGGACCTGTATCGAGAGATACGTGAGCTGCGAACGATAGTTCGGAAGCTTGCTGTATTCGTCCAGGACCAAGGAATGCAAATCCCGGACGATGTCAACCTACCAGTCGAGTTAAGCCCCGTACCTGAAGAAACCCCGGAAAGTGATCGGCCATCCCTGCAAGACTACCAGCATACAAGTGGCGTCCACAACCAGACGCACTCAACATTGCATGAAGAAGGCCAGAAGGCTGAGGCGATATCCGACCCCAACAATATCCTTCGTTTGGGTGATCTTGACCCGTTGGCAATAGGTATGGAATTTGTCTTGACGTAAGTTCTATTTCTTGATGCATCAAAAAATAAACCAACCAGAGCCGTCCTATCTGACGAAAAGGAACACCGGTAGCCTGGAAAGACCCTGCGTGAACCATCTTTATCCTGATCAGGATACCGTTCACGAGGTTGGCGGGCATGCACTTACGGTCTCCGGCCAGCTGGCCCCTGCCTATCCGAAGTCGGTCTTTGAGTCGCATAGGGCACACGAGACCTTCTGCCGGGAGGTGCCAGAGCAGTCCTTGCATTCCTTATTAACCCTCTCCTCGGAGCTATGTCCCGAGTCTGAAATCACTCCCATCGAAGCCTGGCACTCTATTCGGTCTCTGCCGCTCTTTGGGGGCCTAGGGGCACAAAATTTGTGGCATCTCGCCGAAAAGCTGCGTGATGCAGCAACATGCCACGGGTATGTCGTGCTTAGTGTCCTCGTGATTTCTGCCATGTGTTTAAAGCCGTGATGGTGAATGACTATGTAGTATCGGTTTTGCTAACGCTGTTTCGTAGATTTGGTGCCGTGATCGACCGGGAATCCTTCGAGAAGTTGATGTTCGAGACCTTGTTCGTTGGCCGCGCGTTTTGATTGCTATTATGGGCCATCTCCTTGTATGAAAGGCTGGCCATTGGATGCTTCAATTCATCTTTCGCAGATACTGAGAGACCACACCTTAGCTAGTCTCATCTGTGGGTGCATTACCTCTATTGGCTACCGGTGCAAATTGCAGGATGGTAAGGGCTTTGACGAACAAATCACGGATTTATAACACAAATTGAAAGCCCCCGTTCTTCTAGAAAATACCCACCCCATACCAGTAGATATGGAAATGGCAGAGGTAAACAAGGACAAAATAAATTAGGAAGCATTGCAGTGTGCCCTTGTTTTTAAAATCAGGAAAAGTGGCTGGGGTAACACAAAGGTTACCTATACTACTAAATTCTTCGCTCCTATTTATATTACTTACATTGGAAGCAGGTGACAACCTGGGTGACTTTGGCATTGACTCTCTTCTTGTGTTGGAACTACAGGCCGAACTCAAAACTGCTGTTGACCGTACGCCAGATGATATCGGAATATTGGGAGCAACGTCTATCCGCGACCTGGTGAAATGCCTGCTGATCGCGATGGACGTTCAACATCAGCCGCCTGGTGATCAATCTCTGGATGAGACTGGTTCCACGCCGCAGCTCTCAGACTATGATTGGCAAAACGAATCATCAGACGAAAGCATGTTAACTTCTCCTGTTCCCCCGGACTTGCTATGGTCGATTTCAGACATTTTGAAATATTCCTCTGACACGAAGAAACTACGAGACAAGATGATCAAAGAATTTGGCTTGGATGATTTCGGCAGTGTCGCATCCCTAGACTCTACCCGAGTGTGTACAGCACATGTGGTCGAACCTTTCGAAGAGCTTGGCTGTCTATCGGGAAGCGCGCTGGCCGGCGAGTCTTTGGTCCCGGTCTCTGTCAAACAACAGCACAAGATCCTAATGAATTCTATTTACAATTTCCTTGAGACAACCGTGGACTTGGTGGCTGTTGCAGACAATGGGCCGCTCATGCACACCAAGGCACCTATTCCCCGGCGAGCACCCAAGATATCCTCCACGAGCGTGTGGATAGATAATATCCCGATCATCCGGATTTCTGGAGCCTCACATATTATCACGCTAGAACCCACTTAGCCCAAGCGCTGGCGGGAAAGACAGATGGGAATTAGGTGCCGATAGGCGACCCGAGGGCCGCAAGTCTGCCAGTCCGTGTACCACACTTATATGGTGAATCGGATTGGGTTTGAAAAGATGCGAGATATGCTCAATCGACTGGGTGGACTGATTCGTTCGGCACACGGCCCACTTCGGGGCCTGGGAGGCGGAACAGACAGCGCCACAAGTGTGTTGGTGCCATTGCCGGTCTCGTGGGACATTCCCGTTGAATACACGTTCACTGATCTATC
Source organism: Ustulina deusta (assembly GCA_023159155.1). Lineage (NCBI taxonomy): Eukaryota > Fungi > Ascomycota > Sordariomycetes > Xylariales > Xylariaceae > Ustulina > Ustulina deusta. Next base: position 254,050 of record JAJNNX010000028.1, on the reverse strand, counting down.
CCTGTTGTTGGTCGTGCAGGCACACTGCACACTTGGAAAGGAATACCTATTCAGGAAATGTGCGGTGCAGGACATTGAAAAGCCCCCGAGCGATGAGCTGGCAGGGCAACAACACGGCAGCAAGCCACCGCAGCCATGCGACGCGCAGTCCGCGGAGTCGACGCGGAATATTCGATAAGCTCTACGACCGGAGGGGTTCCTCGTGATGCCCGAGAAGCGGGAGGCGTGACCTGCGCTTGATATCACCTTCCAACAATATGAAAGCTGATGGCTGTTTGGGGATGGATGCACGCACGCCTATACCCAGCCCGAAGTATGGCAGCGCAGTTTGACGGAGGCCGGGTATGGGGCTGTTGACTGGACGGATGGGGAGTTCTGGGAGCACAAATACTGCATGAGACTCGTTGCCTTGGCGTTGACACGTAAGACAGCCACCGGTAGATCTAATAGGACTAGAAGTCTAAGTGGCATAGGCTTGTTTCTAGGGAAACATCTTATACTAGACGACCCCCCTTGGCGCTTTTCTAGACCCTCCTTCACCTCGGAGGGTGTTAAAAAGAGAGGTTGGACACCCGAATTTACGATGCTATGCAAGGACAACAAGAGACTACTGTGCTAAGTCCGAAAGAATAGGATTAGCTCTTGTAAAAAATATGTTAACATGTCCAACCGTTTACTCACCCCCTGTTCGATCTTTTAGTTCCATGTCTAGACCCGAAGTGTTAAATATAAGCAGTTATGATTATAGTGGAATTACATGTTAAAATAAGTATCTGAAATCAAGCCGAAGGTCTCTTGCTGACTTAGATCTCTCGTAAAACACAAGGCAAACTGTTGGCATGTTACGAGGGCAGAAATTGTTTTGATTTTTGGATTGACTAGTAATTCATAGGAAGCTAGCAAACTGCAGCTCGCAACGAATTCTTTGATTATATAGGTATCGCCACTAGCATCCCAGTGTTCGCATTCTATCCTGGATCCCTATCACTCCTCCAGCAGTTCTAGGAGCCAGGTCCTTGTCGTTAATGAAGCTAGCGTGCAGGAGCTGGTTCGTCGACGGGCATGACCCCAACATGCCCTCGGTGATAGACACGGATCATGTGATCAAAGTCGCCGCAATGATCCATGACCATCTCAACTTCAACGGGTTGTCCACAAATCTCCCTGGTCTCCTCTTTAGCGCGAGATGTCAACTCGTCAACCCAGTCCTTGAAAGAACCCTCAACTCTCGTTGGATTTTTTCGCCCAGAGAGATAGTTGAGGGTTTTCAGGACGTATTTGCGGGAGGGTTCAATGTGGTGGAAACCATATTTGTCCATGGGAAGTTGCGCAAGCCACTCTTCGCACGCCTCCTCATCAATCCATTCGATGTCGTCTGTAAAATACATGCCAAAATCTGTCTCTAACTCGTCATCCGAGTCTACCTCAGGTTCGTTCTGGTCTTCGCCCTGCCCCTCATTTTCAGAGTCGTTATATTTTGGGTGCAGCATATATGCACCCATTCGTTGGACAGTATAGTAGCCTATCGCCAAATAAATCGTACTCACTGATGGCAGACTAGGGCGAATGAAGGACATGGGGCAGGAAATAGTTGTACCCCAGAGATTGTGGTAAGGTGGAGCGTACAGCACATTCCGTCGAGACTTTGGGCCATCGATTTCGATTGCAATATGCTTTATTTTATGCAGAAAGTCGCTGTCGAGGAACATATGCATGACTTCCTGCAAGCCGCATCGAAAGTAGAACATATCAATGTCCCAATTAACAAAAAAAAACCTGTGCAACATAAGGCGCCGTTTACCGTTATCATTGATGTTGTAAACGCCACCAAGAAACACATTTAGGGTGTACATGTGGTCGGGGTACCTGTGGTCTGAGACCTTTTGGAGCTCACGGCCGGCAAGAACAGCTTTTCTGGCCTCTTGATTGACTTGCATCAATGCCCGAGTAGTAGGAAGATTGTAGACATTAACCATCTGGTCGATATCGCGACCACTCAAAGCCAATGAACCAAGCATGAGATCCTCCATTCCAACTTTGGGACTTATCGAGTGTAGCATAGGGCCACGAGGTAGTGCAAACCTTGCCCAAATGTCATCGCGCAGTTCGGGGGGGAGTTGGGTGAACCGTGGAAATTTCAGCTCCGGCATGGCTCTGTAGTAGTTCTATCCTCGCGGCGTCGTTTGAAAGTCGCGTGTTTGTTGAAGAAGCTAATTGAGACGAGATGCTGTTGCGGTTCCTGTTGACGTGGATCGAAGGAAGAAGGGCTGCGTGATAAGATGGAGTCGAGAACTGGATATTAGTAGTCAAAAGTTATAATGAGAAACCTGGAAGAGGCAAGTTTTCGAGGTTCCGTGGGCTGTGGCGACCCACCCAACCGGGCAAGCACTGTTGTGCGATCTTAGCATGAGTACATCCCGCTCCCTTGCGTGACGATTATAGGAGGAAGTGCTGTTTCTCGTCACATTTTGCCTTTCGGGACAGACCCGCGATATACCCCCATAGTACTATCCACATCATCTTCGTACTCAAGGTTCTGGTCAAATATCATCTCATGATTCCCATATGACTAGTATTCAAGTTTAAAGCTACCTTAGTTATTGTAAGATTAGATTTGTTCGCAATATTATTTGTATAACTAGTAAGTACATGAGAAAAAGCCAAACGGAGCTACTTAATTCGATTGTATTCAATAGAGGTTTGTCCAAGACTAAACGTAATACACATGACGCGCTGCCACATCCCTTATATACTAATGGCCAATGAATTCTTAGCCTGTTTGTTGTTCTAACACTCGTGATACCCAGCCTGTTTGCTTTTGGAAGCACCAAATTTGTTTCTGACTCCCTACCACAAATGCTTTATCCTCATTTCTAGTATGCTTTCAAGCTTTCTAAATATCTACAGCACATAATAGGGCACTCCACAAGTAGGGGGTACGTATGTATTGGGGGGAGCGTGAGCCATTTTCGGCTAGCTTTCGGATCGAGGCTGCTATTAGAGCGCTAATAGAGAGTTCGATATATCGCTGCCTCGAAAGCTAGTCGTAAACTGCCCACTACTAAAATATAAAGCAAATAAAAAACAATACATTAAAATAACAAAATTTAACCCCTAACAATCCTCTATTGCTGCTTTCTCTAGTTCTTAAGCCTTAGCAATTAGGGCGGCGGGCGGGACAAATTTGCTGCGTATTTGTTGTGTGTGTGCGCCTATGATTGTGATGTTGTAGAAGGGTAAGTTGTGCGGTGGGTCCCTAAACCCTGCAGAACCATTTATTAGAGTCACCACATTCTAACCCCCCCCAACCAAAACGAGAGCGAAGTTTGCGTGGTGCGTGTGCCACATATAAATCGTATGTCTAAACATGAAAAATTATCATCTACATATATATGTTGTTGCGCCTGTCTTGTAGGACATAGAAGACCATGTACCCCGGACGCTCCTCTGCCGTAAAACCGCCTAATGTGTCCCTTGCCAAGTGGGAACCTAGGGACGAGCTTTTGATACAAACACACAATTACCTCAGCTTTGCTGACTTTGGCCACCTTGACCTAGTTCTAACCATACCGGAATCGGAATTTTCTCGAACCTATTGCGCGGCCGTTTTAGGCTATTAAAAACAGACACCCCCCCTAAATCAAATGTGTGCCTTTGTTTTAAAGAATATTAATAAGTAAAACATGAGGCTTTTTTATTAGCAAAAAAAAAGTTTAACTAAGTTTTTATCTGTTTAATTACAAAAATTTTAATTTTATATTAATGAATGGTTCTATAGGGTTTAGGGACCCACCGCACAACTTACCTTTCTATAACATTATAATCATAAGCGCACACACAACAAATATGCAGCAAATTTGTCCCGCCCGCTACCCTAATTATTAAGGCTTAAAAATTAAAAAAAGCAGTAATAAAGGATTATTAAAAATTAAATTTTGTTATTTTAATATATTGTTTTTTTTATTTGCTTTATATTTTAGTACTAGGCAGTTTATAACTAGCTTTTAAAGCAGCAATATATCAAACTTTTTATTAGTGCTTTAATAGCAGCTTTAATCCAAAAGCTAGCTAAAAAAAGCTTACGCTCCCCCTAATATATGCGTACCCCCTACTTGTGGAGTGCCTTATTATGTGCTATAGACACATCTTACCAGCAAGTTTCGCACTTTTCTTAGCATACCTCGTATGTAAATTTTCTACTAAGAGGTACTGTTATGAATAGGAAGTTCACAAGGTTAGGTATAATATATAGAAAGATAAGTTATATATTTGGTAAGGTTGGCTTATAAGACTAAAGCTTATAGAAGGAAGATTTTCTATCGAAGTGGGTGCAGATATAGTATATATATATAGTAAGTATGTACCGGTCCTAGTATGCTAGGCATAATAACTATCCTTTTCTCTTTAATCAAGTTATCTTTAACTTAATATATATAAGTATGCAAAATATAAAGTATATAGTATAAATAAGTAGTATATATATATATCAATAAAAAGTAATTTAAGTATAAGGTTTATATAAAATTAAAGTAATATATATACGATTAATATAATATTATTATTATTATTAATATAAATACTTTAGTACTTATATAGTATTATTAATTAGAAGTTTTAGTATATATATAATATAATATATATTATATATTTAAATATATAGTAAATTTTAATACTAGTAATTTAAACGTAAGCTATATATAAATTGCCTATAAAACTAATCTAGTTTTATATAAATACTCTAGCTTAGTCCTTCTTTTTTTTTTTTTTTAACTACTACTATTATTATTATTTATTAGTTTTAGCTACTTATATATATTGCTGCTATTGTTTCTCCTTTTTTTTACTTCGTTTTTATACTTTCTTTTTTTTTTTTTTACGCTTATATTACTATATTTAATACTATTTCTAACCCTTCCTACGTTTTTTTTAATAAAAAACTTTTGTAGAACTGCCGCAACTATTGCTTTTAACGCCTTGCTTGCCAAAAAATTATAAATAGCTATAATTATTATAACTATAAGTAATATATATATAAACAAACTACTAAAACTAAAAACAAAGCTTATAAACATAGACCTGCTAAATCTTTAATCTATAGTATATATATGTACTAATGCTATTTTAGCAGCACTTATAACAAAACTTAGCCCAACTTTGGCCGGCTTATTTAAGTTATTTATATTATAAAAAAAACTAGGGCATTTTTTTATAATAAGTACTAAAAAAAGCACAAAATATACAACTTTATAAATAGATCTATACTTATTTTATATTAATATTAGTATTAATTTAGATTTTTTATTTAATTAGGTTCTAAGTTTAATATTTTTTAATATAGTTTATATTAATAAATTATTAAATTAGTCTTGCTAGTTTTTTAACTCTAAAATAAATATAAATAGTAATAAAATTATTAATAAAATAAGTTTAGTTACTTAGCAAGCTTTTATAAAGCTTTATTAGTAGCTAGCTAATATTTAATTTTATTTATTAAAAATATTTTATTATTTTTTAGTAAACCTATTATATATAGTTCGGCTTTACTAGCAAACTTAACAATACTAAAATAAATAGTTCTTTTATTATTTTATTAAGTTTTTATAAGTTGTTTATATATTTTTAAAACATTTATGCTATATATTTTTAACTAATAATGCAGCAAAAAAACATTTTGTTCTAAGTAATAGCATACTTTTTTTTAACGCTATAAATACTTTTGTTTAATTTTATTTTATACTATTATTTAATATAAATAAACAAATAATTAATACAAAATATATTTTTATATAATTACTATATATTTTTTATTTAAAAATTATAGTTATATATTATAAATATTAGCTATTTATTATTTTATAACAAAATTAAAAAAAATATTTATAAATATTTATAATCAAACAACCTAAACTACTATTATAGCTGCTATAATAAACTTAAATATTTATTATTTTAATAAGATTTAATTTTAAAAATAGTTTATATATAGCTTAATAATAGGGCGTAGATCAAATATCTAAAGTAGTTAGTTCGATTCTAACTATACAAGTTTTTTATAAGTTTGTTTTTATTAATTTGCTAAAGTTTTCGACCGATATAATTGTTAAATTAGTTAAATCTTTAAATAATAGGGCTAAGTACTTTTAAATAAAAATAAAATTAATCGATTTTTTTTATTATTATTTTAAATATAAATTACTAGGTTAAAATTTCTTTTTTATAACTTTGCTATTATTTAAAAGTTTGTATTGCTTTAAGTACTATAATATTAATAGCTAATACTTATTAGTTATATTTAGTTGGCTAGCTTTTTTATTTAACTTTATAATATAACTTATAATTATATATTTGTTTTATTATTATATTTTTAACTTTTTATTTATTTGAATTGTTTATAAAGTTTAGTATAAATAGATTATATATAGTATTAGCTTTCTAAAGCTTAAGTAGTTAAATAAAAAAAAACGTTATAAAAATAGATATATTATACTAAAAATATAAAGTAATACGCCTATAATCTAATATAGCTAAAGATTTAAAATAAGCTAATAAACTTAAATATAAATTTAAAATATTTAAAACTTAAGGTTTTTATAAATAATGTTATTATATTTCTAATTTTATAAGTTATAAGTTTATATTTAATATTATAATATTTTTAATGCTTTTTAACTATAATTTACTACTAATTTTTTAAGTTATTTTTAATAGTTTATAGTTTTTATAATTGTTTTTATATTACTAGCACCCTTTTTAAAATAAAATTATTTTTAATAAATAGTTTAAACTTTAGTATATAGCTATATAAAACTTTAAAAAATAATTTGCTAGTTATACTATTAATAGCTAAATTAATTATAAAATATATTTAAAAAAATAATTATAGCTAATTAGTTTGTTTACTATTAATAAAGCATTTAAAGTAGTTTTTAATTGTTTAATTTATATGCTTTATTTGCTTGTTAGTTCTAAGATAAAACGTAACTAAATATCTTTTTTTAATCTTAAAGTAATAGTATAGGTTTAACTAAAAATAACTAATAAAAAAAAAACTGCGGTTTAATATAATACTTATAGAATTTTTATAAATATATTTGATTTTTTAATAAAATAAAATAATAAACTATATTAAAGTTATTTTAGTATTAATAAAAAATAAGTATATTAATTTAATAAATTTATTAATAATTATTAAAATATAATTAATTTGGTAGTTTTTATAAACAATTAAAAGCAGTTTAACTATAAAATCTATAAATAGTTCTTATATAAAAACTAAAAATATAAATAAAGTATTAAATTTGTTATATTTTTAATAATATTTTGTTTTTAATCTAAAGTATATTATATAACTACTTATATAATTATTAATATTTGCTTTTATTTTTAGCTAAAAAAATTTATATTATAGTAGTTTAAATATATATTTTTATTTAAAATGTTTTATTAATAAATTATTATAATATAATTTAATAAGCTAAAAATAAACAAATTTTTAAAAAAAAATATAAACTTTATTTTTATAGTATAAAAAAGATTTTTTAATTATGTATTAAAAATCTATAAGTTTTTTAATATTAATATATTTTTTAATTAATTTATATTCAGGGTTTTTTTATTAAATATCTTAGATTATATTTTATAAGCTTTACAATATATTTAAATTTTAAAAGTTCTTATTACTTATAGCTATTTATGCCTATATATATATAACTGCTTATATAAAAATAGTTCTTTTTTTAGAAAGTTGGGCAGTATATATTTTGCTTATTAATACTTTTAAGTATTTATTAAAAATTTTAGTTTGTATTACTACAATCTTTTTTTTTAGTATTAAAAAAAAATTAATATTTTAGGGCAAATTACTTATATAATTAAATCGGCACAATAAAAAATTAGCCCTGTTTTGCTTGCTTTGCCTATACTTAATAATAAAATTAAAAAAAACTAAATATATATATTAATAAGCTTGCTTTTTATTTAGCTTTAAAGTTTTTATAAACGCTTAAAAATTGCTATAGTTAGTTAATACTTTAATTAATAATTTGCTTTTTTAAAAATAATACTACTAATATTTAAAATATTTTATAATTATAAATATTTTTTAATCTAAAGTCCTATAGTTTAATTTTATATTAGTAAACTTATAAAAATAGAATATAACAAAACGTTATTTATTTTAACTATTTTTTTAAAAAAGGTTTTTTATTAGCGCTACTTTAAAAAAATCAGTTTTTACTAATATTTGTTTTTTAAGGTTAAAATATAAAAAAAAAATAGTTTTTCTAAATAAGTCCTAGAGCTTTTTAAAAGTTTTTACTATAGAACGGTCTAAAAAAATTTAACTTTTCTTTATCCTAGTTATGTTTTTTTTTAAATACTAGGTTAAAAAAGTAATAACTTAAAAATACTTTTTAATAAAGCGTTAATAAAAATTATAAAACTTTAAAAACTATTATAGCTTATAATAAAAACTAAAAAATAGCTATTATTTAATTATATTAATATAACTAAAATTTATTTTAATATTTTAACTAAATATAATATATCTAAAAAATTAAAACTTTTTTTAATAGAACTAATATTTTAAAAGTTTTATATATAGCTTAGTATTTTAAAATCTTTTAATAACTTTTTAAATATATTTTATATAAAATTTTTTATTTATAAAAAATATAAAAATATTATCTAAATATATAATATAAAATATATTTAAAATATTATTAAGTACTTTATATATATAGTTTTAAAAAATAGTAGGGGTATTATACAAACCTATAAGCATAACTAAAAATTTATAATAGCTATAACATATATAAAAAGCTATTTTTAATTTATTTTTTTTTTTAATTTAGATATAATAATAAACATTTTTAAAATCAATCTTAATAAATATTTTAATATATATAAATCTATTTATTAATTCTAAAATAAAATAAAAAGTATAGCAATTCTTTTATATAATATAGTTAAATCTTTTATAGTCTATATATAATTTTAAACCTCTATTTTTTTTAAAAACAAACAAAATAAAAGCCCTAGCTAAGTTTTTAGATTTCTATATTTTCTTATTAGCTATTATTTCTATAAACTATTTTTAAGATTTTCTAAGTTGGTCCTAGGCTAATAAATAAATAAAATAATAAAATACTATAATATTATTTTATAAATTAATTGCTAAGTTTTTTTGTTTAAAATATAAAAAAATATTAGCTTTATTAGTATTAAAAAAATTAGCTAAATTATAAAATTCTAGCAAAACACCTTTAAAACCGGTATAATTCCTTTTAATCTTTAATTTTTTTAATTAAAAAGGTTCAAAAAAATATATAATAGCTTAATAATATTTTTTATTTTTATAAGCCCTAGCAAATTAATAAACTATAATTAACTTAAAATATTTAAGCTTTAAGCTATAAAACTAGCGATTTAAACTTAAATTAAATATAATTTTTTAATCTTTTAGTATAGTTTAAAAAAAAAGCACTAAACTTTTTTTTAATTAATTATTTTAATTAATAGTAATACAAACATATTAAAATTTTTAAGTTACCCTACAACTATTAATAAGTTTATAAATAACCTAATAAGCGCTATAACTAAAAAATCTACTTTTAATAGCATATTATAAAATATAAATATAAAATAGAGCTTTTTTTAGTTTGTTATATAAAACAAAAATATAACTAATATAATTATATTTAGCGCAAAAATTTAAATTAATAAATATTTTTAATAAAAAATTTTTTAAGCTAATAAGATAAATATTATATAAAATATAAAATTAATATAAAATAAATATAAAAAGCTATAGTTTTAGTTTAAGTTTTATAGCTAAAACTAAAACGATTTTTTATTTTTTTAATTATTACTTAAATATTTATTAAAATATACTAAAAAATTATATAAACAATTTTAGTCCAAATAATAATTATTTTTTTATAAATAGTAGAACATATTAAAATTTTTTTATTTTTAATTTAACTAAGTTTTTTAAATCTAATGTTTTTAATTTTTTAGTAAGTATTACTAGTTAGGTTTTTTATAATTATAACTAATATAACTTGTTTTTTTATAATTAAAACAAAAAAAGTCCTAAGTATTACTATTTTGCTTTAAGTAATTATTAAAATTATTTTATAGCTATTTTTAAAATATATTAAAAATATATTAATTAAAATATTTAAAAAGTAATAATTTTTTAAATATATAATTATTAAAAATTTATTAATTTAAATAAAGTTATTTTAGCTAATTATAGTACTAATAATTATTTTAGCTCTAAACTATATTATAGTATTTTTAGCTTTAGCAAAAATAATCTTTATTATTAAAGTATTTCTACTTAAAAAAGCTTTAGTATTATTACTAATTTTAAAATTTATTAATATTAATTCGGTTAATATTTAAACATAAAAGTTTTTATTAAAGCTTTATAGCTCTAAAAATAAAAATTATTAATTTTTAATAATGCTATACTATATTTATTATTATTAATTTTTTTTAAAATAATAAATTATTAAAATTTATAATTTTTTATTAAAGCAGATCAGTTAATTTTTAATAGTATAACATAGCTTTTTTATTATTGCTTTATTATTTTTTTTAAATCTTAATCTAAAATAAATATTAATCGAATATTTTAAAGTTTTAATTAGCTTATTATTAAGTTTTTTTTAATTACTAGCTAATATTTATAACAAAAAAAATTAATTAGCAAACTAAAGTTTTAGTCCAATTAGTAAAAATTTTTTAATTAGATTTATAAAAAAAATAATCTTAACATATTTTTTTTCTAAAAAAAACTTAATATTAGTTTTTATAATTTTAGTTTATTTTATTAATTATATAAATAATTTAAATCTAAACTTATTAAAACTTTTTTTGTAAATTTTTAAATATAGATTTTAGTTTTTTAATCTATTTAATTTATTAGTTATAAATAAACTATATAATAAACAAAAAATATTTAAATTTTAAAAAATAACTAAAGTTAATATTTAATTTTTTATTATTATTATTATATTTATAATAATAAAGTAATTAATAATTAGAACTGCTTAAATCTAACTTATTAAATAATAATAATAAAAATAAAAAAATAAATAATAAGCTAGACTTAAAAAAGTTATATTGTTTTTAGTGCTAATTTTTATGTTCTAAGTAAAAAGTATAAAAAAAATCTAAAAAGTTAGAAAATTTAAAGTTTTCTAAATCTTTAGCTTTTTTTTAATATTTATATTTTTTAGGTTTTTGTTTTAATATTAATTTATATATACTTATAAATTAAAATCTTTTCGATTTAAAAGCAAATTATTTTTGTTTTTTTAGCTGTTTACTTATTTTTTTAAGTTTTATTTCGAGCTAAATATTTTATTATAATAAAAATTAGTTAATATTTTTAAGTTATAAAGTATTATTATTATTTTAATAACTAAATATTAAACTACTACTAAGTTTTTATTTTTAATTTTTATTTAAAAAAGAATTAGTATAGCTTTATTAATTATTTATAGCTAATTTGTTTTTTTTAAGGGGTATTAATCTAATTAATAATCTAGGTTTTTTAGGGGCTATTATATAAATATATTATAAATAACTTTAAAAAAAAGCTTTAAAATTATTATAAATAAGAAGTTTATAAAGTTAGGTATAATATATAAAAAGATAAGTTATATATTTGGTAAGGTTAGCTTATAAGATTAAAGCTTGTAGGAGGAAGATTTTCTATTGAAGTGGGTGCGGATATGGTATGTATATATAGTGAGTGTGCACCGGTCCCAGTATGCCAGGCATGACAGGTACCTACTATAAACTTAAGGTTTAGATTTTTAGAAATATAACTAAATATAGCACTTAAAAAAACTTTTTAAAAAATTTTAGAACTATTTTATTTATAGCGTTATAAAAAACTATATTAAAATGATCCCTGCAATTTTTTAGACTTAAATATACTTAAAAATAAAATAGCTATAAAATTAAAAGAATTATTTTTAGATTTTTTATTTAATTATAAATCTAATTATATTATTTATTAAATTATAGCTTTAAAATTAAAAAAGATTATTTAAAAAAGAATTAGTGTATAAAATATACCAAAAAAAGTGCAAAACTTGCTTGTGGGATACATTATCTTTATTTAAAAAGTAGCTCTATATTTTTAGTTTATATTATATATAACAGACTCACACACGTCTTGTTCTTCCCGCGATCCGATGGGTCGCCCATGAGAACGCCGATCACTATGAATGCTCTCGTGCCAGTCTTTTCATGAGCGCCTGACAACGACCAACCTTGACCCCGAGGTCCAGAACAATATAAGGAAGGATGTCTGCTATAATCTCACTGAAAACTTGGGTAACTTGTTCAAGTTAAATTGACCAGTGATGTGTCAGATTTACCACCACACCACACAACCAAAAGGTTCGCCGCAATTGCGTATTGCAGGTGTTTATTTTATCCGCGTGCATATCCCAGATGATGTTCCGTGGAGTTATATACAAGTAACCAATGGGAATAACGTCGGTAAATCTTGGGCGGAGACCGCAAGTCTACGTTTCTGCATGAGAAGACCACTTATGTGGGCCGGAATCTTACTGACAACATAATATCAAAGAGTCTACGACTTAAAGCTCCCCTTCCATAAACCTGCTTCTATACTCAGCACATCTAGCAAAGAAGCCGAACACCTGTTCAATGTGTTTCCAGGTAGTAGAAATATATCGTGTTTGCAAATGCTTATACTACCAGCATGCCATTGACAGATGCGCCGGCTATGGTCGCCCAGGCCACGAAGTCAAAAGGAGAATGATACCAGTAGGCTACGCATGCTCTACACACTCGCAAGAGGAGAGACCCATGATCCCTGGCCTGGTCTCACCAAACCCCTCTATCGAACCTGAAACGCCACTTCAGGCAACCCAGGGAACGTGTTCTCAGGTCGATGGGCTGCATATTGACTATACTGAAGTGTGGAAGGCCAAGTGGGAGCTTGCTGAGCACTCCGATTCCGATGATGCCATCGATAGTAGCAGCACCATATCTCAAGCATCGACTGCAACTACAGCAGATGAAAATGCGCTAGAGGCTTTGTTTCGTGGTTTGTTGAACCAAAAGGGTCTTTATACTCTCTGGCCGCAGATCATAGCGGGACAGTCGTCTCGAAGCGATGCGAGGAAGACCATCGACAGGTTTCTACGCCGTTTTGCGGAGGATCTCGAATCCTTAGCGACCAAATCAAACGATGCTGGAAATGAAGAGTCCCATCGAGTTGTTCTCTCGTCCAGTAGATTTGTTAGAAGACACCGAGCGGAGATCGCTTGGAAGATATGCCAGGCGCATGAAACCCGCCACGCATCGTTAGACGCGGACACTGATACGGAAGGTACTGGAATACTTGCAATAGAGGATGGGCCCGATACTGGTGGCGACCCGTTCATGTTCTCTGTTGCAGAGCAGTTTATCTTTGGGACGGAGCCGATATTATATCTGGAGGCGAACGTTTCTGCTTTCGTCCGACAACGACTGCAGAAACGGTTCTCAAAACTTGCGACTAATTTACGTTCATTTACGTCTTTAGCAGTGCAATTTCTTCGTCAAACGTCCATACCGGCTGGGAAAAGACGAGTCAGCTGGACATGCGTAAGGACTCTCTGGTTTCCCATCTTTTTTTGGAAAAGCCTAACATAAGACTGGATAATCAGATCTGTGGCTGTCGAATCATCGATGATTATGAGAGCAAATATGAAGGGGCGATTGAAGCTTTCGAATATCGTCTCAAACAGTACAATCAGACGAAACAGCCTGGTCAAGGAGATGGCGACACGAGTCGAAGTAACGTAGTAGCGCAAAGCTCGTGGAAAGGAGCCATTCCTACTTCTATACAGTGGTTCAGTAAATTGTTAACGAAAGCAAAGCCAAACGGTCTTCCAACTCATCGGCAGGATAACAACGATCCTTCAACACAGCTAGGGAGTTGTGTAAGATCTGCGGGAACTGCTCAAGCCTACCACAACTTCGTGCTTTTGTGTGTCCCATACTTTCGCTGGGGGCTCCGACTTCACAACAGCGAGGTATGCCGGATTAACTCTGATCAGCAATTTTTCGAACTTCTTCGGCAGTGTTACTTTGGTCAACGCCGTGGAGCTGCCCGAAACGTCCTTCGGATATTCACAAAGGTACGAGGGCTACGATTTGTCAAAGTGAGTAATAAGAACCAACGAAGATGATAACCCTGACATCTCAATATCCTAACCTTATAACACCAATCGTCAGTTCGAAGTCTTCCGCAACAAGCTAGTGGATGTACGTGTCTGTCCGTCGATGCCAACAGCTAGCAACGACTACACATACGACCCAATGCCGCCAGATGCCATCCCGCCCCTTGGACCAAATCTACTAATGCATCTCTTCGAGAACCCAGATCATGCAGACGTCACCTTGTTCCTATACCACCGGTTCCCAAAGAAAGTGGGAGCGCAGCTCGAAGCCTGTTCTATAAAAGGAAGCTCGATCGGCTGGGGGGTTGAATTCGTGGAGGGCGCCGACTGGTCCGCGGTGTTTATATCGGTATGCCTTGGATTTCTCTTCTGCTTGCTCTTTGCGGTGGCTTGGGCGGCTGGGAGAGGAGATGTTCAGGGGGGATTTGGGATTGCGAGCTTTGTGTTGGCTTTCTTCGTTTCCTGCGGTGGGGCTTTGCACTATATAATCTAAACGAACTCGAGGTCAGGGTTGAGAAGCACCTTATGTCGGATTTAGCATTGCGCGATCTCGTTACGCATTGCCTGGAAGATGTGTTGTGCCTTCGTTTTGAGCGAAGGAGTTTATGTTGGATTTGGCAAATAGCTAGTGCTGGTGAGGTGAGCTAATGAGCAGTATGTAAGAAGTAGGTCTCAAAGTGGAACAGATGTTGCATTGTAGATGGAGGGTAGGTATCCACGCTAAGCCTGCCAGCTAAACACAGTGGGAATCTGACTGTGCCCTCCCTAACCTTTATCTAGTGACCCCTTTATATCTAACACTTATCTCGCCCTTATTATTTCTTAGCATAATTCTAGCAATGAGAATTAGGGAGCAAGGCAATCAAAGGTGAATGCAAATTTTTGTTTGAACACGAATGCTAACTATGGAGTGGCTGATTATTCTCCATACATAAAGGCAATGCAGTGTTTTTGGTGTTCTTTATGTTTTCTTGTACGCAAAGCCACAAAGTGGCCTTTGCCCCTTATTTCAAGCCCCTTTTTCTTACTCACACTACTTCACTATAGATCGGCGTCTACGGCCTTGAAGGAAATGAGGGCTGAATTTCTATAGTTTCGGATACTCTTTGTTTCAATAAAAGCACCTCTCTGTGGCCGGAACCCGGCGGATCTTTGTGCCCCTAATTCGACTCAGCGAACAATGAACTGTCGGCAAGGCACATACTAGTGAAAAGATCACCCCATTGCTTCGTTCAAGCGCCCAGTTGACTCAAACTCTTGAACCACATTCTTACCATGAGTATTAATCTCGGCTTCAATAGAGGCCCGGATGGGTTCGGGGGCATGGGCTTCAACATAGAGCTACTAATTGCCGAAAGGCGCCATGCAGATGAAGCAGAGATCCGAGTTCGCGCCGAGGAGGCGCGCCGATATTTCAACAACCTTCCCAACTTTAGGTATGAGGATTTAGTTGCTTCAGGGGCATACGGAGTCGCACTTCGTGTTCGGCATACGAGCACCACTGGGCGGTCACGTAAGCTCATCGTAAAGAGAGCGCGAAGCAATCGGCTTGCCCGCGAACTACGAGACGAGATTGATGTGATGTCGGTAGGTTGAAAGTCGACTTTCGCTCAATATTGGTGAAAGTGAATCGGGTAGAATGAGTGATACGGAATTATGTATACGCATATATCATACTGACCAGGTGGCCCACACGCAGAAATTGAACGGTTCAGCGCATATAGCCAGTGTCATTGCGTATAGAGATGATCTAGTGGACGAACATCAACAACGCCGATTTAAGTTCCTCAGGCGTGTGATCAAAAGGTTCAGACGCAAACGTCCATCCAACTTTTTGGCTGGGCTCACTGGCCCGACACTGATCCTCGAATACCTTCCGAACGGGACCGTTAATCAATTCCGGGTAAAGGTCCGCAACAAGGCCATGGAAGACGGGTCCGTAGCCATACCGAACAGGATACTATGGAGTATCTTTCTCTGCTGTAAGTTACTCTAGTGGCTTAATTGAAGGGCATAAGGTAGAATAATGGGGGCTAACTTAAGACGACAGTGGTGAGAGCTTGTGTTGCTATGAATCACCCACCAAACCAACCACCTGGCACCGCGCCGGAGCTCGAGGAGATAGTAGAGATAGGGCCTGTACCCTACGCCAATTATTATCACGGTGATATGCACCCGGGCAATAGTACGTCACTAGCAAATCATCACACTGAACACTTGACATCTGGTCTTAAACTGACACAGAGTATTCCAGTTCTATTCGGCGCCACAGGGGATTTCCCAGAACATGCTGTCATTCCACCAGCCAAACTGATAGATTTCGGACTCGCCATACAAGACGCCACGAGTGTCATGCGGAATATAATGGATATAAGCAAAAACGTAATGTGGCTGATCTTGCTCAGGCTAAGCCCCCTTGGAAGGCTGCCTATAGACCACCAAGGCGTATATACATTGGGCTTGCCGCTTCTGGCACCCCAATTCTTAGAGCAGCATCCGACGTTGGACCTTGATTTGCGTGACCTCTTAATTCGCTGTCTTGCCGCCGATCCGATGCAGCGACCATCCCTCCCTGAATTATTGCAGGCCGCTAAAAGTGCCGTCAGAAGGAAAGACGCGAGCTTTTATGGCCCCGCAGCACCCCAGGAGTCGGATGGAGCGATCCGACGTTTTGTACAAGAGTATATATATGACGCATAAACGTTTCATCGATTCTGCTGTTACGAGGTTGCATGCTATGGGTTTCCGGAGCAAGACTCATACATGATATGCTCGGCGTCGATTATAAGATGACGATACTTGGTTTCATTCGAATTAGCTTAGAAGGTATGAACAGAATGACACATTTTCCCGAAACTTCTTAGGCCGCCTCTCTTCCACATTGTATTAAGGCAGCTCATCGATTCTGCACTGCATACCTATGTCTATTGCTGATAATGATATGGCCCCGTTGGTAGAGTCCGCTGAGTCCAGCACTTCATTTGGCCACGCAAGCCATTCAGCCCAATATTTCCCCAAGAATCTGGTGATAGAGCGGATAATAAAGGCGCCAGCGTCGCCAGATACCCAGTAGTTCCTTGTATCGTGTATCAGTAATGCGTAATATGCGAGTATAATAAGAGCCTCGGGCCGTCGCTCCTCCACAAGGTTGATGTAGTCTGGCGGCACAATAACTGCCCACTGAAGCACACGGGTCGTCCGGAACGCTGAAAATCTGGGGCGGTCATCAGCATATGACATATCTCGCAGATAACTGAGCGCCGTGTTACAAGGCCTCAATATCGACGGGCTAAGGTTTGCCTTCGCAAGCAGGTTCTCTAGGTGAGCCAATTTCATGGTGAGGATGGTCTCAGGCCCAGAGCCAACTACGAATTCCTGAGGGAGATTTATTCCAACTTGCTGTTGATACTGTGTTATGATAAGTGGCCACCACTCTCCGCTCATAACCCGGACGCCACCGCAGACACGGAAAGCAGCGGCTAATCTATCCAGAAGCGTAGGGAAATCAGTGCGTATTGAAAACGCGTCAAAAAGAACTTGGTGCGAGAGAAGCGTGGAAAAGACAAAGCGGGCCATAGCGTGATCGGTTGCCTCTAAGGCCTGGGAGGCATTGAACAAGACTAGCCCCCGTGTCTGTAAGTGCGTTGCCTCTTCTTGATAGAAACGCCGTTGGTGTGGCCGCTTGACACTCATATTCGCGGCCGATACGGCGAGAAGTTGATCCATCAAGTATGGGGCTTGAACAGCCTCCCGAACTGTCATCGCCATATAGCCTTCAGCCGCTGCAATGTCCAGAACGCTCTCTCCTAACACGCCTGCCTTGAAATTATGCAGGAGCTCTAGATGATATAGTTTGAATGTTTGGTCCGTCGAGACAAGAGAGTTGATTGTGAAAGCCGGCTCATAAGGAGACCAAGGAGGTGCGGACAAGGCCGTGCAAGGGGCTGCCTCATCTGAATGCGGGGATCCGGATGCAGCCGACGCCGACACCGACAAGTGAGGAGAAGCCCCGGCGGGAGCAGGTTGGACAGATCTTCGGGGTGGCGGCAGACTAAACAGAAACGAGCATTGTAAATGACGGACATTACAATTAGCGCACGACGGCCGGGTCTCGTCACATTTCACGTGCCGCCGCTTGCATTCTCTGCAGCCGTGTCTAGATTTTTTGGCTGATCTCCTTCGCATAGCGCGTTCTGCCAGTCTTCATAACATAAGATTCAAGGGGAGTCAGTAAGGGAGAGGACAGAAGGGTGAAAATGGTGTTGGGATGACAGCGAGATTTGGGTGCCTGTCCGAGGAACTAGATCATAGTGATTGGTCAACTAAGCAAAGCATATTCCACTATTAGTCGTATTCCCCTTGTTCCTATTGGCTGCTTCGACAACAGCTCCCCAAAGCGGGCGGTGGGGCATCGTATTGACAGACATCTGATTGGCTGAGGGAGACCTACATGTTCTATCTAGTACTTGTCCTGTTCGAATGTGATGAAAGCAGTAGTTTAGTAGAACGAAAATCAAAATTCTTAGATAGACGTGGTTACAGATCGCAATATAGAAGGCTCAATCGAAGATATCGAGATTTCGCTCCATTCTCTAGCCGAGGTTCCCTGCTTTGACCATTTCCGCTATTCCTCGAGTCAGTAATCTGCAAGTTGTAAAAATCGTTGGCCAGTGAAAATAATTGTTCAGCGCAGACCACCAAGATCTGGGGTAATAATTATATTATAGATATATCCCAAAACGTAACATTTCTTCATGCGGCACACTTACTTGTCATTACTATCATCGATATATAAAGCCATAGAAGTGATTTATACTAACTATTGTTTAATAATAAAAAGTGCGAATTTTTTATTTATCAGTATTATGTATAATTATGCTGCCAAAAAGAAAAAACAAGGTGTGATTCAAAGAATATTTTGTTTCACTTTAGTTCTTCTCCTTCCGTTTAAAACGAGGGCAACACTAATGAGGGAATATGGTATATTCCACTCGGTCATCTCTGCGCCTCTGCACATTTCTTGGGGGCCCGGGCGTTCTTCGAATTGCGTGGTGTTTTCGGATCAGTTTCGCTGCTTCATGAAATCCAATTTGAACGGCATATTCTTCCGCCGTTTGCCCATTTATGCACGTCATGGTGGGGTCGGCCCCAGCTTCTAGAAGAACTTCAAACGTCTCAGGTTGACGTTGACGAACAGCTAGGAAAATAGGAGTCCACCCTTTGGAAGTTGAAACGTTTGAGTCCGCTCCGTAGCTGAGCAGTAACTTCATCGGTTCAAGATCTAGGACATTGGCCATGTTGTTGACTGAGACTAGAATTGCGCAATGAAGCGGCGTCAGCTCTGCGTGTGGGACTGTGAAACGAGATGCTAGCTCATCCTTGGTCGGTAGGATATACCCTTTGCTCAACCCAACCTTTGCTAGAAGAACTTCGTTAGGCTCCTCATCTACAATCTCAAACTCTACTAGAACCTCGTTAATCATTCGTATACGCCCCTCAGGAGTATCTACAAACGAATATTGATTATTGCTTTTCGGCGAATAATCTTGTTGGGCCAGTTGAAATCCCTCTGATAACTTCGCGAAGTTTACATATCCTCCATGAGAGATGAGAAGGTGCATGATTGTTGTGTTATTTCGACTTGTGGCGAGATGCAAAAGCGAGTTGAATTGAAAAGCATAACCAGTCGTTGAATGATAGTCGTGCCTCAAACAAGACTGGTTCGGATCTGCACCTCGTTGAAGAAGGAGATCTACAGCAGTGACGTTCTCTGCCATAATAGCAACCTGCAGTGGCTGCATATCGACACAATCTGGAACGCCACACAATTTGGCTTCCCTTATTAATAACACGGTCATTAGCTCGGGAAACCCGAATTGCACGCTGGTGAAGTAAGTAATTTCGAGCAGGCTGGGAAAATCTGCAATGTCGTCTATGATCAATTTGGTGTCTAATAGCAAAATCTCTGGGCGATATAGCTTTGGAGTGAACCAGTCCGGTGGTTTCCGGAACACACCAATGTGTGCATGGGATAAGAGATAGGCGAGTATTATCGCCATTTCCATACGGATCATCATATCACTTGTCCAATGAGGCGGGGTGAATTCCACGATACTCTCCAAGGATATTTGTGCCACCTTCAGACTTTGACTTTCTTCAACGATTTTGTACAAATTCTCATGAAATCGATCGAAGTCAAGGCAGCCTGCAGACATAAGTCCATGGAAAAGTGCAAAGTGGCGGTGCGTCTGTGCCCAGGCCAGAATAGACATATCTGCTGAAAGATACTCAGACGGAGTCCATTCAGTCCTCGCGACGTGGTGAGTGCCCGCTATCATCCGCCTCCATGGCCAGTAGATAGATGACACGGTCGTAAGCATCCTGGTATGCATTATCCAGTACTTCTTGGCATATTCGAGAAATGGGTAAGAATGAAAGTGAGAGACATTCTCACGAGGACCTTGATTTTGGCCATCCGAAGGACTCACGAAATTTGGATACAATTTGAGCTGTATATCGCGCCTTGGGTATTGAGGTATCAGACGACCAATCGTTGCGGCAGACTTGCTCTGCCATTCAGCCGCAAGCGCTGTTTTTACGATCTGCTGAGGTTCAGGAAACGTTGTGGTTGTAGCGGATTGGGGCAGCGACCGCTGTAAATCTCTCTTAAAGTCGTTCCATTCCAGGTAGGTAACACAAAGCTCCCCCACAGTGGTATCCAAATCATCCACATGGTTATGGAACTCGTTGAGTTTCGGAAATTGGGGGTCTACAATTGAAGTATCGAGGATGAATGTACGTACACTGTGGTGGACGAACTGTACAGAGTTTGAAACCTCGTCGATCTCTACAAGATTTGCACACCAAGCCGAGAGCTTTTCGATTCTCTTGGGGCGTCTTTCGGGCCTGCTATCGGACTCTCCGATCTTGATAGACAAGGCATCTTGCAGTTCGTCTAAGAGTAAGGGTCTCTTAGCAACAGAAACCCATTTGAAGACCTCTTTAGCGATGCGCTGGTTCCCTTGGGTCAATATTCGAAGTACCGCGCGCGTTAATATTTCCGTTAACGTTGTTGGGAGGTTTTGAAGGGCAACAAGAACATCCTCTTCGCAGACTTGGGAGCATATGTCGTCTATCTCTAACGCGACCCAGAGGAACCTGTTGTCTCAGTTTAGAAATTGATATGTTCATTCGCAATCGCCAAATGAAAATTTCTTCAAGTTCGAGGTACGACTTACATTCCTTGCGCTCTGCTTGTGATTGCATCGCATATCGCTTCAAATGATACCACGTTTCCAATTGGTAGTTGGCCCATGTTCATTCGCTCACTTAGAGTTTGGTGGGCGAACAATTCTAAGTCTGAAGCAGCCTCGGGGGCGTTCATCCGAAGCCTTGTGACTTGAGCAAAGCTATCCGTTATTTCGTTTTCCAAAGCGTCCCGGCTTGCGATGAGTATTTTAACCTTGGATAAGCTTTTTTTGATGGTAGCACTCAATAGTTGAAGAATTCTCTGGCGCTCTTTTGGTTCGCATTCATCCAGCGAATCAATTAAGAGATAATTTGTCGAGAAGATGGCCGTTTTCGACACTAGTAAATCCATCATTGTATCCTGGCTATAACATGAGTTGTATGCCTTAGAGAGATCATCCGAAAGCTTATCCACTAGATCTGGTTGCAGGTTTTGCCTGATTAGAGATCTAATAATGCTGCCCGCCAGTAGAGAATCTGCATAGTCGAATCGAGGGAAAAAGAAAGAGATCGAGTCAGAAACTCGCCGACTAGCAAGTAGGTGATCGGTGATAGTGGCACTGAAGTATCACCTGATTAGCATTTTAGTATTATGGCATTTTTGCCACTCTCTTACCTCAGTACTGTCTTTCCGGATCCAACTAAAAATTATAAATTAGTCAGGAAACCAAGTTTAGGATTCAACGTCGCTTACTTTTGCCTGACAACCAACATACACTAGAACCGTCTTTATCCTTCCAATCGCGCCACTCAACTGTTTGGAACACCCAACCACCAGTTGAGTGGTATCTTTTTGAACGTGCCTGGTTGAAAGTAGTCACATGGTCAAAGGTCGATATTTGATCCAGTCGTCGTTGGTCACTCTCAGCTATAACATCCAATCGTTAACCCGCAATTCTAACCAAGTAGCCTTTTAGATTCAATAGGTCGGAAAAATAAAAAGTGGTTACCCTTGCTCCGACGGTCAACGATTGCTCTCCACTGCTGCGCGTCTGAAATCTCGTCGTTAGATTTCGAAATGAACGAGGTTAAAGCCAATCTATGGCTCAAAGCCAAGGTGCGTTCTTGTCGTTGGAGCTGTTGCTCTCCGACATCTGATTGAGCCTTGGCTAACTGAACTTCGAAGCTGACCTCCCGGGCCGCATCCTTCATGAGACGGATGTGGTTTTCGAGTTCAGATTGAAAAGATTTCGTTACTGAATTAACTAGATGAATTTTCCCTAGTGCAGTTTAGATCTTCGGTCATCTCCGAATAGTAGGAAATGGCTTACAGGACCGCTGCGACATGCACACGATTTGTTTGCAGCAACGAATAATCGACGCGTGGAACTCGCAGATGGCGGCTTGAAGACGTGTAGATGTGGGGAACAAGCTTTGATATTGACTAAATCGCGGAGACCATCTACCGAAATCAAGAAAGGCCTCAGACGTCTTTTCATAGTACGTTAAGAAATTAGTCACGATCTGATGAGCGTGTCAGCGCATGCTCCATTCTAGGCAGGAAAGTTGATGCATACCAGCATTGTCAGCTTCACCGTTCCCCAAACCAAAGCTGCAATAGATGGGTTTGCCGAGACAAATGTGTCAACGACATTAGAGAATTGTTGAACACAGAGTAGAACCGAGTACAGACGGCTAGATATACTGGGGCCTTTTCTCTGAGCGGCGTTTTCTTGATCGAGAGTGGCAGTAAATTGGATTGCAGCATCCGCTTCTGGTTTGTTTTTGATCCTTTGCAGTCTTTTCCGATCTTCGTCTGACAGGATGCTCTGGAATTCCCCCAACGCTGTCTGCAGACTGCCTGTGGGGTTCGCGACTGCCGAAGCCATTGTCACGGGCATACCATGAGGGTAAAACTATTTTCTGAAGAGAGAAGCATTCACTGAAGAATTACTGAACACGTACGGTCAGAGTGGCACTGGACGAGAGCCTTGCGAGGCAGATTGGAGTGGCGCAGATATCTCATGCGACCATTAGTGTTAACCCCACAATACAGATCTGGCATTTCCATCTTATTGCCGGGAGGCTTGAACGTAGCCATACGGACTTTTGGTGCCGTAGAAGATTACTCTCGTAGATCGAGTATATTCTCCCAGCTCTTGTTCAGTTCTTGTTGTAGACACCAATTCGTCCCGAACTCGATCATACACATATTAACGCCCACAATATGCTTATGTATGAAACGTTGCGACAACATCTCTTTAGTGGCGCATTCAGGCATACTGTACGCTGTACCCATGTTATTATTACCAGTGCGGGGAAGTTGAAATAAATTCGGCTTAGGCTCAATTCAACGCGACGAGATAACCACAGGAATATCTCCCACACAAGCTCCGAACAGCAAGAATCGCTCTCACTCATTATCTCGGAAAAAGGGATCATGAATTAACTGACCTGATTAATAAGTATAACGGTATATATCCAGAGTTACGAATAATTCCACACTGCGGAGATGGCTGCGAACATGGCGACCACGGACAAACCACAACCCCTCACGGTCCGCTGTCAATGCGGGCGCGTCGTATTCCCGACTCCAACAGCGACACCATTGACGGTGTACTTCTGCCACTGCACCGAGTGTCAGAAACAATCCAGCTCCGCGTTCGGCACATCCGCCATCTTCCCGGCGGAGGGGTTGTTCCCACTTTCGTCCGAGCTCGAGTCTAAGACCAGGAAGTACACGCGCGACACAGACAAGGGAGGCAAGATGGACTGCTATTTCTGCACAGAGTGTGGATCTCGCCTGTTCCATCGCGTTGTGGGGAAAGACGGGACCCCGCGCCCGACCGTTAGCATTAAGGGTGGATGTGTCGAAGGTTTGGACTGGTCTAACGGTCGTCATATTTTCGTCCGCTCAGCGGTCATTAAGATTCCGGATGGGTGGGAGACGTATGAAACCGTACCGCCAAACTTGGTGTGAGCAGATATGGGCTGCATAGTCGATGAGGGCTCTGAAATGATGAACCCGTCTGCCACTGTCTTGACAGGTTGTTCCGAATGCGATTCTCTCATCTCAATCTTTGCGCGTGTGTAGTTATGAAAAATCGACCAATAAGGTCGGCATTGAGTGATCATTCACGAACTCGATTTAGGGGTGAGAATTATGTGTTCCAGCTATCTAGTGCTGAGTCTAGATGGGTGATGTATGTATGAGGTCATCGATCTGGAGGAACACATGAAAGGAGCCCTAAGGCATGTATTAACAATACCACTTTCCAAGAGCGTCCATAATACATACCATGAATATTGCCATCTCAATTCCTACGAAATTTTCATACTTGTTAGAATGGCAAAAGGCAATCCTCCATGGGCGCTTCGTTGGCGCTCGAACACGTTCTTCATCATTGCCACTGTGGCTGTTGGTCTCTTCACAGATCTTTTCCTCTATGGCTTGGTAGTGCCTGTATTGCCATTCATGTTAAAAAGCCGACTTTCAATCCCTGGGGATCAAATCCAGTCGTACGTTTCAAATCTCCTGGCAGCATTCGCCGGGGCATCGGTGGTGTCATCAGTACCCGCGGGGTGGATTGCCGACCGCACCAATTCTCGACAGCTGCCCTTTCTCAGCGGCCTTTCTGCTCTACTTGCCGCAACTACAATGCTAGCACTTGGGCGGAGCATTGCTGTCCTGGTTGTCGCTCGCATTCTCCAGGGCATCAGTGCGGCGGTGGTATGGACCATTGGTCTCGCCATGGTGCTTGATACTGTGGGGTCCCAGAACTTGGGTAAAGTCATTGGATCAGTAAGTTATACCCCTTCGATCTTGACACCGGCTGGATCTGAGCTCACTAGGGTTAGATTTTCTCCTTTATCTCGATTGGGGAGTTGATGGCGCCCGTTATAGGCGGCCTGCTGTATGAAAAGACTGGGTATACAGGGGTCTTCGGCTTAGGAGTGGCTATACTCGCATTAGACTTTCTCATGCGGCTCCTTGTCATCGAGAAGAGAACTGCAGCTAAATACGACGAGTCGCCTTACGATGGCGAGAGGATTCCACAGAACATAGGGTCAAGAGCGGACCAAGATCGTGATGAAGTTAGTCATGAAGCGACAGAGGAAGACGCCTTGTTGCCGAAGAAAGAAGATGAAGCATACAAGATCCGTGAGGAGCCAACTAGGCTCGTACGTGCCTTGCCTATCCTAGTTTGCTTCAAAAGTCCACGTTTGCTCATGGGCCTCTGCCTCGCTTTTGTCCAGGCAGCATTCCTCGCTGTATATGACGCCACCATCCCCACTGAGGCTCATACTTTATTCCAGTTTTCGTCTCTCAAGGCCGGGCTCATCTTCATTGCCCTGGACGTTCCATATCTACTTCTTGGACCTGTCGCAGGTTGGGCCGTTGACCGTTATGGAACGAAACGTGCAGCGGTAATTGGGTTTGGGTGGATGGTGCCAGTGCTGATCTTGCTCCGACTCCCTTCGGAAGAGCTGCTCCCCAGATCAAAGAATATCATCTTGTACTGCACCCTTTTAACACTAAACGGGGTTGGCTTGGCTATCATAGGTTCACCAAGCGTAGTGGAGGCAAGTGATGTGATACAGAAGTATGACAAGGCAAATCCAGGTTTCTTCGGCAAGAATGGACCATATGCTCAGCTATACGGGTTCAACTCTCTCTTCTTCTGCTCTGGTCTCACGATAGGGCCAGTTGTTGCCGGCTCTTTGAAGGATTCTATCGGCTACGGAAATATGAA
Organism: Ustulina deusta; assembly: GCA_023159155.1. NCBI lineage: Eukaryota > Fungi > Ascomycota > Sordariomycetes > Xylariales > Xylariaceae > Ustulina > Ustulina deusta. The sequence goes on along the minus strand of JAJNNX010000028.1, from coordinate 227,892 downwards.
CCTCGCGCTCGCAGTATTATCCGCGGTCACTGCTGCCCTCTCGTTCTTCATCATTGGGGGGAAGCCTGCGATACGACCAAGGGGATGAACGAAATACACAGATAATATATAGAGCATTTAATACATATAGAGGCAGGCTAGTATAAACGGGTCGGCCTAGAAAAATAGAAGACTATGTCTATAGAAGTGAAGTCAAAAACGAGTTCATATTCTATGAGATGACGATTATATACACACTAACGCAATATTATCGAGCAGTGGCATCTCATAGTTCCCCGCGAGAAACACTGACAGTGCTATGGTGTATACCAATTGTCTAGTTAGATAACCACGCCCGGGATTTCAAAGGTTTGCACCTGGTTTGTCGAGAAATACGACCAAAACTTAGTCCCGCTTAGTGTAGTATCATTGTACGTAGCGTACTGCTCCCCGGAACCTATTTGAGTGCTCCAACGCCGGATCGTTGTGCCGCTTTGACCTGGCGTGCTGAATTGAGACAAGTCGAAGTTCAGATACTGTGCACTCCCCCAGTTCACAGCCACTATCACTAACTTGTGTGCAGCAGTGTCGTAGGCAGCAACTGCGTAGTCGCAGCCCGAATCTAGGATGCGCATGCCCGGCCGAATATGTCGTGTTAGTTGAGCTAGGATAAAGTACTTCTGGGTTGGCCCGCTGAGAGAGAGAGCTGTGTTGTCTCCTGTGATGAGGCCCCAACCACCGCCATCGACTATTTGCCAGTAAACCCAAGCTGTCGGGTGTAACCAGCGGAAGTCAAGGATCACGTTACTAATCAGTTGAGATCCCGTCGCATCGGATTCTCCATATTCGCTATTCCACAACTTTTTCCCTGAATCTACAGCCTGTCCATAAAGACCTGTTCGATCACCGTTCCCGTACTGGTACCCGTGAACGTTGATTTGTCCTACGGCGGCCTTGGCAGTTGAGTTTAAGCTCTTCCAGGTGCTAATAGCGACATCATAGCTATTCTCATCTGAGGCGGATATTAGGACTGAGCTAAGTCCTCTGCTGTTGAGTTCAGATCTTAGGTAGGGTAGAACATCTTGTTGTGTTGCGACGGCAAAATGACAACCCTCTTGTGTTCCCGATTGCCCATTCCACCAGTTTGCGGACGGTTCATTGAAAGCTTCAACGGAGTGAAACGTGATCCCCCAGTTGTTCTGGGCATACAGCGCAATGGTGGCAAGGTATACGGCAAATTGTTGGTGATTCCAAGTTTGCAAGTTGTCCGACGAGCCGTCATTCGATCCTGACGGATTGTGATTGTTTAATTTCCACCACATGGGCGAGTTACTGAATAGCTCGAAGAGGGTCGCATCAAGGTTCTTGGCCTTTTGCATCATTAATCGTTGTTTAGCGTCCCGCGACCATTCCCAACTTGAAGATGCTGGGTCGCTGCTCGTCCAATCAAGCCAGTACCCGTCTATGAGACGAGATGCGTCCACTTTGGGAGACTTGACGATGCTCTCACCACTGATGGAATTTGAACTGGTAGCACCAGCATTATATCGGACAATATTCATTCCCAGCCCCGGCAAAGTAACACCGTTCAACGACACATCTCCCAGAGAGAAAACTGCGTCTGCGAGGTCGTCACGATCTCCGAACGCAGCTGCCCACCACGCGAGAGAAGTTCCCCAGCCCTCCCAAACTCCGTAGTTCGAGGATGCAATAATTGATGTGGTAACATCAGCAAAGACAGCATTGAAGCCAAAGAGGGTTTGAGCCAAGATTAGAAAGGCAGGAATGTTCATTTTGCTTGGTGAATAGCCACCCATCACCGCTAGTTTTCGTCCTTTGTCGTATTCGTGTCTATATTGCGAGTTATGCGACAACTTCTGGTTCTCCGTGAAGGGAAGCCTTCTTTTTAGCCTACGACATACGCCACATAGTGCTCTAGCAGATTAGACAAGAAAATGGCAAACGAAGGATTGCGGGTTAAAGACCGGAGGGCTAACTCCCGCAGTTCGAATCGCGATTGGTGCACAAATGTTCTTGGCCTAGGTATTCAATCACAAACCGGGGCTTCTACACTGCAGTTTCGACCATTGCATTCAAGAAATAGGAACCTTTCGTTTACAGTAAGGTCATGACCGCGTGTCTTATAGGGTAATTATATTAATATAGGGAGTATTTTGGGGACGAGGTATTTTACTGTGCACATTCGCAAATCCCACTTATATGCGCACCACTCAGCGAGATTATTCACCAAGACCCTCTCCCGGAAAATAAACCTTAACCCCATACTGCGATCACTTCTAAGCTCGTTATAGACAGAAATGACAGGGATCTAGGGTAGAAATCCCGCACCGTCTAAGGCTTGGCGGAATATTTCAAAATAGGTATTGAGTAGAGTAGCATCAGTATACCCCACTGGGCTGGCTACGGGTGTAGGAATCGCGCGGACTACATGTATACTACCCTATCTAGGTTAGTTGAGAAGGTAGGATACTTGTTTTGCGCGCCAATGAGATGAAACACCGACCACACTCACGATACAATGCATGATTAATTCCCAAATAGATACTACTCATAACATAGACACCGTAGTATTGCGGCCTACATTGCGCCCGTGCCAACTTGAAAACAAATGGACCTTCCATTTTCGTCATGACGCCCCGAAAAAACTCTCCATCCAGCCATTGGATTCAGAAGTCCCACCTATACGTTACCTCGCAGGGTTGCCAACTAACTGCCGATTGGCTCCCATGCTCGAAAGGCGCTTTTCGGGAGAGAAACCCACGGGCTCTCCCCGAATAACTGGGGAGGGGAGGGTCCGGGTGTTCTGATCAAGCCCCATCTCGGGCCGCGGCCTAATCACAGCTTTGATTCACGCCCAAAACTGAGGGTCAACATCACCAGCTCGGACGACGATGTCACGGCGGATTTGATATCCTAATCATTATACGACCGGATATCGTGCCCCGCCTAGACCCGTAGCTCCTCGGAATTCCACGAATAGCGCCTCGTGACGAAGATGAAGCTACTCGGAGTCGATGTGTCTAAGCTTCTCCCAGACAAGCCCCAAGGCTCACGGGCCTTAGGACATGGCTATAAAATGCACTCGACGTGACGCCAGGTAGAAACTTCTCGCGGGCGCGCCCCGTCAAAATTGATCAGACATGTTCTCACGACTCGCTCTAGGCCTCGTTGCCACCGGTTGCTTTGTCGCCGCTGGGCCCTGCGACATCTACTCCTCCGGCGGCACGCCCTGCATCGCCGCACACAGCACCACTCGTGCTCTATACAGCGCCTACACCGGCTCACTGTACCAGGTGCAACGTGCCTCTGACGGCGCCACCACCAACATCACTCCGTTGTCTGCCGGCGGTGTCGCCAATGCCGCCGCCCAAGACTCCTTCTGCGCCAGCACCACATGCCTCATCACAATCATCTATGACCAGTCCGGCCGCGGCAATCACCTCACACAAGCTCCTCCCGGCGGCTTCAGTGGCCCTGAAGCCAATGGCTACGACAACCTGGCCAGCGCGATTGGTGCCCCAGTCACCCTAAACGGTCAGAAGGCGTACGGCGTCTTCGTATCGCCCGGCACCGGCTACCGCAACAACGCCGCCAGCGGCACAGCTACAGGTGATGTGGCGGAGGGCATGTATGCGGTGTTCGATGGCACACACTATAACGGTGGCTGCTGTTTCGACTATGGCAACGCCGAGACTAACAGCCGCGATACCGGTAATGGCCATATGGAGGCGCTTTACTTTGGCGACAACACCGTCTGGGGCAGAGGCGCTGGCTCGGGGCCTTGGGTCATGGCCGATCTTGAGAATGGGCTATTCTCTGGCCAGGGCGCCGCAACCAACGCTGCCGACCCGTCGATTTCCTACCGATTCGTTACTTCGGTTCTGAAGGGGCAGCCAAACCAATGGGGCCTCCGCGGCGGCAATGCTGCATCCGGTTCGCTGTCGACATATTATAGCGGAGCGCGCCCCACGGTGTCCGGCTACAACCCGATGAGCAAAGAGGGTGCTATTATTCTCGGCATCGGCGGCGACAACAGTGTCAGCGCTCAGGGCACGTTCTATGAAGGAGTAATGACCTCCGGCTATCCGTCCGACGCCACCGAGAACTCAGTGCAGGCTAATATTGTAGCCGCTAAATACGCTACTACGTCGTTAACCAGCGGTCCAGCGCTCACAGCCGGTTCCTCGATTTCGCTGCGGGTTACTACATCCGGCTACGACACACGCTACCTCGCACACACCGGCTCTTCCGTCAACACCCAGGTCGTCTCGTCATCCAGCACTGCCACCCTCAAACAGCAGGCCAGCTGGACGGTTCGGGCCGGCCTTGGCAACAGCGCCTGTTTCTCGTTCGAGTCCAAAGACACCCCTGGTAGTTACCTACGGCACTCCAGCTTTGGACTCCTGCTCAACGCCAGCGACGGCAGTAAGCAGTTTAATGAGGACGCGACGTTCTGTCCGCTGTCTGGCCTTAGCGGCCAGGGCAACTCGATCCGATCCTGGAATTATCCCACCCGCTTCCTCCGCCACTACGCTAATGTTGGTTACATCGCGAGTAACGGCGGCGTTCACACGTTTGACGCCACTGGTTCGTTCAACGACGACGTAAGCTGGGTGATTAGCGCCAGCTTTGCTTAAGGCTTGGTCCGATCCTTACTAGTGTATTAGCGCCCTCGCGTCTCATTCACGGCGCCATGCAATCATCTTAGGCGAAAAAAATACAATTATTCAGGGGTTTCGTGTCGTCACACTTTACACCAACTGTTGCCACAGGCGACCGCCCACAATAAAAATACTCTGACCAAGTAATCCCAGGCTAAGGCAAGGTAGATTGCCATGTATATAGCGTCGGAACAAAATGTTCAAAAACCTAAACCCCAGTTCTTGTCCACTAGAAGTGCTAAAGTAAATTTATATCTAAATTTGATAAACTTTACGCAGAATCCAAACGGTAGATTCCGTCTATGCCAACTAGATAGTTACTTATAAGATGCTAGCTTTGTCCTTGAGTAATTTTGAAAATGAAGCAATAGAGTACAACAATATTTTAACGAGACTGCTAGAATAGTTGTGTTAGGAGTTCTGGTATGGTAGGCCTGGTATCTGCATGATATTTATTCCCCCCTACTGCACACCTATAACATATAATACCACATTCATATATAGACTAAAGGGAATCTTTCTGCAAGTTGTAGTCCTGTATGAGACCGCTATCAAGGCTACTTATATTGCGCCTGACGAGGAGAACTTCCTATATGTGACAAGCTATGTGTAGTGAAAATAAAGAAAGAAAGAAAATCCCTAGTATTGATTTTGTAAATTAAACCTCTTGAGTAAAAAAAATGAATATTAAAGTGTGTTAATTCCGGAAAACAACATATTATTAGTGTAAGAAATATAACGGTACTACAGAGTACGAACCCATTTAGCTACAAGGAACTTGTATTAATTTTAAGAGTGACTATATGCAATCTATGAAACCAGAGGTGCATTCTAGTTAAAATGCATAATGCACAGAAAATTGATACGGTACACCAAAAAGTCTTGCAACACCACACCCCGCCTCAATAACAATACTTTGTTCGAACGGAGAATCAAGGAAGAAATGATACGTACACTGCTTCAACCAGAAAGGCATAGAGTTTATCTTACTATATAACAGCGTTGATGACCCTGATCTGCGACCAACAAAGATCTTCAGGGCTGAAGCCTTTAAAAACTCGATATCTACAACGAACGCTGGGAAAACTCTTACGATGTTAACCTTACTCTTCTAAGCATCAATTCGGGGGTTTGTTCTTCATAACGGGCACAACGTTATGGAAAGTTAGCCTACAGGTTGATATTGACGCGCGACCGTGGTTCTTTGGTGACAAATGTTCTGCTACTGCCAGCGCACGGGAGATCTACGAAGGCACATTTCAAAAGCCGGCAATCTCTCAACCAGGAGTCTTTCTTACGGGTCAACTCTACATGCTGCAAAACCTCGAGTCTATTCGTCCATGGTACTTCTCCGTCAATCGCGTATCTTCTGTACTACTCGCCAGACCTCTGTTGATAGAAAAGGGAGAAAGACGATCTCTTACTATTAGTCGCTCTTACCAGCCTCTGCGAGCGCCTGCACCCGTCTCTCGGCGAGCATATAAACTCGTCCCATCGGGACTTTGGAGCCGCTCTTGAAAGACAGCAGCTGTGCCGACTTGATCAAGTTTTTGATCTCGCGGCCGTTCAGCGAGAGCTGCGACAGCTTGTGGAGGGATTCGTCCGTGACGTCGAATTTGTCATTTCCACCACGCTCGATGAAGTTGCACCAGACCTCGCGCCGGGCCTCGCTGGAGAGATCATGGTACGGCAGGAATAGATCGATGCGCGATTGGAACGCAGGATCGATGCTTGCAATGCGGTTCGTCGTCAAGAACATCGTGCCTTGATAGTACTCGAGCATGCGCAAGAAGATGGCGACGAGTTCGTTGCGCGCAATGGAGTCGGAAGTGCGTGCGCCTAGGAACACGTCTGCTTCGTCTAAAAGGAGCATGGCATTCCACATGCGGCAGAGGCCCAGGGCGTTTTCGAGCGCCTTCTCGACGGTATCCGGGGCTGTGCCAAGCTCGGCGGCACTCATCGCGTAGAGGGGGACCCTCGACTTGTCGGCGACCGCCTCCGCTGTGAATGTCTTCCCGACGCTGGGCGGCCCAAACATGAGGATGATGAGGCCACGGCCTTTGTCCGGGATGAAGTCGTCGAACTTTTCGCTCTGAGAAAGACTCTTCGCCTCTACAAACTCCCAGGCCAGCTGTTTCTCGTCACCAGGGAGGACTAGCTTGTCGAAAGCTTCGTCGTTCCAGGTCATAGGCCGCAATTCGTCAACGCATAGTTCACACCATTGCTTGCTCTTCAGATCGAAGCCTCTCACCCAAGGAGTAGCTAGGAGCCGTTGTTCATCTGTGAGCGGTTGAAGGTTCTCGACTCGTTCCACAGGCCCCTTGGCCGTTGTCTTCTCTTCAACACTGATGGCCGTGAACCTGGCGTCTCCAGGAACCTCCAAATTGCCGTTATATTCAATGCCGCTGCTCCCAGTGGAAGTTCCAGTCTCATCACCACTTTCAGTCTTAGTATTTTGACTGTCTTCAAAGTGAGAAGGAGGTTCCAAATCCGGTTTGACGATATTACAGCTTGTGTAGTATGCATATGCATCGATGCAGACCTTGCTGGCGATGGGACGCCGTACTGACGTATCTCCCTCAACAGAAATCTTGATCCCGTTCGCATTCATGAAGTGATAACCGCGAAGCTGTTCGAAGACCTTTCCGCGGGCTATCATAGATACCTTGTAACTCTCTTCGTCTTCCAGGAATGAAATGGGAAAAACTGGAAGCGAGTTGACGCGGCGGTATCCATCATAAAAGTTAATGGTCATAGATGTGCTGGAAAATCCGGCTGTTTCTCCATTCCAATCAGTAAACTTCATACTAATTTTCCAGCTCGGTGGTTTTCTTGGTGTTGGTGGTATCTCTTCATACTCCGTCACACAACATGTGGTTTGGACGCCGTAAAATTTAGTCGAAACCAAAGTATTAGGGGCAAAGATCTGCCAGATGTCGGCGAAAGCAACTTTGCCAGTTTCCCGGGTGTGGGCTATCGAGGCAACTGAGGATGCCACAATTGGGGTCAAGAAGTCCACCAATTCCGAGGCTGCATGCTTGAGACCGGTTCTTTGGCTTCCTGTCGGAAGTGCTTGAAAGTATCCCATCGGTGACACAAAGGCATCTAGAGGAGCAGAAACAGTAATTAGAATCAAGGTAGTAGAACCATCTTGGATCACAACAGGCCCTTACAAACGGAGGGGTAAATGTATAGTCTTTCACGTCCAAATCAAGATTCTGATAGCCTTTAAGAGCATCCTTCAGAACTTTCCGCATCGACACATCCTGGACGGTAATACTAGTCGTGACCCATTTGCCTGAATCATCGGGGAAGCGGTGAATTATTGGCACGCTGGCTGTACGCGCAACGAGAGCCTCGTAATCGTCATCGACATGTTTGAATTCGGACCAACGAGGCGGGCAGGATCCATACTCGCACACATGTCTGTACCACTTCGATACCAACTTGGAAGTAGGGTCTGGAGATGGTGTTTCTTCCTCTCCAGCGTCGCCGGTCCGATGAGAAGCTGAGGCGTTGGTGTCTGGTATCTCGTTGACAGCTGAAGACATGACGGGCAAATATCAGGATTCTGGCTGCTTTTGGAGCAATAATAAGTGCTGTGAGATCGATACAAGGTAGCTAGGGACGACTGACAGAGGCCTTTATTACTTTCGGATGTGTAGTGGAAAGTCTATAAGATAAGAAATAGGCGAAAGATGTTCGGACTGTCTCCTGGATGAAGGTGATATGCCACTCGGAATCGCTCTCTGTGTCGACCATCTGCTATTTATAAGGCAGCGTGGCTACAGGTCGCAGCCCATAAACTCGCATAATCTAGAAACCACTTTAAACTGGATTGCCTACACTCCAGACAATTAGGCAGACTAGGCAACCTTTCTTACATATATGTAGCGAAGAAACGAAAAAGGGGAAACTAGCCAATCAAATGATACCTAAACGAAAAAACGGGCACCGAACAATGCACTACTGAGTCACCATCGGCGCTTCCAGCCACTCTGGTCTAACTACTGAACGGAGCCTCAAGATCGTCCCATACTGTATGCATTGTTGACGTCCAGCTGCATGAGATGACCCGAGACCTTTGAACAATCTCATACCCTGTCTTCTCACTGGGTCGCTCAGCCTGAAATTTTTGTCTTACCGACCCATGATATCTGTTGTCGACCACAATGAACCTTACAACGTTCCCGGGTACTGAATAGAGATGTAGTCCCGGCATCATTGGCGAGTTGATGTATCTCGTCTCCCTTGACTTTAGCGTCACATACCATTGCCAGAGTAGGCAACGGTATTTCATTCCAATACTCTATTCTTGGGGGCCAAATGCAAGTCCTCGCCAAGGCGTCACCAATCACAGGCTACTAGTCTAACTCACATAATGGAACGCGACTGTGTTGGATGGAACCCCCTTTCTCCAACGAGGCATACAGCATGAATGCGTAAGCGATAGGTGCAAACAGCGCACGGCGGCTCACATCGTTCCGTACTTGTTCCCATCGCACGTATCGATGAGCCTGCTTCTTCCAGAGGATCTAAACGGAATGTACGGTGAGCGGTCGGAGTCGTCCATGGTACCGCAAAATGGCTTATATCTCTACAGCCTTATTGGAAAATCTCTCGACGATGGCAAGCCGTGATAGTCCCTCATCTGCGGGATAACAGGCATATCGACTTTGAGGCGCATCGCTTGGAGAGGCAGACAACGCGAGTTTCGAGTTTAACAAACATATAAAAATAAAATAAAATAAAAATAAAAATAAAAACAGGAAAGCTTTTGAGAGGATATCTCTGCAAGTTCAAAAAAAAATCCAAACTTGCCAGCAAAAGCACATCAAAGCTCTTCCTTCACATCGTCCTGACAATCGTGCGGCAGTGCATAGATTAGCCACCGGGTTGGGTCTATTATAGGCTCACCGAGTTCACAAATGCCAAAAAAAGTATACCTCTAACACCCCATTTCCAATTAATCCAGGGTCCTCTGGTGAGACTGTTGAAAACTTTTCACCGATGTCGCCGTTTTTAGATAAGTTCGAGTAACCATCCCTATGGCACCAACGAAGTTTACCAGACAATTGATGCTCTAAACAACAGGCAGAAAGCGTCTCCGAGGCGTCCGACAACGTTGCGATTTGTATGGCCTGCTACGGCTCGCTTCAGAAGCTACTGATAACCTGGGTTCGGAACACTTTGATGGCCGGGATGACTCTCCGGGAGAGCCATCCATCAAGATCCCAGTGCCACAATGATTGAGAATACAGGACTGTCGATTCTGCTGCTCAAGCCACAATTTTAACATCCTCATCCGTTCATTGTACTATTTACCGAGTATATTTCAAGCACGGTAATCATAAGCGCGTCGATGATCCAAATGTCAGCGTCGCTCCGAGTCGAAGATTAAACATCGCGGCGGCAGACGCTCTATGGATCACGATGATACGATACCAGTTATTTCCGGCACAACAAGGCTATCTAGACAGTGGCCAAGATAATAGTGTTTACCACGAACTCGATTTTGTCTATCCTAACAACATCCATCATGGTGACTGACCTTGGCCGCGATTTGGTGCAGGCATGGATATATGATCGGCGGCGTTGAGACAATATTATATGTGCAGTTGCCCGTTTATATCAAGATGAGAATCGTCATACGAACCTACACGTTACGAAGTCTTCTAAGCCGCACTAGAATTTACTCATCCATCCTGACACCTTTCTCCTTCCTACTCCTCTTGACTTAGTACCCGATATTACTCGTCCTTAAGTATTTTCAGCGCTGCTGTATTCTGACATTTCCAGAGCGTTTCCTGGCATTCCGGTTGTCAGACCTCGGTGGCTGCCAATAATTAATCCGTGAAGTTCGGCATCATTGATAGTGTCACCAAGCAGAGAAGTTGTTTTGTGTGGGCAATATCCCCAAATTCAAACCTTTCGACTAGAAATGAGGGTTGGGGCTGGTGATATCTACATAGGTGAGAAGGGGGGATATGTGCGAGAATAATAATATGACGACCAAGTGTGCAGTTGCTGGGTGTGAACGGATGATACCCATGAGCACTGGCTACTTCCAGTTATCTCGAGACATGCTGATTCAAGCTTACGAAGGGCCTCCTAACCCGGAGAAAAAAAATCTTATTCTGCAAGGTGGTAGAGTATTTACAACGCACAATCCAGCATGGTTCATTGATTGAAACATGCCACCAGTTCATAAGAAGTATCTTAGATATTCATCTCAGTTGAGAATATATATTTATCATTGAGAGCCAGGTATCTAACTAGAAGGGTAACTGTGGAGTGAGGGCTTTCTCCCCAGATAATGCACAATAGGCTAACGAAGGACGATGGCACAAAGGCCAGAAAAAACCCAGGGTATCAATCCCGCGACCCGAATTGCCCAACGTCCTACCAAACATTCCCCAGCTGTTTCAAGTGTCAAGTGCTGTCCAGTTGACAATAGATCCCCACAAAAAAAACAGACGCTGAATAAGGTGATCGTCATTTCATTAATCTCTCCATCTTGCGATTACCCCCATCTTAAAATGAAAGGGTATATGTATTCAGTCGTCAATCGTTACTTAGGAAAATAACCAATTTCTGCCCTGAACCTGGCCCGACTTGTTATAATCGCCCAGGGTCCATAGAGAGGGAAAACAAATCCTTGAGATGAAGTGAGAAACAAAAATACAAAAAAAACGGGAGCCCTCCCCCCCAAAACCCACAAAACAACCTAGATATGATGCCCGGCTATGCAGCGAATGTAAAGCGTGTATCAAATCGCAACAACGTCAATAACCCTTTAACGCCATCGTGTACCGTGATCATATTACCCAAAACAGTAATAATGCAATTGTAGACCGCTCAGAATAAGAAAGCAAAACAAACTTGTTGAAATGAGGAGACCTCACGCAGCTGTCGTAGGCCACTATAACGCCTTGTAGTCCAATGTATTGACAGGGTAAGGAGACCGAGAAGCCATCGCATGGTGCTTAGCATTCATCTAATATGCTTTTGTTGCGTTGCCTTCGCCTGTTGCAACCGCAACGAGAGTCTCTAGACGGACCAACCCCCTCTCTCCTGGGGCTTCCTCACGAGGGGTTGGTCTGGAAGGATTCTCCCTCGCCGGAAAGCCCGAAAATTCTCTCACATTGGGATGGACCATACGATCAACGCGAGTCATCTGTCCCAGAGGCGTTTCTCCATGGGTGGAGATGCCGCTTTGATGCCATGCTCGCCGCTTCGACTCCCGAGAACTGGCCGTTGAAGGCGCCGACATTGTATACTGATGATAGGTTCGGGGACTAATAGATTTTGCTGGATTTTCAGTCATGACAGATTCGTGGAATCTCACAGTCGGTGGGTTCAGTCGAACTCGATCAGCTTGCGCATCCATCGCTTGGTTTGCCTCACGAGCCCAGGTACTAGCGCTATCCGAAGTCATAGGATTGGACCTAATGTCGAGCCGGGTTAGCCCTTGGTGAAGGCCCATGTCCCAATTTGCGGTGCTTCGCCTGTCCTCGGATTCGGCCGCGTTTGCTGTGGGAAGTAGTGTCGGGGGGTGAACTACATCAGGTTCAACGATCATCGGAGATGCATTCTTTCTGAAGGGCGAAGCTGGTCGACGGTGTAAAGGGTCGAAGGATTCAATACCAGGAAGGCGGAACGAACTAGCCGGCTGCTGCTGTTGTACGGACAAATTTACGTGGCTTTGTGGAGGGTTTGGATACTGAGAAGGCGTAGATACATGGCTCAAGCGGCTACCAGGGTTAGTACTGAAATTAGTCGATTCTGGATGCCATGTACGCCGGCGCCAGTCTTCCGTGCCTGAAGTAGATTCTCGTCGGCCGAAACTGAAAATGGAAGAAGTAGGTGAGGCGAGAACGCTAATGGCTGGTGAGTACGGGACTGGATGGGATCCATTAGTGGCCTCGGGGGATCCGGGCCCAAATGTCGGACGGCCGAGGCTTAAGCCGTGCTGGGATTGGAACGGTATCCCACTCGATGGGACACTGAGACGCCGAGCAGGAACATGGGATGCTGCATACAAGCTGCGGGAGCGCGAATGTGATGAAGTAGGTGAAAGAATGCTAGATCCCCAACGGGGGCTATTCTGATCGACGGAGAACGTGGCTGACGTAGGCGTACTGAAATCGCTGGGGGATGGGGGCCGATGGGGGTAGGCCTCAGACGGGTATTGGAATCGAGGATCCGCCATCACCAGGGGCGGCGGACGACGCCGAATATCATCTCTCGTACTAAAGTTGGACCCGACAGAACTGATGCTTGAAGTGGAAAGAGACTTCGAATGGCCCCGCGCCGACGGTCCGATACTTCCACCGGTTGAGGCCCGCGCCCGACCCGGCTGTCTTACTCTGTCTGTTCGAATCTGCCTTTGGAATCGGGTCCCGGTCGCAGCAAGCGAATCCATCGGTATATCTTCGTTGACATGAACAGTCTGGGCGTGTTGTCGCAGGTTATCTAAACGCGAAAACCGCCTTTGGCAGTGGCACTTAAACGGTCGTTCGCCGGTGTGTTTCCTGTCATGGGCTGTCAGTATGGGTACCGCCAACCACGGTAGGGGTTGCGACGAATTACCGAATATGTCTGGCAAGGTGTTCGCTGCGTGTGAAACTCAGACTGCACGGAGGGAAATCGGTGCAGAAGAAACGTTGAGATTTCTTCTTCTTGCTCGACTTTGAGTCGTCCGCATTTACGCTCTCGTCATCGGATCCGACGCCATCTTCATTTCCGTGGGCTTCTCCGTCTGTATCGTTCATATCCACGTCTTCGGAATCCCGACGTCGTACTCGAGAGTGTTGTGGATTGTCGCGCTGCGGTGCTTTGACTTCTTCAATACTCTCGGGTATCTGTACGGCCTGGGGGAAGGGTGAATTCGGGAGAGGACGCTGACCAAAGGTGGTCTTTGTCGGAGTGGGTGTCGTGGGGGACGGGGCGCTCCCGTCGTGCTTCTCGACTTTGATCGCCATTGGCGAGTTCACAGGCCGAAAAGTTGAGGCCATGCCGCACGAGGAGAAAATGTCCAACTTCTGCGCACCGTTTTGTGAACCTTGTCGAGATCAAATGTAATCCCACCAGGCGTTCTTTGTCCTTGGAGAGCACTGAGGGGCGGAGCCGGCTACTGCGGAGACTGGCGTTTGGGACAAATTAAGAGAACGGGACGCGGGAACGAGGAGGGGCGCGCACAGCGGGAGAAGAACAAGAGCAAGAACAAGAATGGGAAGAGAGGCGGGCGAGAAAGAGAGAGAATAGAAAGGGAGTCAGCTAGGAATTGGGTCTATCATTCGAGACAGGTTCCATGCAAGACACCCGTGTTGTGTCGGGAAGTCGAGGTGGTGTCTTGACGCTGGTCTGGTGTGCCTATCTTGATCGACGATGGAGACGGGCGACGTGGGTGGGGGGAAGCGTAGGCCCTGGCCTTGTCAAGGGCGGCGGCTGAAGCTGAGACGACTGAGACGAAACGAGACCACCCAGACAAGTGCTCTGGAGAGCGATAGTCTTGAGCCCTTTGAGCGCGACCGGTGAGAGATTGTGCGACAAGGCGTAGACAGCAACAGTCGGAGCGGACGCACAAGCAGATACCTACGGGATACCGGATTGTATGGCACTTACAGTGCCAGAGAGAACACACTACGAGGTACGGTAGCGTTCATCCCAGCGACGAGTGACAGAAGACGAGGTCTGCAGGGGCGGACCAACCATCGGAAGGGCAGGGTCCAGAAGCGGGAGCTGTGATCTCGGCCGAGTGCTCGCACCCCCAGACACGGGTGAGGGATGACGACTGGGCTAGTTTCCACTGGGCGGGGAGCGCCTAATACCGGAACGCGCGTTGGGAGACGACAAGCCTGCAAATAGATTGGGAATCTATATTGTATTTCGTGGGTGTGTGTGGGTGTGTGGGCTAGGTATCTTGGGGCTTGGGCTTGGACTTGGGCCACGAGAGTGGATTGATCATTCGTCCTTTCGGAATAAGCGGCGGGACAGGAGAGAGAGAAAGAGAGAGAGAGAGAGGAGGGAGGATCACTGCGGTATACAATGGATGATGGCAGAAAGGTAGGCAGGTCGCAGACGGGGCAGACAGGAGATGGAGACTACCAGGTGCAGACAAGAGAATAGACAGCGAGGCAGGCAGGCAGATAGAGAGAAGGACACCTGGATAGAGGGTATCAAGATCTACTTAGTATGCCTGAAGCCTATTGGTGTTGTTACCATCCAAAGCGGGAGGAGGCGAGGTGATGCGACACGAGGGGCAACCACGGAGCGCCATCTAGCGAAACAGAATTGATAACGGCGATGATAAATGAGGTCGATAACTGACCGTTGTGACCCATAATAGGTGTAATGTAGCCTACGGACGCAGGGGAGGGAGAGGTCTGACCAACAGTAAGTACAGTAGCAAGTGCAATATAATAACACCGGACTAGAGCCCAGATGGAGGGCGAGTTCGAGGCGGGCGGGCAACAGGCGGGCAAAACAGGAGGTCGAGACACCAAGGATGGTGGAACTGGACGTGCAACTCTGGGTGACGAGTACAGTGCACAGCATAGAGGATCCGGCATACTGTACATCATTGGAGCAAGGGAGATCCCTCACAGAACGGGGGTGGGGATCGTGAGTTCTACTACCTACTGCCTTAGGCACGTAACAGCAAGACCAAGCTCTTGGTTTGTGTTGTTGGATGTATTCTCCAGGTATAGCTTAGGTTGGGAAGTACAGCTGCAGGTCTTGCCCGTACGGATGCACTTTGCTTGATCTGTTGACATCGGTAAGTATGTACCTCCACCAGGTACCTCTCGTAGTTCTGGATGGAGGTAGCGTACTACCGGCCTAGGTATAGCGAGGATGCAGTGAAGGTAGGTACCGTGTGTGATGTAGTATAGCTCGTTGGACCGATGGAGGTTGCGGCTTGGCAACTATGGACATTCATGCATGACACTGGGCCATAACAAACCGTGTGCCTGGTAAAGTGGATAGGGAAGGTATGTATGCGGCAAGTAGGTACTTGAGTTGGGGGCGAGAGGAGCAACTCCTGCAGTACGATGACAGCGAGGACGTTTCTATTCGCCAGGACAGAAGTCAGGGCAGACCAGGGGCAGGGGAATGAGAGACAACCACATTACGTACTGTAGAGATGGAGGGGCAAATACTGGGTATACACAGGTACTAACTATGTGTATATGCATCGTAAATAAAGACACAGTAGATTGAACAAACCCTAAAATAAGTACCATATGGCGATCGGGCTACTGATGAGGCCAGTGAGGAATAAGCCCAGATACCAGGCAGGTAATGCGTAAATTTACAACACCCCTTGCTGCACAGAGACAGAGGTGTGATGACGGACAATATTGATGGCAGAGTCCGGGTGAGACAATGTGGGAACAAAATCGGACGAGTGTACCCCACCTACCACCTACACCACATACAGTAATAGGTAGCCATATAGGGAAAGAATAGCTACCTTTAATAGCTTAGGCTAAGAAACTTTTCTACCCCGGCCTCTATTTGGGTTACAATACCTACTGCCTACCTACCGAACATAGTAGGTAGGTAAATATATAATACCTACTATGTATATATGCCCTGGGTAGTGATATAATTAGCTACTACCTACACTAGGCGCATACCTTGTGTAGTGTAGTATACACTAGATACCTACCTGTAGTGTAGAAGGGAGGCAAGAATAATGAGAAAGGAATGACAACGTGACGCTCTTTCTAACCCTCCTGGCCAATATACAGGTATGATAGAGTGGAAGAGCACTGGGACATACACGGCGCCAACCAATACACCATCTGGCTTAGCGCTAGGTAATACCTAGGGCATAGGTGGTATAATGGCCTGGTCAGAGTGTGTGATGGATGCATACCTACAGGTACCTACCCACCTACCTGTATATGTGCAGGGGAATGGGACCGCTAATGGGGCTGAATGGTACAAAGTACAGTACCTCCCTCCGACCTGACGCTCTCTGGGTACAGGACTTTGTGGGTCGACAGGCACAATTGCTGTCGGTTCCAGATCAGGTCAGCTGTACGCAAGGTACCCACCGAATGATGCCAGGCACAGATCTTAATGGAGGAAACAGGCACGAGGTACAGTTGGGTACAGCGCAGTGCAGCAAACCTAGTGTAGTGTCAGTGGAGGTACCCCGCCTACCTGTACTTCGCAGTAGGTACTAGGTAGTGTAAATCCACCAAATCAGTACCTACCTACACGACGATAACTTCATGGGTCGAGACACCTACCTCTATGTAAGTATGTACAGCATCTCAACACTGCAGGAACATGTGTACGAGCTCTCTTCCCTTTCCCCCTCTATCGCACATATCTGGACAGACCTCATCTACAACTTTTGTCGCCTACTGGAGGCATGTAGAAAACAACTCGAAAACCCGACATAATCGAGTACGTAAACCTACCTACCTAGCTGCATACATAGGCAAGTCTTCGTCCTTCAACTCCAAGTTCCCGTCGGATTCTCACATGACCGGATCTCCTTCATACGAGGACATGATCATGTGCCACCGTGACAGGCCATCCACGTGTCTACGCACTGATTTACGACGCATCATTTTCATTCGACCACTGTACGGCGTCGATGAATAAATAAGCTTATGTTTCTTTCTTTCTTAACGACCGCCGCATGGGTCTCAGCTGCCCGAATAACGCCCGCGAGACACCTCAGCAGGAGGTAACTTAAGCATAGTTCGTACCGGGACCCAGGTTGCCACTGTAGCGGATCTGCAGATCCTATAACACCAGTCGGTGTCGGTTCTACCTCGAAAACAGGGGACACCCTATTGTTTGGAGCGGGAGTGTTGATACAAGACTCCTTCGTCGACTCACATGCAGGTACCTACCTGCTGCAAGTTATTAAAGACTTCCGTCATTCCGCGGAAGCTTATGTGACCGTGGCATTTTTTTCACACTTATTCAGCTCTGCCCCTGACTTCTTGACAAAACAGGGCTGAGAGATTGACACAGCTGTCTCTGTAAGCGGTCAATAAAACTGTTAAATAAGCACCGGCGACTGGAATCTTGCAGCTGCTACCATCCTTTTTGTGGGTTGTCTTTGGGCGAACCGGGGAAACCTCCCTTGCTCTATGGGTGGTATGTTGTACTGTATGCGACTTTCCCCGTGCTTATACTATGAATGGTATAGGGAGTCCCAGGTACGCAGACTGCCATTCAAGATGTGCGGTATTTACTATATGATTTTCATAGGATCGCTACTTTCTGGTGTATCTATCTCAAATCAACCAGGATGACAACGCGACATCGGATCTGCAACACGTGGAGGTTGTCTGTTTCGTGTAAATAGGTGTGACGGCGTTGAGACCTTCTCGAAATGATCTTCCTATGGGAACGCCAAGTGCCATGAACTATTTCACCTACCTAGTCCATATCGAACCCGAATTCTACTGGATAATTGCTCATACCGACCTCAAGACAGCCGAAGCTCAAACCCCTCCCCCGCTCTCACCATCTCGATGCTTCGCGAGTTGCGCCTTATTACCTACTCCTAGACTAGAGAGACCCGTATATCTGACGACTATCTTTATTTAGTAACAACGGAACCACGGTGCTCCCTGGCAACCCTGTGCTACGGCTCCGACCTTGGAAAAGTACTTATGTATGTCGTGTGCTGCTAACAGCCCCCTGTCATTCCGACAGGCGAAACCACAAACATGCTGGCCAAAAGACCACGAGTGCTCATATTTGCATTCTACAGTAAACAGGAGCATCGACACAGGTAGAACAAATCGCCAACGCACACAAAGTCGGCGGGAGGCTTATATACTACATTGCATTAGGCCGCAGCTTCATAGACTCTCGATACGACTATTTTTAGCATATCGCCGGGACCGACGTCTTCCTGTCCGGCGAAGATGCGATGTCCTACGCAACCGCTAAAGAATCGCTCTATAACGAGCCAATATTCGGAGGGATTGTAGCGTGCTTAGCAACTACCCACTGTAGATAGGTGGGATATAGGCAGAGCCATAGTCTCGGGTTTCACCCGCTTCTACCTCGCACCAACATCTTACGCAAGACAATGGCTTGACGCCGAAGGCCAAGATACCTAGTACGGCAGCATGTCTGTTGGCTTCGCCAATCATCCTGCACGATGCAAGGCACAGTCTCACGCCAAACTGCGCTATTATGATCTCGCCTTACATCCACACCCCTCTTTCTGGCCTATTCCTGCCTACCAACTCTGCGCAGTGCTTTGGGTACCTACTACCCGTCGCGGATGTCTTCAAGTCGCCGCAGAGAAATCGAGGCGGTATATCGACTGCGGCCTGTGTTATCCGTGGCGGCCCGAATAGCACCTCACTGAGAATCAGGTAGATCCGCGGCCTATTCCATCGTAACCCGCATGTGTCGGAGCGTCTGAGCTACAGTCACCTTCCACGCTTTCACATTGCTTATTGATTGCGCGTTTCCCAAAGGAGGTTATCCTCATTCCTGATATGACTCTTTTGTCTCAGCCGTCTCGCGAAATAGGCCCGACCGCTACTCTCGATAAACACCACATCAAATCCTCTAGGTATCCCTACTACGATATCGACCAAGGTTTAGCACCATCCCTCACACCATGAGTATCAGAACAACCACACATAACCTTTTGTCAGGCTGGCCTCGTTTGGTGATGGATGTCGGTAGGGGGATCCATGTCTTCTAAGCTGATGCGCACGCAACAATAGCCGCATAGATGATGCCTTCACGCATCATTCTTCGCCCGTAGCCTACCGATGGCAATGACTCAGCTGTGGTGTCGGCCAGGTCGCTCCAAACGATAAGCACACATGAATTTGCTTTTTTCCGCCTGGAGCCATCTATCTGTGGTCGCCTATGGACACACACTATATACTGTAGCACATCTGTAGAGTGTACAGTATCGTCTAGACAGTCGAATAGGAATCATGCAGGTCTGCTGCATGGATGGTGTAAGCGAGTCATACCTCAGAATAGTGCACTGCCCAGGACCACTTTCGATGCTAGTGCCGCTTCTCCTGTGGGCATCTAGGTACCTAGCCTCCCCCCTCAAGTGATCTGATACCATGCACAATGCTTGGCGTGCCCCTGTTCGCAGTCGAGCCCCGCATGCCATATGCTTGCGTCACTTTTGCTCTCAAGGTGGAGAGAATGACGAGGACCCAGATTAGTCAACATATCAATCATCCACAACGCTCACGATGCTCGACTCCTGTAAACCTATTTACCCACAGGGACGCATAAATATCTCACTTGTCCTCACTAATTTGCCCCCATATCCAACATCATTGGTCGAGAATATTACCACAGCTTACACACACATCATATATATCCTACACAAGTATCATGTAAGAGTTGGGGACAACACTCGAGTATCTCCTCGGTGTTGATTAACACACCCCTATATTCGCCTAGGCCTAGTTGCCATAATCTCTGGCAAGTCCCAACTCCAAATATTTCTCATATTGATGCAAAATTCACCGGTTCGGTGTTAGCCAGAAGTATGAGTCAGCTCAGAGGAGAATGTCCTACATCAAGCTTGGGGTTAAAACTGCCGCCGGCCAAAGGCTAGCCAACCCAACAAACCCTTTTCCAAACTCCAAGAAGTATTTATCGAAGCAACAGATCGAGCGTTGCATCATGATAGGGATTGTAATCACAGACAACAGAAGAATTGCGAACAAAACTGCACTGTTATCGAACATGTCCGGAGACACGAAACTACTTACACAAAGAGGATGCTTCGGCTAGTCTTTATTTAAGGACGACGCGTCGCCGTGAATAAATGAACAGGAAATAGTCCAGCAAACTAACTAGTCTATCCCGATGACAAAGCATCTTAGTAGCTCCCTTCCAACTAGCAACAGACTAAAGACCTTCCGTGTCTGACAATCCACCCTTTAGCAAGCAAGATGTCTCAGCAACAGCCATCTAAACTCAACCCACGAGCTCAACCTTTCTGCCCCTCTCAGCAAGTATCGCTAGAGCAAGCGCCATTTTGCTTGAATGCAACAGCTCAGCCCTTCATCCCCTTCTACCAAGCCCCATCGCAGCAAGAGACATTGCAGTTTTATCATCATATCGTAGAGCCGTCCTCCTGGTACAGTAGCATGACTAGTCAGTTCTACACCGCCGCACAAATGACCCCTTGGGGATGGTGGATATACCCAGCCTACTACTAAAAAAAGAGGCTTAACTATGATCTAGTCTTCCCACTTGGCATATGGATTGAAGAAACAGACACCCCTCTGAGAGAGCATGAATAAGGGATATCGGGGCCCATCATGGAGATAACTAGGTATAATAGCGACGAGAAGTAACTTGCTTCATAGAAATAGTGAGATTCATAAAAAATAAAATAAAAAATAAAATAAAATAAAATCCCTCCTTCTATTCCCTGTGTTGTATTATCAAATACCCCCTGATCACGTAACAGCGAAATAGTCTCCATAGCTCAATAAACCCTCTCAATTTTCTGACGCATGTTTGGCCAGATAGTAAATGAATAGTGTGTACATCGCCGTAGGATCAAATTGCTACGGCCCTCGTCTGTAGTAGGACGGGATATATATATATGTATATGTGTGTGCAATGGCATCGATATGAGCCGAGAGCTCCCGCAGCCTCGTTCACAGCGTTGAAGCCCAATCTCACGGGTCTGTCTCCTCAATGAATCATTATCCTGTGCCTTGCTTTACGTGCACGATGCAAGAACACGGTGATCTTGAGCTTTATCTCGTCTGCACTAGATACCGCCGTTTGTTACTTCATACTGGTGATCCGCGATATATCGTTGGCGACAGCGACTCGCGCTCGAACGGATACAACTAGGAATAGAAGTGTTCGGTGTCCTGTGTGAGCCACTCTCTCGCCGTCTTTACCGCCTCTACAGGGAAGGAAGTACGATTCGACGTCTGAGAAATCATCGGGCGTGAACGTAGATAGAATATAACCTCCCTACTGGGCAGTCAGTCGTCTCTACTAGTACAAGGGAAACGCTCTCATTATATATACCCCGATTCCGCACAGCCGGGTTCAGAGAACCGGAAACCCAAATCGACACACATCCGTTGAGGATGCCAGCCACGGCAAGCACCGCAAGCCTAACGAGCCGGGTTCTCGGGGGATTCCGCGTCCCCAGCCCGCTCCCCCTCCAGCTTCTTCTTCTTCTCCTCCTCCTCCTCCTCGGCAAGCCTCTTCCTCTCCTCCGCCTTCCGCCTCGCCTCCGCCTTCTGCCTCTCGCGCCTCGCCTCGGCCTCCCTCTCATATGTCACGCGCGCCTCGGCGCCCCACGCCAACAGCCCCGCCGGGTGCGTCAGACACCAGATGACGAGCTCGCGGGTGGCCAGGGCGTCCTCGAGGGCGTCGTGGGCGCGCCCCGTCTGCACGTCGACGCCCACGAGCTCGCGACACGCGATCCCGAGGCCCCAGCGGCGCGGGAAGCGGGCGTCGGGGCCTCCGTCCGCGAAGGCCGCGCGCGCCGTGAGGACGACCGAGTCCACGACGTGGTCGGCCGCGATGCGCAGGATGCGCAGGTCGTTGGGCAGCGCGTGGCCCACGAAGACGGTGTTGGCGTCCGTCATGGCGAAGATCTTGTCGCGCGCGGCGCGCCATCCGCGCAGGACCGTGGCACTTCCACTCCCACTCCCACTCCCACTCCCATTCCCGCTCCCGCTATCGTTGCCGTGCTGCTGCTTGGCGGCGCGGAGGACCGCGGGACTGACGCCCGTGACGCGCGTGCGCCAGTCCTTGACGACGCCCGTGGGCTGGACGAGGGTGTTCAGCACGACGGCGCCGGAGAGGAAGTCGACGGCCGCGACGCTGACCAGGTCCTGGACGTGGTCTTGCAGCTCGACCATCTCGCAATCGATGACGAGGGCCGCGTAGACCGGGCCGCGACGCCTGTTGCTTGGCTTCGGGGGATGGCGAGGGTGGTTGTCGGCGAATGGGTTGAAGGAGACGTTGTTGGTAGGTCCTTCGTGCGGCGATCTGGACGGGAAGCGCTCGGACTTGCGGCGGGCGCCGTCGAGCAGCGAGGCTCGCAGAAGCGCGTAGACGCCGTCCGTGAGGGCCGGCGATGCCCATGGATAGCCGTGGTTGGGCCGTTGCTGCAGGGCTGCGTCCACGTCGCTGCCGTCGCGCCACCAGGTGGGGGAGAAGTGGCTCTGGTGAGGCGTGGGCGTTGCTGTCTCTGCGTGGCCGCTCTGGCTTGGGCTGCGTAGTGCCTCGGTGCCGGGGTTCGTGGCGGGTGCAGAAACAGCTCCTTCCGGTTGATGGTTCTTGTGCTGAGTCTTATGTTGACGTAGACCCGTGGCTGTGGCGAAGACCGCGCGACAGTCAACACAGGTGCGGTCGTTCATATGCCCAGTGCTCAGGGCATGGTCGACTCGCGTCTTCTTAGACGGGAAGAGCAGATGACAGTCGCTGCAGGAGTGTTTTGCTTCCATGGCGCTTCCTTGCACTCGATGGCGTCTTTCCAAGCAAACGTCGAGAACTATGAAGTCTTATCAGTAAGGTGTCATGGAGGGCAAGAGTAACGCGTGAACTGGAGCTAGTTGGCTTACCCGTTGAGCGAAGTCGATTGAGGCGTTCACTTGCTTAGCTGTACTGCCTGGGTCAGAAAGCGCACATGGGTAGGCAAGGGTTATGGCGCTTGAAGGCTTCTGCGATTCATAATATCAGGTGTTCCCCGGGGAACAAGTCAACGTGAAGTAAATAACTGCAATAATTACTTGATTATTCGGAAATTGGTGGTTGCTATGGGAGAGAAGTTGCCTCGGGGTTGTTAGGTAGTCAGCCTGCAGCCCCTGGTTGCAGATAGGTAACAAAGAACGGCTGCAAGCTGCATCTACATAGTACTGCAGTATATGAAAAAAATTTTCTTGCATGACCTCATACAGAAGAATACAGCCTGATGCCCGGGCGTACATGAATCCTAGCCCTCCCATGTTTTCGCAATATCATTCCTCGCGTTGGTGAGGTGCATCGTATCATCATACATTAAGATTAATTGACCATCCCGGCGAGGAAGGCCATAACGCTGCCGTAAAGCCCCACACTAATACAGAACTCTTGGCTTGCTCGAAGCTCCATGATCTTGCCTTGAACCAACGCCCCCAGGATTCCGATTCCTACTAGACAAACTACCGTCATCCGTCCAATGAACCCTGGGATCACTAGAAACGTCAGTATGGGTAGTGTGATAGCCACGGCCATCGCTACCGACAAGTGCGTCAGCGACTGCTTGTTTATTTCGTGTTGGCCATGAGCTGCATGTTCCGCATGTTGGTCATGAGCTGTATATTCCGCGTGTTGGTCATGAGCTGCATGTTCCGCGTGTTGATTATGAGCAGCATCTTGAGTAGCAACCGCCAGGTCTGGAGATGGAGTTCTTCTTTCGTCGTATCGGCGAGAGATATCGGACTGGGAGATAATCGATACGCGACGCCGAGACTGGAAGTCGGTGATATCGGATCGCGAAATCGGCGTGATTACATCTTCCCCGTTTGTTGCCATATCTTCATCGCTATAGCCCAAGCAGACAAGGTCGTCCGTCGCATCTAAGAATCGAGTTTCCATCTCGGCGATCGGTACATAGCTCGCAAGAAAGCCTCGATATTCCTGCATGTCGGCTGGCGTCGGAGCTGGTAGAGAGAGCGTCTCCCGGAATGACGACAAGACCCGGTCTGAACATTGGTTAGTAACTGAGGAATTGCGCATCATAACCGATCCGCTTACTGTACTGCTCCAGTTTGAAGCCTATCTTTCCTAGGATATCCGTCTTATGCCATTGCAGCTCGCTGCCCGACACGATTTCCGCTCTTCGTGAGGCCGGGAGAATACCATTCGGGAGGCGCCGATTCTGCGTATCGGCGGTATCGAGGAGGCGCAGTTGTTCCTCGAGTTCACAAATCTCGTCCTGAAGATGAAGCAGCATTCGATGATTTAATGTCTCAAACCTCCGGTAGATCGGCCGAAGAAGCGGTCCACCTGGACCTACTGACGTGGCAGACAATCTCGAGGCTAGCAGCTCATAGCCGGTCAAGGGAGGCTTTTCAGGTCGGAGGGGATGTTTGATGAAATGCGGATTTGGTGCCCGGGGAGTGAAGTCGTCCGGAGGGTGCTCGACATTTACTCGTGCCATCTCAGGAGTGCCGTAACCCCGTCTCCTGCTTTTACCCGTCCTTGCGCGAGGCCAGGCTTCGTCGGCAGCAGTGCCTCTCAGATCCCCATTGATGCTGTGTTCAGGGCTGGTGCTTTGATCGGTCTCATGGTCACCAAAGACGTCGAAGATGTCCTCTCTCAGGCCGCTTGACGTTGACGAAGTGCTGAGGGCTGAGGGCGATGTGTTTTTCGTCGTGTCTGGCGATACCAATGAAGCTTCTTTTATTGTCCGTTGGATACCTTCTGATGTAAGCTGAGGTGAGTCCGAGTCTAAAAAGCTCAGAGCATTAGGCTTGCTGAAGTGATATTTTCTCAGCTTCGCGGTGGTCCCCTTCCCCGAACTATCCCGCCTTGCTGGAGCTATGTGTGTAATAGTTCCACAGCTTCCACTTGAATCCTCCGCCTCATTAACAAGAGAAGCTTTTGATGCGTCCGGTGACAGGTCGGGCTCGCACAGCGGCGCCCTGGCTTGCGAGGGCTCACCCTTCACCAAGGGCTTAGAAGGGTTACGTGCTTCCTCTTCCTTCTCGGTCGATGTCGCGGGATTTTCGATTGCCGCTTTTTCCGAGCTTTCCCTCGACGGAACGGCGTGACTAGGCGATTGACTACGTGCTGTTGTGTCGCTAGTGATACTGACGACGGTTGGCGATCTTTTGCGAAATTTCTTCGATTTTCCAGAGCTGTGGTCGGCTAGCAGTTCCGGAGCCTGGGTGCGTGGCCTGGCCCTCACCGAGACTGGACGGGAAGACGGCGAAGCGTCTTGACGCATATTGTCCACGCTGTCGGCCATCTTGGCGATGGCTAAGGAGATGGCGGGCGACTAGGCGGCCGTAGGGGAAGTTGGATATTTGGTTGACTTTCAGATCTCAACGGAGTGCACTGGAGGAGACCCCACAAAGGGGCGGCAAAGGACACCGAGACATGGGGCATACCTTTGTGTGATAGTTGTGCCCTGTTGGAGATTTATGTGTTGCACCATGGCATCGCTCGCGAGGCGGATGGATTTGATTGGGTATCAACAACAACCGGTACACACAAAAATGCAAAACCGGGCAAACAAACGTCATGCGAAGCGAGGGGATATGGCGGTATATATGCGTGTCACCCAAGCTTTATATTGGCCTAAAAGTGAAGATGAAAAGAAACGCTTGAAGAGCGAGCCACATGTCCGGTAGGGCTAAGAAGCAACTCGTAGTAAGATAAGCCGTGGGAAGAGTGTGCCACACATGGTTGCGACAGCTGCGCGCGTGATATTCTGCAACAGTGTGTAACGAAACCCGGGCTTTGCTATCATCATCATTGCATGTGGGGGCGTAGATAGAACGGAGGGAGGCAGAGACAGACACACGCATACACACACACACACACACAGAGGGGGAGAGAGGGAGAGAGAGAGGTACAAGGAGGAGATGGGTAGAATGGACGGGAGGTTAAGGTAATCAAGTACGGTAACATGTGTCGAGCAAGGTGTTACGACCTGCCATCCCTACTCATGTACAGGTAAGCATCGTGCCGATCGGACAGAAGGGCCGTGTGTTCGGGCGTGGGTGTGCAGGACTGAGCAGGTCTGAGCATGTCCGAGCTGGCTGGCGCTCGACACCACCACCATCAGTTCGTCACAGATGGACATGTGATGGTTGATTGGCCAACAGACAGGCCATGGCTCGGCGGCGGCGTTCCTGGTGACGTTAGCCCTGCCGATCTCGAATCGATATATTGAACACCGTCGTTGCCCGTCTCTGATAATCCGATGCAAGGAGGCGTCTTGCTATTCCATCGCCATCGACGACCCGGTACCATGGCTTTTGCGGATCGTGCGTCGAGACGTGGCAGGGAGACGAGAGTCTCGGCAGAGAATCGGTAATGGATCTGTGGTGCTATCTGTGCAGCATACCTCCAACCTCCATACCACTGTGGATGCCATGAGCTCGCTTCGCTTAGTGGGGTCATGACTGCCCACCTAGGTACTTAGTGTAGGTAGGTACCTAGACGACGCTAGATACTTAAATAGTGGAGTTATTCCGAATCATGGCACCACTCCACTAGGCATAGGTAGGCTGCCTATATGTAAGTGCTAGTCCGGGTTTAGCGGATATGCGGCGTCCGAACCCGCAAAGCTCCAATGATTCGTAGCTCTGTGGTATTCAGCGAAGAACATTCACCAACTTTACCACCATGCCTCATATTCGGCCTGCGACGCTGAGCAGGTACTTGCTCCATGGCCAACTTATCAGTAGAGGCTGCCTACGAACTCGGTCTCGGATTCAAGCACCCTCAATCACCAAACCACACGCGCCGCTCGTCCGACCTCTGCACACCGAAACCAACCATTCTTCCTCGAATGCGCCCGCCCCAGCCCACGTCCCCCTGCGCAAGCAGCTAAAGGACGAAGCGAAGAAGCAAAAAGCGGCGGGCAAGAGGAAGAAGAGGAATGCGAGCAATCAGGTTGTCGACGGCTGGGAGTTGACCGTCGGCATCGAGATCCACGCGCAGCTGAACACGGCCAAGAAGCTGTTCTCGGCCGCCACGACGTCCTTCCACGACGAGCCGAACACCCACGTCGCCTACTTCGACCTTGCCACGCCCGGCAGCCAACCGATCTTCCAAAAGGAGACGCTGCTCCCTGCCCTGCGCGCCGCTCTCGCCCTGAACTGCGACGTCCAGCCCGTCAGCCGCTTCGACCGCAAGCATTACTTCCACTGGGACCAGCCGTCCGGGTACCAAATCACGCAGTACTACGAGCCCTTTGCCCGCCATGGCCGCATCGACCTGCGCTCCCGCGACGGCATCGCAGCCGAGGACGGCGAGGGCGTTTCTGTCGGCATCCAGCAGATCCAGATGGAGCAGGACACGGCCAAGACACTCGCCCAGCCCGGCGACGTGCATTGGATCGATTTCAACCGCGTCGGCATGCCTCTGGTCGAGATCATCACCCACCCGGAGATCCACCACCCCGCGACCGCCGCCGCCTTCGTGCGGAAGGTCCAGACTCTCCTCAACGCCGTCGACGCGTGCGTGTCGGGCATGGAGGCCGGCGGCTTACGAGCGGACGTCAACGTTTCCGTTCGGCGAACCGACGATCCGAACGCACCGCTCGGCCAGCGCACCGAGATCAAGAACCTGAGCAGCTTCAAGGCCGTGGAAGATGCCATCATCGCCGAGCGTGACAGGCAGATCGCCGTCCTCGAAGCCGGCGGCACTATCGCGGGCGAGACGCGCGGGTGGTCCATCGGATCGACCGAGACCCGTCGCCTGCGCGGCAAAGAAGGCGAAGTCGACTACCGCTACATGCCAGACCCGGACGTCGCGCCCCTCCTCATCGGACCGGACCTCGTGGACCACCTACGGGAAACGATGGGGGAGTTGCCAGACGACGTCGTCGACGCGTTGACCCGCGACTTCGGGCTCTCGTCCAAGGACGCCATGTCCCTCGTCTCGCTAGACGGGGGCATGCGGGTCGAGTATTTCTGGACCGTCGTCGCCGCCCTGCAGTCCAAGCTCGGCACCGACGCGCTCGAGCAGCACCAGGCCTGCTTCCAGCTTGCCGCGAACTGGATCCTGCACGAGCTCGGCCGTCTCACGTCCGAGCGCAGCGATGAGCCCGCGCAAGACCTCGGATTTTCGCCCCACGGGGAATGCGCTCGCGTGCCGGCACTCCATCTCGCCGATCTCATACACCACCTCCACAACCGCGATATCACCGCCAAGGTCGCCAAGGAGCTGCTGTGGGCCATCTTCCGCGGCCGCGTACCGGGGGAATACCGCCGCGTCTCGGACGCCATCGAGGGCGAGGGCTTGTGGTTCAAGGAGCTCTCCGCCCACGAATACGCCGCGCTCGCCGATGTGGTTTTCCGCGCAGAAGAGGACGTCTTCCGCCAGTTCGCCGGCGCCAAGGTCTTCCCGCAGGGAAAGCTCATGTTCCTCGTCGGACGCATGATCAAGCTGGGGAAAGAGGAATGCATCGATCCGCAGAACGCGGCGGCCGTGATGAGGCAAAGGATCGAGGAAATTTACCTCCCTGCTCTAAGGGCTGCTTAACGGATATTTGGGCCGTTTTTGTAGATAGATGCAGATCACGTGGATGTAGACTAAAAGGAGCGTAGGACAGCCTCATGCATTCACGCACGGAGATACCCATCATAGGAATTTGCAACAAAGAATCTAAAGATAAAAAAAGAAAAAAAAGCCTGTGATTGCAATCGTTCCATAGTTGCGACTATCTACCCCCGACTATCTGTAGAGCGGAGTTAGAGACACCGTAATAGAGGCGACTGAGTGATGATACATGAACAGCAAAAACCATAAGACCGACAGACTGAAGCCTCCCGTTTCTAGATGGAGGCCCAACGCCGAGCCGTAGCCGGCGATGCAAGTCTTTTTTTGTTCCCCAGCTGCGACATTGAATAATGAAGCCCGCAGCCCGCAGCCCGCCCAGTCCCCCGAATATCCCGCCGTTGACAATATTCCGTAAATCATCATCAGACCTCAACGCCAGGCCCTGTTGTGTCTTTGATGGCCTGATACCGAAAAGCACGCAAACGCCAACTAAACCCGTGTATGTGGGAAGGGGAAGTGGGGGATGTCATCCCACCCGTAGTATCCTCTCTTTTATGGACCTGCCAGACCCTGACTTCTTAAAAACGCAACGATGTCTTCGACGCCTTGTGGACTGTTGATCCAGTGCCCGCCGCTCGGGTATTCCTTCCACGTCACCGTCATCCCGTACGCCGTCAGCGTGTCTCTTAGCCGCTTCCCCAGCTCAATCGAGACGACGGAGTCGTCGGCACAGTGGCTGAGGAACACTGGGGTGTTGCGGTATAGGTCGTCGCCCAGTTCAGATCCTTTGAGCCCGAGTAATGAGCGAGATTCCTGCGCAGAACTCCCTCCCAAGAACATCCAGCCCGACAAGCCGATGAACGCGCACAACCGGCTGTTTCCCCCCTGCAAGTTCAGGAGAGCCTGGACAGCGGTAGCACATCCTTGTGATATCCCAACCAGAATGATATTCTGTAGTCCGACGATCGACGCTTCGTTCCATATCAAGCGAACTAGTTGGGGTACGGCATCCCTTAAGCCGGGGATCTGGAGCTCGGGACGCTCGTCCGGATTCCGAGTATCCCATAGGTCAGACCACTCACGTAGGTATTGTTGCAAGCGCTCAACGTATACCTCGTCAGCCTGGGGGAATATCCATTTCACGGAGGGGAAAATGTGCTGCACGGACTCGCCTCGGCGATCATGAGTCTCCCATAGCTGTTGGCTGAGCTCTCGAGCACTGGAACTGCGTCCGTGGAGGAAGATGACGGTATGTGTGTGTTGATTATGGGCCGGCAGCGAGACAGAAGAGACCATGATCGGCACCACGTTGTCTTGACGCTACAGACGCGGCGTCATTAAAATAGAAGTGCGGTGGTTGAATATGGAGGAGGCTTGGTGAGGTTGGTAGGTCGATTTCTGAGATTGGAGATGCAGCTGTCTCTGGGGGGGTACCTGGGTAGGAATTCTAGGCAGGCACACTGCATACCTAGGTAGACAGATACCTTATGCTTCGGCTTGGGGACCCGGTAAAACGATCCCTGATGGCTTCGGCCGATTGATCGATGGTAGCGGTGTCCCGAACGCGCGTATTTAGATTTAGGTGCATACACATACAAGACAAGACAGAAATTCAAACTCCAGACGAACAAACCGCACATACGACGCCAGGACTCTCCTATCTGAACCTTGGAAGCTGATAAACGTAGAGCGTGTAGCCGAGTTGGCAGACGACTCGGTACTGTGCAAAGAATGGCTGCATGGGCTCGGTCTAGACCTCGAGCGGCGAATGAAAAGTCGCGTGATTGAGCTGGGTAGCGGCGTCTACGTGCTATTAACGGTGTAACCACGGCACCGCCAGAGGCGCCGCCCGGGCCCTGGGGCCTGTACACCGTACAGTGAGCGTTTTTCTGCCGTGCAACACATAAACAACCCTGGTACAACCATTGTGATCGCCTTGCCAGCATCCACAAGGCGGCTGAAACAGATCATGTCTATCGGCAATGCGAGTTCGGAGGTATGGCATACGAAAGAGATGATTTGGCCGCAACGGATAGATTGATCCCTGGGAATTAGGTAAGAGTGAATTTATCCTGTCGACTGCATAGCCTGCGGCCTGCTCGTGTGCTCGCATGTTGTATTAACCCATTCAACAGTCCGCGAGATACCGCGACTCGCACATTTCAATCAATGGCCGGTCAAGACAAGACAAGGCAAGCGCGGCACTGAAGATGGATGCCTTCCTTACTCTACTTGCCTCAAGGAGGTGATTCGGAACGTCTATCCACAGACGACACGAGATTCCAGCTATTTCGCTGTCGCAAGAAGCTCTCTACCCTCTCGTGTCGATTGAGAGGTGCTTTCTCAGCCTGTCGCCGTCTCATGTCGTGGCTAATAGCGGCGTGCTTCTGGTCGCGCATCTCGACGATATCCAGTGTATGGGCACTAGCTCGCCGGGCCTGGCCGAAGCTCCCTACGACCACGAAAGAGCACAGCACGATAACAAAAAGCGCGTTAGACATGAATACGGGGGTTTGTGGCGGCTTCTCCCCGTTCCTCTCGCGACGCCATCTCTCCCAGTCTTCCCAGGTAGCGTTCCTACTCGGATTGCCCGGCTCGTTCCGCCACGACCGGTCAGCTTCGCGATGCAGGCTCTGCAACGTGCGATTGCCATGCCAGCCGGCACCATACAGGTCGTATGCCCTTCGCCTGGCGTTGTCGCTCAAGATCTCGTTCGCGGCCACCACTAGCCGATAGCGCTCTAGTCGCACCGAGTGCGGGATTGACGAATCGGTAGCCGTGTGATTCCTATCTGGATGGTAAATCTTAACTAGCTGATAGAACAACGCCTTATTATACCGCGCATCCTTAGGCTGGGCAAGAACCTCATAGGGCGTCGGGTGGAGTGAGGTTGGCCAGGTATAACCCGCGAGACCGCTAGATGGGCTGTTCTGGGGAGGCCTAGAGGCGGAAGTGTAGCAGCGAGTAAACGAATGGTTCCAGTCTAAGCTCGGTGTACGGTTGAAATCCTGCCTAGGTGAACCCGTATATCGGCCATAATGCGATTGTGGCCGTTGATTGTTACCAGCACATGGGGATGATAATGGTGGTGACGACAACAATGTCATGCAAGATATTGGCGAGTAGACGCCACGGGCAGCAAGGTTAGCAAGCGAGGAGAGTATACAGGTGGACTCTTTGAGGAGCATATTCACTCTTCAGCAATCATCTTAATGGGTGTTTGTTTGAGCAATAAATGGTGGAAAGATGGAGACAATAGCCGGATGAAGCAATGAGCAAGAAGCAATGCGCAATGCGCGGCCCGCTAACCAAGGCATTTATTGGATAAGTACTGTAGGCTCCGGCGTAGATGCTCCTTGTACTTCCGATGTTGTACCTACATAGGTAGTAAGGACTGTACCCGCACTTCCTACGGGTGAGAGCCACGGTAACCGCGACCTACCCAGGCATGTACTGTAACACTCAAGGGAGTGGGTGCCTGTAGGTGGGTAAAGTTGGAAAATACATAATTTACCTAGCTTAATTCAGCATACAATGAAATGATGTAAACCTTCCTGGTCCCATTGTGGGCAACCTCAGCCACAACCGATGTAGGTACCTTATGTACGTAGGTAGGTGCCCAGGATACATTCCAAAAATGTACAAGAGTACTACCCGCCATATAGGTACTTATTCAGTGTGCCAATTTCCATTCAAAAGGTAAGTATATAGGTACCTACTAACAGGTCATCACCGCATTACCTCCTCGGTGCACATTGTGGCTTAAATAGGTAGGGCTGGGGCTAGGTCGATGAATTCAATTGGTGTTCCCATACTCAGAGCAGCCAATTGAGTTAACAACTTCATCAAAGAGCTCCAATCCAAAAAAAGATCAGACAGGAACTACCAAAAGCACCATCTTCACCACCTGCATCAAGCATCTTTTCCACGCACCGCATTTCTACGATACCGGCTGCTGCCCAAGCGCCTATACATTCACCACTCTCCTTCTGCCTCCCTCGTCTCTCCTTGCATCCGCACTGACACATCCTCCTCCTCGTCCACGTCCACGTCTAGCCGAACACTCATCTCGAGCCGCGAGATATTGATGAACCAACACTGAGGGCTTTCGTAGTTCTCAAACCACCCCGAGTTCGCCGGGTCTTTCCCACTTGCTAGGAGCGCCATCTTCGGCCCCGACCTCGACCTCGTCGCCGTCGTATTCCCTGCCGCAACTCGTCGACCAGGATTAATATCGGCCTCATCCCAAGCGAACTCTCTGGCCCATATCCCGAAAGCAACAAGTGACCCGAAGCTGTACAGCCACTACAACCGCCCTAAACTTCCCATCTCGCGCATACACACATCGCTCCAGAATAGCCATTACGTACTGGGTATGTCTTTCTCTCTCTGGTGATCTGCTCAGCAACATCTGTGCATGTCTTGTCCCCATCTGACGAGGCATTTCAACCCGATACCCGTCCGCCTTGCCAGTCAAGCCCTTGTCCTCCTTCTTGCCAGCAGATTTGTCTCATTCATCCCCTATGTACCGGCTGTAACCGCCGAAATCACCCCCCTACACATTTCTACCTTCTCAGCACTAGAGCAACCCGTTGAAACCGTCAGCCTGTGCGTTCCCAGTCCTAATCCACAAACATTCGCCTTCTCATCTGTACCGACTCTGCCATCTGCTAAAGCGTGGCTCTAGTTGTTTTTCTCCACGTCCACCCAGGCGCACAATTTCCCACAAGAAAAAATAATACGGATTAATACCGTGTGCAATCCTACAGTTCCCGCCTCTGCAGTGACTACCCTCTGTTTTCGAGCTTCTCCGTCTAGCACTCGTTATAATACAGTAGAGTGTCAACGCTCTGCGCCCCAAAAATGACCGACTCTATAACTGCGAAGCTACAGGCTTCAACACTCAACGATGCCGCCGACAACAGCGATTGGAAAAGGAACTTGAATATCCCTGCCCGCGATGGCAGGCATCAAACCGAGGTTCGTGTTCATAGATTCTGGATCGCCAGGCTCTAAAGTCCCGAGGACTAACTGCTGATTAACAGGACGTCACAAACACGAAAGGCCTGGAATGGGAAGACTTCTCTCTTCGGCGAGACCTGCTAATGGGGATTTTCGAGGCTGGTTACGAGAAGCCCTCTCCTATTCAAGAAGAGGCTATTCCCGTAGCTCTAACAGGGAGAGACATATTAGCTCGCGCAAAAAACGGCACTGGCAAGACCGCCGCTTTCGTTGTACCGACACTTGAACGTATCAACCCTAAAGTCAACAAAATCCAATGCCTGATACTGGTCCCTACTCGAGAATTGGCGATGCAAACATCCCAGGTTTGTAAAACCCTCGGAAAACACCTCGGTGTCAACGTTATGGTTACCACTGGTGGTACTACACTTCGCGACGACATTGTCCGTCTGCAGGATGCTGTCCACATAGTAGTGGGCACTCCCGGACGTATCCTCGATTTGGCCGGAAAAGGGGTTGCTGATTTGAGCGAATGCCCCATGTTCATCATGGACGAGGCAGATAAGCTCTTGTCAATTGAGTTTACGCCTGTCATTGAACAGCTATTGCAGTTTCACCCCAAGGATCGCCAGGTTATGTTGTTCTCCGCCACCTTTCCCTTGTCTGTCAAGGACTTCTCAGATAAGAATATGTCGAAACCATACGAAATCAATCTGATGGATGAATTGACTCTCCGTGGTATCACTCAGTACTACGCCTTTGTAGAGGAGAAGTCCAAGGTTCACTGCTTAAACACACTCTTCTCCAAGCTTCAGATTAACCAGTCCATCATTTTCTGCAATTCTACAAACCGTGTCGAATTACTCGCGAAGAAAATTACGGAGTTAGGCTATTCGTGTTTCTACAGCCATGCTAAGATGGCACAACATGCTCGAAACCGTGTTTTCCACGATTTCCGGAATGGCGTCTGCCGAAATCTTGTCTGCTCAGATCTATTGACACGTGGTATTGATATTCAAGCCGTGAACGTTGTCATCAATTTCGACTTCCCTAAAAATGCTGAAACGTATCTACATCGTATTGGACGCTCCGGTCGGTATGGTCACCTTGGTTTGGCGATCAACTTGATAAACTGGGAAGACCGGTACAATCTCTACAATATTGAGAAAGACCTTGGAACGGAGATTCAGCCCATTCCACCCACCATTGACAAAGCCCTGTACGTGTACGACAATCCGGAGAACATTCCTCGACCAGTGAACACATATGCCCCGAAACAACCCCCGGCCAATAAGGCCCAGCAGGGTGAACCTTCGACGCAGACTACCCTACAGAACAACCCTCATCCACTTCAAGGAAGAGGCCAGGGTGAGTTCCGACAACAGCCAGGTCGCGGGGGTCGGTTCGATCGGTACGACGACTCTACTCCACCCCGACAATACCAAAACAACCGCGGCGGCAATCGCGGTGGCCGTGGTCGTGGGCGAGGCTTCCAGCACTTCGGTGCTCGAGGTGGCGGTCGAGGTCAGCCCCAGCCTCCTCAGCAAGCTTAGCTTGCCAATCTCTTCTACATGACCGCAAGGCTACAGCCGAGGTCTTTCGGCTATTTATTGTGTGGCCATACCTTTTTCGACTTGTACATATTGCACTGTCTGGATCAGTCTTGATTTGTATCATACCCATCACGACTTCTCCATTGGTTTTCTAATTTTCCTAGCCATTTGCCAGTTTCTTCGTGGAGATTCATACAGCATCTGACGTCACGAGGCGAGGCTCTCGATGTTTGAACGAAATCGGAAAGGGGTTTTGACAAACGGCGTTTGGCGTTCAATATACGAGGACGCAGGCAACATTGGTCAGGGCGGAGACAATAAGCCGGGGAATAAAAGGCAGAGATGATTTACGCAATTCTGGTGTCGACGTCAGTCTCAAGGCATGTCTCCTTCTCAAACCCGTCTTGATCTCCCTGACGAAACTGGTTTGAATCGGTGTTATACCGAATCCCATTTCAAAGCATTTAGGACGAGCGTTATAGCACGATACCCCTTATTGCAAGAGGTTCTACTTGTGGTAGAGCTTTGAAAAAACAACAGAGTTCTCGGTCCAACTTGACACAAAAAGTGTCAATGCACTGCATCGATTCGACAGCAGGAGCACAGGTTGGTATGATTTACAGCAGCATGTGTGATATACATTTGACCACTGCAAGGCTACACTAAGGAGGCAGAATTCATTGTTTCACGATCTATTCAATACCGCAACTCTCGAACATGATAGCAGGGCAATGCCTTTGAGAGGTGGGGGATCCTCCAACACGATGAAGCCGTTGGGTTTTACTATCAGAGGACGGGGTTGGCGTCTCACCAGGCATAATTATTCTCTCAATCATACTATGATAACCTAATGAGCCTCTAGGTGGCATGCTCTGCTAGACACTCCCCGATTTGGTCGTCAGCCGCATCAGCCGCCGAACGAGGGGATGAGGAGGTACTTTGGGGGGTAAGAAAATGAAAAATTGGGGAGAAAAAAGAAGAAAAGAAAAAAAAACTTTTTTTTTTTTGAAAGGGCGCTGGATTTCCTAGGTGGTTCTCGTACTGGCAAGTTACCCTTCGCTTAGGGCCAGTGGACTAAATAGCAGTCTGAGCAATACCGGTGGCAATAGTAACCACCATTTCCCCTTTCATCCGTTCTCGAGCCACGACTATCGTTCTGTGATGCTGACTTCGCTCCCGCGTTAACGCGATTCATGGGATCACGCGTGACCTAATAGCAAGTCTTGAAATGGAACTGACATGTGTGCGCCATTCGAAACATAGACACATACGCGACAAGAGTAACATAGAATCCATGCCCATGTATCTAGAGAATCTCGAGGCAACATGGACACTCCCTCGGCAGAGTGAGCCGATTGATCTTCGGATGGAATGAGAGCCAGATGACATGGAGATTTAGTCGAAAGGGCCCAATTTAATATCCGATGGCGGTCCTCTGCTGTATCAATCATTCGAGGGACGCTGTACGCATCACATGCACCTTTCCCTCCACTTACCCATGCCTATCCTGCGCTGACAGAGTGCTGTCGCATGGATGGATGCCAATGCGAATGTGAGTCTTTGACCACTACCTAGCCTGGTTGCTTAGGCACTCACTCTACTCCAGACGCATCCATGCACAATACCAGCATTGGGACAGGGTCTATGGTAGGTGGTTCGAGTTTGCGATGTGATCAACTTTGAGGTTGGGTTTTTTTTGCTTTTGTTTTTGTCTTTTGCGATTCCTTTTCTCGGGATGAAAAAGATTTGCGGGTTAAGCACGGGCCAATGATACTAGGTAGTACAAGTAGGTAATATTTACAGGGGTAGTCAAGGTACCGAAGCGGGTAATCCCATGGCCAATCGGAGCCGAGAGGGCATATCTGGCTTAACCTTATCTTGACCACTGCACTACGACGTGACTTACACACGAGAGAATGGCATGTGTCTACATCATGTGATAGCAATGCGGGCATTCACCAGAGGGAATTGTAATCGTGATACTTAGACTATCTAGTCTTCAACTCGTGATTAATACGATGTTTCTTTCGCTGCTATCTACCTTGGCTCCTTTCTTTCCCTTGTACGAGGACTATTTGTATTCAGGAGCTGTGACTTGCCATATGGCTTGACCTCGACCGCTCCCTCGTTACTGGCATCCTCCCTTCCGCTTTCGTATCTGTCTTTCGCCAGTACACGCCTCCAAATAGGCTGTGCTTAGAAGCCTTCTCGGCCCACCTGCTCTGTCGCTTTTCACGCCAACAATCATCCAACCGCCCAGCCATACCTGACACTGCGCTCGTCGGACATACTCTTCAACTTCACAGTCTCGGCGCAGACCACTCTCGCTCGTTGCTAAGGCATAACCATCGGCGTCTCCGTATTCAGCCTAACTTACGCGCGTTAGTTCCGTGTGCTTCTTACATCGCATCAATTCCCAATTATATCATCGCATTTAGCGCCCAAGAAATAAAAAAGGAGCGGTAAGGGAACAAAGAGCAACCGGAACCCACTCGCAAGCGTTCTCGTAGCTAATCCATCTATACACTCCTGTCTCATCTCTCTAATGCAGGGTCAGATCATATGTTTGCTTGATCCGCATAACCCTCCATGTACAACCAAGACGGAGGGCTCAAAAATTATATAAAGTTGACCTTATATAAAAAGACCTGACAATCTTGTTAGTTTTAAAAGAGTGATAATTCTAGTTAGGTATAAAGGCAGCTATGGATTCCCGGCAAAGGTAGAGAAAGAAGAAAAGATCATGGACCTTGAGACCCCTAGAGAATTATTAGCTAAATATAACTATGTTCCAAGCCCTTTTATAAACCCTTGTTATATCTAGATAGGTTAGCAGTGCAGTTCCTATTTGTACAAATAGAACATTTCCCTTTGTGTACTAAGCAATGGCTTTATCTAGCATCACTTGTTGTGAGAGCTTGGACGCTTAACACTCCTTGATGAGCTGAGGATATATTTGGGATACTGTATCATCGTCTAGCTCAGCAGTATGTTGACCTTTTATTGTATCAAATGCCTACTATAGACTTTGAAGGATTAGTTGCACACAGAGCTCTGGATAGAGTATTGTGAGGTGTGGCTGATTCCACCACGTAGAAACTGTAGCCTCTCTTGATGTAAGCAATTTATAAATATTCCTTTGATCCTGTATTGGATATGCTCCCTAGTTGTAGGGCTCGAAACAGCTTGATTGCCAGGTGGTGAAGTAGCTCAGCAGCCATCCTCCTACAATTACCAGGGCACGCTACAGTTACCTAACTGAGAGGATTGGAGGGTTTCCGAATTCAATATCCGTTCTATTCAATCCAGAGCCCCCCTGACCCTTCTGTAACATCAACAGGCTTTGGATTCACTCAGAGTTCACTATCCTGTTATTGACTGTAGCCCAAGTTGGTGATTTCCAAACATTGTGGTCGTGGATTTGTTAAGTCCAAACCATAATAGCTTGCTAGAAATACGCCCAAGTTATACTGGTAGACAATCCTGGTCTGCTTAACCTAATTATAACAGGATCAATTTTGTAGCATAGATATTATTTTATAAACAATACTTAGAGAAAATAGCCATGTGTGCCCTTAAGCCGTGAATAAACATCTTCTAGGGCATATCATCATCTAAACTAGATGCAATGTTCTCCTTATTTGTAATTGATTATTATGTCTCGTGGCTTAATGTCCTGAAGTCGAAAAAGTACCCCTAGTTCACTTCACTACAGCTAGATAGTAGGGACGGGCGATGTTTGTTGTTGTGACAATCTGTACCGCTTTGCATTCACGCTGTTGGTTGCCCCAGTCACGTTGTAGGGAATCATCTAGACAATGCGCCCAGCCATTGTTTTGCTTGTTTGCTTCTCCATGGTCGCATTGACCACAAGGCGTGGAGTTATTCCTGTAGCGCTCCTCTTGAAAGTACCTGAATATATCCTCTCTCGCACAGGGCCTCAAGGTATCTTTTCTTTTGTTTTTTGCGCTAGAATCCATTCAACCCAACGAACAAGCTCAAACTCACAGTTCGCTCAACCTGTGATATCTTCAAATATTTTCCCACCCACTCTGAGCTTTTCAACTAGCCAGCACATCCGAGACTCAAACTTATCGGTTCCAACAGGAGCTACAACGCTACAAGATCTGCCGCCTAACTCCTAAGACAACATGAGCAACCGAGGCAATCAAATCGGCGCTAAGGGCCGTGATCTTTCGTAAGCAATCCTGGTGATCGTTTCCTTCTTCTATTAGCGACTTCTAGACTACAAAGGGTTCTCATTGGGCAAAAGTCATATCCCAGCGCTCCCCAAGGTTTCGGAGTCCCCACAGGCGACGCTCGAAGTGATGTAGCTGACTCCAAGTCCTGTAGTGGTCCCTGGCGTCCTTTACCCGTTGTCCCCGCTGGCACAGCAAAGAACAACAATCCAGCTTCAAACTCTTCCAACTATCGCGGCGATCTTAACAATCCTCGTAACAAAAGCGCGGATATCCCAGACACTGAGAATTGTGCTACCTGGTGGACCAATCTACCGCCCGACTGCACTTATGAGATGCTCTTCGACAGCATGCGAAACGTGGGCGCCGTGAGCCATGCAGTCATCAACCCCCCAGTCGGAGTACACGGTACCTCTGCCGCGAAGGTAGAGTTCTTTGACAGAGCCTCAGTCGATCGCCTGTTGACCCAAACCAAGAACGGACATATCAGAGGACACATCAGAGTCAGTGGTCGGATCCCGCATATTGCTCTGAACCGGATCAGAGTCGCTGCCCACTCCAACACAGTCCCTTATGACCACGGAAACGGTGGTCGTGGTTCGCGCGTGCTCCAAGTGATTGGTGATCCCCAGATTGTCAATAAAGATCACCTGGAGGCCGTCTTGGCTCATCCCCGCAACAGAGTCATCTACGGCTTGGAACGTGCCCGTACTTTCGCCCGACCTGACGGCCTTTTCTGCGTCGAGTTCCGATTTGCCTCGTATGTTGTACAGGCTGCCCGAGCCCGGAATGTCTTCATATCGCAGAAACACAGCGCCGATGTGCCCGAGAGAGAGCGAGCTCTTTGGAAGGGTGTTATCTGCATCTTCGGACCGGACCCGTGCGAATAGACTTGCCGAGTTCTGCAAGAGACACGAAACAAACAGATGGGTGGAAGTAATCAAGTTTCGAAGACCTAGAATTAGGCGCAACGTCTAAGGCATCTCGACCAGATACTTCAACACATTCATAGTACACTCGTACCTTGACATCTGTCGCAAGATGTCAACTGTGTGCAACGAGTCCCCAAATGATATAGCTTTACAATACAACAGCTGAGCTGAAGCTCAACATTCTCTCACGAAGAAAATCCCGACTCACTCACGAGGCTAGTAAATGTATCCCCATAGCGCAGAGACATGTGGTCTGCTCGCTACTTGTAATCGCGCCCATAACTTGACATGGCAGAACTTCCGCAAATCTCTGCGCCATAGCTATCCTAGCTATAAGGAGTTATCCTCAGTATATTTGAGCTAGTGTGCTAGCATCAATTCTCGAATGCCTGCCTCCCGAATCGCAAATCCACTCAGCTATCTCATAACGTCATGTGCTTGGAGTGGAGGATCTTGGTCTTTTATCTGGCCATTACAAGGTGCTAGGAGTAAGCTGAGAGCCCCAATTGCCAGAAATTAAGTCAGTGTATCCCAAGTTGCAAATATCATCCCAACTGGTTTCCAAAACCTAGTCTTAGACAACAAAGAGGCTGAATTCCCAAGGCGCCCAGCAAGACCCCAGATTCTAAGTGATGAGATAGAAGGAGAAAGGTATGATGATCGAGTAGGCTTGGCTGCAGAATCGGCCGAAGGGATAAGAGCGCGCAGTAATCAGCTAGGAAGTGGACATCATCATAGAAATGCTATTATCGCTTTAGGATGTCTGTCGTACATTGTCGGACTAATAACCAAGAAGCCCACGCTATTTCTGACACCTGCACTAAGCATAACATCACTGCTACTTCATTCTCCACTGTTCTTAGAACCGATTTACTAGTAGCTAGTCAATAGGCTTGTTGCCAGGGGTGTTTGAATTCGGAGGGTTTGTGATGAGCACATCGCCTTGCAAGAAGGTTGCACAAGAAAGCTTCTTTGTGTCCGCCTTATTAACAACCCTATCCTTCCCGCTCTCAAACCAACCCCAGTTCCACTTAATTACCACATCTTTGCAGCTGATTACATGCTTGTTTTCATAAGACGGCATAGGCAGTTATATCTGTTGCTTCTCAAGCCAGACCCCGAGGCCCTCCTTGCCAGGCCGTTGAAACAGGACGGCAACCCCACCAAGGTTGTTCTATACCCTAACATAAAAATGGCTGGGGAGTGTCGCAGGCGGCGATTGATTGTGTATCAACCTCATCTGGACCAAGAGTCGCTTAGCGAAGATTGCCATGACACCCCATTGGATACCCGATGCCCTGAAGTAAGATCTCCCAGATCATCTTGCCAAGTCTGCTATTTGTTCTTAGTACCCCGCCGCGAATTCGTCTTCCGGAAGGTTGGGGGTCATGAAAGCCTGAAAGCTCTATGACAGGTTCTTGGCCCTTTGTCTAATGAGTATCAACTTACTATTAAATGTATCACTTGGAATAAAGAACCAACCTTTTTCGAATCCGTCTGGCATCTCTACCCGTGAATGACGTGCCTGATGCTTTGTACCCTCGCTAAGACCATCTTCTATTATACACCTCTATAAGAGCAACGTCTAGATCACAAAATTAAGTAAGGCCATAGGTCCTCAGGTTCCTATATTCTGACTGCCAATGACTGTAGTGATACCAGGCTAATAACCTTAACCGATATGTTAGGAGATGGGACGGTAATAACAATCCCACTACTTCACAATTTGGATTATTTCCCGCCCCACGTATACTTCGAAGTGTTTTCCTCCTAGACTCGATAGAATGAAGAAGTTCAGGGTCATAGAATTCCCTGACTGAAAGAGAAAAGAAAGTAATGACTTTGAAACCCAAAAATAATTCTGAATAGTTGCATTGAACCCCTATTCCAAGATCTTAAGAATAATCCCTAGTCTAGGCGGTAGGTAATAAAGCGCAACTAGGTAGAGCGGGAGAGGGCTTTGAGCGCCGGCTATCTTGAAGTTAAGCTAGCTACTATGAATAGTAGTAGTAATTGGTAGGAATCGAGGTTGTTGGCGTATGGCCATTGTGGCTATGTTTGCATATGGCAAAGTAGACCTATCAATAGGGTAAATAGTAGAATATATTTATTTCTCGTGCCTATCTGCCGACTGACAATATGACTCAATGCTTGTTTTACCTACGCTGTCATCTTCTGTCGTGGACTCTCTAGATGTCCAAGTTGCTAATATAAAGGACCTATGCCAAGAGTGATGGCGATGTATCCTCGAGAGGCTTCGCTTCCCGCGTTCAATCGGCTGGTGATCTCAATGCTCATGGGTGCTGCCGGAGGTGATCAAAGCATGCGTTATAGGAGATCACAGATGCTGGGAAGCCATTAGGGAGGTTCAGGAGGACATCCTGAAACTGGAACTGGTCGCTCCTAGTGTATGAAATAGTCACTGCGTCAAACGATTGAGCTTGTTTTTAAAAATATAATATTCATATTTCTATCCCCTAGGAGTGCAAAGACCGAATTAACTTGACCTGTCTGTTCTAGTTGAGCACCTCTTCTAACAACTCGGGACATCACTCCTAAAGGCCTTCTGATGATGAAAACCCTATCCATATGTATTGATTAAAAGATAAGAAGTTTGAATTAGCTT
This sequence comes from Ustulina deusta, assembly GCA_023159155.1. Taxonomy (NCBI): domain Eukaryota; kingdom Fungi; phylum Ascomycota; class Sordariomycetes; order Xylariales; family Xylariaceae; genus Ustulina; species Ustulina deusta. Next base: position 184,722 of record JAJNNX010000028.1, on the reverse strand, counting down.
GTATCTAGAGTTTGACCGTCGAGACTACTGATTGTATTGACACTTGTTATTACATTACCTTTAACGCTAATATGTTTTTCTTTTTTTTTCTGTTTCTGCTTTTCTTTCTGCTAATCGAATATGTCTTTATAATCTACACTTTCCGGGATTATTATTCTCTTCTTTCACTGCTCGTCGACTCACTGGTGCTTTTTGGGGGGCTATTTTGGTGGCTCATATCTGTCTGCCTCAAAAAGCCAGTCCAGTGAGCCACTGTGTTCGCCAGAGTCTTGCGTTTTGCCCTTATCCTTTGAATCAACCTTCTTCTGAGGGTCTGGCTTCGGGTTTTCATAGTTATCCGCTTCTGCGAGCCAGTCAATAGGGCTGGTTTTCTCCGATTCCTGCTGCTGACGCTTCTTCTTAGGGGATACCTCAGGAATATCAGAACAGGGAAGGGCTCGAAGATGGGCTGGTGGTGGATATTTTGGCTCCTTTTTATCCTTGCTGTCTGACATGCTGGTATCCAGGAGTTTGCTATCGCTTTAGATAAAGTAACTGTGGAATTGAAGGATAGTCGTGATTGTGTGGTGTGGGACCTTTCACCATCCAATTGAGTCGTACGAAATCGCCCTTTATATAAAGAAAATTTAAACTCGGGCTGTTGAACAACACTTGGGATGTCGAGTAATCGGGGTCTGGTTTTTTCAGCTATTAAGAATCCTTGAAGTTGTATTTTTTGTTTTGTTTAACGAAACAACCACTGTGTTACGTTATCTGGATTTTTTTGTGTGTACCATTGTAATAATACTCCTTTACATAGATACTACCGCAGTCTCGAAATTTGAATATCGGAACACAATTTGATGTTTGCTGACTCCAATAAATAATCAACTAGTCTAGATGGTGCGTACCGTCTGCCATGTCTGTTCCAGCACGTCGTACACCAACAAAGACAGACATTTCGATCCCCAGTATCACGCGTCTACAATGAGCACCAATTATGGTATAATACCCCTGAAAAAGGCTGGCGACGATAGTTTTAGTGACCCATTTGCTTCCTAGCATAAGCATAGGCGAAAATACCCTCAATTATCGCAAATAGCCCTTGATGTCCTCGCTATTCAGCCTATTCTGGCAAAAGTAAAACAACTTTCCTCCACTGTGGGTAAGATGGCTAGTGCTTCACGGTCGAATCTTAATGGCTTCATCGATAGTACAACCCAGATCTTGAGATCGTGACTACAGGCAGGGGTTGTGAAGGGAAATGAACTAAACAGTTTCTTTAGGCTCTCGTAAGCCAACAACAACATTACAATTGATGAGTAGATCGTGGTAGCGTGTGGAAGTGTGCCTAGCCATGACTATCGCAAGTTAAGGGGGGGATTGAGGAGAACAAGCTATCAGTGTAAGAGCGCGATTCTGAATAAGGTCTAAATTCCACCACAAATCAATACCACATGATATCAACTCAGTGCAAGGTCTAATTGATCAACACCAAAAGTAAGGCTCGTGGATTGTAATTCCCCAGTCCACGAAGTCTAGTTCGTGGAGTGCATAGAATTGATGGGCACCTTGGTAGAGAGGCAACTGTGGACTGGCACAGCGGGAAGAATAATTACTCCGCTCACTATACACACGAATGGCAGAAATGCTGGTTAGTTACAGTGGACGCTTAAATATGTATATTCCGAATATGTGTGCGCAATAGCAGTCATGATAGTGCTTACAGCCAAGTGGCCGTGCCGAGGACAGGATGCTACACAGTTCAGATAACGTCAGCACCTTATTGAGCCTAGATATTCATGTTCAAGTAGTTTTGAATACCTGTAATGTTTAAGCCTAAAAGTGGTGTATGCGTTCGCTATTATGGCAAACCAGTGGGTTATCTATTCACCTTGGCTTTCATGGAAGGGAACTTGGAAACATCGTGTTTAGACTTACTTAATCTCTAAGTAATATTAAATAATAGTATCATAGCCATTAATCGAGCTATGGAACTTGTAGTCCCCAAGCTACCGCTTGAGTCTAAGACATATTAGAAACAATGATGTCGAATCAAATTTTATTGAAAATGTAAGACGGAGACATGAGTCAGTACTAACTCTTACAAAGGCCCTTCCCCCTATCCGACTAGATCTCCCAATCCTCTATTTCTTCACTACTATCATATGAGTCATCGCTATCATGCTCCGTGCCAGAATTTTCCTCCTCCTCCCACCATGGATAATTGGCAGAAACCTCCTCCCCACTCTTCCCGGTCTTTACGGCATACTGCCGGATCATATCAGCGATTGCCCCCTGACCCCCGCGTTCAGCCACGCGTATTGCCCCTCTGTACCCGCTCTCCCCTCCGTCATGGCTAAGAGCCCCTAAATCGAGAAGAAACTGTACCATGTCAAGTTTACCACAAGCTGCTGCTCCATCCAGAGCACAGTAGCCGCATTCTTCTGCAGGTGGTGCATTGATATCAGCACCGTGGTCTAGTAACAGTAGAGCAACTTCGAAGTTCCCCTCCATTGCGGCAGCTTGAAAAGCCGTAACTCCTCCAGAAGGAGCTGGGGGAGCATTGACATTAGCGCCATTGGCAATCAAGAATTTTATCAAATGGACGTTGACCGGAACTGTCCCGCCTTCGCAGGCACGTTGTACAGCCGTCCTACCAATGTACCCCTTTGGAGGCAGGTTCACATCTGCACCTCTTTGCATTAGGAGCTGTACCAGGTCCAGAGAACCGACGCCAGCTGCCTCTTGTAGAGGCGTTCTCTGCCAACCCCCCGATCCTGTGTTTTGGCCAGAATAAGTGTTGACATCAACACCACCGTCAAGAACTCTTTGGATTTTGTCGCTTGGGGCACCAATACGTATCATATGGGCGAGCACACCACTGTATCTGGCTGAAATTCCATAGTCTAGAAAGAGTTCCATCAGGGCAAGTCTTGGAGATACAGATCCAGCGACGTGGTCTTGAAAGCAGGCTTCCAATAAACACGGCTTGGTGCCTGATTGGTCGTTTGGTATAATTTCAGCATTTAGGAGGACTCGGATTTTCTTAAAAGTTCCCTCCAAATCACCGTGCTGGTATCCATGCGTGACGATTAGGTACAGAAGCTCTCGGAAGCTGGGATCACTGGAACGTGCCCTCAGCCTCACATTTCGAGATATCAAGAATTCAAGCATCGCACAGCTCATAGGAAGAAGCCATGGCGCTGACATCAGCTGCAACTGGTAGTCGAATATATAGAAGTTTTCTAGCGCCATATAGCAATTTGCTCGCGCAAGAACAGTGATATCATTTTCCCCGCCATGACCCCTGAGGGTAGCATTAGCATCAACCCCTGTATCGAGTAGCCAGCTTACTGCATCGTAATTACCAGATGTCATAGCTGCACAAAGCGCTAGCGCACCTTGACTCTTGAAATCGGCGCCAGACGAGGACAAAAGCTGTAGTAAAGCAGTGCCTTCCTCCTCGATAGCCTCGGCCATGGTCTCGGCAACCATCACTGCACCCTTATGAGTTAAGGTCTTTATTATCTGAAGGGTTGAGGGGCGTATGCCTTGTCTCCTAGATGCTCTCACGACATGATACAGCATGGCAGACACGTTCAACTTCGAGCGAAACTCCGGGTGACTCCGGTTATAGTCGAGAAGGGTGCAGAGAACGTTGAAATCGAGATTCCGATCGAGTGCGGGCCTTAAAAGTTCTTCGGTGAGAAGAATGCCGAGAAATTCGTTTTGCCGTACTAGCGTGTGTGAGGATCGAGAGAGAAGGTACAGGCGTAGAGAATCGGACCCTTCCCTTGCGGCGCGGTGAATACCGGAACGTGTGAGCTCTGTCCTGAATTTGACGCTGTGGCTAACAAGAAGAGAATAAAGCTCAAAGTCCTCGAAATATACATAATCTAGGATCGTAGGCACCAAAAACCTGGGAGTGTGTGCATAAATAGAGGATGAAGTGCATGAAACTGGGGCGGGTCCGTCGACGTTAGCGCCGGCTTCCAATAACCAATTTAACATTTGTCGCACGCAAGCGTTTTGAAGACTGAAATCATACGGAAAGCCTCCCACCTCCGAACAGTACCTCTCCCTTGCGGCGGCAACTAAAAAGTCAGAAAAAATTATACTGGCAGTGATATCTTCTCGCGAGAGTGTGGTATCCGGCTTAATCAGGTGCTGGCACAGGATTATAGCACACTCCAAATACCCGCGGGCGATAGATTCCAATACTGCATCTTCATATTCGGAATCGTATTTGGGTGAATGCGGCATCCGCAGCAGGAGGCGGCAGGTATCCGTGCAGCCGACCTGTGCGGCGAGCGTGAGATACCGGTCTTGGCGGGTCCATTCTGGATGGTAGCGCCCTACGGCTTCTACAATGTTGCGAAAGTCGTCTTTGCGACCTACGCCGCGTAAAATTTTCACCAGCTCCTTGGTCGCTACACGGATAGTCGGAGAGTCACCCTCTAATATTTTTAATAGAATGTGCTTTGGAGTCAGATTGAGAACCACATCGAGGAGTTCATCAAACGGCTCTCCAGGACGGCTCCACCGCACCTCACCGTTGGCGAGCCGATACAAGGCAGTAGATAACCGATCGATGTCGGAATTGATACTTGTGGGGTTTGAATCTTGGCGGGAAACAGTTGAAGACTGATGGTGCAAAGTGTATTCGATGCTTTGGTTTGTCGAGCTGGGCCAAGAATGGTGATTACCACTGGACCTATCACGCTCCATACGGGATTTTGTTGGGGCTAGTTGCAAGCCACCTACATAACACTCAGTACAAAGGAGAAATTCCTCGTGGCCGCTTAACTCACTAAGCATGCTTATTCTGAGAAGATTTGAGGGTATGTCGTAGAGTGTCAATCTACGGAATATCGCATCTAAACTCAGACCGTCAAGGGGTGCATCGCTCAGATGCCACGGTACTGGTCCTCTGTATATGGTACAGGCTCTCTGGGGAACTAGGACTGGTGACGGCGTCCGCATAATCACGTCAGTCGGGAGTCCAATTGCCTCGCCTGTCGATAGTTTAGCGAACGTTGGATGGACCTAGTATGGTCGACAACAACGGCGAGCGGATGAACAGGTTCAACTCTTACTGTCGTTAGGCTCTCTAGCTCCCGAACGCCTGATCTCCTTCCAGGCTCTATCCCACGGTATTCGTGCCCCATTGAAAAATATTGCAGTATGTCGACCGCTACTGCTCAGGTAATGTTGATAAACAGGACGCCAGTCTTTTCTCTTCATCTTCTTTCGTAGACCTAGATCTCGCAGCTTCGACTCATAGGTGGATAGGCTGTGTCGGGGAGAACGACGTATTAGCTACTGGTCATTGACATCTGCGGCTGATTGATGCTCACGATGTGGTGGGAAATCCATGTTCAGCCTCCATTTCTTCCTTCACATCTTTGAGCGTCTTGTGCTCTTTTAGGTAGAGGCGCCGCAAGATCGTCTCGTTCTCTGCCCACACATCATTTCTCAATCCATCAGACCGGTATCTGTTGCGAGGCATGGCGGTGTTATTATGAATGTGTGTCGGGACCCCAAGATTGATGGTGGTAGTATCTCGGTCTCTGAGGAGTGATGAGAATAGAGGAGAAGAGGAAGGTGGAACTTGTATCTTCCATCGGGCGATTTTATGACCAGAGGTAGGATGAGGCTGCGACGGAAGATACGTACCATCCCACCACCCCCAGCCTCCACGCGGTTACGAGGAGAAAATTTCAGCTGGCCAAAACCTGCCTGCATTGAAACTGCATATTCATGCATCTGTCTCCCCATTCATCGACAGAAATCGCACAGCCAACCGGTGAAAAATCGGGCGTTCGTCCATTTCCTGGTAAATTGTTATTGGGCCACTATAACGTGTCTGACATCGGTGTGTGCTGGGTTCCATCCATTTTCTGGCCAAGCAGCAAATCCCACCATACCATCCACTGAGAACACGGCTTGGAGCTTGCATACAATATTGCGCATCGTGGCTGGACCGCAACCTAGATGCAATGCCTGTCCGGTTCTGCCGCTTCCCATCCTTCGAACGTTAGCCGCCGCGAATAGGAGAGCGGTACTACTATTCCCAATATAGGGGCCTACGTCATTCGTTTGGGGGCGGGTGCATTCGGGCGGCGGAAGATGTTGCTTCCTAAACATAGCCACTTGCTAGGCCCGCTGGCATTCGATAGCTATCAAGACGAGGCAATGAAAAAAAAAAAAAAAAAAAAAAAAAAGACGAAATTGATATAGACGATTGTGTGCGGTGAGTGCAGATTGAACGTCGACCTCAGTTTGACGTTCTCCCAACCGAACTATCCCCGATTGGTGAAGACTCCGGCATTTTATTTTTGGATCCTATGCTTAAGTCTGGACAAAACTTCTAGTAGGTACCGTGAATAGGTGTTCGCCTGACGATCGATCGTAATGAGGCCTGAATTGTATGCGGAGGAATTGAGCAGGCCCGGGATAATATGGACAATGCCATCAACCGCGCACCATAATTTGTGGGTGCCTGGACGGGAGTGCGCCTGTCGTAAGCTTTGCAAGGGGATCTGTATGCCAAGAAACATCCAAAATCTGCTCGATAGTCTAGCCCAGTTTTGATTGGTGAATTTGATATTTCCTCTTTGACTTCTCATCCAAAATCTGGTTAAAGATGCCTTGCTTGTAATTTCTTAATGTGTCGGGGCTCGTCCAAACTCTGGTCGTTTTGTTATATTCTCAAGGAAAATGTAAATCATGTGCGCCCCATGGGCATATGGACATATGGCTGAGCGGTGCCGTCGTGAGAGCAGAGCACATATTTGTAGAGCCCCTCAACCCTCACAGTTGACAATGGTCGTCCCCGGTCTTACATTGTGCGACTCGTCAACAACTCATCCATATCCCTCGAAATTCGTGCATCACTCATTCTCCTACGCTCCAAAAATTCACTAGCTAGGCCGCGGTCGAGCGAGACAGAATCTTGCCATGACTTTACCTGCCGCAGCAATCATAGGCATCGTCGGCCTGCTCCTCACGTCTATTCCAGGCGTACGGTATATCTTACGAGTAATTCGCCGTAGGCTTCATTCTCGACGAAAGCGGCCCTTCAACAGCGACACCGTACTTCCGCTATCCGACGATTCCTTGCCCAACTTCGGGCAGCCGGGGGGTGGAAGGTTATATATTCAGGCTGCATCGACAACTCCAATTGACACATTTGTGATGAACCGTCAAACAATGCGCGGGGAACTGTCGGATGATCCAATTGTTCCTGGTTTGCCAGGATTCGTAAGTCCTACGATTAACTGTTTCGATTGGGAGGGACAGGGTTGACGTGAATCGCTAGGTCGCCATCTCTATGAGCGCCGCTATGTTCTGGCCAGCAGTTGATTCTCGACCTTGCCCAAGCGGTAGATCAATTTCGCGTACTCAATACTCGCGCGAATAGCCACTAGGATACGCGATATTTCGTATGATGGAACTATGTTACCATCATGGGCAGCCGATTGGGGGCACGAGCGGGGACATCGGTTTGCTATCTTGGTTACCACGGTATCGTGTAGTTTGTGTCGCATTTGACAGCGCAGACGGCCTGCTTGGCTAGTCTGCGAAATATTGAGCGCGCTACGTATTTGTTTTCATAGTCGCCCTCGGGCGTTACCTCGTCGTTGTTCTGGAAGACAAGCTGCGCTACGTGCATCTCAGCCAGTGCCACGTACCATTCATCCGCGGTTGGGTACGTCTTGCACCTTTGGGGAAGCACCATGCACGGAATATTGGCAAGTCGGATCATTGGTCCATATTACGAGTGATTGCCCCCCCTGCTCTGTTGCAAGAGCCGTCGTCCACCCTAATTACAGATTCAATCCGAGGAACCCTTCACGGAGCCAGTTGTGGGGAGCAGTGCACTACGTTCGTCCAGAGATCTTCGAGTGTAACCTCCTCAATGCTAGGGTTCAGAAAATGCGCCTCATTGGGTTCTTGTTCGGTGTTGTGAGTCTCGGAAACATACCCCTAGACTTTTCGGCGTATTGGAGAATAATGAAGGGTTTGATCGAATTATCCCGATCATGGAAGAAATGTTTTTGAACATGAATCTGTGTTTTTTCCGCGACATAGGTTGCCGTCGCCATTTTTTTGAAGGGTCTTTTCATCTGACTAGGTCTAGACGCGACACTGCTGATTTCCCAAAGTTTTGGGCTGCGAAAGTGTTCCAGCAGTCTAAGCAGGGTGTTCGGCCGCATTTATTTCAGTGACTTTTCGAAACCTTTATCGTTCTTTGTCACGGAACCATGCGAAACCCAATGCTTTGGCCGAGTTGTATAAACCAGCAGTGCAAAGTCTGCTGGCATAGATAGAACTTCTCTCTTTGTGGAATAATAATCGTCAATATTGGCACTGCTGGCAGTGCGAATTGTGTCAGTTGCAACTCAAGTCTTGCGATGTTTACTGTATATTATAAGCTTACGCATCGTTGGTGTATGTTAGCCTTGGAGAGCCTGGTAGAGAAGGCTTGATACACTAGATCAAGTTGAACCATAGGAGGGCCTTCCACATCTGCCCTTGGTCATGCAAGTATAAAAATTAGTGCAAGATTCTTCTCATACCGCTAGGGGCTCGCACCACGAACATTAGTGAGTAGTACGGAAGTGGTGTGAATGGAATAGAGTGGCTTTTCATGTGGGAGGTGTACAAAACGCCATGAGCGCTGCTTAATTGTATTATGAAAGGACCATCAACCACTCCTTAGCTGACATTCCCGTTGAATTAAATTTTTGCATTCTCTCATTATCGTAGAGTTCCTCAATGCTAATTATTATAATTATGCTAGGAAGTGTAGGTTCGGCTTATCTTCTAGTATAAGGGCAAGGTAAATGTCCCCCATGCTAGCATGGCCTATTTATTGCCCACTTCTGTACACGATGTAGGCATTGCGTTTTTCACCTGTGATTGTGTGGCACTAACCTGGTTGCTAATATTGATGGTATAAGATACCCTATTGGTAACCAATAAGGGAGAATATGAACCCGCAGACCCGACATTTTGAGGCTGTTGCACGACAGCTAATTATATTCAAAGGTAGCAATGGAGTTGGGGCTTTCTCGATAAACAGACTCATCACTGTGGGAAGACGCATTCAGCTCAGGAGAAAGGCCCTGACATCAGCTGCTCTACAAGGGTAATAAAACGAATGGGAGCATGTGAACGTGGGTAAGTAGCCACTGCTTCTAGTCGGGAAAGATATTTAGACACAACAGAATGATCTGTAATAGAAGGAGGGCTGTATTGGACACATTTTCAGAATAACTGTTACCAGACGAGAAGTTCTCTGATCATTTAAATTATCCTCTTACATTTATACAACCACAACATAATGATGAGATTGAAATCAATACATCATGGAATCTTAATGATCTGTACCCTTACTTTCGTTTTCCAGGACAGAATTCATTATAGAGCTATGAATGGGAGCAGGAGAAACGGAGTATAGAATGGTATTACATAGTCTTCCAGAGGGGAGGCCGTCACTGCGTTGAATGGTGAGCTACGAATACATCTACATCCAGATCTAGCCGACTGGATCTTCACAGAAACCCCAAGTTGCGGGCAATCAACCTGTCTGTAACCAAACCAACTGGGTGCTATCTCGCTGCTGTATTATGACATCAACCTTCGTCAGCCGGTTCAGCATCTCACCTATGAGCGCATACTAGAGCGTCTGGTTCACGCGAGAGCGTCTAACACTCATCATGATGCACAGCCTGACGAGGAGCGCTGGCTCACCACTGTGGTAGACTATGAGTCTCAAGTCATTGAAACCTGTTCCAGCAGGCTCGAATCTTCTGGGGAAAGACTTTGGCTTAGGAGCTGCCCTACATCACTTGAGAGGTAGGAGCAGCCACGTCGGGGGGTTCTTGATTTGCAGGTAATAACAATAGACGAGCCAGTAGTGTGTTTGTTTTGGAGGCTTAAGGGGGCTTGTTATATTCTGAATAATAAATTTAAATTATAAAAGTAATAATCCTTATTTATTAATTTACGGACTAGAACTAGCTATATAAATAAAATTACGTATATAAATCTATACATAACAAAACTCCTTTTAACTAAGTACTGCAAATAAAAGAAAATCGATCTAATTTAGTTATAGCAATAAAAACTAATTTAGCGCAGCTTTTTTTAGAAATAAAAATATATAAACGTATTAAAAATAATCTAATAGTATTGAAAAAAAATTAAACTTAACTTATGACAAATAAAAAAAAAATATTAAATAGTTTGGCTAGTTATACAAATATTAGTTCTTTTTTTAAAAATATTTTAAAGTTAAAATATTTTTTTTTAAGCTAATCAAGTTTAGTTTTAATATAATTAAAATATTTATTATAGCTTTTATTATATTTATTGCAATATTTAACTAAATTTTTTTTTTAGTTATAACTTAGGTTTAATTAGTTAATTATTTTTTTATTTTAATAATCTAAAACTAAAAATATTAAATATTTTTTTCGGAATGCTATAATTGATAATTTAAACTAATAATTTTAAATTTTTGTTTTATTTCGATTTGTTTTAATTATTTAATTATAGTTTATTTTTTTTTTAATTTAACTTAAACTATTTTATAATTATTTTTAATTTTAACGCTTTTTTAATCTTGCTATATATTAACTTGTTTAAACTAATTAATTTTTTGTTAATTTTTAAGTATTAATTTTTTTAAAATAATAATTTTAGTTTTAAAGTTAGTTATTTCGGCTAAATAAAATTTTTTTATTAAATTAAGTACTAAACGCTTAATATAAGCTTTTTTTTTAGTTTTTTTATTTATAATAAAAAGAGCTAACGTAACTAATTTAGTTCGGTTAATATATATGCTAGTTTAGAAATAAAAATCTAATTATTTTATTTAAACTTAGGTAAAAATAAAAAATAAAATAAATTTAATTAAATATTACTTTTTATTTAGCAAAAAAATAATAAAATTAATATTTATATTTTATATATTTAGTAGATCGCTTAAATATTAAATTAAATTATACTAAGCTAAATAGTTTTTAAAGCTTGTTTTTATTTTTTTAAATAAAATATTAGTATATTTTAATATTTTTTAATTTTATATAATTATTTTTTTATAAAACTTTTTATAAATTAGAATATTTATTTATTTTATTAATTAATTTCTATAAATTATATATAAAAATATATATTATAAATTTTTTTTTAAATAAGTTAAATAGCTAACTTATAAAATTTGCTAATCTAGTCCTTTGTTATAATTAGTTAAATAAAGCTTTTATAGCTAGTTTATTAATACTATAAATAAAGACTCTAAGCTAAAAAAGAAAGAAAGAAAGAAAAAAAGTTAAAGTTTATAAAATAGGTAGATATAGATTCTATATATATAGCTATAAAGTTATAGGTTAGTTTATATATAAACTTTTTATTTTATTGTTATATAGGTCTAAAGTTCTTGTAAGTCTTGCTAAAACTATATTAATTATTATATTATTTCTTTTTAAAACCAAAAGTTTAAACATAGTTTTAATTCGAAATTACTAATAATATTAGGTTTATATAGCTTTTTTATATTATATTGCTTTATTATTATTTTTATAATTATTTATAAATTTGTTAGCTATCACTATATATATTTATTTTTATAATTTTATAAAAAGTCTAAAAGCTTTTTTATAGTTTTTATAAAATTAGTTAAGCTTAATTAGTATATTTTTAAAATTTTAAGCTATATACTAAGTATTATTAGGATTATAGCTTTTTTAAACAACCTAGTATTATAATTTTTTGTTTTTTTTATATACTTTTAATTATTTGATTTGTTTAATTTTAAATTCTGTTTTATTATTAATATTTTTAGCTAAAAGCAGTAATTAGATTTATTAAAATAAGAAATTATTGCTTGCTTTTTATAATCAGTTAGTATAAAATAGGTTTTTTATTTTATAAAAGTTAAATAAATTAAAAATATAGCTAAATTTTTGTTTTTTTTAAATTTTAAAAAATCTAACCAATTAAAAATCTAATCTAATAGTTAGTATTTATATTATAAAGTTTTTTTTTAGAAAAAAAACTTTATTTTTTATTTTAAAATTTATTAAGCGTTTTTTTTATTAGTTTGTAGTGAAATGTAGCAGGGCTCCTGATCGGTATATCGCATACTCAAACCAACTAAACCTACCTAATCGGTATGTATCGGACTACGTCTTTCGGCTCGCAGATCTTTATATGTATTAGGTTAAGATCTAATTTATAATTATAAATAAAAACGTAATAATTAATTAATAAAAATAAATTTTTAATTTCTATTTAGTATTTTGTAATAATTATCTATTGTCTGCTATATAAAAAAAAAGTCTTTTATAGCTTTAAATAAAAACGTACGTTTTTTATATTTTTTGTTTTGTAATTTCTAAGGTCTCCAAAAATATGTTTTATTTTATGACTAAAGATCTATTTTTTATATATATACACTAGCCCTACTGCAAACTTCTTAAGTTATTGGGTTTTTGTCCTTAGACCACAATAACTAACTTAAATTATAATTAATTAGTTATTTATTTTTTTTAGATCTTTATTGTTAGGTTTTCTTAGTTTTTATATTTATTTTTAATAATTTAATTTTTTGTTTTTTTTGTATACTTAGCGCTTTTTAAGCAATTTTTTAATTTTTAGGTTTTTTAGTATTTGTTTGATTAATTATACATATTTACAAATTATATTTTTTTTAGGACTTTACCTAGTAAGGAAGTTTAGTATGGAATGATTTTTTATACTGCTATATATATTATTTTTTTAAAATATAGGGAAAATCTACTAGCAAGCAAGTTTTTTATAAATTATAGCTTAAGTTTTTTTGCTACTAAAAGGGGGTTAGTATTATTTACTAAAATTAAGTATATTGGAATATTTATATTTCTAATTAGGTCTTTTAGACTTAGGCATAGCTACTAGGATATTTTTTAATTAGTTTTGTATTAACTTTTTAAGCGATTTAGTAACTATTGTTCTTTTATAAGTAGATTAGGGGGCAGAAATATTTATTATAAAAAAATCTGATTTAATTTAAGGGAAAGATTTATAAAATATATTTTGTATATTTATATTATTATTTATTAATTGATTAGCTTTATAAAATAAAGTGATTACTAATTATTTTTTTGTTTTAAGTAGTATTAACTAGGGAAGGGGTTTTATTTTAGTAACTATAATTCTAGTATATAATTTTATTTTTTTAATAATATTTAGGCGATTTTTTATAACTTTAATACTTATTACTAGGTTGTTAAGTATTAATTTTTAGCTATTAAGTTATAGATTTTTTAAAAAAATACCTAAGTATTTAAAAAGTAATACTATATAAATAATATATACTAGACTATAGCTCTACTAATTATTTTAGGTATATATAAGGAGGCTATATATATAAAATAGAAAAAATATGTTAAAAAGCAGTTTTAAGGTCTATTAATTAATAATATTTTTGAAAGTTTGTATCTAGTAATTGTAAATAAATTATTAATATTTTTTGTTTTGCTTAGGGACCAAGTTAATAAAGTAAGCAGTCCGTTTTTGTTTATTAATAATTATAATAAAAAAATGATTTAATTAGTTATTACTTGTTTTAAAAAGCCTAAGTTTACTAAATATTACCTATTTAATTTTAAGGATTAATATAATTATAATTACTTTTTTGTTAAGTTTTGTAAATTAAGCAACGGGATAATTAAATAGTCCAAATAATTATTTATAAGCTATTTTTATATTTAGTTTACAGAGCTAAATAGTAAATTATACCTTAATATCTATAGTATTAGCTTAAATATATTGTTTTTGTTTAATTATTATATTAATAATCTAAGTACTAAAGCTATTAGTTATCTAAATATTTTTAGAAATAAAAAAAAAGATTAATTGTCCTTTAAGGAATTTATTATTTATATATTAATAATTGTTATAAAGGGGCGTATTAATAGGAATCCTGATTTTATTAGCTATTAAGTATTACAATAGTAAAAGAATATTTTTATATTTTAAGTTGTACTAACTATATATTTTTATAATTAAATCTTATAAATACTTATAATGCTTTAGGTAGAGTTTTATAAATTAAAAATTAGTAAATAGAGTGATTAGCTAGAAAATTAACTAATTTTATTAAAGGATTAGCTAGGCCGGCTAAATAAATTAAGTCTATAACTAGAAATCTAGGACTAGCTTTTTTATATAAACTATAATATAATTTTTATAATATTTTAACGAATTGTTTTATATATTTTTGTTTAAATTGTAGGGTTTTTTGTTTGTAATATTTATTATTTTTTTCTAAAGCTTTGGCTTATAAAAAGCTAAAAGTATATAGGTTCTATAAAAATAATTATAGTACTAGCCATTATTTTGTTAGATATTAGGGATTAATACTGCAAGCTTAAGTCTAGGCAGGTAACTATTAAATAATAATTTTTAAACGCAGTTAAAAATAATAAAAACTTTTTAGTAAATATTAATTATTATACTATTATTAATAAAATCTATAATATATAGTATTTTTTGTTTAATATTATAGATTATAATAAATTAATAATTAGGAGCATGCCTAGCTTTAGTTGCTTTAATTGCTCCAAATATTATAAAACTAGTAGATCTATCTTATTTTTTAAAGAATTAGAAAGTAAAGTAGTTCTTATTAAAGCTTTTGTTTTAAGCTTAAAAAAATATTTATACAAAAATGCCTTTAAATACTACCTATAGTTCAAAATAACTAATTACTGCAGTAATTAGTACACTAATTTCTAATATATTTAGCTATTAATACTATTATGTTTTTTAGAATATATTAATTAATCTAGGTCTAAACAAGTTATAAAAAGCTTAAGTTGTAATACTTAGGAAAGTTTTGTAGTTATATAAAGCATTCCTATATTTTTAGCAAAAATAAAATAGTAGTTTTTTATTATAATAATTTATATATAACGGTTTATTTAGCAATATATATTATATTAGCTTGGATAATATAATAGTAATAATATTATTAAAAAAAGTATATATATTTTTTAGATCTTTTTAGTAATATTTTAAATAGGTTAGTTAAAATATTTTAGATATAATAATTTAAAATAATAATACTAGGATAGGCTAATTATATAATAGCTTTAATATTAAAGCAAGGTATTAGTTCTATTTATTAATAATTAGAAATATAAATAAAGTATAATAAATATATAGTTTATATATTAATAAGTAAGGTCTAAGGACTAGTAGTATAAAATATATTAGCTGGAGGGTAGGTGGTTAAAAGCTAAATATAAGGTCTGCTAGGCTAATATAGGTCTAGTTGATCTATATTACCTTTTTATAGGAACTTTATTAGTTCTTTCTTAATATAAGTTATTATTAAAAAAAATGCTAATTAGGGCTCCCCTACTTATATTATTTTATAAAAAGTAATATTTGTTAGTTTTATATAAATTAGTTATTTTTTTCTAATTTACCTATTTATTTTTTTATATAGATTATATTTATACTTATACTTTTTTATATTTCTAACTTTATTTATTTAATTTATAATAATTGGTCTATATATAGTATATTGCAATATATATCCTTATTTTTTGTTATTTTTTATAATATTTAGTAATTAATTGTTTTAAAATAAGAAACGTATGTTAGCTTTTTTTAGTTGTTCTTGTTTGTTATATAATTATTATTTTTATATTAGTTATATTAAATATTATATAAATATATCTATGTTTAGTTAGATCGCTAACAAGCAGTTAAAGCTTTAAGTTTTAATTGTTTTATAAATTAATCTAAAAGTTTAAGCAATCTAAAAAAAAGCAAATATTACTAATTAGAATATATTTAAAGCTTTTATATTAATTAATCTATTATTATATATATTAAATCTTATATATTATTTTTAGCTATACTATCTTACTACTAGCAAACTTAACGCTTAATTATTTTTTTTTTTAATTATAAAGATTTTTTATTTTAAGCTAGCTTATATAATCCTGATTTTTTATTACAATTAATTAAAAAAGAGCTAGGTTATAAAAAAAGCTTTAGTAGTTAGATACCAATTAAGACAGTATATACTAAAGCTAATAAATACTTTAATTAAGCTAATTAATATATAAGTTATATTTTTAAAACAACTATTATATTATTTTTATTATTATTTAGTGCTAGATTATAGCATATTATATATTTCTAGTTAAAATCTAGTATAGCTTTAATAATTCTAGCTATGTTTTTTTTAAGCATATATTTTTTTGAAGCTATAGTTCTAAAACATGCAGTATTACTAAAGGATTTTAATAAGCTAATAAAGCTGTGCGCTATTTAAAAAAAAGCTTTTAAGCATAGTTAAAATAAGTATTATAGCTTTTTTAATTAGTATAAGTGGGTAAGCTTTATATTTTTTTTTTTAATTTTTATATATAGCTAGTAAAAATGTTTAATAGTAGTTACTAGATTTTTTGTTATTTTATTATTAAAGTTTTAAATAGCTATATTACTAATTAATATATATGCTAGAATATTTTTATTTTATTTTTTATAGTATTTAATAATAAAGCTATATTTAAAATAGTTATAATATTTGCTAGCAAACTTATGCCTTTTTATATTAAGCTATGCTATAGTAGTTTATTTAGCAAATATCTTTTTATAATACTTGATTATCTAGTATAAATAATAATATTTATTGTTTAGTTAATTAAAACTTTTAATTTTATTTTTTGCTAGTTATATATTTATTAATTCTAAAAGTCTAAAAGTAACAGTTGTTTTAGAATATAGCTATTTTTTAGATATAAATTAATAAATCTTTTATAATCTAATGCTTGTAATAATTATATTTATTTAGTTGGCTAGCTAAACTATAAGTATTATATAAGTAATACTAAATATGCTTATTTATATATAGTAGCAACCTAAAAAAATAAAAATAAAAATCTAAATAAACAAAATAGCCTAAAAAAGTTTTTGATTTAAGCTAATTAAATAAAAGTTATTATATATTATTTTATATATTTTTTGGTTAATCTGTTTATAAAGCAGTAGTAAGATTGCTGTTTTAGAGTAGGTTTTTAAAAATAAAAAAGTAGCGCAGAAATAATAAAAAGAGGCAAAAGTACAAATAATAAATATTACTTTATAGTAGATCTAAGCTAATTAAGATAATATTATTATAATATATAGTGCTAGATCTATAGATTTTAGTTATATTTATTTTTTTAGTTTTTGAATTTAAAAAAATATTGTTTGCTAATTAATAGACTTTTTTTTTAATTATAAATTATTAAAGCTTAAATACCTAGTTTTTAAGCTTGTTTTAATTAGGATTTTAATTCGATATAACAAAGTTTTATTACTAATAATTTTTTAATTTCTTTTAATTGTTTTGTTTATATTTTAGTATTTTTGGCCTATTTAAGCTATATTATAGTTTGTTTAAGCTATATTTTAGCTATGTCTAGCTATATTTTAGGTTATATCTAAGTATATTTAAGCTTGTTTTAGCTATGTTTTAGCTATGTTCTACTATGTTCTAGGCTTTGTTTAGCCTTTGTTTAGTTATATTATGGCTTTAATTAGGGCTATTCTAGCTATATTTGTATTTTTTTTATAGTAGTTATCCTTTAGTAAGCCTATTATTTATTTATTAGTAGTAAGGTTAACTGGTTTTTAATATTTAGTTTTATTTTTAATAAATAGTTATAAACTATTTAATATATAAGTTTTTGCCTTTGTATATCTTTTTAGTTTTTTTATTTTATATTTTATATTTTTTTTTTAAATACTATAAAAAATAGGCCTTTTTATTTATATAAAAGTTTAGCGCTTCAAGATTTATTATTGTTTAGTAGGGTATCAAACATAAAAATAAGGTTTTTTTTTTTTAAAGCTATAAGGCGGACCTTATAAGTATATTGCTAATTAGCCTATTTTATAGCTTAGTATCTTTTCTTAGTAATAATACGTTAAACTTTAGCTATATTTTTTTTTTTTTTTTAAATTGTTATATTTTATATGCTAGAAAAAATATATAATTAGGGGTGTTTTACTAATTAATAATCTACTATATTAAAATAATATTTTTAATTAGTAAAACTAATAATTAATTATAAATTATTTTATATATACTATAGCTATAGTATTAAATAATAGTTCTGTTAGCCTAGATTATTTTATTAAGTTGTTTAGTTTAGCTTTTTTTTATCTTTTAAATTATTTTTTTAAAGCTATTAATAACTGCTTTATAGCTTAATTTAATAAATCCTTAGCTTTAGAAATAATATATTACGTTATAAATTATTATAAATCTAAGTTATGTTTTAGCTATTATGATTTTATTTTTATTTTTAGAACTATTGTTATATTTAATTCTAATAAAAATACTATACTAATAAATAATACATTGTTTAATAAATTAAATAATACTTTTAGAATTAGCTAATTGGAATGGTATTGCTTTAAAATAAACTAATATTTTATATTTAGCTTTAATAATTGCTTTAAACCTATTATTGTTAAATATAAATTAAATATTAAAAATCTAGCTTATAAGTATATTTTTAGCTTTATTATAGCAGTATCTTTTTTTAGATCGCTTGTTTTATATTTATTAGTATAACTTATAGCTTTTTAGAACATTTTTAATATTTTTGTATAAGTTTTTCTAGTAGTATTAAGCAGTAATTCTATAGTATATTAAGTTCTAGCTTTAATATTCTAGTTATATATAGCTTTTTTAAAAAAAACATTTTTAATTATTAAAATTATTAATATAATATTAGATCTAATATAGTAGTTTTATTTTTTTCTAGAAGTAATTTTTATAAATAAAGAATTAAAAGGCTTAATTTTTATAGATTTTTTTTTATATTGTTATTATAAAGCGATTAGGCAGACTCCTAGTAGTAAAATATATTACTAGCTTTTGTAAGTATATTGATTATTTTTGCTCTAGTTTAAAAAAAGCAGTAATATTTAGGGCAATTATTAGTTTAACTATTATAATATAAAGTTAAAAATTAATAAAATTTTTTATATTTTTTTTTATTAATTATTTAATTTATTTAATAATTTTTCTAGTTTATATAATAGTCCGTTTATTGCTATATATTTTTTTTTAAAAACATAGTATAATTTAAAGTTAAACATTTTAATAAAAACAACCTATTGGGTTAGAACTGCGCTAGGTAGTGCAAAAAATTTATTGTTTAGTTAGGTAATTAGTACTTTTATATTTGTTTTTAGATAAAATCTGATCCTATATAAGTAGTTTTATAGTTAGCAAAAAGCCTTAACAACTTTTAGGTACTTTTTTATTATTATATTATAATTTAATTTAGGTCCTTTTTAAGTTTCCGATTTATATTTGGATAGGTATATTTTATTTTTAATTAATTAATAGAGTATAGTGCCCTATCCTTTTCTTAAAGCGTTAATTTTTAGCTAGATTTTTTTAGTTTTATAATCTAGGGTAATTAAGCAAAAAATAGTTGTTAGAGCTTATTGTAATATTATTATTGCTTGCTTTTAATTATTTCTTTAAATAAACTTAATATTATACTAAAAAAGCATAATTAATAGGAATACTATTATAATATACACTTTTATTTATGTTTAATAATAACTATTTATTTTTAGAAAAGCTTTTATTTTTATAATATTGCTATACGCTATTTATTCTAGAATTTTAAATACTTTAGCTTTTATAGGTTTGTAGCTATTAGTTCTATAAAAGTATCTGACCAGTATTATTATTAGCTTATACTATTTGTTTTTAATACTGTTTGTAGTAATACCTGCTAATTCAAAATTTAGCAAAACTACATTAATATTTTTAATATATTTAAAAATAAATTGTTATACGCCAGGGGCAACTTTTTAATTATTATAATAAATAATAAACTTTTTAACTCTTATATTATTAAAGAATAGTTTATATTTTTTAGATATAATATTATATAATATTTGGCTAATTACCCTAAAGAAATAAGCTACCAAATTTGTTGTACTTTAAGGAAATATTATTATTTATAAAATTCCAAGTAGTATAAAAAAAGCTATTAATATTTAACTAAAAAAAAAAAAAAATATTTAATTATATTTAAAAAAAAGTTAATTACTAATAAGATTTTATATATAGCAAATTTTTTAGTAAATTTATTATAGCTTTTTAATAAAAAAATATTTTAGATTATAACTATATTTAGTTTAGTAGCAAAGTTAATTAGTTTAAGCTTTTTATTTTTTATTTTTACTATAAACTATATGTTTTAATATATGCTATATTTTTTTTTAATATATTATTTATAAGTTAGGTTTTAAGTATATCTAGTACTTTTTTTTATAGTAATATAAAAATAAGGATTCTTTTTATTTGCTAAGCTTTATATAATATTATTTAGATTTTATATAATAGTACAATTTTATTATATATTTTTTTAATCTTACTAAAATCCTAAACTAAAGCTATTTTATATTTATATAGCATTTTAATTAAAAGTTTTTTTTTTAATTAATAAGTTGTAATATTTTTATATTTTTTTTAATTTTCTAGAAATATTCCTTGGTTAATCGAGTTTTTTTAGGTTATATAGCAAAACATAAGTAGATATTTAAATAAATCCTTCTTTTTTTAAACATTTTGTCTAGTTTGCGCTAATTATATACTTTTATTAAAGCTTCTTTTTTTTAATTAATTAACCTTAGAAATACAGAACTATTATATTTTGCATTATTAACTAAATAGATTTTTTTTGATTTAAGCTTATATATTATAAATATTAAAAAAAAAAAAAAAAGGAATACTGTTTATTTAGCCTTTAAGACTTTTGCCTTTTTTGTTTTTTTTATAGCTTTATAAATAATAGTCCTAAAAACTATTAAAAATTTACTATCTAACAAAGCACCTATAAAAAAAGTATTATTATCTAGCTCTAATATTTGGTTTATATAGTTTATAAGTAGCTAATCAGCATTACAAAAATATTCCTGCATAATTTTATTATCTAGGTTTAGTACTAAATTAAAAATCACCCTAGCAATATATAATAAAAATAAAATTTAAATATTGATTAAAAACTAATTATAGCTATTTATAACAGCTCTTTGCATATAAATAACTATTAGTTTTCTATAGCTCTAATTGCTAATTTATTATAAAAATATAATTAAATAGGCAGGGTTACAGGGGCAATAATATATATGTTACCAAAAGTAAATATAGCTATTAGAACTAAATTCTTAAAATAGAAAACATAGTCTATAATCCTTAAAAAATTTATTCCTAAAAGCAAGAAAACAGCTATTTTTTTATTTAGAACTAGATATATAAAAATAGCCTATATATACTTCCTAGCAATCTATACTAGCTAAACAATAATTTTTTTATATAATTATAGAAGTACTTCTAGTTTAGTAAAATATTTATTCTAAATTATTTAAGTATTAATTATAAAAAGTTAATTATTTTTAATATAACTTTTTATTAAAATATATAATTAAGTGCTAGTATTAAAAAGTCTAATAATTAGTAAGCTTTTTAATAATTCTTTAATTTTTACTATAACTTTAGGTATAGCCCTTATATAGTTTTTTATATTTTGTAAAGGCATACCTATCTAAAAGATTTTATAAACCTTTTTTATAGATTTTTGCAGTATTATATATATATTATTAATTTTTAAAGTAGGTACGTCTAGTATTTATTAATTATTTGTTTTAAACTTAGGTTTATTTAGTTAACTTAATCTAATTGTTTTTTTGCCTAATATCTATCCTATTTTAAAGGCCTATACTGCAAATAATTCTAACGTATTAGGGAATAAACCTAGTAGCTCTCCCTAAGTTAACCTTATTTTAGCTTTAAACAAGTTATTAATTTTATTAAAAAATACCTAGTGTTTTTTTATTCCTAAAACAAATAAAGGTATTTGCTAATTAGTACTTACACCTATTATAGCGCTAGTTATTTTGTAAGGTTAAATAACGTTATAAGTTTTAGGCATAATATTATTTTTTTTATTTAAGCATTTTTTTATTATTATTATAGCTTTTATATAGGCTTACGTATTAAATATACTAATAAGGTTTAGAACTATAAGCACTAATAAATTATTTAAAAAAGCAACTTAATTAATTACTTTTAGTACTATAAACTTTTGCCTATTTTAATATTTTTGCTATTTATTATATTAGAATTTTAAATAGTTTTTTCTAGCTAGAATATTAAGCTTTTATTATTCTATAAAAACTAAGTTAGTTTAAAATTTTACTCCAGGGTTAGGCTAATTAGTTATAGTTAGTTATTTAAGTATTAAAACAGATAGTTAAGCTAGGTTGTTTAAAATATTTTTGTTTTTGCTAGGTCCTAAGTTCTATAATTAGGTCTTGTTTTCGAATTCTAGATCTTCTAAAACGTAGTTAAATTTACGTAAAGCTTTATAAGCTACTAGAGCTACTAGAAAATATTTATTAAAGCAGTTGTAATAAATCTATATTAAGGCTAGGGGTATAAATCTACTTTTATTTTTTTTTTTTAATATTTTATCTAGGTTGATTATAAGCAAGCAAATATACTAAAATACGTGTAGTAAACTAATATGCTAGGCTTTAGAGTTATATTTTTTATATAAAGCTCTAAGGTTTTTTGCTTTTTTTTTAATTTATAGCTTTGTTATATATAATCTTTAGCTTTATAAAACTAGTATTTATATAGATTATTGCTAATATTTCTAGAGTTATTCTAGTTATTTAATTGGTTGTATTTCTAAAAGTTTAATTGTTGTGCTTGGGTGGCAAAAGCTCCAAATTGGCTATTTTTGTATTGCTGCCCGTTTTGCTGGCTGATCTTTTAGTAGGATGTCTAACCAAAAGGGGCATAGTATTAATTCCGGTTAATTAGTAATTATATTATTTTAGTTATTGCTTTGGTTATTTAAGTATTATAAATAAAAAAGCTTTTTATTTTAGTTATTAATTGTTTAATTATTAGGTTTATATATATATAGATTATTAAAGGTATAATAAGAGAAGTAGTTATAAGTAGCTAGGTTAAAGGAGCAACTAGTAAAGCTTAGAACAGTTATGCTTATATAGCTTGCTAAATAGGGTAAAAAAATATATTTAGTAATAGTTTTAGGCTAGTAGTACTGTTTAGAAAACTTAATATTACTGTTTATAACTAAAGAAAAGATTTTAAGTTAGTTTATTGTTTAAAAATATTTATAATATTAGTATATTTTTTTTGTTATAAATTATTTTTAGTAATTCTATGTTTATTAAAAATGTTTTTAAAATAATTAAAAAGAATTAATTTAATTAAATTATATAAGTAAGATTTTTTAGGTATTAAAAAGATTTTTTAGCTAAGTTTATTAACTAAGGCTATATATTTAAAGAAGAATTAAGCATAATTTTAAAGAGTTGTTTTAATATTTAAAAAGAGCTTAGTGAGTTGTTTTTTTTGTAATTAGGTTTGCTTAGGATTAATTGTTTTATATTTTTATTTTAAGCTTATAATAATTTGATTCTAATTAGTACAAGAACTAATAATATATTAGATTATATGTTTTTTAATTATAGTTTTTGTTTAGTATAATAATTAATTAATTTATTTGGCTTATAGAAGTTTGTATAACTTAAAGAGTTTTTTTATTCTGCAAAGCTATTTAGTTATGTTCTTTTTATCGAATTGGTTCTAAGGGCGGAATACAAGATTAGAAATAAATAAACTAACAATATATAGAACTATAGCGCTTCTAAAGGTTAATTATATAAATATTAAAAGCTTAGCTAGCTAGTATTTATTAGTTTAATTGTTAGTTAATATAGTATTAGAAATAAATATATTTATGATTAGAATATTTAGGGTAGACCCTGTTAAAAAAAGCCCAAAGTTTTGCAGTTGTTTTGGAACGTTTAGGTTATTTATCCTAGGTTACTAATTAGAACTATTAATATATAGAAATAACAAAATAATAAATATTTTAGAAATAAAACAATAGTTTTTAAGTTTTAATAATATTTTTTTGTTTAATATTCTATAGTTTTTACTGCTATATAAATATATATAATTAGTATAGTATTTTTATAAGTTTTTTATTAGAAGCTTATATATATTTAAGTTTAGTAAATATATTAGCTTTTTTAATATAATTATAGTTAAGTTTTATATTTTTTTTGCAGATTTAATAAAAGCGGTATAGTACTATTGGTATTTTTGTGGTTGGTTGTTTTAAAAACAATAGTTCTATTAATATTTTATATTTATTTAATTTCTATTATGGTTGGTTTTTTATTATTTTTGTGTTGCGTTATTAAATTATATTAGAAGTCTAGCTTTATATAAGGATTTATTAAAAGAAATACGATTAATTAGCGTGATTAATGGTTGGTTTTTATGTATCAGGTATATTAGCTAGAGGTATTAGTTTCTGATCGCAGGTTGTGCTCCGAAGAGCATTAAGTAATATTAATTTTTATTGTTTTACTAAAAATACTAATAAAATAGAGCAAAGCTTTTAATTAATATATTGTATACTTAAACTAACTAAACCTACCTAATTAGTATATATCGGATTATGTCTTTTAGCTTGCAGATTTTTGTATGTATTAGGTTAAGATCTAATTTATAATTATAAATAAAAACATAATAATTAATTAATAAAAATAAATTTTTAACTTTTATTTAGTATTCCGTAATAATTATTTGTTGTCTGCTGTATAAAAAGAAGTTTTTTGTAGCTTTAAATAAAAACGCGCGCTTTTTATATTTTTTGTCCTGTAATCTCTAAGGTTTCCGAGAATGCGTTCTATTCTATGACTAAGGATCTGTTTTTTGTATGTGCGCACTAGCCCTACTGCAGTAGCTTATATTATTTTTATATAAAAGTTGCTATATTATATATTATTTTTTAAATATTTTAGGTTTAATAAACTAGTTCGAATATTTATTGTTTAGTATTAAAATTTACTATAGTTTTATTAATATTTATTATTAAAAAGTTTTATATTTTAATTTTTATTGCTATTTTTAATAATAATATATTAATTAATAAATATTATAAAAAATTATATATAAAATTTAAAAAAAAAAATATTCTAATTGTTTTAGTATTTATTAATATAAAAATAAAATTATTAGTTTAGTTTTTAATTAATTAATTTTATTGCTTTTTAGGTTTAAAAGTAGTAAATATTATTAAAATAGTATTTAATATGTATAAGACTATTAATTATTATTACAAATTTAAAATAAATAGTTCTATATTATTTAATATTTATATATTTAATATATTAAAATGTCATGCCTGGCATACTAGGACCAGTGCACACTTACTATATATATATACTATATCCGCACCAACCTTACTAAATATATAATTTATTTTTTTATATATTATATCTAACTTTATAAATCTTTTATTTATAATAATTCTAAAGCTTTTTTTTAATGTTACTTATAATATATTTATATAATAGCCCCTAAAAAACCTAAACTATTAACTAGATTAATACTTCCTAAAAAAAACAAATTAGCTATAGATAGCTAACAAAGCTATACTAATTTTTTTCTAAATAAAAATTAAAAATTAAAGCTTAGTAATAGTTTAATACTTAATTACTAAAATAATAATAGTACTTTATAACTTAAAAGTACTAACTAATTTTTATTATAATAAAATATTTAGCTCGAAACAAAACTTAAAAAAATAAATAAACAGCTAAAAAAATAAAAACAACCTACCTTTAGATCAAAAGGATCTCGACCTATAAGCATACATAAATTAATATTAAAACAGAAATCTAAAAAACATAAATATTAAAAAAAAGCTAAAGATCTAAAAAACTTTAAATCTTTTAACTTTTTAAATTCTTTTTATATTTTCTACTTAGAACATAAAAATTAGCACCGAAAACAATATAACTTCTCTAAGTCTAGCCTATTACTTATTTTTTTATTTCTTTTTTTATTATTTAATAAATTAAATCTAAGCAGTTCTAACTATTAATTATTTTATTATTATAAATATTACAATAATAATAAAAAGTTAAATATTAATTTTAGTTATTTTTTAAAATTTAAATACTTTTTATTTATTATATAATTTATTTATAACTAATAAATTAAATAAATTAAAAAACTAAAATTATTTATATAGTTAGCAAAATAGATTAAAATTATAAAAATTAATATTAAGTTTTTTTTAGAAAAAAAGCACGCTAAAATTATTTTTTTATAAATTTAATTAAAAGTTTTTTGCTAACTAGACTAAAACTTTAGTTTATTAATTAATTTTTTTTGTTATAAGTATTAACTAGTAGTTAAAAAAAGCTTAATAATAAGCTAATTAAAACTTTAAAATAATTAATTAATATTTATTTTAAATTAAGATTTAAAAAAATAATAAAGCAATAATAAAAAAGCTATATTATATTACTAAAAACTAACCGATCTGCTTTAATAAAAGATTATAAATTTTAATAATTTATTATTTTAAAAAAAATTAATAATAATAAATATAATATAGTGTTATTAAAATTAATAACTTTTGTTTTTAGAGCTATAAAGCTTTAATAAAAATTTTTATGTTTAAATATTAACCGAACTAATATTAATAAATCTTAAAATTAGCAATAATATTAAAGCTTTTTTAAGTAAAAATATTTTAATAATAAAAATTATTTTTATTAAAGCTAAAAATATTAGAATATAGTTTGGAGCTAAAATAATTATTAGTACTATAACTAGCTAAAATAACTTTATTTAAATTAGCAACCCTTTAATAATTATATATTTAAAAAATAACTATAAAATAACCCTAATAATTGCCCAAAGCAAAGTAGTAATACTTAGAACTTTTTTTGTTTTAATTATAAAAAAACAGGTTATATTAGTTATAATTATAAAAAACCTAACTAGTAATACTTACTAAAAAATTAAAAATATTAGATTTAAAAAATTTAATTAGATTAAAAATAAAACAACTCTAATATATTTTACTATTTATAAAAAAATAACTATTATTTGGACTAAAATTATTTATATAATTTTTTAGCATATTTTAATAAATATTTAAATAATAATTAAAAAAATAAAAAATAGTTTTAGTTTTAGCTATAAAGCCTAAGCTAAAACTATAGCTTTTTACACCTATTTTATATTAATTTTATATTTTATATAATATTTATTTTATTAGCTTAAAAAAACCTTTATTAAAAATATTTATTAATTTAAATTTTTATATTAAATATAATTATATTAATTATATTTTTATTTTATATAACAAACTAAAAAAGCTCTATTTTATATTTATGCTTTATAATATATTATTAAAAATAGATTTTTTAATTATAGCGTTTATTAGGTTATTTATAAACTTACTAATAGTTATAAAGTAATTTAAAAATTTCGGTATGCTTATATTACTATTAACCAAAATAATTAGTTAAAAAAAAATCTAGTGCTTTTTTTTTAAATTATACTAAAAAACCAAAAGATTATATTTAATTTAAGTTTAAATTGGTAGTTTTATAGCTTAAAGCTTAAGCATTTTAAATTAGTTATAGTTTATTAATTTGCTAAAGCTTACAAAAATAAGAAATATTATTAAACTATTATATATTTTTTTAAACTTTTTTGGTTAAAAAAATTAAAAACTAAAAAGAATTGTAATAGTTTTAAAAATGTTCTGTTAGAATTTTATAACTTAGCTAATTTTTTTAATACTAACAAAACTAGTATTTTTTTATACTCCAAACAAAAAAACTTAACGATTAATTTATAAAATAATACTATAGTATTTTATTATTTTATTTATTTATTAGCCCAGAACAAACTTAAAAAACTTTAAAAATAGCTTATAGAAATAATAGCTAATAAAAAGATATAAAAATCTAAAAGCCTAACTCGGGCTTTTATTTTATTTGTTTTTAAAAAAAATAAAGGTTTAAAATTATATATAAACTATAAAAAACTTAACTATATTACATAAAAAAATTACTACACTTTTTATTTTATTTTAAAATTAATAAATAGACTTATATATACTAAAATATTTATTAAGATTGATTTTAAAAATATTTATTATTATATTTAAATTAAAAAAAAAATAAATAAAAAATAGCTTTTTATATATATTATAGCTATTACAAATTTTTAGTTATACTTATAAGTTTATATAATATTTCTGCTATTTTTTAGATCTATATATATAAAACATTTAATAATATTTTAGATATATTTTATATTATATATTTAGATAATATTTTTATATTTTTTATAAATAAAAAATCCTATATAAAATATATTTAAAAAATTATTAAAAAACTTTAGAATACTAAACTATATGCTAAGCTTTTAAAATATTAGTTTTACTAAAAAAAACTTAAAATTTTTAAATATATTATATTTAGTTAAAATATTAAAATAAACTTTAGTTATATTAATATAATTAAATAATAATTATTTCTTAGTTTTTATTATAAATTATAATAATTTTTAGGGTTTTATAATTTTCACTAGCGCTTTATTAAAAGGTATTTTTAGGTTATTGCTTTTTTAACTTAATATTTTAAAAAAAGCGCAACTAGAACAAAAAAAAATTAAATCTTTTTAAACCGTTTTATAATAAAAGCTTTTAAAAAGCTCTAGAACTTATTTAAAAAAGCTATTTTTTATATATATTTTAATCCTAAAAAGCAAATATTAATAAAAACTAATTCTTTTAAAGCAGCGCTAGCAAAAAACCTTTTTTAACAAAATAATTAAAATAAATAATATTTTATTATGTTTTATTTTTGCAAGTTTATTAATACAAAATTAAATTATAAAACCCTAAATCAAAAAATATTTATAATTATAAAATATTTTAAGCATTAATAGTATTATTTTTAAAAAAATAAATTATTAATCAAAATATTAATTAACTATAGTAATTTTTAAATATTTATAAAAACTCTAAAGCTAAATAAAAAGCAAGCTTATTAATATATATATTTAGCTTTTTTTAATTTTATTATTAAATATAAGCAAGGCAAGCAAAACAAAGCTAATCCTTTATTGCGCCGACTTAATTATATAAGTAATTCGCCCCAAAATATTAATTTCTTTTTAATACTAAAAAAAAAGATTGCAGTAATATAAGTAGTTACGTATATATAAACATAAATAGCTATAAGTAATAAAAACTTCTAAAATCTAAATATATTACAAAACTTATAAAACATAATCTAGAACATTTAATAAAAAAACCTTAAATATAAATTAATTAAAAAGCGTATTAATACTAGAAAGCTTACGGACCTTTAATAAACAATTAAAAAATCTCTTTTATATTATAAAAATAAAATTTATATTTTTTTTTAAAAAATCTATTTATTTTTAGCTTATTAAATTATATTATAATAACTTATTAGTAGGGCATTTTAAACAAAAACGCACGTTTAAACTATTATAACGCAAGTTTTTCTAGCTAAAAATAAAAGCAAATATTAATAACTATATAAATAGTTATATAATATATTTTAAATTAAAAATAAAATATTACTAAAAATATAGCAAACTTAATATTTTACTTATATTTTTAGTTCTTATATAAAAACTACTAAATTAATTATATTTTAGTAATTATTAATAAATTTACTAAATTAATGCACTTATTTCTTATTAATATTAAAATAATTTTAATATAGTTTGCTACCTTATTTTATTAAAAAATCAAATATATTTATAAAAGTTCTATAAGTATTATATCAAACTACGGCTTTTTTTTATTAGTTATTTTTAGTTAAACCTATACTATTACTTTAAATTCAAAAAAAAACATTTGGTTATATTTCACCCTAGAACTAATAAACAAATAAAACATATAAATTAAATAATTAAAAACTACCTTAAATGCTTTATTAATAATAAACAAACTAATTAGCTATAATTATTTTTTTAAGCATATTTTGCAATTAATTTAGCTATTAAGAATATAACTAGCAAATTATTTTTTAAAGCTTTATATAACTATATATTAAAGTTTAGATTATTTGTTAAGGACAACTTTACTTTAAAAAAGGTACTAATAATACAAAAACAATTATAAAAACTATACACTATTAAAAATAACTTAAAAAATTAGTAGCAAATTATAGTTAAAAAGTATTAAAAATATTATAATATTAAATACAAACTTATAACTTATAAAATTAGAAATATAATAGTATTATTTATAAAAAATTTAAGTTTTAAATATTTTAAACTTATATTTAAGTTTATTAGTTTATTTTAGATCTTTAGCTATATTAGATTATAAGTATATTATTTTATATTTTTAATATAATATGCTTGTTTTTATAACGTTTTTTTTATTTAATTACTTAAACTTTAAAAAGCTAATATTATATATAACCTACCTATGCTAGACCTTACAAACAATTTAAATAAATAAAAAGTTAAAAATATAGTAGCAAAACAAATATATAACTATAAGTTATATTATAAAATTAAATAAAAAAGCTAGCTAACTAAATATAACTAATAAGTATTAACTATTAATATTATAGTATTTAAAGCAATACAAACTTTTAAACAATAGTAAAGTTATAAAAAAAAGAATTCCTAATTTAATAATTTATATCTAAAACAATAAAAAAAAAAATTAATTAATTTTATTCTTACTTAAAGGTACTTAGCTTTATTGCTTAAGGATTTAACTAATTTAATAATTATATTGGCCCGAAACTCTAGCAAATTAATAAAAACAAACCTATAAAAAACTTATGCAGTTAGAATTAAACTAACTACTTTAAATATTTAATTTACGCCCTATTATTAGGCTATATATAAACTATCCCTAAAATCAAATCTTATTAAAATAGTAAATATCCAAGTTTATTATAGTAGCTATAGCAATAATTTAGGTTGCTTGATTATAAGTACTTATAACTACTTTTTCTAACTTTATTATAAAATAACAAATAGCTAATATTTATAATATATAATTATAATTTTTAAATTAAAAATATATAATAATTATATAAAAATATGCTTTATATTAATTATTTTTTTATTTATATTAAATAATAATACAAAATAAAATTAAACAAAAGTATTTATAGCGTTAAAAAAAAGGTATGCTACTACTTAAAGTAAAATATTTTTTTATTATATTATTAATTAAAAATATATAGTATAAATGTTTTAAAAACATATAAATAACTTATAAAAACTTAATAAAATAACAAAAAAACTATTTATTTTAGTATTGCTAAGTTTATTAATAAAGCCAAACTATATATAATAAATTGCTAAAAAACAATAAAACATTTTTAATAAACAAAATTAAATATTAGCTAGCTACTAATAAAGCTTTATAAAAGCTTGCTAAATAATTAAACCTGTTTTATTAATAACTTTATTATTATTTATATTTGTTTTAAAATTAAAAAATTAGCAAAACCAATCTAGCAATTTATTAATATAAACTATATTAAAAAATATTAAACCTAGAACTTAATTAAATAAAAAATTTAGGTTAATACTAATACTAATATAAAACAAATATAGATCTATTTATAGAATTATATATTTTATGCTTTTTTTAATACTTATTACAAAAAAACGCCCTAGCTTTCTTTATAACATAAATAACCTAAATAGGCCGGCTAAAGTTAGGCTAAGCTCTGTTATAAGTACTGCCGAAACAGCGTTAGTACGTGTACGCACTACGGACCAGAGATTTAGCAGGTCTACGCCTATAAGCTTTATTTTTAGCTTTAGTAGCCTGCTTATACACATATTGCTTGCGGTTATAACAATTATAGCTATTTATAACTTTTTAGTAAACAAAGCATTAAAAACAATAGTTATAGCGGTTTTATAAAAGCTTTTTATTAAAAAAGATATAAAAAAAGTTAGAAATAGTATTAAACATAGTAATATAAGCATAAAAAAAAAAAAAAAAGGTATAAAAATAAAGTAAAAAAAGAAAAAAATAATAGTAGCAATATATATAAATAGCTAAAACTAACAAATAATAATAATAGTAGTAATTAAAAAAAAAAAAGAAAACTAGGCTAGAATATTTATATAAAACCAGATCAGCTTTATAAACAATTTATATATAGCTTATACTTAAATTATTAATATTAAAATTTACTATATATTCAAATATATAATATATACTATACTATATATATATTAAAACTTCTAATTAATAATACTACATAAGTACTAAAATATTTATATTAATAATAATAATAATATTATATATTACTAATATAATAAAAATACTTATATATTTATACCTATAAATACTTAATTAATTGTACTGCACTAATTATATATATATTACCCCAATTCTATACAAACCTTATACCTAAATCACCCTTTATCTATATACATATATACTACCTACCTATACTATACATTTTATATTTTGCATACTTATATATATTAGGTTAAAAATAACCTGACTAAAGAAAAAAGGATAGTTATCATGCCTGGCATACTAGGACCATTACATACTTATTATATATATACTTTATCTGCACCCACTTCAATAGAAAATCTTCCTCCTATAAGCTTTAGTTTTATAAGGTAACCTTACCAAATATACAATTTATCCTTCCATATATTATACTTGACCTTGTGAACTTCCTATTCATAATATAAAAAATCTATATAAACTTTTATAATATTTGTTTTTTTGCTAAATAAAGTTATAATTAGATTGCTAAACTTGTTGATAAATACTTATATATAGTTATAACTCTATTAATTAAGTAATATATTTTTATTATTTATTATTATATATTGCTATATTATAGTTAATATAAATAATAAATAAATAAAACTAAAAATTTTATTTTATAATATTTTGTTTTTTTTATAGTTATAATAATTATATATATATTATTTATAATTATATTTTAAATAAAACTAGTAATATTTTTATTTTAATATTTTAATTGTTTTATATTAATTTTAATATATAATAATTAAAAATATATAAGCTTTTTAAATTAAAGCTATATAAAAAAAAATAATCTTATTTAAAGTAATTTTAAATATATATAGCTTTTTGTTTTTATTTTTTAGATTTTATAGCTAGTTTTTTTGTTTAATTAAATTTACTAGGTTAGCTTTTTAAAAAATGTTAAATAAAAGATCTATAGTTAATATAAAACTTAATATTTTGTTAAGCAGAACTAATATTATTGTTTTTTTTTTTAGCTTTTTTAGCTTTAATTATAAAAAGCTTAGCTATTTTTTTTAATAAAATATTAATTATTATATTTTTTTGTTTTAATTAATAAAAGGTTAGCCTAATATACTTATTATATTAATAAAATCTATTTATTTAAAAAATATAATAAAGCTTAATAATTAGTTATTATAAAAAATTTAATTCTAAAAAGGTTTAAGTAGTAGTATTTTAAAGTTTATATTATTACTAAAAGTTTATAGTTTTAAATTAAGTAAGCTTGTTTAATTAGTATTATTGTTTTAAAAAAATATTTTATAAACTTTTAAATTATATTTTTTTTATTACTAAATAACTTTTTTTATTATATTATATAAAATATTTATTTTTATTTATATTAATTAGCTAGGCCTAAAAAAAGCTAAAATAAATATTTTATATATTAGTAGTTTTATATATTTAAAAGTTTATTTTTGTTTTAGTTCTATTATAAATAGTTTATTTTTCTTTAATAATTAATTTAAAAAAAATAGCAATTTTATTAATATAATAAATAAATAAATAAATATAATTATAAAACTTAAAAAATAACTAGATTAACTTAGTATTTTTAAAATTATTAAAATTTTAATTTAAAATTGTTTAGATTTTTATAAAATTAATTCTAATTTTTATTTTAGTTTTTATAACTATTTTTAAATAATTAATAATAAATATATTAAAATAAAACTTTTTAATATTTTTTTATAATAAGTTTAGTACTATTTTTTAGTTTTAAAATAAATTAAAATATTATTTATATAAATAGTTATATATTTATTTAGAAATTTTTAAATTTATGTATTAATAAAAACTTATTATTAAATAGGTTTTATTTTTAAACTAAATAATAAAATTTTTTATTAAAATATTTTTTTATAAGTTAAAAAAAAAAAATAATATAATTTTATAATTAATAATAATTAATAAAAAGTTTTAATAATATTTAGTTTTATAAAACAAATAATATTATAATAATTAAATATAGTACTACTAATATTTAAAATTAATATAATTTAGTTTTTTAAATATATATTTTTTTATTAATAATTAATTATAAATTTATATTTAATTAATTTAAACTTAAATATAAATAAAATAAAAATAATATTTAAATTTATATTTTATTTAATAAAGTTTATAATTAATAGTTTATTTATAAACTTTTTTTTAAATAAAATAAACTATATAAATATTTAATATTAAGTTTTAGTATTATATTAAATTCTAGTTATAATAATAATAATATTATAATTAAAATTAATAACTTAAAATATTTAATTTTTAAATTATTAATTATTAATTTTTATAATATATATTAAATATTTATAAAATTTACTAATTATTTTACTTTAATAGTTATAAAGCTTTTAAAGTTTAATTAAATAAATTATTTCTATTTTTAATTAATATTTAATTTATTATATAAATTTATAATTAATTATTAAAAAAATATAACCTTTAGTATTGTATAAAATTAAAATTAAAATTTTAATATTATTAATTTATAATTAAATAAATATTTTAAAAATAATTAATTTTTTTTAATTATATATTTTAAGTAAAATAAATAAAAAAACTAACAAAAAAATTTTTATTAATTCTATTTATTTTTTAAATTAAATAAATTATTAAAGCTATTTTTATTATTGTTTTTTTTTGCTAGTTAAATATTTAAAATTTTAAGTTTTTAATTAAAATAATTAATTAATATATATATTTTTTTTTACTATAAATAAAACAAATCTTATTATTTTAATAGGTTTTTTTTTTTTTATAATTAATGTTTGTTTTAATTATTTTAAAATAAATATTTTAAAACTTTTAAAATTAATTAAAAATTAGTAAGCAAGTTTATTAAAAATTTAATTATTTAAATTAAATTTTTATTTATTTAAACTAATAGATTTAATTTATTAATAATTTTTATAAGTTTATTTAATATTATATATTAATTTTGTTAGAATAACTAGCATTGGTTATAACCTTATTGTGTAACTTGTACGGAGTGCGAGTTCACGCTTGGCTGTTGTACGGATGTTAGCCGGACTTCGGCTGGACAAAAGGGACTTTATTTCCTTTTTGTTATGTTAGCTTATACAATAGCGTAAGCTCTTATATAAATATAAAAAACTTATGTTTTATATAAACATTTTTTTTTTTTTTTTTTTTATAAATAATATAATATAATATATTATATTCTATCCATATATATTATTTGTTTTATATATAATATATTATATATAGCCTATTTAATATTAATTAATAGTTATAAAAATATTTTAAAAAAAATTATAAAAATATATTATAAATTAGCAAAAGTAAAAATAAAATTAAACTTATTTGGATAGGTTTTTATATTATATTTTAAAATCTTTATTATATAACTATTATTTTTTTGTAAAGTAGTAATAGTAATACTATATAAAATAAAATAAATATTTTATATTATAGGTTACTAAATATACTTATTTATTATAAAAAAAATAAAAAATATCTAATTTTTAATATATAAATATTAACTTTTTATAAAAAATATTAAAAGTATTATATAAAAAAAACAAAAATAATATATAATTATATTATTTTTAACTATACTACTATATAATAGCTAGATAATATTTTTTTTTTAATTTTTTATTATAATATTATACCTACTATATAAAATTATAAAAATTGCTAAAATATATTTCTAATTTATATATAACAAGCTTGCTTTAGAACTTAATATTAACCCTAAAAATATAAAAAATATATTTAATCTTTAATATTAAAGCTAACTAATCGATTTAGATATAGTATTAAAAGTAATTTTTAATATATATATAGCTTTTTAAATCAAAAAATATAACTATATAATTAATAATAAATAAATATTTTAAAAAATATACAAAAAAAACTTTATAAAATAAAAACCTAAACATTTTATATAACTTTATATAAATATTTATATAAAACTTTCTAAAGCTATTATATATAAAAAAATTTAGCTACAAAGCAACCTAAGTATATATATAAAAAATCTTGCTTAAATTATATAAAAAAAATTCGAACTTATTAAAAACTTTCTAGAGCTATTAGTTATTTAACTTATTTTTACTCCTATTATATAACAACTTTTAGTTTTTTTTATATTAAATTAATAATTTTGGCTTACCTTTTAGCCTACTTTTATATTTCGGCATACTCTAGCCCTTATACCTATTGTACAAACAGAGGTAGAACTAAAAATCAAACAACTAGAACTTATATAGCTTAGACTTCTAAAAAATATATAATTTTAAACCTTTAAGGATTAGACTTTTTATTTATTTATATAATCTATTATTAAGTTTTAAAATATTTTTAAATATATATATAGATATATAATAAAAATAGGTTATAAACTAAACTTTTAACCTATATATAAATATTTTATTATTTATAACCTTTTTTAGACCTTATTATAATATTAAACCTTATAGTAAGCAACCTATTTTTGGATTTATTTCTTATAAAAATTATATAAAATAGAATAATTTTTTAAAAGATATAAAAAAAAAAAAAGAACTATATAAGCAAGCTATATAACCTTTTATATAATAAAGCATGCTTATTTATAAATATATACTAATAATTTAAAATTATAAAGAACTAATATTATATAATATTTCTAATAATTTTTAAAGGTTATATAAAAAACTATTTTATATATTAGATTAAACCTAAAAAAACCTAGTATAAAATCTACTATATAATAAATATTTATTTTAATACTAATATAAACTATAGTTAGTACTAAGCTAATTAGATTATAATTATATTTATATAAATAAATAAAAAACACCTAGATCTAGCATTATATAAAATATTAAATCTTATAATTAATAAGCTTTCAAAAATATAATAAACATTTAATACAAATTACTAAAAAAAAATCTAGCTAAATATAATAATTATATAAGTATGCTAAAAAGTTCTAGAATTAATTATAGCTTTTATATTTTAAAAACTAACAAGCAAAAGTTTTTTTTTAGACCTTTAAGCATATATTTAGATAATATTAAATAATATACTAAAAAGCTTCGTATAAAAAAACAATAATATTTACTTTACTAATAGGAAATATAACTAAAGCTATTATATAAAAAGCCAATAGTATAGATTTTTTAGATTATTAAACAGGCTAAACATATAGCAAAATTACTAAAAAAACTAAAAAAGCCAGAACTACTATATAAATAAAAAATACTTTATATACTATAAAAAAGATTATTAGTTAACCAAACATATTTTTTAAAAACAAGCTTATATAAAAAATTAATATTTTAATTCGTACAAAATAATTAATAAAGCAGAACCTATACCTAAAAAATTTTCGGTATACTTTATAAAATATAAAAAATACCCAAAATCAGACAAAAGTAATAAAAAACTTAACAAAAAATTTAGTAGCTAATCTACCTAATTTTTAATAAACAATATTTTTATTTATTATATAACTAGAAAAAATATCTAAAACTATAAAATAGATATACTATTTAACTAGTTTATTTTTAGCA
Organism: Ustulina deusta; assembly: GCA_023159155.1. NCBI lineage: Eukaryota > Fungi > Ascomycota > Sordariomycetes > Xylariales > Xylariaceae > Ustulina > Ustulina deusta. The sequence goes on along the minus strand of JAJNNX010000028.1, from coordinate 146,951 downwards.
ATTAGTATTGTATGAAATACTAAAGCAAACTTTAAAATATAAGCGTTTTAAACTATTTAACAGTAAGAAAAACATAATTAAAAGCCTATTTTAAATTTTACTTTTATATAAAAATAAACTGGACCCTAGGCAATATAAATATTAGGTTTGGCAGTAGTAATATAATTACTGCTATAGGTACTATATAAATAAATAATTTTTTTAGTATAACAACGTATTATATTTTGGATAGCCTAATATTATTTTTATTTTTACTAAAGAATACTAATTATTTATAGGCTTACTTTAATAATATAAAAAATATTATTATATAAAAAGATAAAAAGACTATTTTTATTATATATAAATAAAAATACCTATTCTTTAATATAAGCTTTTATAAAACTAGACTATATTTTATTAAAATAAAATTATAATAATTATATTATTAATTTAAATACTTTTATATAAAAAGACTATATATAATGCTTAGTTATATAAAATATAATATTAACTATTTAACTTTAGAAAAAATCTAGAAATTCTATTATTACTATTAATTATATAACCTAGTACTTTAATAATTTAAGTTCTTAATTAAGAATAATTATAATTTTAATTATAAAGTTATAATTAATACTATACAAATAGATAACAAATAAGTTTTTTATATTATTAATATTATTATATTTTTTTAAGCAAAAATTTTTTTTAAATTAATATTTATATAAAATATCTAAAAAGCGCTATACAAGTGCTAGATTAATATATATTAAAAACCTTTTAACTATATTATATATAACCTAAGTATAAACTTTTTATTTAAAGAATTTTAGAACTAAGTAAAGATTATAGACATTTAGTATTATATAATGCCTATTAAGGCATATTAAGCAATTAGCAAGATTAAAAAAGTATATAGCCCTTTTTATTATATATATAATATATTAAAAGCCAAAATTAATAATTATATAAAAAACAAGTTAATCTTTTAAATAATAATTAAAGCCCTAAATAATACTACTAAGCCAAACAGCCTTATATTAACCCTTTTTATTTTTAAAGCTTACTTTAAAATTAATTAAAATTTACCCCCTTTATTTAATATTATACAAAAAGCCAAAACAATTAAAAAAGCTATAAAAATATTATATAACAAAAAAACAAAAATTAAAATTAACTATATAATTAACTAATATAACAAGCTAGCTTTGTATAATATATTTTTGTTGCCTTTACGTAGCAAAGTAATAATATAGCAAAAAAAAAAAGCTAGAATAGATTATATAAAATTAAATTAATTAAAAGATCTAATATAGTTATTAATTTAATAAACAGCTCAATATATTTCTATTAAACACAAATTAAGCTTTATTACTATATAACTAAAAAAAATATCTTGGATAAATATATTAAAAAAAAGAACAAAACATAACTTTTTTAAGCCCCTATTATACAAAAAAAACATAGATAACCCCTAAAAGCTATAATATTTTGTATAACTTTTATATAATAAATTAATTAACTATTTCTAACCCTTAAAAAAGAATAGAACTATGCCTTAGTTATTAAGCTATATAAAAATAGCATTATTAATATACCTAGAGCCCTATTTAAAAAATCTAACGCTACTAAAATTAATAATCTTATTATACAAAATATATTCTAATTTATAAAATACGATCCAACAAAACATAGCAATATTTATATTTTTAAATCCTAGCTCGTACAAAAAATTAAAAAAAAAATAACTAAGCTATATAAAAAGTTCTAACTTATTATATAAAACTATAATAATACTAAAAAAAAAATAGTGCTTATTTAATTACTAATAATCTAGCAAATAAGCTAAAGATTGCTACTTGTACTAGGACCTTTTTTAATTTATGACTTTAATGCCTCAGGTAAACTTTAAGATATTACGTAAATATATATATAATTAAAGGATAAATTAGCCAAAAAAATCTTTATATAACTATTATCTAAACTAAAATCGAAATATTTTAATAAAATAATTTTATAAATTATATAACTTTTATATAGATTTATTAAATTAGGTTTATATTAGTTTAAGATATACTACTAGTACTACTATAAAAAGCTTGGTATGACTATTTTTATATATAACCTATGCTTACTTTTTACTAAAAGATCTTTAGATAACTTTAGTATTATTAGATTATAAATAAATAATATATTTAGTTTTGTATTACTAGGCTTTTTAAAAAAAAAAAAATATAAATTATAGCAAGCCAAGTTTTATATAAAGCTAAAAAAAATACTTTAGCTAGGTTACTTTATAAAGTTTAATAATAGACAAATTGTATTTTTATTTAAAAGAAATATTATTTTAATTTAAAAAGGCTAAATAAACCAACTAGACTAGATTAACTTTTATATAACTAATTTTATATAGTAATACGTTTTATAACAAGCAAAAAATATATATATTAATAATATTTGCCAGCCTAAAATAACATATAACCTATGTATAGCTGCCCAAGTTATATATTCTAAGCTATATAATATTAAAAATTTAAACTAAAAAATCTAGTAACAAACAAATAATAAAAATCACAGCTTAACTTTTATATTAATAGATCTATATTATATAAAACTGTTTATTTTTATAAATAGGTTATTTATAAATAATATAAATATAACCTTTTAATTTAGATTTATAATTATACTAAGGACTAAACGTTATATAAAAAAAAATTCGAGCTTTAAAATTAAAAAAAATATTATATACTAGAATTTAAACAAATATAAAAAGGTAACTAAAAGTATATTTGTAAATAAATTATATAGTATAGTTAATAGCTTTAATAGTACTATTGCTTTTTGTACAATATTTTTAAAAATTATAACCATGCTATAATTGCCCTTAATTCTAGCTGTTCTATGTTCCGATTTAAAGTTATTATATAATTGTTTTGTTAAGCTCGGTACTACGCAGGAGAAATACCTAATAATTAATATTATATTATTAAAAAAATCGTACAAAAAACAAAAAATCTCCAAGGTATAATAGATTAATAATAAAAATAATCTAGCTAATATGTTTATAAAGAAAATACCAAACCAAACTTTAAAAACCCTTGTATTAACAAACAAGTTAACCGTACAAATAAAAGCATTTATTAATAAAATATAAAAAATCATGTATAACTATAGTATTTATAAAAAAAAAAAAAAAAAGTCAAAAGTATAAAAGCAACATATAATAAATTAATTCCAAAAAAAAAAACAAACATAAACACCACTCCTTTTTATTTTTTCTTTCCCTATTTTTTTTATTATATAACTAATTTACCCCCTTTCTTTTAAACGTAATAATTATACCAAGCGCCGTATGAACACCAAACGTATACTACACAAACATTATTCTAAAACCTAATAATCTAGCAATAGCTGCGGAACAGGTAATTACTACGCATTACACAAGCATTCTTTATATACGCAGCAATAGTAGTACTACGCAACTAGATAAGGACCGTACAAAAATAACCCTTCTAGCAGAGGATAAGCACAATTGAATATATAAAAAGTATATTAGTAAGCACCTAGATCTATATATTAACTAACAGTATAGCAGCAACCTAAGTTTTATTAGTTTATATATAAAAAGTAAAAATATTAGCAATATACCAAAACAAACATATATATAACAAAAAAATAAATATATATATTAATATATAGCGCTATAATAAACTAATAATTATTAGAATTATTTATTAGTAATAATACAATATAATAATTGCTGTTCTAGCTAATAATTCTTAGTATATAACCACTATTGCTAAAAAGCTAAATAATATTTATTATATAAATATATATATATATATATATAGTATATAAAGATAGGCAAATATATAAAGCAAAAGATTTTAAAAAATAACAAAAAAATAAAAAGCAACGGGAGACTTAAGCACTTTTTTATATACAAGTCCTCTTACGTACAAGCTAACCTAACTTCTAATTAGTTAATTTTCTTTTATATAAATAACCTGCCTAATTAACTAAACATAAATAACTTTAAAAGCTTTTAACTAATAACTGCCTATATAAAACCTACTAACTAGACAAGCTAGCTAATTATAAACTTTGCTATTATATAAAGCAGAAACAAATATTTAGTTTTAACTTAGATAGTTACTAAGTAACGTTCGGCCTATAATTCTTAATTAACTATACAGCTAAAACAGCAGCTTCGCAATATTGTTGCATAACCTTATTAAAGAAAAATAATCTATTAATTTAGCAGCCGTACGTATAAACCAGACTGCTAACCTGGTTGCTTTTTTAATAGTTAAACTTTTGTATATATATTTAAGCAGTTATATAGTTGCTTTTTTTGTTCTTTTTATATAACGGGCAATTATAACTAAAAAAGAAAATAGCTAGTATTAGAATAACTAGCATTAGTTATAACCTTATTGTATAACTTGCATAGAATATAAGTTTACGCTTAGCTATTATATAAATATTAGCCGGACTTCGGCCGGACAAAAAGGACCTTATTTCCCTTTTGTTATATTAGCTCATATAATAACATAAGCTTTTATATAAATATAAAAAACTTATGCTTTATATAAACATTCTCTTTTTTTTTTTTTTTTATAAATAATATAATATAATATATTATATTCTATCCACACGCATTATTTGTTTTACGTACAATATATTGTATATAGCCCATTCAACAAATTTAATAATTTTATTAATAAATAATTTATAAAAAATATTTAAATTTATAAAAACTTTATATAAATTTTTTTTTAAATTTATATAAAAATAGTTTTATAATTTTTATTTTTATTATAATTTAATAAATTAATATTTTTAAACTAAACTATTAAATATAAAAATAAATTTATTAATATGTTTATTAGTTTTATATATATAAATTTAAAATATTTTATAAATAATAATTATTTAATTAAAATTATAATAAATTATTAATAAAATTTAAATTATTTTAATAATATTATTAAATAATTTTTTAATTAAATAAAAATATATTTTTATTAATTTTTTAGTATATTTTTTTATTTAGCTTATAATATATTAAAATTAGCTATTTTTAATTTAAAATATAATAATATTTTTATTTAGTTTTTTTGTTAGTTTATAAACTTAATTATTAAATAAAGCTTTATTTTTTATAAACTTATTAAAATTAGTTTTTTATATTTTAGCTTTTTTAATATAAATAAAGTTTAAAACATTAAAAAATAAACTAATAAAATAAAAAATAAATAAAATAATAAAACTAAAAATTTTAAAATTAATATTTTTAAATATATTTTTTATTATTAAATTATAATTATTTTTTAAAAGTATTAAAATAAATATATTAAAAAATTAATATTTTATTTTATTTATTTATTAAAAAAGTTCTATTAGAACTAATATAAAATTATAAGCCTATATAACTATAATATTTATTAATATATTTTTAAATATATTATTTATTTTAAGTTGTTTTAGTTCTAGTTTAAATTTTGTTTTTTTAAGTTTTAACTTTTTATTTTTTTTAGATTTTTTTTTAAGTATTAGTTCGTTTAAAGCGTTTATAAAAAAGTTCAATGTTTAAATTTTTTTTTTTTATAAAATTTTTTTTTTAAAAATTATTTAATAATAAAAAGCTAGCTATATTTAAAAGTTAAAATTGTTCTAATTGTTTAAAAACTAAAAATAAAATAAAAATATTTAAAGTTAGGTTTTTTATAAGTTATTAACCTTTAAATAATATAAAAATTAAAGATTTTATTAAAGTTATATTAAAATTAAGTTTATATTATAAAATATATAATTTTTTATATTAAATATATAACTAAAAAAAAAATTTTATTTATATTTTATTAATTATAATAAAATAAAAAATATATATTTATTAAATACTTATTAATAAATAATTAGTAAGCTTAAAATAATATTATAATTAGTTAAATAAAGCTTTTATAGCTAGTTTATTAATACTATAAATAAAAACTTTAAGCTAAAAAAAAAAAAAAAAAAAATCAGAGTTTATAAAATAAATAAATATTAACTTTATATATATAGCTGCAGAATTATAGGTTGGTCCGTGCGTAGACTTTTTATTTTATTGCTATATAGGTCTAGAGTTCTTATAAGTTTTGCTAAAACTATATTAACTGTTATATTTTTAGCTTATAAATATCACTTTTATTTTATAATAGTTATAAAAAAATTAATAATAATAAAATTTTTTATTTATATAAAAAGCTTAATTTTTATAAAAAGCTTTTAAATATTAATACTTCTAGAATTATTTTAACTATTTAATTAGTTATATTTTTAAAAGTTTAATTATTATGTTTAAATAATATAAGTTTTAAATTAGCTATTTTTATATTGCTACTTATTTTATTAGTTAATTTTTTAATAAAACATTTAACTAAAAAAAATATAGTATTAATTCTAGTTAATTAATAATTATATTATTTTAATTATTATTTTAGTTATTTAAATATTATAAATAAAAAAGCTTTTTATTTTAGCTATAAATTATTTAATTATTAGGTTTATATATATATAAACTATTAAAAATATAATAAAAAAAGTAATTATAAATAATTAAGTTAGTTAAATAACTAGTAAAGCTTAGAATAGTTATATTTATATAGCTTGCTAAATAAAGTAAAAAGATATATTTAGCAATAGTTCTAAGCTAGTAGTACTATTTAAAAAACTTAATATTATTATTTATAGCTAAAAAAAAAATTCTAAATTGGCTTATTATTTAAAAATATTTATAATATTAATATATTTTTTTATTATAGGTTATTTTTAATAATTTTATATTTATTAAAAATATTTTTAAAATAATAAAAAAAAATTAATTTAATTAAGTTATATAAGTAAGACTTTTTAAGTATTGCAGTAGGGCTGGTACGCACGTACAAGAGACAGGTCCTTAGTTATAGAGTAAAACGCATTCTTGGAAACCTCGGAGATTACGGGACAAAAAGTATAAAAAGCGCGCGTTTTTATTTAAAGCTACAAAAAACTTCTTTTTAATACAGCAGACAATAGATAATTATTATAAAATACTAAATAAAAGTTAGAAATTTGTTTTTATTAATTAATTATTGCGTTTTTATTTATAATTATAAGTTAGATCTTGACCTAATACGTACAAAGATCCGCAAGCCAGAAGACGTAGTCCGATATATACCGATTAGGTAGGTTTGGTTGGTTTGAGTGTGCGATATGCCGATTAGGAGCCTTGCTCCATTTTAATGGTGTCCTTGGTGAGGCTACAATAGAGCAGTCCGCCATACAAATTTGTATGTAACAATGCTTGTACATGCTTATTGCTCCTTGGAGCGCAACCTATAATCGGAGACCAATTGCTTAACGCTTTTTTATACAAATTATTATATAAATATGTCTATAACCCGTTAATAAACTTAATGCCAGCTATGCAAAAACCAACCTAGCCGACTTACTTACAAATAGCCAATTCCTTATATAAATATACCTATAAGCAGCCCTCTATACAAATACATATATAAGTCTGCTTATGGCTATATATTTTCTAGGAAGCCTAGTTTGTATTGATTAGTCTGTTTATATATCCGTACAATTAACCAAGCTAATTGCTATATGTGTTAATTAGCCTTGCTGCTTTAGCTATACGTACTTACCGCTAAGTCCTTTGCTAGAATATACGTATAAACAACCTGCTATATAAATTAGTATATAAACTTGTTTGCAAATATATAACCTATAGGGAAGCTTTGGTCCGTTAGTTCAAGTAGCTACTCTAGTTAGTTAGCTAGGCTATATACGCGTTAATCAGCCGATTTAGCTCAGTTTGCGTTAATTAGTTAGTTTGTACGCTTATATATATGTTCGAGCAGTCCGCTATATAAATTTGTATATAAACGCGCTTATACCTGTATGCTATACATATAATATGCCGATTAGCTAATTGCCTTTGTTTTTTAGGCCTTGTTAGTTCAGCTAGTTATATATACGTTAATTAACCTAATTGGCCTATTGCTTTATTAACTAGCTATATATATTGCCAGGTTAGTTAGTCAGTTGGTTAGCTCTTTCGTTAAAAAGTTGTTAGAACAGACCTATATATATTTTGTATATAAATATGCTTGTATGTCTTCTAGTCCAAAAAAGTCTTTGTTCCAAGCCGCCGATTAGTTAGTTAGTTAATTAGTTGATTAGCTAATTGCTTTCGCAAATATGCCCCTGACCCGAATATACCTACGAGCCAAATCATATATAAGTTATTATACGAACTAGCTCGCAGATGTATAGCTTTTAGAAAAGCCTTTGTTCTAGCCTATAATTGCCAATCGCTAATCTTGCTGCGTTAATTAGCTAAGTTGCCTTGTTAGTTAGCTATATATATTACTACCTATATTAATTAGTTACTTACGTTAATTAATCAAGTCTATATTTGAATATTATACAAACAAGTTGCTATATAAGTTTATATATAAACCTGCTTGTATGCACATTATTTATAAAAAGCTGTTGCTTTAAAAAGCCCTTTGTTTAGTTCTTTGTTTAGTTAGCGTTTTATTAGCGGTTAGCCAGATCCCCTATTACATATAGTTCTATAAATAGATTCCTATATAAATTATATATAAATATACTTGCAGTACTATAGCCCATAGGGAGGTTCGCTCTAAACTACACATTTGTTCTAAGCCTCCGTTAGCTATACGTACACCTCCGTTTTCGTTAATTTTATTATTTAGCATTTTCAGCATTTTTTGGCGTTTTTAGCATTATTGGCATTTTCGGGATTTTTGTTGTTTTTTGTTGTTTTTAGGCTTCTATAACATTGATTAGCTAGTTTCCTTATATAAGTCGCTATATAAACAAATACCTATAAAGATTTATATAAAAGTTAGCTCAAATATATATAGTCTAAAAGAAGCACTATTTAAACTTTGTTTTTAAAGCTTTGTTTTAAAAGCGTTACTTTAGCGTTATTTAGCTTTTATTGCAATATTTAGCGCTATATATTGCTTTTTGCATTATTATATTATTGATTAGCTAGGCCTTTTATTATATTTGGTAGCTTATAAACATATTTATATATAATTTTATATGCAAACATGTTTGTAGCTTATAAAGGAGTATTTATTTATAGCCTTAATTAACAAATTGCCATACTATTGATTAGCTAGTCCTTTGTTTAGTCTTTTGTTTTAGTAGCTATACTATTTAGCCCTTTGTTCAATAGCTATATAAGTAGATCCCTATACAATTTATATATAAATATGCTCCTATACCTATGGTCCAAAAGAAGCTATTGTTTAGCCAGCCAGCCAATTAATAAACTGCCATACTGCTAATCAGCCAGATTAGGCCGTTACAAACATATCGATTAGCTATTAGGCATGTTAATCAGCTAGTTCAGATGTTATACATACAATTAATTAGCAACTTAGCTAATATATATATATACAAGTAGCCACCTATACTAATTTATATGTATATATGCTTGTATTAATACGTTATACCTCGTTCGCTATTAATTAGCGATTTTTAGCTATATTATTACATACGCATTGATCAGCAAGTTTACTACGTTTTATATAATTTTTAGCCATATTTACTATTAATCAGCAAGTTTACCACGTTTTTATTTGCATACAAGCAGACGCACATATAATTTTCTATACAAACCTGCTTATACATTAATTACCTACACAAAAGCCTTCCGATTAGCCCTATACCATTCTGCGCCGTATATGGGGCAATACCAATCAGTTTATTCATTTGCTATACCAATCAGTTAGTCTATATAAAAGATATAAGCATACAAACAATTGCCCATACAAATTATATAGCAATCTACTCATACTTACACAACCTACACGTCCTACGCCTTACACACATAGCAATACACATACAGCGCTACAAATACAGCACAGCACTACCAATTAGTCAATATATCATTACTACGCTAATCAGTCAGAATCGCCATTACTACACTAACTAATCAATCCGTTACATACAAGCAACTCCCATACTATTTTATATATAAACCTGCTCATAACATACCTACATTACATAATTAGCCGCACTGCCGATTAAAACACATATAGCCCTACAAATACAGCACAGCACTAACAAATCATTATTACTGCACTAATCAGCCATTTTGTATACATACACACAGCACTGCCAATACATCATTGCTACGCTACTAATCAACAAGTTCCTTTCGCATACAAGCGGCCACCCATACTAATTTATATAGGGACGCGCTCGCACTTACAATTTTCAGAGTTATTCACAAAATCCACAAAGCCGATCAGGGCCTATTCTACGAACTCCAACCTACATATACACTATTAAAAAACATTACCGCAGTTATATAAAGATTTATATATATCGAAAGTAATAAGGGCTATAGCATAACTTTTTGTACAGAGATTTAGCTTGGGTTCGAAGTAGTGGCCAACCGTAGCACCTACCTAGGTTCTAACACAAAATACTAGCAAATACCGCTATATACGTTAAATCTGGACAGAATTACATACGTTTTATATAAGGATATATCAACGGAATACAAAAGAATAGGTTATTTAAAAAGCTAAAGGGTTATGCCATATAAAGCATACGGACCAAAGAAAGAGCTATGGACCAAAGGAAGTCTGGTATAATTGTAACCGGTTCAGCAATCGGCTAATCAAGGGCTTGGTGGCCTAGTAGGTTAGGGCTAGTTCTTTTTTTTTTTTTTTTTAGGCCGTTAAGGCCTAGGGGTTCGAGTAAGTGTTATATTGTGTTGTCTTTTTTAGTGTTTTCAGCCCTGCAGTTGGATTCGAAGCCATCTAAAGAATAAGGCTCCAAATAAGGGAAGTTTGCAGTAGGGCTGGTGCTAGCGGCCCGCTAGCAGCTGCGAATGTAGCTATACGTCAATTGTTAGCCGTATTCGGGCCGCCCGCGGCCTGAATCGGCTGATCTTCGGCTGTATTCGGGGGTTCAAATAGCTATAAAAGCCTTTAAACTTCTTAAAGCAACACTTACTTTATACGTATAATATTTATACTAGTTTTTTAGTAGTAGGCGTTCTAGTTTGTTTTTGTTATTTTTAGTTGTTTTAGTGTTGAGTTGCCCTATTTTTTTTCAATAGTGTCCTCGGTAAGGCAACAAAAATCAATATTACTTAATGCTCTTCGGAGCGCGACTTACAATCGGAAACCAATACTTCTAGCTAATATATCTAACACATAAAAACCAACCACTAATTACGCTAATTAGTTATATTTTTTTTAATAAATCTTTATATAAAGCTGGACTTCCAATATAATTTAATAATATAATACAAAAATAACAAAAAACTAACTATAACAGAAATTAAGTAAATATAAAGCATTAATAAAACTATTATTTTTAGAACAATTAACTATAAAAATACTAATAGTACTACACCGCTTTTATTAAATCTGCAAAAAAAATATAAAACTTAACTATAGTTATATTAAAAAAGCTAACATATTTACTAAATTTAAATATATATAAACTTTTAATAAAAAACTTATAAAAGTACTATACTAATTATATATGTTTATATAGCAATAAGAACTACAAAATATTAAATAAAAAAATATTATTAAAACCTAAAAACTATTGTTCTATTTTTAAAACATTTATTATTTTATTACCCCTATATACTAATAGTTCTAATTAGCAACCTAAAATAAATAACTTAAACGTTCTAAAATAACCATAAAACTTTAAGCTTTTTCTAATAGGGTTTACCCCAAATACTCCAATTATAAATATATTTACTTCTAATACTATACTAACCAATAATCAAACTAATAAATATTAACTAGCTAGACTTTTAATATTTATATAATTAGCCCTTAAAAGTGCTATAGTTTTATATATTATTAGTTTATTTATTTTTAATCTTATATCCTGCCTTTAAAACTAATTTAATAAAAAGAACATAACTAAATAGCTTTATAGAATAAAAAAACTTTTTAAGTTATATAGATTTCTGCAAGCTAAATAGATTAATTAGTTACTATACTGAACAAAAACTATAATTAAAAAACATATAATCTAATATATTATTAATTCTTGTACTAATTAAGATTAAACTATTATAAGCCTAAAACAAAAATATAAAACAATTAATCTTAAGCAAACCTAATTATAAAAAAAACAACTTATTAAGCTTTTTTTAAGTACTAAAATAATTTTTTAAAATTATGCTTAATTTTTTTTTAAATATATAGCTTTAGTTAATAAACTTAATTAAAAAATCCTTTTAATACCTAAAAAGTTTTACTTATATAATTTAATTAAATTAATTCTTTTTAATTATTTTAAAAGCATTTTTAACAAATATAAAATTATTAAAAATAATTTATAACAAAAAGAATATATTAATACTATAAATATTTTTAAACAATAAGCTAACTTAGAATCTTTCCTTTAGCTATAAATAATAATATTAAATTTTTTAAACAGTACTACTAGCTTAGAACTATTACTAAACATACCTTTTTACTCTATTTAGCAAACTATATAAGTATAATTGTTCTAAGCCCTACTAGTTGCTCCTTTAATCTAGCTACTTATAACTACCTTTTTTATTATACCCTTAATAGTCTATATATATATAAACTTAATAATCAAACAATTAATAGCTAAAATAAAAAGCCTTTCTATTTATAATATTTAAATAACTAAAGCAATAATTAAAATAATATAATTACTAACTAACTAGAATTAATATTATATTTTTTTTAGTTACATGTTCTACTAAAAAATTAGCTAGCAAAGCAGGCAATAATATAAAAATAGCTAATTTAGAGCTTTTATTATTTAAGCATAACAATTAAACTTTTAGAAATATAACTAATTAAGCAGCTAGAATAACTTTAGAAGTATTAGCAATAATTTATATAAATGCTAGTCTTATAAAACTAAAAATTATATATAACAAAGCTATAAATTAAAAAAAAAAGCAAAAAACTTTAAAGCTTTATATAGAAAATATAACTTTAAAGCTTGGTATATTAGTTTATCATATATACTTTAGTATATTTGCTTGCTTATAATTAATTTAGATAAAATATTAAAAAAAAAAAATAAAAATAGATTTATACCTTTAGCCTTAATATAGATTTATTGCAATTGCTCTAGTAAATATTTTTTAGTAGCTCTAGCAGCTTATAGGGCCTTATATAAATTTAATTATGTTTTAGAAAATCTAAAATTTAAAAATAAGACCTGATTATAAAACCTAGGACTTAGTAAAAATAGAAACACTTTAAATAACTTAACCTAACTACCTGTTTTAATATTTAAATAACTAACTATAACTAATTAGCCTAACCCTAAAGTAAAATTTTAAGCTAATTTAATTTTTATAAAATAATAAAAGTTTAATATTTTAACTAGAAAAAATTACTTAAAATTCTAATATAGTAAATAATAAAAATACTAGAATAGGCAAAAGTTTATAGTACTAAAAATAATTAATTAAGTTGTTTTTTTAAACAATTTATTAGTGCTTATAGTTCTAGACCTTATTAGTATATTTAATACGCAAGCTTATATAGAAGCTATAATAGCAAAAAAAAAACGTTTAAATAAAAAAAATAATACTATATTTAAAACTTATAATATTATTTAACCCTATAAAATAACTAGCGCTATAATAAGTATAAGCATTAATTAGAAAGTATTTTTATTTATTTTAAAAATAAAAAAACGCTAGATATTTTTTAATAAAATTAATAACTTGTTTAAAGCTAAAATAGGGTTAATTTAGGGAGAGCTACTAGGTTTATTCCCTAATATATTAGAATTATTTGTAGTATAGGCCCTTAAAATAGGACAAATATTAAGCAAAAAAATAATTAGATTAAGTTAATTAAATAAACCTAAGTTTAAAGCAAGTAATTAATAAATATTAGATATATTTATTTTAGAAATTAATAATATATATATAATATTACAAAAATCTATAAAAAAGGTCTATAAAACTTTTTAAACAAGTATGTTTTTATAGAACATAGAAAACTATATAAAAGTTATACCTAAAGTTATAATAAAAATTAGGAAATTATTAAAAAGCTTACTAATTATTGGACTTTTTAATACTAGCGCTTAATTATATATTTTAGTAAAAAATTATATTAAAAATAACTAATTTTCCATAATTAATACTTAAATAACTTAAAATAAATATTTTACTAAACTAGAAGTATTTTTATAATTATATAAAAAAATTATTATTTAGCTAATATAGATTGCTAGGAAATATATATAAATTATTCCTATATATATAGTTCTAAATAAAAAAATAGCTACTTCTTTATTCCTAGAAATAAACTTTCTAAGGATTATAGACTATATTTTCTATTTTAAGAATTTAGTTTTAATAGTTATATTTATCTTTAGTAATACGTATATTATTGCCTTTATAACCCTGCTTATCTAATTATGCCTTTATAACAAATCAGTAATTAGAGCTACAGAAAACTAATAGCTATTTATATATAAAGAGCCGCTATAAATAGCTATAATTAGTTTTTAATTAATATTTAAATCTTATTTTTACTATATACTACTAAAATGACTTTTAACTTAGTACTAAACCTAAATAATAAAATTATGCAAAAACACTTTTATAATACTAATTAGCTACCTATAAACTATATAAACTAAATATTAAAGCTAAATAATAATATTTTTTTTATAAATGCTTTATTAAATAATAAATTTCTAACAATCTTTAGAACTATTATCTATAAAGCTATAAAAAAAACAAAAAAAGCAAAAGTTTTAAGGGCTAAATAAACAACGTTTCTTCCTTTCTTTATTTTAATATTTATAATATATAAGCCCAAATCAAAAAAAATCTATTTAGTTAATAATACAAAATATAATAGTTCTATACCTTTAGGGTTAATTAACTAAAAAAAAAAACTCTAGTAAAAATATATAATTAGTATAAACTAAACAAAATATTTAAAAAAAAAAAGGATTTATTTAAATATTTACTTATGTTTTATTATATAACTTAAAAAAACTTAATTAACTAAGAAACACTTTTAAAAAATTAAAAAAAATATAAAAACATTAGAACTTACTAATTAAAAAAAAAAGCTCTTAATTAAAATATTACACAAATATAAAATAGCTCTAGCTTAGGATTTTAGCAAAATTAAAAAAATATGTAATAAAATTGCACTATTATACAAAATCTAGACAATACTACACAAAGCTTAGCAAGCAAAAAGAATCCTTATTTTTGTACTACTATAAAAAAAAGTACTAAATATACTTAAAACATAACTTATAAATAATATATTAAAAAAAAAACATAGCGTATATTAGAACATATAATTTATAGTAAAAAAAAAAAATAAAAAGCTTAAACTAATTAACTCTACTACTAAACTAAACGTAATTATAATCTAAAATATTTTTTTATTAAAAAGTTGTAATAAATTTGCTAAAAAATTTGCTATATATAAAATCTTATTAGTAATTAACTTTTTTTTTGGATATAATTAAGTGTTTTTATTTCTTTTTAGTTAAGCATTAATAGCTTTTTTTATACTACTTGGAATTTTATAAATAATAATACTTCTTTAAAGCGCAACAAATTTAATAGTTTATTTTTTTAAAATAATTAACTAAATACTATATAATATTATACCTAAAAAATATAAACTATTCTTTAATAATATAAAAGTTAAAAAGTTTATTATTTATTATAATAATTAAAAAATTACCTCTAGTATATAATAATTTATTTTTAAATATATCGAAAATATTAATATAGTTTTGCTAAATTTTGAATTAGCAAGTATTACTGCAAGCAGTATTAAAAATAAATAATATAAACTAACAATAATATTAATTAGATATTTTTATAAAACTAATAGCCGCAAACTTATAAAAGCTAAAATATTCAAAATTCTAGAATAAATAGTATATAATAATATTATAAAAATAAAAGCCTTTCTAAAAATAAATAATTACTATTAGATATAGGTAAAAACATATGCTATAATAGCATTTCTACTAACTATGCTTTTTTAGCATAATATTAAGTTTATTTAAAAAAAATAATTAAAAACAAGCAATAATAATACTATAACAAGCTTTAATAACTGTTCTTTACCTAATTACCCTAGATTATAAAACTAAAAAAATCTAACTAAAAATTAATGCTTTAAAAAAAAAATAAAGCACTATATTTTATTAACTAATTAAAAATAAAATATACCTATCTAAATATAAATTAGAAACTTAAAAAAAACCTAAATTAAATTATAATATAACAAAAAAAAAATACTTAGAAGTTATTAAAACTTTTTACTAACTATAAAACTATTTATATAGGATTAAATTTTATTTAAAAATAAATATTAAAATATTAATTGCTTAATTAAAAAATAGATTTTTTGTACTACTTAGCGTAGTTTTAACCTAATAGGTTATTTTTATTAAAATATTTAATTTTAAATTATACTATATTTTTAAAAAAAAATATATAGTAGCAAACAAACTATTATATAAACTAGAAAAACTATTAAATAAGTTAGATAATTAATAAAAAGAAAATATAAAAAATTTTATTAATTTCTAACTTTATATTATAATAGTTAAACTAATAATTGCTTTAAATACTACTATTTTTTTTAAACTAGAGCAAAAATAGTTAATATATTTATAAAAACTAGTAATATATTTTACTACTAGGAGTTTGTTTGATTGCTTTATAATAGTAATATAAAAAAAAATCTATAAAAATTAAACTTTTTAATTTTTTATTTATAAAAATTGCTTTTAAAAAAAAACAAAACTACTATACTAGATCTAACGTTATATTAATAACTTTAATAATTAAAAATGTTTTTTTTAAAAAAGCTATATATAACTAGAATATTAAAACTAAAACTTTATATATTATAGAATTATTGCCTAATACTACTAAAAAAACCTATATAAAAATATTAAAAATGTTTTAAAAAACTATAAGCTATACTAACAAATATAGAACAAACAATCTAAAAAAAAATACTACTATAATAAAGCTAAAAATATATTTACAAGCTAAATTTTTAATATTTAATTTATGCTTAATAATAATAGGTTTAAAGTAATTATTAAAATTAAATATAAAACATTAGCTTACTTTAAAGCAATACTATTCTAATTAGCTAATTTTAAAAATATTGCTTGATTTATTAAGCAATATATTATTTATTAGTATAGTATTTTTATTAGAATTAAATATAATAATAGTTCTAAAAATAAAAATAAAGTTATAATAATTAAAATATAACTTAGATTTATAATAATTTATAATGCAATATATTACTTCTAAAGCTAAAAACTTATTAAGTTAAGCTATAAAGCAATTATTAGCAGCTTTAAAAAAATAACTCAAAAAATAAAAAAAGGCTAAACTAAACAATTTAACAAAATAATTTAAGCTAATAAAACTATTACTTAATACTATAGCTATAGTATATATAAAATAGTCTATAATTAATTATTAGTTTTATTAATTAAAAATGTTATTTTAATATAGCAAATTATTAATTAATAAAACATTTCTAATTATATATTTTTTTTAGTATATAAAGTATAGTAATTCAAAAAAAAAAAAAAAATATAGCTAAGGTCTAATGTATTATTACTAAAAAAAAACACCAAGCTATAAAATGGGCTAATTAGCGATATACTTACAAGGTCTGCCCTATAGCTTTAAAAAAAAAAGATTTTATTTTTATATTTAATATCCTACTAAACAATAATAAATCTTAAAGCGCTAAACTTTTATATAAATAAAAAAGCCTATTTTTTATAACGTTTAAAAAAAAATGGGAAATATAAAATAAAAGAACTAAAAGGATATATAAAGGTAAGAACTTATATATTAAATAGCTTACAACTATTTATTAAAAATAAAGCTAAATACTAAGAACTAGTTAATTTTATTACTAACAAATAAACAATAGGCTTACTAAAAAATAATTACTATAAAAAAAATATAAATATAGCTAGAACAGCCCTAATTAAAGCTACAATACAACCAAACAAAAGCTAAACAAAGCCTAGAATATAACAGAATATAACTAGAACATAACTAAAACAAGCTTAAATATATTTAAATATAACCTAAAACATAACTAGATATAGCTAGAATATAGCTTAAACAAACTATAATATGGCCCAAACAGGCCAAAAATACTAAAATATAAACAAAACAATTAAAAAGAATTAAAAAATTATTAGTAATAAAGCTTTATTATATTAAATTAAAATTTTAATTAAAATAAACTTAAAAACTAAATATTTAAGCTTTAATAATTTATAATTAAAAAAAAAATCTATTAATTAGCAAGCAATATTTCTTTAAATTCAAAAACTAGAAAAATAAACATAACTAAAATCCATAAATCTAGTACTATATATTATAACAATATTGTTCTAATTAGTTCAGATCTATTATAAAACAATACTTATTATTTGCATTTTTGCCCTTTTTTATTGTTCCTACACTACTTTTCTATTTCTAAAAATTTATTTTAAAACAGTAACTTTACTACTGCTTTATAGGCAGATCAACTAGAAAATATATAAAATAATTTATAATAACTTCTATCTAATTAGTCTAAATTAAAAACTTTTTTGGGCTATTCTACTTATTTAGATTTTTATTTCTATTTTTTTAGGTTACTACTATATATAAATAAATATATTTAATATTGCCTATATAATATTTGCAGTCCGGCTAGCCAACTAAATAAATATAATTGCTACAAGCATTAGACTACAAAAGATTTATTAACTTATACCTAAAAAATAGCTATATTCTAAAGCAACTATTATTTTTAAACTCTTAGAATTAATAAATATATAACTAGCAAAAAATAAGATTAAAAGTTCTAATTAACTAAACAGCAAGTATTATTACTTGTACTAGACAATCAAACATTATAAAAAAATATTTGCTAAATAGACCATTATATTATAGCTTAATATAAAAAAGCATAAGTTTGCTAGCAGATATTATAACTGCTTTAAATATAGCTTTATTATTAAATATTATAAAAAATAAAAAATAAATATTCTAGCACATATATTAACCAGCAGTATAACTATTTAAAGCTTTAATAATAAAATAACAAAAAATCTAATAACTACTATTAAATACTTCTACTAGCTATACGCAAAAGTTAAAAAAGGAATATAAAGCTTACTTATTTGTACTAATTAAAAAAGCTATAATACCTATTTTAACTATACTTAAAAACTTTTCTTTAAATAACATACAGCTTTATTAGCTTACTAAAATCCTTTAATAATACTATATGTTTTAGGACTATAGCTCTAAAAAAATATGCGTTCGAAAGGAATATAGCTAGAATTATTAAAGCTATATTAAATCTTAACCAGGAATATATAATATGTTATAATCTAGTACTAAGTAATAGAAAAAATAGTATAGCAGTTATTTTAGAAATATAACTTATATACTAATTAGCTTAATTAAAATATTTATTAGCTTTAGTATACACTATTTTAATTAATATCTAACTATTAAAGCTTTTTTTATAACCTAACTTTTTTTTGATTAATTATAATAAAAAATTAAGATTATATAAGCTAGCTTAAAACAAAAGATTTTTATAATTAAAAAAAAAAACAATTAAGCGTTAAGTTTACT
The DNA here is from genome assembly GCA_023159155.1 of Ustulina deusta. Taxonomy (NCBI): domain Eukaryota; kingdom Fungi; phylum Ascomycota; class Sordariomycetes; order Xylariales; family Xylariaceae; genus Ustulina; species Ustulina deusta. The sequence goes on along the minus strand of JAJNNX010000028.1, from coordinate 127,249 downwards.
AGCAATAAAGTAATATAGCTAAAAATAATATATAAGATTTAATATATATAATAATAGATTAGTTAATATAAAAGCTTTAGATATATTCCGATTAGTAATACTTGTTTTTTTTTAGATTGCTTAAACTTTTAGATTAACTTATAAAACAATTAAAGCTTAAAGCTTTAACTGCTTGTTAGCAATCTAACTAAACATAGATATATTTATATAATACTTAATATAACTAATATAAAAATAATAATTATATAGCAGACAAAAATAACCAAAAAAAGCTAGCATATACTTTTTGCCTTAAAACAACTAATTATTAAACATTATAAAAAACAACAAAAAATAAAAATATATATTATAATATACTATATATAAACCAATTATTATAGATTAAATAAGTAAAATTAGGAATATAAAAAAATATAAATATAAATATAATCTATATAAAAAAATAAGTAAATAAGTTAAAAAAAAACAACTAACCTATATAAAACTAATAAATACTACTTTTTATACTACTTTTTATAAAATAATATAAGTAAAGGAGCCTTAATTAGCATTTTTTTTTAATAATAACTTATATTAAAAAAGAACTAACAAAATCTTTATAAAAAAGTAATATAAACTAACTAAACTTATACTAGCTTAGCAAACCTTATATTTAGCTTTTAACTATTTATTTTCTAGCTAATATATTTTATATTACTAGTCCTTAAACCTTACTTATTAATATATAAACTATATATTTGTTATATTTTATTTATATTTTTAATTATTAATAAATAAAACTAATACCTTACCCTAATATTAAAGCTATTATATAATCAGCTTATCCTAGCATTATTACTTTAAATTACTACACTTAAAATATTTTAACCAACCTACTTAAAGTATTACCAAAAAGATCTAAAAAATATATATTTTTTTTTAATAATATTATTGCTATTATGCCATCCGAGCTAATATAATATATATTGCTAAATAAACCGCTATAAATAAGTTATTATAGTAAAAAACTACTACTTTACTTTTGCCAAAAATATAAAAATATTTTATACAACTATAAAACTCCCCTAAGCATTACAACTTAAGCTTTTTATAACTCGCTTAGACTTAAACTAATTAATATATTCTAAAAAGCATAACAATATTAATAGTTAAACATATTAGAAATTAATATATTAATTACTGTAATAATTGGTTATTTTAAACTATAAGTAATATTTAAAAGTATTTTTATATAAACATTTTTTTAAGCTTAAAACGGAAGCTTTAATAAAAACTACTTTATTTTTTAATTTTTTAAAAAGTAGAATAGATCTATTAATTTTATAATATTTAAAACAATTAGAACAACTAAAACTAGGCATACTTTTAATTATTAGTTTATTATAATTTATAATATTAAATAAAAAATACTATATATTATAGATTTTATTAATAATAATATAATAATTAATGCTTACTAAAAAGTTTTTATTGCTTTTAATTATGTTTAAAAATTATTATTTAATAGTTATCTACTTAGACCTAAGTTTATAATATTAATCTCTAATATCTAACAAAATAATAGCTAGCGCTATAATTATTTCTATAGAACTTATATATTTTTAGCCTTTTATAAACTAAAGCTTTAAAAAATAATAATAAATACTATAAACAAAAAATCTCATAATCTAAACAAAAATATATAAAATAATTTATTAAAATATTACAAAAATTATATTATAATTTATACAAAAAAGCCAATCCTAGATTTCCAGTTATAAACTTAATTTATCTAGCCGGCCTAGCCAATCTTTTAACAAAATTAGTTAATTTTTTAGCTAATTACTTTATTTACTAATTTCTAATTTGTAAAACTTTACTTAAAATATTACAAGTACTTACAAGATTTAATTACAAAAATATATAGTTAGTATAACCTAAAATATAAAAATATTCTTTTACTATTGTAACACTTAATAACTAATAAAATCAGGATTTCTATTAATATGCTTTTTTATAATAATTATTAATATATAAATAATAAATTTTTTAAAAAATAACCAATCTTTTTCTTTATTTCTAAAAATATTTAGATAACTAATAACTTTAATACTTAGATTATTAATATAATAATTAAACAAAAATAATATATTTAAGCTAATATTATAAATATTAAAGCATAACTTGCTATTTAGCTCTATAAGCTAAATATAAAAATAGCTCACAAACAATTATTTAGATTATTTAATTATCTTATTACCTAATTTATAAAACTTAACAAAAAAGTAGTTATAATTATATTAATCCCTAAAATTAAATAAATAATATTTAGTAAACTTAAGCTTTTTAAAACAAGTAGCAACCAATCAAATTATTTTTTTATTATAATTATTAATAAATAAAAATAGATTGCTTATTTTATTAATTTAGTTCTTAAGCAAAACAAAAAATATTAATAATTTGTTTATAATTACTAAATACAAGCTTTTAAAAATATTATTAATTAATAGACCTTAAAGCTGCTTTTTAATATATTTTTTTTGTTTTATATATATAACTTTTCTATATATACCTAAAATAATTAATAGAGCTATGGTCTAGTATATATTATTTATATAATATTATTTTTTAAATACTTAAGCATTTTTTTTAAAGATCTATAACCTAATAGCTAAAAATTAATATTTAATAACTTAATAATAAATATTAAAATTATAAAAAATTACCTAAATATTATTAAAAAAATAGAATTATATACTAAGATTATAATTATTAAAACAAAGCTTTTTTTCTAATTAATATTACTTAAAACAAAAAAACAATTAATAATTACTTTATTTTATAAAGCTAATTAGTTAATAAGTAATAATATAAATATATAAAATATATTTTATAGATCTTTTTTTTAAATCGAATTAGATTTTTTTATAATAAATATTTCTGCTTTTTAGTCTATTTATAAAAAAACAATAGTTGCTAGATTGCTTAAAAAATTAATATAAAACTAATTAAAAAGTGCTTTAGTAATTATACTTAAGTTTAAAAGACCTAGTTAAAAATATAAATATTTTAATATACTTAATTTTAATAAATAATATTAACCCTTTTTTAGTAGTAAAAAAGCTTAAGCTATAATTTATAAAAAACTTGCTTGCTAATAGATTTTTTTTATATTTTAAAAAAATAATATATATAGTAGTATAAAAAGTTGTCCTATGCTAAACTTTTTTATTAGGTAGGAGTTCTAAAAAAAGTATAATTTGCAAATATATATGGTTGATTAAGCAAATACTAAAAAACCCAAAAATCAAAAAGCTGCTTAAAAAGTGCTAAATATATAAAAAGAACAAAAAATTAAATTATTAAAAATAAACATAAAAACTAAAAAAACCTAGCAACAAAGATCTAAAAAAAATAAATAACTAATTAGTTATAGTTTAGGTTAGTTATTATAGTCTAAAAACAAAAACCTAATAATTTGGGAAGTTTGCAGTAGGGCTGGTACGCATATATAAAAAATAGGTCCTTAGTTATAAAATAAAACGTATTTTTAAAAACCTTAAAAATTACAAAACAAAAACTATAAAAAACGCACGTTTTTATTTAAAACTATAAAAGATTTCTTTTTAATATAGCAAACAACAAATAATTATTACAAAATATTAAATAGGAATTAAAAATTTGTTTTTATTAATTAATTATTGCGTTTTTATTTATAATTATAAGTTAGATCTTAACCTAATACATACAAAGATCCGCGAGCCAGAAAACGTAGTCCAATACATACTAATCAGGTAGGTTTAGTTGGTTTGAGTGTGCGATACGCTGATTAGGAGCCCTGCTCTATTTCAGTATTAAAAGGATTTTTTAGCTAAGTTTATTAATTAAAGCTATATATTTAAAAAAAAATTAAGCATAATTTTAAAAAGTTATTTTAGTACTTAAAAAAAACTTAATAAGTTATTTTTTTTATAATTAAGTTTACTTAAAATTAATTATTTTATATTTTTATTTTAAATTTATAATAGTTTGATCCTAATTAATATAAAAACTAATAATATATTAAACTATATATTTTTTAATTATAATTTTTGTTTAATATAATAATTAATTTATTTATTTAGCTTATAAAAGTTTATATAACTTAAAAAGTTTTTTTATTCCGTAAAACTATTTAGTTATATTTTTTTTATTAAATTAGTTTTAAAAATAAAAAATAAAATTAAAAATAAGTAAACTAATAATATATAAAACTATAGTATTTTTAAAAACTAATTATATAAATATTAAAAGTTTAGCTAGCTAATATTTATTAGTTTAATTATTAGTTAATATAATATTAAAAATAAATATATTTATAATTAAAATGTTTAGAATAAATCTTATTAAAAAAAGCTTAAAGTTTTATAGTTATTTTAAAACATTTAGGTTATTTATTCTAGGTTATTAATTAGAACTATTAATATATAAAAATAATAAAATAATAAATGTTTTAAAAATAAAACAATAGTTTTTAAGTTTTAATAATATTTTTTTATTTAATATTTTATAGTTTTTATTGCTATATAAGCATATATAATTAATATAATATTTTTATAAATTCTTTATTAAAAGTTTATATATATTTAAGTTTAATAAATATATTAGCTTTTTTAATAAAACTATAATTAAATTTTATATTTTTTTTATAAATTTAATAAAAATAGTATAGTATTATTATTATTTTTATAGTTAGTTGTTTTAAAAACAATAGTTTTATTAATATTTTATGTTTATTTAATTTTTATTATAGTTAGTTTTTTATTATTTTTATATTATATTATTAAATTATATTAAAAGTCTAGCTTTATATAAAAATTTATTAAACAAAATATAACTAATTAATATAATTAAAAATATTAGTTTTTAATTATAAGTTATACTTTAAAAAACATTAAATAATATTAATTTTTATTGCTTTATTAAAAATACAAATAAAATAAAACAAAGTTCCTAATTAATATATTATATACTAAAACTAATTAAACTTATTTAATTGTTTTATAATAAACTATATTTTTTAGTTAGTAAATCTTTATATATATTAAGTTAAGATCTAATATAAAAATATAAATAAAAATATAATAATTAATTAATAAAACAAATCTTTAATTTTTATTTAATATTCTATAATAATTGTCTGTTTTTTTATATATAAAAAGGAAGTAGTCTTTTATAGCCTTAAATAAAAATGTATGTTTATTATACTTTTTGTTCTGTAATTTCTAAGGTTTCCGAGAATGCGTTCTACTCTATAACTAAGGACCTGTTTCTTATACGCGCGTACCAGCCCTACTGCAGTATAACTAACTTTTATATTTATATAATTAATTTTTTTTATTTATACGATTAGCTTTATTATTTATATAACTAGCTTTATTACTTATATAACTAGCCTTATTATTTATATAATTAGCTTTATTATTTATTTTTTATTTTTATTTAAATTTTAGTTTTAAATTTTGTTTAAAGCTTAAGCTAGCAAACTTTAACTTTTTTTAAAATAAAAATATTCTAAAAATATTATATTAAGATTTTTTTATATAGCTTATAAAAACTAAAAAAGCTTAAATAAAAAAATTAAAGCTCAAAATAAAATTAAAAATTAGATTAAAATAAAAATTATTTATATAAATAGTTAAAAAACTTATTTTTTTTTAATTGTAGTACTATTATATAATTTGTTTTAAAAAGTTTTTAAAAAATTACACTTGTTTTTAATTTTAAATTTTAGTTTAAAGCTAAATTTTTTAAATAAAGATTGTTTTTTAAATAAAAACTAAACTTTTTATATATAAATAAGAATAGTTATATAAAAGTTTCTAATATTTTTAAAACAAAAAAACTTTTTATTACTAAATAGATTTTTTGTTATATAATTAAAAATATTTAACTTATAAGTTTTTAATAAATAAATTAATTTTTTTTTATTAATTTTTATTACTATTTTTATATAATAGCTTATATAATTAAAATAACTATTATACTTAAATTTAAATTTTTTTTATATAAAGCTTTTAAGCTAGTTTTTTTTAGTTTAAGCTAATATTTTTAATAAACAAACAAACTTTTTAAGCTAGTATTAATTTAATTTTATATTAATATATTTTAAAATATTAAAAAATTATAAAAAAATATATATAGTTTTTTAGTTTTTTTATATAATAAGATTTTTTTTTATAATAATATAATAATTTTTTAATATTTATTTAAATTTTAATAATTATATACTAATATTATATAAGTTTTTGTTTAAATTTTTTTAATATTTTTAAACTTTACTATAATCTTTTTATTTTTATTCTAATATAATTAATATATTTATATATTTTTAATATAAAAATTATATAGTTTTTAATATTAATTATATAATTATTTATATATATAAAATTTATAAATAAAAAAGTTAAAAAAAATTTATTTAAGTTCGGATAAATTAAAATTATTTATAATATAAGTTATAATAAAGCTATTATATAATAATTTTAAAATAAATTTTAAGCTATTATATAATAATTCTAAAATAAAGTTTAAGTTATTATATAATAATTCTAAAATAGATTTTGTTTTTTATTATTATTATTATTTAAACTTTTAATAGTTTTTAGCTAAAAAACTAAATAAATAAAACAAAAAGAACTCTATAAAAAAAAAGTATAAAGATTTTAGTACATATAACGCTTAGTACTTCAAAAATAAAGTATACTTATAAATAAAAAGATTTTTCTTTTTAATACTATATTATATTTAGTATTAAAAAAGTTGTATAAAAGAAAAAAAAGGTATAAGAAGTAAAAAATTGTGCGTACGGAGGAGGTAAAAAGTATAAAAAATAAAAGATTATATGTATAAAAGAAGTAAAAAATGTAAGAAATAAAAGATTATGTATATAAAGGAAGTAAAAAATATAAAGAATAAAAAATCGTACGTATAAAAGAGGTAAAAAATATAAAAATTAAAAATTTGTACGTATAAAAGAAGTAAGAAGTGTGAGGAATAGAAAATTGTGCGTATAAAAGAAGTAAAAAGTATAAAAAATAAAAGATCGTGCGTACGGAGGAGGTAAAAAATATAAGGAATAAAAGATCGTACGTACGGAAAAGATAAAAAATTGTTTATATAAAATATAAAGCAAATATAAAAAATAAAAAATTAATTATATAATATATAAAATATTTATAGTTTAATTTTAAATATAGTATTTAAAACAATATATATTTAATTTGTATTAAATATTTATATAATATATATCCTATTTTTATATTTATTTTATATACTTATTTTTTATATTGTTTTTTATATAAGGGCTTTTATATTTATATTTATATATTTTTTATATATTTGCTTTCTATATATATTTTTTATAATTATTTTTATTTTTTGTATACCTATAAAGTTTGCTTTTTACTACTTTTTTATATTTCCTTTTTTTTTTTTCTAAGTCTGCTACTACTACTACTACTACTACTAACAGTAGTAGCAATAGCAATAATAATAACAATAGTAATAATAATAATAGTAGTAGTAACAATAGTAGTATATTATATATATTATTATTTTTTTATTTTTTTTATATAGCAAATATTAACTTTTTTATATAAACAGTAACTCCCCCCCTGCTTTTATCCCTACCTTTACTAATCCTGCTATACTAGCGCTAATACTAACAGTTATTTTTTAGTTTAGAAGTCAGTAATTAGTGCTGTTCTGCTATAATATACTTTAACGTACTATTCTAGCTTTATTTAGATAGCTTATTCTTATTATATAAAAATAAGTTATAATAAGCTAAGTCTAAAGCGGGCAGCCAAACTATATTAATACTTTTTTAATTTAATTAAAAAATATTACTATTGCTTTAATATATAGCAAGTATTATTATGTTTAAAACATATTAATTAATAGGTTAATAAAACTTTTTTTACTTGTATATAATTACTTAGCTACTTTAATAGCTATTATAAAAATTATAAATAGTAGGATTATATTGTTTAGTACTCCGTACAAAACTAGCAAAAAAACATAAGTAGCAGCAATAATAACAATAATAATAACAATAAAAACTTTTTTTTTATTAAAAAAAAGCTTTAAGTACTATATTACTAGTCTGGTTATATAACCGGTAGCATAACTATTAACCTTATTATTTTTAAAATAAATATAATAAATTTTTTTTATATATATAATTAATTTTATTATTTTGCTAGTAGCGCTTTTATATATAGATTTTTTTTACGTACAATAAATAGATAGATCTTTTTTATATATAATAAATAAATAGTTTTACTAATAAAGCTTAAGCAAATAAAAGCTCCAAAACAATTACTAGGTATTTTTATGTAATATTTTGGGTTAATAACTAGTTATACAATTATTTTAGTAAAACTAAAACCTAGTAAATAAATAGTTTAAAGAAATTACTTTAATGTAGGACACAAGCTAATTGCTAACACAAGTCAATTGCCAACTTTTTTGTACTTTTGTACGTACAAGTTAAATAATTCAACTATAATACAAAAAATCAATTAGATTTAATCGGAAATATTATTGCTAGATGTTTTTATAGCATTTTAATAAGTACGCGAGTTATACCCGGGCTTGCCGCATGTTTTATATTGTTATATGTGCAATATACCCCTTTTTATATAATAACTATTTTGCTGCACTTTTTTTATTATTTGTTTTTTAATAGCCCGTTCAGTTTTAAAATTTTGTTTTTTTTATATAGTAAGTAACCCTTTATTCTATATACGTTTTTTTTTTTATATAGCAATATTAGCTAAGCATTTTATTTGCTATACAAAATTTAGCAACCTTTCTTTTTAATAATATAACCTTATATATAAGCAGCGTTATATTTTTTATAATATAATTAATAATATTTAAAATAATATTTAGCAAGCTATTTTAATATTATATAACTTTATTTTTAATATATTTAGTTTATAATTATATATTGGTTATATTATATAAAATCTTTAATTACTAAAAAACTAAAAGTTTATTAAATAATCTAAAAAGTATTTTGGTTAATAATTAGACTTTAAACTAAAAAAATATATATTTTAGATCGTATAGCATTAATCTAGTACTTTTAAAACTTTTTTAAATATTAAATTTTATTATAAAAGCTTTATATATTTTATAAAACATAACAAAAAAATCTTTTTTAGTAATATAAATAATATATATTTATATTAAATTATTAATTTTTTTTATATATAAATATTTTAATAAACTAAAATAACTAATATTAAAAAGTTAAAATTAGTATAATAAATAAACAAGTATATAAAAAGTAATAATATTATAGTTTTTATAATATAGTTCGAAATTAATTAAATAATAACTTTTATAGCTATTAAAAATTAATAAGCAATAAATATTTTTTATATAACTAGCTATATATAAATTAAAATAATTAATCTAATCTAGACTTTGTTTATTTATTGTTTAGCTATTTTTTATAACTATAATTCTTTAGTTATATAATAGTTAGCTATTAGTATACTAGGACAAAAAGTAGGTTTTATTTATTAAAATAATATATAGCAGAACTATATAGCTATACAAACTAATACCTTAAATAATAGTTAATTATTTATAATTACTTAGCTAAACAGCCCTTAGTTATTTATATTAGTTAAATATTATTACAACTATTTTAAATAAGATTTAGCTTATTATAAAGCTTGTTTTATTAAAATTATAAATATCTTTTTTTAAAATACTATATTTAATTATTATATTTTATATAAGCTTAAACTATTTATTATATATAACAAAATTTTTATAAAAAATTTGCTAGTAATTAATTTTTTAATTAAAATATATTTTAAACATAAAATATTATTATATAAAATTTAAAGCTTAATTAATATTAATTTTAAATATATTATGTTTATATAACAATTAATTAGCTATATTTTTAATACTATTTATTTAAAGCAAAAAAGATTACAAAACTAAATCTATAATATATTATATAATAATATTTTTTTTAAGTTCGGTTAATTTTTAATGTTATATAATAAATATTTATTAGGTTTGTTTGCTAGTGCGCCGATTGCGAAAAGTTATACAAAAAATATTATAAATTTGTGCTACACAATTAATAGTTAATTTTTTGTTGCGATTAAGAGTTTCTAATACAAGCTGCAAGTTTGCTTTGTTTTAAAAAAGTGCTATTATTGTTGGTTATAAAAATAGTAATTAAAAAGAGAGCGTACAAAAGTACAAAAAAGTTGGCAATTGACTTGTGTTGGCAATTAGCTTGTGTCCTACATTATATAATAATATTTATATAAATTAAATTAATTGCTTTTTATAATAATGTTTTTATAAATTTAATTAATTGTTTTATATATAAATAAAATAAATGGAGTAATTATAAATGCTAAGTGCTGATTCTTAAGTCCTAAGTCCTAAGTTTTATCGTTTGGCAGAAGTGGCACTAATGGCCCTCCATAAATAGGTTGCGTGGTGGGGGCACATGTAGGTCTGTAGAACCACTTTTTGATTAAGTGCCCTCTGCCCAAGTCCGGATTTGGACTCATACTAGCGAGGGGTTGCTATAAGTTTTACCCCCCGGTGCAGGAATGAAAATATGCGAGACCTACGGAGAGCAGATTAGTTACTCCGCTTCAATTTATCTGATTGAACATCCTGTATTCTGGCACTTAGTATCCCATCTAGACTAATAATATATGTACACTTAGTCAGAGGCGGTTATTCCGTGTTTTGGGTTAATTATGCAGCTCGCTATGGTGATTGTTGTGATGACGTGGTTTGTGAGATGCCGGTTATGTCGTGGCCATTATTATAGACTTAGCAGCACAGTTTTATCTCTGAGGGGGGCCTAGACGGCGTCGAGAGCTCAGGAGACGCGTAAACTCATGATTCGCGATGAGGATTTCTCCAATTACGGACGAGGCATTTGCCGCCATAAGTGGTGCCGTCCGCGCGCCGGGTTGCCTGCATCATCTAACAAATGGGAATGTCCAGTTACAAAAAGCCAAGACCCCACAGTTCAGCTGTGATAGTGAAAGCACAATACCTACTGCATTCCGCGAGTTGGAATTAACCAACCCCCACTTACGGTAGGATAGTCGTTATGTGAGAGCCTTACAGCGTTGCATCTTGAAACCTAATGGCTAGTTTTGGCTAGTGTTCAGCTTGCATCTTGCAGCAACACGCTAAGTGCTCACAGGAAACGGGGACAACCAACATATGCTATCTAGAGAACCTATCTTCTATTAAGCTAACCACCCTGGCTACGAACCACCCCATCGCGACCCATCCACCAAAATAGTCACCCACCAACTTCTGAAGCCATTATTTGTAGCAAAACGTAGTGTTTGCAGCCAAACTTAGTAGTTTTATTAAATATTACGACTTTTTAACCTTAATTATATTTTTAGTTTTTATTTTTGCTGTTTCTAGTATATTTTTGCCTTTTGCTTTATTTATATATATAAGTTACTGTTATAATTTTTGTTTAACCTGCTATATAGAGGTTATATAAATAAAACAATAACTAAATAGCAATTTGATTAACTTTTGCTTTAATATAGTTTTTTTTAGCTAGTTTAATTTTTAATAGTTTAATATACGCTTTTAAAATTGCAATTTTTTTAAGCTTTTAATTAAAAGTTTTATTAATTTTAATGAAAAATAGCTTTTATAATAAATTATTAAAAAAAAAGTAATATTTAGCTAATTTTTAAGTTATATATTATAAATTATAATTTTTAGTAAATATTATAATAATAATTTAGTTTAATTTAAACTAATATTTAAATATTAGAAATTAATTATTTATTATAAATATTAATTAAACTTTATAAGTAATATTTTTATTTTTAAAAATAATATATTTTAAAAATAATAGTAATTAATAATTTTTTAATAATATTTAGTAATAAAATAATATTATAAGCTTATTTATATATTATAATTATATTTCTTTTTAAAAATATAATATTAAAGCAACTTTTAAAAAAATTTTTACTTTATTTTTAAGCTTTTTTTTTAATAAATTAAAAACTTTAATATTTAATACTTATATAATATAGCTATAATATAATTTATAAAAAATAAACTATATTTTATTTAAAAAATAATATTATAAAAAATTATTATTTATATATAAGTTATAGTTATTATATATTAATATAACTTATATATTGCTAAAATAGCTTTAAATAAATAAAATAAAAATATTAATAAACTAATTAATAGTAATAAAATTATAATTTTATTTATTAAATAAAGTTTTAAACTACTAGTTTTTAAATAAATTTTAATTTATATTTAAAAACTATTAATTTTAAATATTAATTTTTTTTAAAATAAGCAATAATAATAAAATAATACTTTTGCTGCTAATATATTGAAAAAATATTATTTATTTGCTTTTTTTAATGTTTTTTTTTAAAGCTAAATATATTAAAACTTTAAAAATAACTTAATAACTTTTTATAATACTTTAGCCGATCTTTATTTTATTAGTATTAAAAAATTGTTTTAAAAATATATTAGCTAGTTTAAAAGTTTTAAAATAATTAAAAAACAAATAAATATTAGTTATTATTATTTTATTAATATATAAATAGCTAATAAATATTAATCTAGTAGTGTTTAGTTTAAAATTTTAAGTTATAAAATATATATGCTATATTTTTTTAAATATTTTAAAGTTTTTAAAAACTAATAATATATATTTAGTTATATATTTAAATTTAATTAATAAATATATAAAGCCTAGCTTAGCTTGCTTTATTGCTTAATTAGCTAATTTAGTTTTAAAATATATAAATAAAACCTAAAAATATTAATATAATTATTTTTTAGTTAAAATATTATTAAAGCAGTAGTATATATATAACTAGTTAATACTTTATTATAAAACTATATATTTTTACGAAGTATTAAGCTAAATAGCACAAATTATAACTATTGCATATTATTAGTTGCTATATAAAAGTATTATAATAAAAAAGAATTAATTTAAAAAAAAAAAAATAAAATCTAAGTATTAATTGCGGTCGCGTTATTAAATATTTTTTAATTAAAGTGGTTGGGGTCAGTAGCGCGTTTTTGGATGGGTCGCGATGGGGTGGTTCGCAGCCAGGGTGGTTAGCTTATCCGCTTAATGGAACCATAGCTCTTACTTGCTATTGCCTCGTGCTTGTCACTATCGACCGCCGAATCCATTGTCTCGTATGTTTCCCTACCTACGTGGGCGGAACCATTAATTACCCAGAGCTTCGTCACGCAGGTCGGGATAATATCAATACCGCGCACTTCTATCCTAATATAGGCGCAACTCTTATAGACTTAACTTCCTACCGGGATAGGATGTATTGTAGGTATTTGGTGTTCCGGCAAGAGCCTAGCACTACGTACAGGTGAGGTCTCCGCTACAATATACGAAACACTCTCTCCGTGCTCTGTATTACGTGATACCACGGCTAAGCGCCCATTCCCGGGAGGCGCAAAAGAGGAGACAAAGGGGAATTAGGCAAAATCTTAATTCTGAAGTACAGAAGTGGGTTTGAATGCTCAAAGGCCTATGGTATCTCGTTGTCTAAGTAGATAATATAGAACGCGCGGAAATATAAGCCCTAATCGTAGAGGGTTGATCTAGGTCATCTATGCATCCCGAAGCAATATTGTGGATCTACTACCTAACCAGAGGCGCCAAGATGCAGGAAGGGTATGAGAGGAGAACCCAGATTTCCAAATAGTAAGGATTTTTGGGTAAGTGGAAGAACAGCTTCAGCTGGACACAAGACGCCCAGCGATAATTATAATTAACTCTGCATGATTCTTTAAAAACATAGCGAATATTAGTCTCATGCAAAGTAGAAGCCTGGAACTGAACTTGCCTGTAATTATCTTAGCGCTATATCGATATGATCTTGACACATAAAACCGGTACATCGTTCACAGCAGAAAGGCAATGCGCCTATATCTCAATTCATAATTACTTAATATTTTCCGAATTGTCCAGATTATGTATTAGATCAAGACAATTGTTACTAATGTATCATTCACGAACCGGAACAATGCATATAACGCATATCTTCTAAGCACCTAGAGGGCTCAAAGATGATATGATCCGTTAGGTTCCAGGTAGATATATATCTACAACGAACATCAAGTCTTATGTGGCGTATGGCGCGGCCAGTGGCAAGCAATAACTACCCAATAGTCTAGACTTGCCATGCCCGTTAGCTGCAGACGCGAAACTGATGTGCAAGTCTGAAGCGAATCAAGGAGGAAATTCCGGTAATGGTGGCGAGAACTCAAGATAAGAAGTTGCGTTAGTTTCCTTTTCCAACGTCTCCTTACCTCTAGGGCTCTACGGCGTTATCAGTATATTTGTGGTTAATTAGCACCTACCCGAGTGGAGCTCGCCGGGGAGTGGTCTCGTCCAAAGTATATAAAACAAGAGTAAATGTTCTAGCTATTTCCATTTCACTGCGCTCAGTTCATTCCAGTCTCCTTCTCCTCAAAACCATAACTGTCTAGTTATTTTCACCCTTAGCAGACCCCGCGATGCCGATAATAAGTAACGCCACGTTCGTGAATAGCTTTCGAGTTAATCATGAAAAGCTTACTGAGGACCTCAAACAACTGTTGAACAATGTTGATGAGAATCTAGGGCTCTATGCTCTTGGAAGCTACTCAGAGGCATACGAGGCCATGTATAAATCAACAATGAGAAGTGGAATCGAGTCACTGATCGGCATTATTTCCATTGAAAACAACCAGGCGTGGAATGACGCCATGGAATATGCAAGAGAAGTTATTCTTGCACCTCAGGACACTACAGAGAGAGCAGTGAGTAATGCCCGGGGCGCTTAACGCTGCTTTACCACCACGAACCATATTCTAGAAACTCTTCGAAACATCTCCTGGCTACGCTTAAAATGGCAGTGGCTAACTTCCAGTGTCGCAGTCATCTCCATGGACGCGTTCTTGTTCGGAACTTCACAAAGAGCTCCTGACGCGATTTGGTCCTGAGACTATCAAGGCGGCCGAATTTGGGACAGCTTCTATCATCGAAAATCATTACAATGGTGATAGACTATCGATTCACCATGTCAACAAGAAGGCCAGCTATTTACGCCATCGCCACGACGCCAAAGTCGGAGCGGGTTTCTATCCGCAATCCAGCCCACTCGCTGCCACCTGCTACCAGAGCGCAGCGCTTTCTTGCTCTCTGGCAATGTCATGGTTTCTCCCCATCGAGAAAGCGGTAAAGGCAGCGTACATCTCTCATTTATCCGTCTGCGACGACCTCGGGAGCTTCACGGAAGAAGACTACGACGTCCGCATGCGCATGGTTGCCATAGCAGCTGGCGTAGCACACGAATGTGGCGGGAAAGCCCTAAATGTCTTTGTGGATGGAACCGCCAAGCAAGCCGTCGGCGCTGTCACTGGAGTGTTGCAGCCAATTGAAGCAGCTATTGCCTGGCGGACAGTCAGTGGGTGTGGCACGATTTATAGTAAGTATAACTTCGGCCAGTGCGATCTCGACGTTGCCCTGGTTGCCCCAATCGCGATGATGGCCACTCACGACCTACTCGACTGGAGATGTGATGTGGCTGCTGGTAACCACGAAAATGCCGTGTCGGCTGCCTATGGGTTTGGAGTCGCATCACCATTCCATGCCTTTTTGGAGACCATGCTAAAGGAAGTTCTCACGCATCCTCAGTCCGGCCTATACGGAATCGCAGGCGTTTTGTACATGCATTTCACCATCGGGCGGTATGGGGCGTGGGAATACCATGGCGAGCATGATCCGGGCTGTGAGAAATGTGTGAGCCTCTTACGCAGAGCCACCAAAGCGGCCGGCCTCACGTGGGCACCAAACCCACCGCCAAGGAGTTACGCCGAAGGCGACGAGGCACGAGAATTGGGACGACTCTGGTCGGATCATTTTACCGACGACGGGTCATTGGTGCAGAAAGTGATTGGCTGGTTCCAGCATCTGATCATGTCGGGTGAAATATGGCTGTTCGACTTGTTGGCCGAAGGAACCTATCCTATAGATGCTGATACAGACTGGGCGTAGTTAAAATATGGATACGTGGAGAGTTAACTAGGAGTGAGTTGTCAAAGGCAGACTATAAATCTACGCATGAAGTTCAACTTATTTGATAAGCACATTTGCCAAGCCCGACTTGTTGACATGGTAGTAGCTCCATCAGGGAGGAAAAAATAACATACAACACAAGGGGTTCGCTGGTAATCGCCGACCCAACTACTAATCTGGCCGTCATAAGACTTAGTTCAAGAGCCATTATCTTCTGTATGCGGTCTTTACATTCAAAGCTGCTACCTTCATAGAAAGCGTATAATACTGAGGTAAGGGCAAGATGTCACTGCAAACGTGAACCAGATACCGAACCAAATATCGTTCTTACGCATAGTATGGAATCCAAGTAGAGATCAGTAGCCGTCTGTAGCTGTTGGGAGTGTTAAACACCCGTATGCTGGTTTTCAAAATCTGCTAGCCCAAAATGTGCATGTTGACCGTTCACGACTTAGGGTCCGCCTACATGTTACTTGCAACTGTCGGGTGCATCATCCGGCGATCCTCCGGCGCCCGCCCTCCGATCCTTCCAGCGCAGCCATCACTTGTCGTTGGTGTCAGGAGGCGCATGCTGACAATCCAATCAACGCGGAATTCCCAGGGTGCTCCAGAAGCAGTCATATCTTGCGCAGCAGCCAGATCAACCAACGATTATCTAGCGTCGGATCATGCTAATCGGCGGAACACGCAGCCGCGGGTAAGCCGGGTCGTGCGGTGCCCCAGACCGTCTTTTTACCCCTTCGCGCTCTGTTACACCTCATATATGCAGCCACCTCGGTGTGACTATGCGTGAAGATGGTCTGTTGTGTCCTCTGTGATGTGCTATTGTCAACCTTTTTAGCCCACCCTTGCTCTTACCCTTGAAAGATATCACTCTCACCAAGCATTACCACTCTTACCATCGACCAATGCCGCCCCTTTCCACTGGCCTCGGCCTACGTGCCACCTCGGCGGGTGGCCTGACACCCAATTACGCCCCCGTCTATCTCAGCTTTCACTTCTTCTGGGGCTTCGATCACCAGTCGTCGCCTCGCGAAGATGTGGCCAGGTATGGCGAGGCCGCCGTCAAGTCTAATAAGATCACCCGAAGGCAGTTGGATATGCTGAAGCGCAATGAGGCAGCCCACGCTAACTCGATCGAAAACTATACGCTTTTAGTAGGGGCCATGGGTCTCGCGACTACTGCCGGCGTCAACCCCCAAATCGTGAACCGCGCTGGTCTAATCTACACACTTGCGCGGATTGGCTACGGCATCATCTACCTACTAGTTGAGGATGACACTGTGGCCCTCGGTCGGACGGTGTTCTGGTGGGCGGGTAACGGAAGCTGTCTCTGGCTGCTGTGGGAGGCGGGAAAGTCGCTGTTGGACGTGGACTGAGAATGCACTACCCATTATGTTGGGGGATCCAATCTATAGCCTCAATAAACCCCCCAACCAGGATTACGATATATCCTCCACGCGTATGCACGAGTCCTAGCAAGCCTCATTTCAGCTCACAGCCACGTGGGATCATGGAAAGAGCACTGCGCCGTCCAGCCTCAACATAGTTGCATCTCCTGTTGGTGGTTGTGGCTACGGCGTGGCGCTGTTATGGGCTCCGCATATTTTTGATGGTAATCAAAGCCTTCGACGCTTGCCCATACCCTGCAAAAGACAATATTTGAAACGTTCGGCAAATGGATGGAGGAGAGTTAAGTGAAATATTACATTTGCTATGGTTTCCGGTTTCACATTTGCATCCATCGGGAATCACGTGTAGCGACCGCATTAATCTCAATAATTAACTATATCGGAATTTTATACTTCGCCTCATTATTCGTCACCATGGAACCTGCATTAATACCCGACAGTGAATCGTTCGGGGCGGGAGGAACAGCATTTTTTCGGTCCAACGCTCCCGTTTTCTTCAATGCGGAATCAAGGCGCCACAAGCCGGCAACAGAACGCCGGCGGCCAAGGGTTAAAGGGCGGTCATGGCAAACAGAGTTTCTGAGACTGTTACACTGTCACAATAAGTAAACAGAGGCTATCGTACCAAGTGGTCAATATTGCATAGAAACTTTCTTTTTCTGTGGTGTACCACTGGTCGACAGAAAAAAAGAAAATAGACAGCCAAAATACTTCTGGTGGAAATATGAGTACCCCATAGCTCTTGAGGAGCCACAGACTCCCTAGGGGTGTACAAACCTTAGCGCATGCTACGCAAAGATGCTTGTGATACTGATTAGCCTGTACATACTCAAACAGTCTACTAGTAGTACAGAATACAACCCGAGTTAATCCCACACATGCAATCAAAGGTGTCACAAACGCTGCTAATGCTACATGTTGAAGCTGTGAATATCTTGACATGATACAGGCCATGAACGTGAAGTATACATGGCCTATGGTGTCTAGCTTCTACAAAAAGGGTTGTTGACACCCCAGGAAGCATCAGCTACTCCTCGACCTTCTTTATATCTAGGTTCAACACCAAAGTGTTTGTATGAGAAACACAGTTACCGTAGATATACTGCAAAACACAAGCCCGAAAATTCAGCTGAGCGGTAACCCCTATTCACCTGTAGAAATCCACTATGGCCAAACCGACCCAACAGCTGAAACACACTGCACTCCGTCGCTTGTTATGTTTCTATAGCCCGCCCCCAGACAGTAGCGACACCTTCCTTTCTAAATAATTTTTCTTGGTACCCACTATTAGTACACACACCTAATCTATAACTATTTGTTTAATACTTTTATAAAAACAACTAAAACACTAAAGAGCCCTGCCTTTGTTTTAATGTTTATAATAGCTATTATAGCTATATATAAGCTAGCAATAGTTATAACGCTTTATTGAAATAACGTTATGTTATAAGCAATAATTAATAAAAGCCTTTTAACTTTAAAGAACTAATTAATATTATTATAATTAATAAAAAAAAATAGTTATAATACTAGTACTTATTAATTTTATATTTATAAAAAGATTTATTATTACTTAAAAATATTTATAACTTGCTAAAATATTTGTTTTTGTTTATATTTAGTTAAAAAAAAGATTAATATTTAAAACTTTAATTTTTATTTTTAATAAAATTAAATAAAAAAACAAATAATATATTATATTTATAATAATTACTAAATTATTAAATAGTATAGTTTATTATTATTAAAACAAATAATATATTTATATTTAAAAAATAATAACTTTAAACAAAAGTTTAAACTTTTTATATTTTTTAAACTATTATAATTAAAAAATTAAGTTTTATTTTTTTAAATATGCTTAATATTTATTATTAAGTTTTAAAATAAAAACATCTAATAATTTATTTTAAATTATAAAATAAAAATTATAATAGTTAGTACAGTCTTAGCGAAACCCGTAAGAACTCTAGACCTATATAGCGATAAAATAGGAAGTCTATGTATAAACCAACCTATAACTTTGCAGCTATATATATAGAGTTTATATTTACTTATTTTATAAACTTTGACTTTTTTTTTTTTTTTTTTTTTTTTTAGTTTAGAGTTTTTATTTATACTATTAATAAACTAGCTATAAAAGCTTTATTTAATTAATTATAATACTACTTTAAGCTTATTAATTATTTATTAATAAATATTTAATAAATAAATATTTTTTATTTTGTTATAATTAGTAAAATATAAATAAACTTTTTTTTTTAGTTATATATTTTATAATATAAACTTAACTTTAATATAATTTTAATAAAATTTTTAATTTTTATATTATTTAAAAACTAATAATTTATAAAAAACCTAACTTTAAATATTTTTATTTTATTTTTAGTTTTTAAACAATTAGAATAACTTTAATTTTTAAGTATAACTAGTTTTTTATTATCGGATAATTTTAAAAAAAAAAATTTTATAAAAAAAAAGGAAAATTAAGCACTAGATTTTTTATAGATATTTTAAGCGAATTTATATTTAAAAAAAAATTTAAAAAAAATAAAAACTTAAAACTTAAAAAAGCAAAATTTAAACTAGAACTAAAATAACTTAAAATAAATAATATATTTAAAAATATATTAGTAAATATTATAGTTATATAAGCTTATAACTTTATGTTAGTTCTAGTAGAACTTTTTTAATAAATAAAAAAAATAAAACATTAATTTTTTAATATATTTATTTTAATACTTTTAAAAAATAATTATAATTTAATAATAAAAAATATATTTAAAAATATTAATTTTAAATTTTTTGGTTTTATTGCGTTATTTGTTTTTTATTTTATTAGTTTATTTTTTAGTGCTTTAAACTTTATTTATATTAAAAAAACTAAAATATAAAAAACTAATTTTAGTAAGTTTGCAAAAAATAAAGCTTTGTTTAATAATTAGGTTTATAAACTAATAAAAAAACTAAATAAAAATATTATTATATTTTAAATTAAAAATAATTAATTTTAGTATATTATAAGCTAGTTAAAAAAACATACTAAAAAATGAATAAAAATATATTTTTATTTAACTAAAAAACTATTTAATAATATTACTAAAATAATTTAAGTTTTATTAATAATTTATTATAATTTTAATTAAATAGCTATTATTCATAAAATATTTTAAATTTATATATATAAAACTAATAAAAATATTAATAAATTTATTTTTATATTTAATAGTTTGATTTAAAAATATTAATTTGTTAAATTATAATAAAAATATAAATTATAGAACTATTTTTATATAAATTTAGAAAAAAATTTATATAAAGCTTTTATAAATTTAAATATTTTTTATAAGTTATTTATTAATAAAATTATTAATAAATTAAACTTGCTAGTTTAACTAAGCAAAAATCTAATTTAAATAATCAAACTTTTAGTAAACTTACTTATTAATTTTTAGCTAATTTTAGAAGTTTTAATATATTTATTTCAAAATAGTTAAAATAAATATTAATTATAAAAAAAAAAAAAACTTATTGGGATAATAAGACCTATTTTATTTGTAGTAAAAAAAGTCATTTATTAATTAACTACTTTAATTAAAAACTTAAAGTTTTAGGCGTTTAATTAGTAAAAAAAGTTTATAATAAGAATAGCTTTAGTAGTTTATTTAATTTAAAAAACAAATAGAACTAATAAAAGTTTTTTTATTAGTTTTTTTATTAGTTTTTTTATTTATTTTAATTAAAATATATAGCTAAAATAAATAAATTATTTTTAAAATATTTATTTAATTATAAATTAATAATATTAAAATAAAAACTTTAGTTTTATATAATATTAAAGCTTATATTTTTTTTAATAATTAGCTATAAGTTTATATAATAAATTAAACAATAATTAAAAATAAAAATAGTTTGTTTAATTAAACTTTAAAAGCTTTATAACTATTAAAATAAAATAGTTAATAAAGTTTATAAATATTTAATATATATTATAAAAATTAATAATTAATTTAACTAAATAATTTATTTTTATTAGCTTAATTTTTGCTAATAATTATAGTTGAACTTTTTAGCTATAAATAATAAAATATAAACTTAATAATATAAAAAAATACTAATTAATACAATCAAACATTAAAAAAATATTATTAAATATTAAAACAATTAAAACTAAAAAAATATAAAAAAAAACTTAAGACTTTTAAACCTAAAATAAAAAAAGTTTATATAATAATTTTTAAAAAAAAAAAAAACTAAGCTATTATTAAAAAAATTATATAAAACTTTTAAAATTATTTCTATTAAAACAAATAAAAACAATTAGTTAAAAATTTTTTAAAAAAACTTATTATAATTAAGTTTATAATAACTAAAAATAATTATATTAAATTATTTAAAAAAAATTTAAAAGTAATTAATATTTTATAAAAAAAATAAATTTAAATTAACTAAGTAGTATTATAAAAAACTTTTAATAATAAATTAATTTTATTTTTTAAAAAAAAAAACTTTAAATATATAAAGTTAGTACAAAACTTTTTATTTTTTTAGTTATTATATTTAAAAAGATTTTTTTTAAAAAAAAATTTTAAAACTTTATTATTATTATAACTAAAATTTAATATAATATTAAAACTTAATAATAAAAAATATATTTTTAAGTTTTATTAATATTAAATATTTATATAGTTTATTTTATTTAAAAAAAAGTTTATAAATAAACTACTAATTATAAATTTAAATGTTATTTTTGTTTTATTTATATTTAAACTTAAATTAATTAAATATAAGTTTATAATTAATTATTAATAAAAAAATATATATTTAAAAAACTAAATTATATTAGTTTTAAATATTAGTAATATTATATTTAATTATTATAATATTATTTGTTTTATAAAATTAGATATTATTAATTATAAAATTATATTAATTTTTTTTTTAAACTTATAAAAAAATATTTTAATAAAAAGTTTTATTATTTAGTTTAAAAATAAAACTTGTTTAGTAGCAAGCTTTTATTAATATATAAATTTAAAATTTTTTAAATAAGTTTGTAAATATTTATATAAATAATATTTTAATTTATTTTAAAACTAAAAAATAATACTAGATTTATTATAAAAAAATAATTTATTGCTTATATTAAACTAAATATTAGAAAAATATTAAAAAAATTTATTTTAATAGATTTATTATTAATTATTTAGAAATAGTTATAAAAACTAAAATAAAAATTAGAATTAATCTTATAAAAATTTAAGCAATTTTAAATTAAGATTTTAATAATTTTAAAAATACTAAGTTAATCCGGTTATTTTTTAGGTTTTATAATTATATTTATATATTTATTTATTATATTAGTAAAATTGCTACTTTTTTAAATTAATTATTAAAAAAAAATAAACTATTTATAATAGGACTAAAATAAAAATAAGCTTTTAAATATATAAAACTATTAATATATAAAATATTTATTTTAGTTTTTTTTAAGCCTAGCTAACTAATATAAATAAAAATAAAAATTTTATATAATATAATAAAAAAAGTTATTTAGTGGTAATAAAAAAATATAACCTTGAAACTTATAAAGTATTTTTTTAAAACAATAATACTAATTAAATAAGTTTACCTAATTTAAAACTATAAGCTTTTAGTAATAGTATAAATTTTAAAATATTATTGATTAAAGTTTTTTAGAACTAAGTTTTTTATAGTAATTAATTATTAAGCTTTATTATATTTTTTAAATAAATAGATTTTATTAATATAATAAATGTATTAGGCTAACTTTTTATTAAACTTTAATATTATTTTTTAATACTAACTAAAATAAAAAAATATAATAGCTAATATTTTATTAAAAAAAATAGCTAAGCTTTTTATAACTAAAGTTAAAAAAACTAAAAAATAAATAATAGTATTAGTCCTGCTTAATAAAATATTAAGTTTTATATTAATTATAAATTTTTTATTTAATATTTTTTAAAAAGCTAACCTAGTAAACCTAATTAAATAAAAAAACTAGCTATAAGATTTAAAAAATAAAAATAAAAAGTTATATATATTTAAAATTATTTTAAATAGGATTATTTTTTTTATATAGTTTTAATTTAAAAAATTTATATATTCTTAATTATTATATATTAAAGTTAATATAAAATAATTAAAATATTAAAACAAAAATATTATTAGTTTTATTTAAAATATAATTATAAATAATATATATATAATTATTATAATTATAAAAAAAATAAAATATTATAAAATAAAACTTTTAGTTTTTTTTATTTATTATTTATATTAGCTATAATATAGCAATATATAGTAATAAATAGTAAAAATATATTATTTAATTAATAAAATTATAATTATATATAAATATTTATAAATAAGTTTAGTTGTTTAATTATAACTTTATTTAGTAAAAAAATAAATATTATAAAGTTATTAGTTATATAATACTATAAAAGTTTATATAAATTTTTTAGCATATTAAATATATAAATATTAGATAATATAGGATTGTTTATTTTTAAGTTTATAGTAATAATTAATAGTTTTATAAGTATTAAGTACTATTTTAATAATATTTATTATTTTTAAATTTAAAAAATAATAAAATTAACTAATTAAAAACTAAATTAATAATTTTATTTTTATATTAATAAATATTAAAATAATTAAAATATTTATTTTTTTATTTTAAATTTTATATATAATTTTTTATAATATTTATTAATTAATATATTATTACTAAAAATAATAATAAAAATTAAAATATAAAATTTTTTAATAATAAATATTAACAAAACTATTATAGATTTTAATATTAAGTAGCAAACATTTAAACTAGTTTATTAAACTTAAAATATTTAAAAAATAATATATAATGTAGTAATTTTTATATAAAAACAATATAAATTATAAATTAATAAAAAAAAATGTTTAATAGATTTTAAAATAAAAAACAAAGTTTTATAATATAAATATTCATTATTAGATTAGATTTTTAGTTAGTTAGATTTTTTAAAATTTTAAAAAAATAAAAATTTAGCTATATTTTTAATTTATTTAACTTTTATAAAATAAAAAACTCATTTTATATTAACTAATTATAAAAAGTAAGCAATAATTTTTTATTTTAATAAATTTAATTATTATTTTTAGCTAAAAATATTAATAGTAAAGTAAAATTTAAAGTTAAAAAAATTAAATAATTAAAAATATATAAAAAAAATAAAAAATTATAATATTAAATTGTTTAAAAAAGCTACAATTTTAATAATGTTTAATATATAGTTTAAAATTATAAAAATATACTAATTAAACTTAACTAATTTTATAAAACTTATAAAAAAACTTTTAAATTTTTTATAAAATTATAAAAATAAATATATATAGTAATAACTAATAAATTTGCAAGTAATTATAAAAATAATAATAAAATAGTATAATATAAAAAAACTATATAAATTTAATATTATTAATAACTTTAAGTTGAAACTATATTTAAATTTTTAGTTTTAAAAAAAAGTAGTATAATAGTTAGTATAGTTTTAGCAAGACCTATAAGAACTTTAGACCTATATAGTAATAAAATAGGAAGTTTATGCACGGATTAACTTATAATTTTGCAGTTATATATATAAAATCTATATCTACCTACTTTATAAACTCTGATTTTTTTTTTTTTTTTTTTTTTTTTTTTAGCTTAGAGTTTTTGTTTATAGTATTAATAAACTAGCTATAGAAGCTTTACTCAACTAATCGTAACAAAAATTAATAAAATATATTTAGCTAATATTATTAAAACTTTTAAAAAATAATATAATTATATTATATTAAACTGTTTAATATTTTTAACTATTTTAAATAGCAAAAAATAATATATTAAAATATTTATTTATAAAGAAATATATATAAATAAAGCTTAACTTTATTTTTATATATATTTTTATAATAAACATTAAAATAAATTAAAAATATTTAGTTATTTTTTTTTTTACATTATTATTAAACTTTTTATATTATATAAGGCTAGCGTACTATGATAACTAATAAAAAAAAGTTTTACATTAAATAATATAATTTTAAGTGTTAAAAGTAATATTTAAATAAGTTTTATATTAAAAAAAATAAATATTCTAACTATAGTAATATTTTCAAGTCTAATTACATTATTTTTATAATAAGTATTCTAAATATATAAATTATTATAGCTTAGCAATAATTTTTTATAAGAACTGCTTAGTAAAACTAATAAAGAAATAAAGGCATATTATATATCTTTTTAAAAAAAAACTTGCTAACGTTTATTTAGTAAGCAATAGGCTATATTATTAAATATACCTAGACGAATTCTAGAATGCTTATATAATTTATATAAATAGAACGCTAAGGATATAAGTACTAGTAATACCTATAGTTATAACACATGCTTTAATATTAAACCTTATTAATGTTATAATCAGTCAAGTAAAGCTTTTATAGCTAGTTTATTAATATTATAATTAAAACTCTAAGCTAAAAAAGAAAATAAAAAAAAAGAAGTTAAAGTTTACAAAGCAAATAAATATAGATTTTATATATATAGCTATAAAGCTATAAGTTAGTTTATATATTATTTTTCTATTTTATTGCTATATAAATTTAAAGTTTTTATAAGTTTTGCTAAAACTATACTAATTGTTATACTATTTTTTTAAAACTAAAAATTTAAATATAGTTTTAACTTAAAATTATTAATAATATTAAGTTTATATAATTTTTTTATAATTATTTGCAAATTTATTAATTATTATTATATATATTTATTTTTATAATTTTATAAAAAATCTAAAAGTTTTTTTATAAATTTTATAAAATTAATTAAGTTTAATTAGTATATTTTAAAAATTTTAAGCTATATATTAAATATTATTAAAGTTATAACTTTTTTAAACTTTATTTTATTATTATTATTAGTAGCTAAAAATAATAACTAAATTTATTAAAATAAAAAATTATTATTTATTTTTTATAATTAGTTAATATAAAATAAGTTTTTCATTTTATAAAAATTAAACAAATTAAAAATATAGCTAAATTTTTGTTTTTTTAAGATTTTAAAAAATCTAACTAATTAAAAGTTTAATTTAATAATTAATACTTATATTATAAAACCTTATTTTTTATTTTAAAATTTATTAAGCATTTTTTTATTAGTTTATAATTTATATTATTTTTATATAAAAGTTATAATATTATATATTATTTTTTAAATATTTTAAGTTTAATAGATTAATTTTAATATTTATTATTTATTATTAAAAAGTTTTATATATTAATTTTTATTGCTATGTTTAATAATAATATATTAATTAATAAATATTATAAAAAATTATATATAAAATTTAAAATAAAAAAATAAATATTTTAAATATTTTAATATTTATTAATATAAAAATAAAATTACTAATTTAGTTTTTAATTAATTAATTTTATTATTTTTTAAGTTTAAAAATAATAAGTACTACTAAAACAATATTTAATACTTATAAAATTATTAATTATTATTATAAACTTAAAAATAAATAACTTTATAATATTTATTTTTTTATTAAAAAAAATTATAATTAAATAATTAAATTTATTTATAAATATTTATATATAATTATAAATAAAATTAATAGTTAAAAATATAACAAATTTTTAAATTAAAGTAATATAAAAAAAAAATAGTTTTATTCAAAATAATTTTAAATATATATAGTTTTTTATTTTTATTTTTTAGTTTTTATAACTAGTTTTTTTGTTTAATTAGATTTATTAGGTTAGCTCTTTAAAAAATATTAAATAAAAAATTTATAATTAATATAAAATTTAATATTTTATTAAAAAGAACTAATACTATTATTTTTTTTTAGTTTTTTTAATTTTTATTATAAAAAGCTTTATTATTTTTTTTAATAAAATATTAGTTGTTATATTTTTTTTTAATTAATACTAAAAAATAATATTAAAATTTAATAAAAAATCAGTTTAATAGATTTATTATATTAATAAAATTTATTTATTTAAAAAATATAATAAAGTTTAATAATTAATTATTATAAAAAACTTAATTTTAAAAAATTTTAAGCAATAATATTTTAAAGTTTATATTACTACTAAAAATTTATAATTTTAAATTAAATAAGCTTGTTTAATTAATATTATTATTTTAAAAAAATATTTTATAAGTTTTCAAGTTATATTTTCTTATTATTATTAAATAATCTTTTTTATTATATTATATAAAATTTTTATTTTTATTTATATTAGTTAATTAAGCTTAAACAAAGCTAAAACTAGTATTTTATATATTAGTAGTTTTATATATTTAAAAACTTATTTTTATTTTATTTTAATTATAACTAGCTTTTTTTTTTAATAATTATTTTATAAATATAATAAATAAATATATAAATATAATTACAAAGCTTAAAAAATAACTAAATTAATTTAATATTTTTAAAATTATTTAAATTTTAATTAAATTAATTTTTATTTTTATTTTAGCTTTTATAATTATTTTTAAATAATTAATAATAAATGTCACGGCAGGTGTCCTTTTAAGAGGCAAGGCTTCTAGTTGGGGTTCCAAATATATGTTAATTATGAGATAAAGAAAGAAGAAGGAAACTAAGTACAAATAATATGTGGAGAGATTCATGTATGTACGGTTGGATGGTTGTGTGTGCAATGGGTGGCCCGTGCTACCCATGGGTTCTCTTATCGATAAGGGGTTAGTGGGCCAGCCAGCTAGCCAGCCGTAACTATAAATATTTTTTTTTAATATTTAACTTAATATAAACAATAAATTATTTTTTTATTTTAAAATAAATTAAAATATTATTTATATAAATATTTATAAATTTATTTAAAAGTTTTTAAATTTATATATTAATAAAAATTTATTACTAAATAATAAAACTTTTTAAACTAAATAATAAAACTTTTTATTAAAATATTTTTTTATAAGTTAAAAAAAAATCTAATTTCTTTTTTAAATATATATATTTTTTATTAATAATTAATTATAAATTTATATTTTATTTAATAAAGTTTATAATTAATAGTTTATTATTAAAAAACTTTTATAATATTATTTAATTAATTTAAATCTATTTTTTTTATAAAATATTAATTATTTTCAAGTTTTTTTTAAATAGTTTAATATAGTTATTTTTAATTATTATAAACTTAATTATAATAAGTTTTTTTAAAGTTTTTTTTAGCTAATTGTTTTTATTTATTTTAATAAAAATAGGTTTAAAAGTTTTATAAAAAACTTTTAATAATAGCTTAGTTTTTTTTTTTTTTTTAATTATTATATAAACTATTTTTTATATTTTAAAATTTATAATTTATTATTTTTAAGTTTTTATTAAAATATTAAATATTTATAAATTTGATGAATTATTTTATTATAATAATTATAAAGTTTTTAAATTTTAATTAAATATTTTATTTTTATTTTTAATTATTACTTAATTTATTATATAAAACTAAAATTTTTATTTTAATATTATTAATTTATAACTAAATAAATATTTTAAAAATAATTCATTTATTTTAATTATAAATTTTAGCTAAAATAAACAAAAAAACTAATAAAAAATCTTTTATTAATTTTATTATTTGTTTTTTTATTAATTAAATACTTAAAATTTTAAGTTTTTAATTAAAATAATTAAGTAATATATATATATTTTTTATTATAAATAAAACAAGTTTTATTATTTTAATAAATCTTTTTTTTTATTTTTTAAAATTTATTAAAAATTAATAATTAAATTTACTAAAAATTTAATTATTTAAATTAGATTTTTATTTAATTAAACTTATAAATTTATTTAATATTATATATTAATTTAATAATTTTATTAATATTTTTTATTTATTTTATATATATAAGTTTTAAATATTTTATAAATAATAATTATTTAATTAAATAAAAATATATTTTAATAAATTTTTTAATAAACTTTTTTAATTAGCTTATAATATATCAAAATTAATTATTTCTAATTTAAAAAATAATAATATTTTTATTTAGTTTTTTTATTAGTTTATAAATCTAATTATTAAACAAAGCTTTATTGTTTATAAATTTATTAAAATTAGTTTTTTATATTTTAGGTTTTTTAATATAAAAAAAGTTTAAAATATTAATAAATAAATTAATAAAATAAAAAATAAATAAAATAATGAAACTAAAAAATTTAAAATTAATATTTTTTAAATATATTTTTTATTATTAAATTATAAACTTAAATAATTTTAATATCTTTTAATATATTTTTAAATATATTATTTATATTAAATTATTTTAGCTTTAATTTAAATGTTGTTTTTTTAAATCTTAAATTTTTTTTTTTTTTAAATATTAGTTTGTTTAAAATATTTATAAAACAGTTTAATATAAAAATCTTTTTTAAAATTATTTTAATTATTTAAAAACTAAAAATAAATTTAAAATATTCATAGTTAAATTTTTTATAAATTATTAATTTTTAAATAATATAAAAATTAAAAAAGATTTTAAAGTTATATTAAATATATATATATATATATTTATTAAATATTTATTAATAAATAATTAGTAAACTTAAAATAATATTATCATTAATTAAGTAAAGTTCTTATAGCTAGTTTATTAATATTATAAACAAAAATTTTAAATAAAAAAAAAATCAGAGTTTATAAAATAAATAGATATAAATTTTATATATATAGCTATAAAGCTATAAATTAGTCCGTATATTATTTTTTTATTTTATTGCTATATAGGTCTATAGTTCTTATAGGTCTTACTAAGACTATCTTAACTATTATAATTAAAACAACTAATAATAACATATACTAGGTACTAGATATGAAAATAAATATAACTTTAACCCCGGTTTTTAGCCTATCTATATTAAATAATCTAGCTAGGCCTAAAATAATAATTATTTTTTTAATATAAAACCTTAGCTTATAGCTAGATATAAAGCTAGATATATAACTTAAGACTATAGCCCAATAAAACAAAAAGCTAATAATTAAGCATAAATAATAAAGCAAAAG
Source organism: Ustulina deusta (assembly GCA_023159155.1). Classification (NCBI taxonomy): domain Eukaryota; kingdom Fungi; phylum Ascomycota; class Sordariomycetes; order Xylariales; family Xylariaceae; genus Ustulina; species Ustulina deusta. The sequence goes on along the minus strand of JAJNNX010000028.1, from coordinate 96,619 downwards.
TTTTAATAGTAATTCTATATAGTTAATTTTAATAAATATAAATAAATAAAAAAAAGAGAAATAAAAATAACTTTGCTTTATCTATTTAATTTAGCTTACTAAGCAAAATACTTAGGTTTAAAAAATATTTTATTTATAGTAATGCTTTATAAACCTAGGTTATATTTATGCTTATATTTTTAATATAGTTATAGTAGTACTTATAAAACAATAATAAGACTAATAAATTTTTTAAGCCCTATTAAAAAAATAACTTATTACTTTTTAAATTATATAAATTAATTATATTAGAACTTTAAAAATAATAAATATATTTTTATAATTATATAACTAAAGCAATATAAATATTGCTTTAATATAAGAATTATAGTATTAATCAAATAGCAAAAATAAAATTATTAATTATTTATATTTTATTTTATTTATTTTTTAAAATAACTAGAGTAAAAAAAAAAAGCTTCAAGTTATAATATATATTTAAAAAAAAAATTTGAAATAAAACAAACTAGACTATAATTTATTAAAAATAGTATTTAAATATTAATAAATAATATTATAACTATAAATATATATAAATAATTAAAAAATTTTAATAATATAAATATAATTTAAATTTTTATAAAATATATATTATTACTAAAATATATTATTATAAATAATATAAATACTAAAAATATAGTCTAATAATTAAAAATAACTAGCTATTTAAATAATAGCTAAAAAATCTTTTCCTAGGCTAATACTTATAATTTTATTTATATAAATAAAATAGATGTTCTAACTTATTAAAAAAAAATCTTTTTAGACCAGTTCTAAATAATAATCCTTTTTTTAAAGATATTTTTTTTATAAAAATAACAAAAATAAATAGTTTAGCTTTACCTACTTTAGGCCTAAACTTTATTAACTTTAAACTAAATAACTTAGCTTAATAATTAGTAGATTTTATAAATAATATATTATAAACTATAACACTTTATAATAAATACTAAAATATATAAAGGCCTTAAAGAAGTTTAAAATAGTATAAAAAGCTAAAAGAAATTATTAATAAAACTTTATTAATTAAGCTAAATTAAATATAAACTTATTTAAAATTTTAAACTAGTATAAATTATAGTTTAAGTTAAAAAATAAATTTTTAAATATAAATGATATATTAATTAAAAATATGACTAATAAAATTTAAATTTTTAAAAATATTTTTTTAGCTATTTTTTTTAGCTAATAATTTAAATTATAATTTTTAGAAAACTTATATTATTTCTAATAATTATTTATTTTAAAATATTTTTATTTTTATAAAAAAACTAAAAATAATTATTATTAAACTCAAAAATATTATTTTAAATATTAATACTTGTTTAATTAGTTTAATTAAACTTATATAAAAATATATTAAAAATATATATTAAAAGCTTATTTAAAAGCTATTTAAAAATTAAATTTTTTTTATAATTTATAAAACTATAAAAGTAATAATTTTATATAAACTAAACAAAAAAAACTATATAAATATAAAGTTTTAATGTTTAATTTCTTTTTTATATATTTTAAAAAAAATAACTAGAATTTTATTAATATATAATACTATTAATTTATAATAAACAGAAATATTATTAAAAAAATTAATAATTATTCTAGTTATTATAAATATATAAAAAGCTTTTAATATAATATTAGCTAAGTATTTATTGCTTTAAATAATCTAACAAAGTTAAGCCTTAAAAATAATTAAATTTATATATATTTTTTTTTAATAGAAAAACTACCAAAATATAACTAAAAAACTATATTACTGAACTATTTTTATTAAAATATAAATTTTTATACAGATTTTTTATTTTATTAGTTTTTTTTTGTGATATATAGCAAAAATACTATTTTCTAATATAAAAAAATAATTTAGCTATATTAATAACCTAGTACTATTATATATTAATTTATATTTAAAAAAAATACTAAACTAATAAAATATAAATAATAAAGTTAGTTTTAAAGTAAAAAAAATAAACCTTATTTATTTTTTAAAATTAAAAAAGAAATTATACTAAAAATATACTTTTTTAATTTTAACTACTATATATAGCAAGCTTAAAGCTTAATTGAATAATTAAAGGTTTAGTTTAAAAATTTTTTTATTCTTTGTAATTATATTAAATAATAAATAATAGTTGCTTTAAATATAGTTTATTATATTGAAAAGTTAGCTAATATTATTTATAGACTATTTAATAAAGCTTAGTTATATAGCTAAAATATTAATATAAAGATCTAGGGTTATTTAAAAAATATTAGTTATGTTTTAAAAACTATTATAAAAGTAGTTCTTTTAATATAAAGATTTATATTTAATAAAACTTTTGATTATAATTTAAGCTTATTTATAGCTAAAATAATATTTAAGATTTATTAAACTAAAATAATTTTTTAAATAAAAATAATAAACTTTTAATACTTATTAGTTTTATTAATTATATTTATTTTTATTACTAAAAAAAATATATATATAAAAAACTTTAAATAATTATAATAATACTACTAAATTTTTTAAAATTATAATTACTAATATTTTATTATATAAAAAGATTTATAAAATAAATTATAATAAATATAAAAAAAGAAATTATAAAAAAATTTATTAAGTAATATAATAATTTATTACTAATTTATATAATTATTTTTTTAAACAATTTTAAATTATAATATTAAACTAATAGCCTAAAATAAAAACTATTTAAATATTATAAAAATTTTTAATAAAAAAACTAAAAAAATTAAATATAGCTTATAATATATTATATAATTAATATTATGGCGATTCAGTCACTTATTAATAATAACAATTATTGTATGAAATATAAATAAATGATCTTTTTTTTTTTAAATATAAAATTATAAGGATATCTACTTACTTATAGATATAATAAATATATTTATAGTTATAGCTAATATATTTATGGTTATGCCTATTAAGTGCTTTTTTTTTTAGATAAAGCTACTTGTTTTAGGTTATAGATATTTTTTATAATTTAATATTTTTAATTTTTTTTGTTATATAACGCGTAGTACTTGTTTTTTTTTATTTTTATTTTTTTTGTATTTTTTTTTTTTTTTTATGATTTTGTTTAATTTAATAAAGCTTTGTTTTATTTTATTAAAGATATTTTTGTAGTTGTTAAAAATACTTTTGTAATTGTTAAGTATTTTTATTATTTGCTTAAAAATATTTTTGGCGTTTTTTTGGTACGTTTTAGTAGTACGTATAGCTTTTTATAGTTAAAGTTTAATAACGTTAACTTTTTTAGTTATTTTATTATTATTAGGGTTAAATTTATTGATTTAGGTAGCTAGCTTAGTAATAGTTTTGTTTTATTACCTAAATTTAATTTTATAGCTATTAAGTTAGGCTTTTAAATTATTAAGCTTATTTTATATAATATTTAAATTAACTTTTTTGTAATATTTTTTTTTAAATAAGTATAAAACTAAGTAGTAAATTTGTTAAAATTACTTATAGTTTTTTTATAGTTAGATTTAACTTATATTAAATCTATTTAGCTAAGTTTTGCTAGTTGTTCTATAATTGTTAGGTTAAAGCTACTATTTAAAAATATAAACCTAAAAGCTAAAATATTAGCTTTATTAAAAAGTAAGGATTTTTATACTTTTTTTTAATTTTTAGTTTTTATAGCATTTATATATTTAGTTTTAAAGCTTTATATAAAACTATTAGCTATAAAAGGTTTTTTATTATTTTTGCTAAATAGTTTAGTAAGTTTTTTAATAATTAAGTTATAAAAAAAGTTAAACTTATCTATTTTGTTATTAAAGCAAGCAATAGTTCTATTAAAGTTATTTGTTTTGCTATATAGTTTTTTAAATATTGCTAAGCTACTATTAGATTTATTATAAATGCCCTATTAGTTATTATTTTTAGTTTCTTTTTTGCTATAAATATTGTTTTTTAAGTTATTACTATTATATAATGCTTATTTTTTATAGCTATATAATATTACGTAAAATTTGCTTTTATTAAAGTTAAACAAATAATTAAAAGTATTATTATTATTATTATTACTATTTTTAAATAATCTAATAGTAATAGTTAGCTATTTTTTATTTTTAATACTTAATTTATTGTTTTTAATATTTCTACTGTTTTTTTTATTCTAATAGATTTTTTTTAGTATAGTAATTTTTTTTAGGTACTATTTTTGATAGAAATAGTATTATGTTTAGTAGCTTTTTTAGCTGTAGCGATTTTTTTTTTTTTTTGTAGCCCGATCTAAAAACTTTAAATTTTTTTTTTGGTTATTTGTGCTAGGTTAATAGGTTTAGCAGGTTTTTTAGTATTTTTGTTGTTTCTATTGTTATTTTAACTAAAACTTATAACTATATACTTATTTTTAGTATTATTATATATTATAATAAGTATAACTTGTTTATTATTATATATTATAATAAGTATAACTTGTTTATTATTATTATTATTATTATTATTATTAAAGTTTATATTAGCGCTTTAAATAATAGAAATATTAGGTCTTTAGTTAGCAAAAATGTTAAATCTTTAATTAGCAGAAATATTATATTTATTAATAGCTATAATATTTATATTGTTTTATTAGGTGTAATATTTTTTTTGTTATTATTGCAGTAGCTAAGCTTAGTAATATATGCTTTATTTATAGTTATATATTTATTGTTTTTAATGTAGTTTTTTAAAAAATAAAATAGTTATAATAAGTATAATATATTTTTTGTTAATATATACGGTTAGCTTATAATTTTTAAAAAATAAAAGTTTTTTAAAATAAGTGTAATATATTTGTTGCTTTATATACGTTTTTTTTGTTTTGTTTTTTAGCTTAGTTATTTTAATAAGTTATTCTTTTTTATATAAGCAATATTACGCTTTTTATATTTTTTTGCTTAATTAATAGTATTATTAGCTTTATATTTATTAACTAAATTAAGTACTAATAGTTTTAGTTTTTTTTTATTAAAATTTTGGTTATATTTGTTATTTTATTTTTTTTATTTAATAGTATATTTAACTAAAAGTTTGCTATTTAAAAATTGGATTTTTTTTTAGGTAATTTTTTTAATTTTTTAATAATCTTTAGTCCTTTTAATAATAACTAGGCCTAATAGAAGGACTTTTTTATTAAAGGAGTTTTTTTTTTGTTTAAGTTTATAAAGTTATATAACTAAAATTATAGGGTAAATATATTAATTGCTAAAGAAATTAAGTTTATATACTAGTAGCCCTATTTTTTTAATAATTTTAAAAAGTTTTATTTTTATTAGTAATTATTTTTGTTTAGGTTTGCTAAGTAAGTAATAACTTTTGTATAGTTTAAAATAAACTATATTGTTTTTATTAAAAGTTATTAAGGTATGCTTGTTGTTATATTTTTTTTTAGTAATTATATTAGTTATATTAATTAAATGTTTGGCTTTTTGAATATATTTTATTTTCAATACTTTTATTGTTTTATTATTAGCTTTAGTGCTTTTTTTTTAGTTTAAGATATTTATAATAGATTATAGCTAAAATCCTAATATTAGTTAGTTTAGTAATCTTTTAATTATTACTAATAATATATTATTTAGGTAATATTATAGTATTAGTAGTAATTTAGTTTAAAGAATATTTGGATTAGTAGTTATATAAAACCTAACTGCTATTTTAATAACTTGGTTTTTTTTTTTTAAAAGCCTATTTATTTAAAAATAATAAGCTATTAAAAAAAGAAGTTTAATGTTTAATATATTATAAATTTTCTTTTAAACTTTGCCAGTAAACTTTGGGTTTTTATTACTAATAATAACTACTAGCAATTTTTAATTATATAGGTATAATATTTATAATAGTATTTTTGTTTAATTTTTTGCTATATATTTTTTATGTTTTAGTATTAAAAGTGATTTTTTATTAGTTTTATATAATATAGTTACTAATATATTAAAGTAGTTATATTTTTTTATATTTTAAAAAAGATTTCTAGATTTTACTAGCAGTATATTTGTAATAAAGTTTATAGCAATAGTATAATAAAGAATAGCTAGTGTTTTGATTAGTATTAATTCTTTTAGTAGTAGTTGCTTATTAATTTAGTTTTTTTTATATATTATATAATAAATTATAAACTAGTATATATTCTAGTATTTATTAAAAAAATATATATTTTATAAATTATATAATATATATTTTATATTAAAGTAGTAATATTTATTATATATAAGTTTAAAAATATTTTTAATATAGTTTTTTAAGATATATAAAAATTATTTTTTGTTATAGCTAATATAAAAAAAAAGATTATTATTAAACAAAAAAAGAGCTATTATACTTTTTTGGTATCTGGTTGGTTTAGCAGTAGGGCTGTTTAGTTTTTTATTTTTTTTTGCTTTTTTTTTTTTTGTTTTTTTTTAAAATAAAATGTTCTTTATTTAGTTATATTTAGTATTACTATTATACTTTTGGGTTATTTCTTTTTTAAACTTATTATTAATTATTAGGGTTAATATAGAAAAATTTGTTGTAATTTTGTTTTTTTTAGCAAGGTATGCCTAATAAACGTTATTTTTTTAAATATTATTCAGTATACTTAATTTATTTTTTTTAGCTTTTTTTTGTTTTTTTAGCTTTTGTAGTAATTTAAAAAGTATATTTAGTATTATGTTTAGTGTTCCTAGTATATAGTAAATTTTAAGCTAAAATTAAAAAAAATAATTAGTTATATTAGTAAGTTTTAAGTTAGCTTTATTTAAATCTATAGTATATAGTAAGGTATATATTACTATTTTTTTGGTTGGTATATGGTCTGTTAGTATATTTACTAGTTATATGTTTAATTAGATTATTTTTTATAGTTTTTTGTTAATTTGTATTTTTTTTTAATATTATTAATAAGCTTAAATAAGAATATAATTAGTTTAATTTTTATTACTAAAATATTTTAGCTTAGTATTAATATATTGTTTTATTTGTTTTTTAGTTAAAAAACTATTAATTTGTAGGCTTTTTTATAAGTATTTATTTTAAAAAAAAAAAGCTTATCTGGTTTGTAGTAATAAGTAATATATTATATATATAAATATTTTTGTAACGTTTTTTAGTTTTTTGTTTTTTTTTTTGTTGGTTCAAAAGTAACCTTAGAAGTAAAGCTTTGTTTTATTAGTTTAGACTTTTTAATAGGTAAGTTTTTTTTTTTTTTGTCTAAGCTAATAAATTAGTTTTTTTTTATTATAATGCTTTAATTTTATATTTAAACTAAGTTATTTTATAGCGTAGCTAACCGGTTATTTTAATATATATTTCTAAAGCTTTAAACATACGTAATATTTTTAGTTTTTTAAATGTTTTAATTCTATTATCTATTTTAGTAATGTTTTTGCTATTAATGTTATATTTTAGTAGTTATACTAATAAAAAAATAGCAAAAGATTTTAAAGCGCTAATATAAATTTTTGTTTTATTAAAAATATTTATTATTATTTTTATATATTTTATATAAGTATTAAAATTATTACTAAAAATAATTATATTATTAATATAAGCTTATATAAAAATATAGTACATAAAAAACAGGCAGTTTATAAATTTTTATATAAATATTAATAAGTTTTTAAATCTTATTAATATTATATTTAATTTTTTAAAGCTTTAAAAGCTAATAATAACTATTTTGTTACAATATTTAAAGTATACTAATAGTTAAAAAAAAAACTTAATATATTAAATAATATAAACTAGAGTTTATTAATTATATTTTTAATTATATTATTTTAGCTAGATAATAGATATATATCTAGTACTATAATTTTGTTTAATAGTTATAGATTTATTACTAGTTAATTTTTTTTAGTACTATTAACTATTTTTTAAATAATAAAAATAAAACAAGTAACTAAAGTAAGTTTGTTTATAAATATAAATTTTTTTTAGATATATATTTTATTATGTTTAGTATTAAAGAACTTATAATTTTTAATATTTAATAAATATACTTTAATAGTTTTAAGCTAATCTTACTATTTATTTATTAGGTTTATTTATATTTTTTAATTATTTAGTATAAATATAATACTTTTGTTATAAAAAATGTTATATTTGTTAAATAGTTTATAGATTTTTTTTGTTTATAATATATTATTTATTATTATAGCTATTTTAGCTATTAATCTAATTATAAGTATATTTATTAGTTTTATTATTTTATAAAATAGTATGTTTATTTTTATAACTAGTATAATTAAATTGCTTATTTATTTTTTTATAAAAAATATATATATTTTTTAAACTTTTTTTTTATTTAAATATGCTACTATTTTAGTTTAGTTTTTTTAGCTTATATTATTTTTTTAGTAGTTTATAATATTTGCCTAATTAATAACTTAAATAATTTTATTTTTTTAATACTTAAAAATAGTTTTTAGTTTTTTATTTTTTTGTATTATAATTAGCTAAATATATAAATTATAAATTATAACTTTTTTTAATAAATATCTATCTAGTATTATATTATAAGTTATATTTTGTTTTTTTTTAAAGTAGTATAGTTTTATTATTTTTTTTTTTTTATTAATAGGTATTAGTAGGTTAATAAACCTTATATTTATAAATATTATTATTATAGCAAGTATAACTATTATATATATTATTAATACTTTTTAGATTAGTACTATTAAAAGTAGTTTAGTTTTTGTTTTATTTTATATTTCGAGTCCTAGTACTAACCTAAAAACATATGTTTTTTTTACAAAGTTAATTTTAATTCTATATTTTAATATAAATTTTGTTTTAATTAGTATTTTTAGTTTTAAGTTATTAATTATGTTTATTATTATTATAAAATATTTAAATATTATATTTTTTTTAATATGCTTTTTAATATATATATTAAAATTTATAGTTTGGGTAACTACTAATTATATTTTTATTTTATTAATAAATATAAAGTTGATATATTAGAATTTTAGATTTTTTATAAAATTTTTCATAAAACTTTTATTTACTAATATGGCTAGAGCATTTTATATTTAGGCAAACTTTAACTTTAGGGCTTTTAATATTGTTTTAAACAGGAATTTAAAAATATATAATCTTTTTTTTGATTTTTTTTCTAAATAATAGTTTTAGGTTTGTTTTAATAATTTATTTTAGTTAAATATTAATTCTTTATTTAATTAATTTTAGTACAGTTAGTATTATTAGTATAAAATCTATTTGTTTAATATTTTTTTTGTTTAGTTTAGTTTGTTTTATGCAAATATTTTTAGTATAGTTTTTTGCTATTTTTATCGAATAAAATATAATTTTATACTTTATACAAGTTTTTAATATTATATTTAGGTTTATTAGTACGTTTTTATTTTTTAATATAATATTTTAGTTATATATCTAGTAGCTATTTATTTTATTATATTTAATAGCTATATATACTTTATTAGTTAATTTTTTTTTTTTTTATTAAAATAAATATATTTTTTTATAGTTACGTTTTTAGTTTTGTTACTATTATTAAAATTTATATTTTAAACAATCTTTTTGCTATAATAACCCTATAATTTATTTATGTTTAGTTTTTGCTACTTAAAATATTAGTAATATACTTATTGTTTTTATTAGTTTTTTTTATTTTAGTTATTAAACTTAATAATATATTAATTATTAAACCTAATATTATGCTAGTTATTTTATTAGTATATTTTAAAGCAGCTATTGTTTTATTTTTAGTTGTTCTAGTTGCTTTATTTTTTATAACCTAGTAATAATAATCTAATTTGCTATAATTAACCCTATTTGTAATAAAGTGTTCTAAAATTTTAATGCTTTTAACTAAAGTTTTATTATAATAAAGCATTATTATTTTTATAGTTTAGCTAGTTTTATTAGAACTAGTTAGCGTTAACTGCTTTTTGCTCTTTTTTTTTGCTATTTTAGGTATAATATTTAATTTTAAACATAATTACTATTGTTTTTTTAGTTAACGTTAGCTATTTTTTTTTTAGCTTTTTTAAATATTTATTAATAATTTGTTTTGCTACTAGTTTTAGCGCAAGTTTTTATAGCTCGGGTAGTAATAAGTTCTATAATTATATTAATAGTTATAGATTTTTAATATTTTTTTAAGTTTTGCTATATTTAAAAGCTTTTATAATATAAGTTCTAATAAGTTTTTTTTATATAATATCTTTTATTATATATTTATAAATAAAAAGCTAAACATTTGCTATGTTTAGTTAAATGTTTTATTTTTTAATTAGGGCTTTTATAAATATTAATAAAATTACTTTATATTTTGTTATATTTTTTTAAATAATTATTAAAACTATTATTATAATATATTTTTTTATAAAAGAGTTTATCTTTTTGTAGCTACTATAGCAGACTTATTTTTTATATTGTTTTATTTTTTAAAGCGTTAAACCTAAAAATAAATATTTATATAGTTAGTATTCTTGCTTTTATAAAAAATTATATAACTTTTGCTAGATTTTTTTAGTATATTAAGCTAAAAATATCTAATTTTTAATAGCTTTACTATTAAAAAGCTTGTATAAATTATTATAAATAGCTATTTTATTATAATAAGATTTTATTTCTCAGTTATATTTAAATATTATTAAATAGTAATAATAAGCTGAATTATATTATAAAATATTTTAATTATTTATAAATTAATATTAGTTATATTTATTAGGTTTTAACTTATAATAGCGGTTTTTTATTATTATTAAATAGATTTAGACCTTTTTATTAATATAGTTATTAGTTTTTTTAAATAGGCTAGTTTTTTTTTAGTTCTTAATTATTAGTAGATATAGCTTTTTAAGGTTTAGAATTTTTGTTTATAAAAATAGTTGTTTAGTTTTTTGTTAACTATAGTTTTGTAGAAAGTTTTTTTAATTTTAGTATAAGTATTATTAAAAGTATTATTTAACTGCTACTTTTTGGGTGCTAGCTTTTTTATAAAATTTAGTTCTTTATTTTTATTAAAAAAGCAATCGAAAATATTAAAGGTTTTTTAGTCCTAGTCTAGTTAAATAACTTTAATAAAGATATATTTATATGTGTTACTTTTATATTTAATGTTTTAGTAGTTAAAGTTATTAAAAAAAAATTTATAAATTTGTTTGATTTAAATTAAAACAAGCAGTATTATATATATTAATTTTATTTTAATGTTTAATTTGTTTTTTTTTTTTTTTATAACTATATTATTATATTCTAATTTATTTAAAGTATTGTTTTTTGTGCTAGTTCTAGCGTTTAGTTATAAAGTTAACATATTTTATTTTTTTTATAACGTAACAAATAATAATTATTATTTTTAAAGCAGAGCTAAGGTATTTTATGCTTTTTTTTTGTTTTATATTGTTATATAGTTATTAAAGCTTAAACTAATAAAAAATTAAAAGTTAAAGCATAACTTTTTAGTTGCTAAGTTTAGCTATAATAGCTATTTAAACTTAGGTTAATAACTAAAGCGTAGCAACTTATTAATTCTATTTATATTAAGCTAAGTATAAAAGTATTGTAGCTAAGTCTAACTTTAATATTATTGTTTAAATTTTTTTAAAGCATAATTTTATTAAAATTTTATTAGTAATAAGTAGTTTAATAAGCCTAAATATATGTGCTTCCTGTAACACAGAGATCAAAGGTTTGGGTTAGTAGGTAGGCACTACTTGTTACGGCGATTTAATTACTTATTAATAATAATAATTATTATATAAAATATAAATAAATGATTTTTTTTTAAGTATAAAATTATAAGGACGTCTACCTATTTATAAACATAATAAACATGTTTATAGCTATAGCTAATATATCTATAGTTATGCCTATTAATTAATTAGAAAATATTTAATATATATATATATTAATAATATTTTAGTAATTTAAAAACTATATAATAAACCTACTAATAGTTTTTAAAATATATTTTAAAACTTTTAAGCTATAATAAATATAATAAATATATATATTTATTAAATATTAAGCTATATAAATATAAAAAATATTAAAATAATTAATAAACTAGCAAAAAAAAATATTATTTTTTTTATATTTAATAATTTTTTATTAATTTTTTAAAAGATTAAACGTTTAACTAAACTAAACTTTTTATAAATAGTTTATAAAGTAATAAAAATTAATAATATTTAATAAATATATATAATTTAAATTTAAAATATAATTTAATTATTTTAAAAAATTATTAAAAACTATTAAATAAAAAATCTATAATATCTTAATAGTACGTTTTAAATATAATAATTTTAATTAATATTATAAAAAATTTAATTATATTAATATTTATAACTATATATATAACAAAATTAAAACTTTTAAATATTTTATTTTTTATTAAAACTTCTAAATTTTTAAAAAGAAATAATTAAACTTAAACTTATTATATTTTAAACTTAAAATATATTAATAAAAACTATTATTTAACCTAGTAAGCTTTTATAAGTTTATAAAAATTATAAATTTTTATAATAATATATATTTTTAAAATTTTAATTAAAAACTAAATAATTTTATAAATATATTTAATTTATTTAATATATTAATTAAAACTAATTATATTTAATTAATAAGTTTTAATTATAATTATTGTTGGATGGGTCTACCCGGGGTAGTGTGAGCGTACATAGTGCTGTATGCTAGGGCAGATCTGTTGAGGCAAACACTATATAATCTATTGTACTATGTCTGATGCTTATCGAAAGGAAAGGAAAAAAGGGAACTATTCGGCAGGTGCGAGAGGTGCCAGATATACCCCTTTGTATTTGTACGAATACGAATGCGAAGGGTCCACCTGACCCCTAGCCACCTGGGCTAGCATGGCCAAATGGGCTATGCTATGGCTTTCGGCCATGGTCCGAATAAAGCGTACGATTAACCTGGAATACTATTCCAATATTGACTATTTTTACTTTTTGTTGTGTTGCTAGGTTAATCGTACGAACAAAACTAAGTATAAAAAATCTGCGTTTGGCAGAGACTATAACTCTACCTAATGCTAGAAACAAGCAAAAACTTTTCGTACGGCTAGCCCTCTAACTGGCTAGCCCTCTGTATGGCCAGCCCTTCTGTATGGCTGGCCCACTTATTCGGCTAGCCCTTCCGTATGGCTGGCCTAACTGCTCGGCTAGCCCTTCGAATGGCTAGCCCTTCTGTTCGGTCGTTTGGCTATTCGTACGACGGGTTGACGGGGGGTTCTTGGTATTGCTAATACCTTTCTGACTCTGTTTTTTTTTTAATTTGTCGAACAGGTCTGTATGGGTATTGGCCGAGGGGGGGGGGGGGTAAGGGGTCTGTTCCGTACGGGTCGAAAAGCAGCCGTACGGAGGGGTATTCGAGAGGTTTTCGTATGTGATTCGTACGAAGGGCGGGGGAAAAAGGGGGGGGGGGGGGGTTAGGTCTTTTTGTATGGGGTTAAAAGAGTAGTCGTATAAAAAGGTATTCGAAGGTCTTTTGTACGTGGGTTGTACGAAGGGGTTGGTAGCAAGAAAGGGGGGGGGGTATGGGCACTGAGGGAAAAATTGGGTGCCGAACGGTCTGTCCTGTACGGGGTCGAAAATATATGCGTACAGGAGAGGGGGGGGGGGGGGTCTGGTTAACGCTAATGGGTTGGGCGCCGAGAGGGGTGTTCGAGGGTCCTTTGTATGCGAGTTGTATGAAGGGGGGGGGTTGTAGGGTCCGAAGGGCTTGATCAGGGCCTTTGGATTCAGGTGGTATGGCCTGGTTGTACGAGGTCTAGAATTGTATAGGGCTGCGTGTAAAAGTTGTTTGTTGCCTAGCTTACGTACAACAGGTAGTTTAGAAGTTATCTGGCTAGTTTGTATAATAGATTATTAAAAGGTATATTTGGATATTTTCGCAGGTCTATTTTATAACAGAATTAATAAGTAACTATATAAAATATAAGTTATATAAAAAATAAAAGTTGCAATAAAACTTATAGTTAATTTTTATAATCTGGTCTGCTAGGTAGATTAGTTATAATTGCTTTATATATATAAAAAAGTTATATAAAGTTAATTAACTTTTTTTTTTAGTTCTGCTAGGCAGGATATTACAAAAAATAAATTATTTGGTTAAAGCGGAAGTATAAAAAAGCTTTGTATAGCAGCTATATAATAATTATACGTTAGTTGTATAACTTTTATATATTAGCTATACAAAAAAAAAAAATATAAAAATAGCTTTATAATTAATACTAATCTCTTATTTTGCTAGGCAAAGTAGTATAACTAGTTTAACTTGTTTTTTTATTTCTGCTAGGCGGAAGATCAAAAAATTAAATCTAAATATTAATCTAGTTTAATAATTTATATAAAAAGGCATTTAAAGTAGGTCTGCTAGGCAAAATATACTTTGTTTAGCTTTTGTACAACTTAGCTAAAAATCTTTTGCTAGGCAGAAGTTTTTCAAATTATTGTATAATATTTAGCAATGTTTTGTTTTTTTAAAACTTTGCTAGTTTATAAGTTCTGGTTAACTTACTAATTAGTATTGGATAGGTTTACCTAAAGTAATATAAGTATATATAGTGCTATATACTAGGGCAAATCTGTTAAGGCAAACACTATATAATCTATTATACTATATTTAATACTTATTAAAAAGAAAAAAAAAAAAAAACCTATTTGGCAAGTGCGAGAGATGCCAGATATACCCCTTCATATTTGTACGAATACAAATGCGAAGGGTCCACCTAACCCCTAGCCACCTAGGCTAGCATGGCCAAATGGGCCATGCCATGGCCTTCGGCCATGGTCCAAATAAAGCGTACGATTAACCTGGAATACTATTCTAACAATTATATTATTTTTTTTATATTTTTTTATATTTATTTTTAACTTTATAAACCTATAGCTATATAATAAATATTAAATATATTTAAAAAAAAAAAAAAAAAAACTTAGCTTTTTAATAATAATAATTTAAAATTTTTAAAAAATTTAAGTTTTTATTTAAAATTATTATTTTTTAAAAAGTTTTATTTTTGATTTAAAATATATTTAAAATATACTAATAATAATAATAATAATAATAAATTTTTATATTTTTTATTACTAAAATCTTATAACTTTTAATATATAATATTTAATATTATAAAAACTATAATATAAACTATAAAATAAATATTTAATAAAAAACTAAAATAATTATAAATAATAATATTATTAGATTTATTATTTTTATATAATAATTTTATATATATATAAATTTTAGCTTATTTTTTTATAAAAAAAACAAATTATAATTATATAGTACTAAATATAAGCCTAAAAAGCAGAGCTAATAAAAACAGTTTAACTATTACGCATGCCTACAGGTTAGATTTGCGAAATATCTTATATATTAGAGTGTTCTCCTGCAAGGTTATAGGATAAATAGTTTAGGTAGCTTCGCACGCCGCAAGCCCCTAGGGAGGCATGAAGACATTAGGTCTTCCCCCGGCGTTAAATTTACCAACCAACCAACCAACCAACCAGACGGTAGCGACCCCGAATATATTGAGGGAACTAGTGAAGTGCCGGGCAGGCGGAATTACCTCCATCAAAAGGAGAGCGTCTTAATCACGGACATCAGGGGCCATGAGAAGAGCTTCACATTGGATGAACATTCCTTTACCGCGCCCCCCAGAGCTTTTAACCTGAGCATTGACTTCACCGAGCCCACAGAGATCACCAGAATATATCTACCATGGGTTAATGATCTCATTCTCCAGCATAAGCGTTACTGTATTCAACTACACCCAGCGGAAAGCTTCTGCGACGAAGACCCCATGCCGTCAGGTCCACAAGATACACATCGACCAATCCCCAAGAGGGGTATTCCTGCGGGCATGGCGGCACCTGCCGGCCGAGGATATCGCCGCCATCGAGAATGGGGAGCCGCATTTTCGAATCATCAATGTCTGGAAACCTATTTTCCGACCCGTAAAAGACTATCCGATTACAGTCGCCGAGTTCCGATCTCTTCGGGCTGCTGACCTTGTCCCGGTCCGCCAGGTCTCTTCGGACTACGTGGGAGAGACATATGCAGTCAAGCATAGAGACGGGCAGATGTTTCGGTATTGGAGCGATATGAAACCATGTGATGTGTTCCTCATTCAGTGTTTCGATAGTCAGAAGCAGAGTTCGGAGGGTGGTGCTTACGACGGACTTGACCATGCCCAGTGTGCACACGGGACTTTTCGACTAGCCGAGGAGGGAGAAGAGCCATGTACCCGAGAAAGCATCGAAGTTCGGTGCTTAGTTGTGGTTGCTTCAACGTAATTCAAGCTGTCGGCATGGGAGTGGGTTGCTACTTGTAATACCAACTATGCTTAAAAATTCTATACATGATGAATAGCTAGTATGGCGGCCTCAAGGAATGGAAGTCTGGGGATCCGAAAATGGAAGTTATCCGTACCTTGGCGATTTACATAACGTTCTAGTTTAACCCAGACAATACGAAACTTTGGGCGAGAACTTTTATTCAACGAGTATAGCGACCTATACCTTACAACACGTTAAGCCGAAATAAAGAATAAGGGTAATATATAAAAGGATTGAAACAATTAATACTTCAAGACGTAATTCCGGTATTATAAGAACAATGACGTTCCTACAACTACTTCATTTATAGTCGATAGCCTAGGTAGGTAGCTGGGTCAGTGGCCTGTTACCCATAAGGCCAAACAGGCTGCCTGGCTTGCAAGTGAGTTTCGATCAAGAGCCAGGAGGTAACTAACCAGATAGAGTTTTCCTATCGGCTAACATAGGACTTGGAATCAGACATAAAAAGTGCGACGAGAGAAAACCGGCCTGTTCACAATGCCAGAGGACAGGTCGTAAATACGATTTCTCAGTTTCATTGGAACCTTTGCGTCGCCCGATCCATCCCTACCATTTGAAAACCCGGCCCCTTGCTAGCTAACTATGGAGTATTACACCTCCTTTACATTTAGTAGATATATGGTACTTTGAATACTCCAGGGTTGTCTGTCCCAAGGAACTATCGATATCTCTAGGAATCAATTTAGGAGAATCGTACGTATTACTGGCTCTTCTCACCGAGCCGTGTATCATGCAGTAAGCTTTAATAAATTCGTTCCCCTCTCCTGCTGGTAAGTGTCGGATTCGCGAACAGCGCGGTCAAACCCTCGATGAGTTATTTGATGATTCATACAGGATACGCAGCATGCTACTCATTGCGTAGATATAAGCAGGCTATCCAGGGGCTCAATGCTAGCCTTGAAGCTTCACAAGGTGGCCGAGAGCTTGCTCGTATCGGAAGTTTGATCGTCAGCATTGTCGCGACTTACCAGGAACATGATGAATTAGCCAAGATGCATCTCCAAAGTGCATTAACAATACTACAGAGCCCCGACAACCCTACCGCCGGAGGAGCCCAGTTTCTGAGAGATCTGGCTCGCCTACTCAACTCTCTTACTTCCCTCTCTCGCGTCAATTCCAAGCCCTTGCCTTCAGTAATTCATCATATTGCCACCCCCCGTTCAAGTATCGAGGGATATGTCAGGTTTCGGAAGTATCAGCGAAGCACGCGACTCGCTGAACTCCATCAATGGCGCTATCCGCTCCCTCTATCGAAGAGGAATACTAGTTAATGCTCGGGGCTCACCCCATCCCCACTCAGACCTGTCTCATCAGCTTGGCGTATGGAATATTCACTTTTCCGACTTCAGAGCTCATAGCACGGTGGCCGTAGAAACCACGACTTGCATCCAAGTCCTCCTCAACCTCCACCAGATGGCCAAACTCTACCTCTTGAGTGAGCCAGAGCACGACATCTACGCTCACCGATTCTCGTATCCGTTTGAACGATCCGGAAATATCGAGAGAGAAGAGGAAGGACGCCGTGCGATTACAATCCAGTCAAAGCGGGGTCATTCCCTCCATACAGCGATCACACGGCCACTATTCTACACAGCGTGTAAGTGCAAGGATAGAATAATTAGAAGGAGAGTTACCAAGCTTCTAACAACGGTCAACGGAGTCCTCTTATACGATACGCAACTATTGGCCCGCGTTGCGAAACGGGTCGTGGCGCTGGGGAGAAGGTAGATTTCGAAGGTTGAAACTCGAGAATATCTATCAGCGATGGGGCTATGCTCTATGACATAGAGTTGGAAGTAGGCGCCGAAGCTGGTAGATGCGGACATCACAGCCTGGAGAGAAGTGAATGGACTCTGGTTGAGAGTTTCTAGTTATGTGATATGCGCCCTTGCTTCTCGTTTCTCCTGATACGCTAAGAGTGCAGATCTAAACCACTACCGCTGCAGGAATTGTACTTCAACTCCTGTCTATCTAGATCTAGATAGAATACCAACCCGAGCCCAGCCCGAGCCTTACCTCGATTAGGGCCAGTATAAAGCACACTTACATAACTTCAAGCTATTTCGTCAGATTGCTTCATGAGCGTAGGTTCGTAGGCGAAATAATAAGAGGCAGTAGTTAAGAATAGGCCAGTGTAGAGCAAAGAAATCTAATGAGTGTGCGACTCTAAAAATCTACGAAGGGTGATAAAACCTAGCAAAATGATCTCTAGTGGTTCATGAATGATAACCAATGACAAGTCCCCTCTCGTCCACCCTTTCCCCTAGTCGCATACCATCACTTCTATATTGTTCCATAAAATCATATCCATCTCTTCAATATGTGCGGTTGGTAGTATGTGGAACCGCGCACTCGTCCTACTTGCGTTTATGCCCGCGGCCATAGTCGGCATGCATCCTTATAGCAATAAACCTATTTGGTCGTATTCACTTGGGATTTAATAGCCAGTACGGGTTGGCCATGTCTACCGTATCGTGGCCTCGAAAGCTAGCCGAGAACTGCCCAGCTAAAGAAAATCAAACTAAAACGATAACGAATAATAACTTAATAACCAAAGATTTACATGTGCGTAAAAGGGAGGGGGGCAGGAAGAATTTTAGTCGTTTTCGAATCGTGTGTGCCTAGATGTGTGGTGTTGTAGAGTAGAGGTTGTGTGGTGGGTGCTCTATAATTACCCTGTAGAGCACGCAAACTTACACTGCAAGCAGTATATAACGGCTAGAATTGCCTCACATTCGTGAATCAATTGTCTGCTCATTCGTAAATCAAGCCTTCATCTTCGCGTACTGATATTTGCATTCTCCACGAATGAATGCACACTCTATCAGATTCTTGTTTTGATATTTTTTCTGCCCCTCTTCATCTCGCCTTTTAATGGCGGCTCCAAACCATGACATTACCCCTCCCTACCCACGATATCCAACCGTTCACAGATCGCCACGGCACGACCGGATCGGAAAAAGAGGGCGTCCCATACACGGCGCTTTGGAAGTTCTATCGCAATGGAGAAGCATACTTTGCGTAGATATTCAAACCGAGGCTCGATATTCGCACCGCCGAGATAAGAGACGCGCTGCAGAGAGTCCCGGATGCGGATTGTCGACCCGGGAGATACCTGAAGGAGTAAACCCGAAGGCGATGACAACGACTGACAATAAGCCGGATGACGAATTATACATCAAGAGACCTCCTCTTCTCGCGTACGAAACCTCCGACCCCCTCGCTCTGGTCCGCGATATTTTCGGTACGTACTCAGTCATCATGCAGACTTTCCCCTCTGTTCTTTCTCCTGGCCGGGAAATTTCACCTATTAACGCTTCATGCTGTCTGTGGTAGGAGAGGCCGAGATCATGGAACAAGCTTCGAGCATCAATCACAAGGATATAGTGCAGCATTACGGCTGTCAAGCGAGGGATGGACGTCCAACAGGAATAGTTCTAGAACACCACAAGTGTAATCTATTGGAATATTTCTCATGGGAATGGGATAAAGACGGCCTACCTTGGATTCGCCGTGTTTCATGGAGGAGTTGGAGTCGGCAGTATCGCACGTGCAGATGGCAGGATTGGCGCACGACGACCTAAAACCAAGCGGTATTCTACTGGGCAAAGATCACATGCCGGTGCTGATCGATTTTGGATAAACCCGTACTTCCTGCCATCATCTGGCCCCCGCACCAACACACCATGTATACCAGCTGCCACTATGAGCTTTGCAGTGAACCAAGACCCCACAGATTACATCATACTTATAGCCAACAGTCGTAGGTCGGACATGATTCACAATGAGAAAGACATTAGGCGTCCTCGCTACCACCAATATTGACCAGATGCAGAAAATAGGTTGCGCCATCGGCGTCTTCTCGTAGGGATTAGAATTAATCATGCATAGCATGCGTCTATGCGTCTAAGTCTGAGTCTATGAACCCCAATCCGGTCTGGTCCAGTCCAGTTCGGTATTGCCTAGCCAGGCCCATCAGGTTCTTGTGTCCTTCTCTTTTTCTAATCATCTTTCCGATGAACCCATGTCTATATTCCCCGTGTCCAGATTACGCCTATGCTCTTCGAGATAATGCCAAACCCGCGAGGGAAAGAAACAAGATCAATCGATCAGTTGTATTTTCGTTTCGTTTTGAATTTTCCGTGTAAGATCTGTTCTATTATTCATCGGTGGCGTCCGCAAACCACGGATGATCTAGTGCTTCCTCGGCCGTGATCCTCTTCCGTGGGTCGAAGTTCGTCATCTTGCTGATGAGGTCCTTGAAATCGGCGTCGAGAAGGTCGCTCTTCCAGAGAGCGAAAGGGCGTCGCGGGTTTGTTTTGTCGAACGAGTCCGCTATCCGTCGGAAGTCAGATGCCCAGGGGTGTCGTCGACCGAGGTACTTCAAGAATCCGTCGAAGTCGTCCCAGTTCGCGAAGTATGAGATCTGGCGTGTCAGGATATCGATCGTTGGATCGATCTTGCGGTCGCCGTCAGTGAGGAAAATGACGCTACGCAGGCGGAGGAAGATGAACTGCGTTGTACGTTAGTTTAATCGGCTACGGGTTTCGGTGCGAGGTGATACGCTGGGGGAAACGTACGACTATTGCTAGTGAGAAAATATCCGATGGCTTGCCTACTGCACCCTGAACATGAGCCTCAGGACTCCGCCATAGTTCGTTGCCAACCCGAAGGCCGCTGAGCGCTTGTCCTGGTGGTATATGGGTAGAGTCCTCTAGGTCCGACAACTGAACTCGGTCTACAACGATGCCCTCTGGTGTCTCCCGGTAGTCAATCATGATGTTGTTCGCTTTAACATCTGCAAGGTCAAGTCAGTCCCACGCTCTTCTTGATGAAGCGTCGGGGAGCTCACCAAGATGGGCTATGTTCTGGGAATGCAAGGTAGCTAGACCTCGCAAAGTGTCTCGGAGAATGCGCTTGTGCGTGGTCAAAGAAACGTCCTTGAAAGCGAAGTTGAGGAGGTGGTCTGTCATGTATTCGTTGACGAACATGTTCTGCTCAGGGACCGTGTCCCTCAGCGCCCTCAGGTACGGAGATTGGTTGAACCTCAGCTGTAGGGGCAACGAGTAATTGTAATCCTTCTTGAAGAGACTCTTCAACACGAACATCTTCTCATCCGCCCTAATGGACCTGTTAGTCGCGCCATCGTTGATGTTCATCATAGGGATGTATCGACTCACCTAGCCAAATAAACCTGGCGGTTCTGTCTGTCCTGCAGCACATTTTGTATGATGTACTCCTTCCCAGAGTGGCCCCTTAATATTACACCCGGTTCGATTAATTCGCGAGGTAGCACGGACGAATGTTCGACGGTGCTAGCATGGCGAGCACCACTGCCGTGGATTACGCCGTTGAGTGCCTGTCTCGATTGCGACAGGCCAGTTCTGGTGATTGTAGCCAAGGGCTGAAGCGCGGTCAATGATGGCAGAACCGCCGCGCCGCGCATATTATACACTTCTCGGTGTGTAGGGCGAAGGAGTTTCGGCAAATAAGACGATACTGGATGGAAAGAAAGGAGAACGAGAGTCCGGTACACCAATGTCGAAAGCCCCAGGAATTTACTAGGGAAATACGTCTATATCTATGTCAACATCAATGGAAGGTGAAGGAGGGGGGTTGAAAAGGGTTTACATGGCTATCAATGTCGTGTAGATTAGATAGATATTGATACCATGTTGGACACCGAGGACGGCATTAGGTATTTGGTACCGAGCACCTGCATCGGACCCCCATGGCTTATAATGCCACAGCACTTACACCTAAGTAGGTACCTAGGTACGCTACAGGGCTGACTAGGGGCGAGGTCACACGGCGGCGAGGAATCTGCGCTGAGGCAACGAAGCTTGACAAATTTAGGGGTTTGCTCACCTTCTGCTCACTAATGCCCACTATTTGTTTCCACAGACGGTAGTCCGGTACACCATACAGCGATCTAACCCGCCAAGCACAGGTACGGCATAGGCGCTGCACGGTTCTGCAAGGGTTTCCACAGCGGTGGCTAATGTGGCCAGGGGCTGCGAGATTGCTTCTCTGCATAGAAATGATAGGCAGAATAAGCTTGGCCTGCATTGACATTTCTGGACCGGGGTGGCGACCGATGAAAATCCATGGAGACACTAATGGAGATAAAAAGGGCCGAGACCCAGTGATAGTCCTCTTGGTGCTGCGAGAGCCAAGACGATCAAAACACCATGATGCTTTGTTGTCCAGCCATGATGCACTATGATATAAAGTATGGTAGCGTTGTCCTGCTCCTGGGTCCGTTTTTGATATCGCTTGACCGAATAGGACTGCACCCACGGATAATAGATCGCATGTAGGTATACATGGTATGTATGCACAAACCAGATATTTGAATTGGCAGTACACTAAGAAGAGGGAGGCTACAGTAAATTAGGTAGGTAAGTAGGTGTGCTTGTAAGTACGTATACCTACAGTAGTACAAATAGGTGGCCAGAAGGAAGAAATAATAGAAACACCAAAAAATTGACTGTCACCTGACGGGACTGCGATGGGAGCTGGAACCAAAGATAGCAAGCATCCCGCGCCGAGACGACAAGGCGAGACATAGCCGAGCGGGTCGGTTATTCAGAGACGAAGAATTGATATCGGGAGACGAACCTAAACCCAACACGGCAACCCCCCCACATATGCTGCATGTTGCTCCACACCCATACAAACTAGACCTATTTTAACGAGCTGTAGAGCAGGTAGGAACACCAACCGGGGATTAGCCGTAAATTGACCAAAAATAACAGGTGCGCCAAAGACTAATACTGCTATAATTATAGGGCACCACCCACTAATACCGCTATAATTATAGCGTACCACCTACTATTACTGCTATAATTATAGCGCATTTTACCTACTATAAATATTTCTATTTTGGTAGAGTTCTAGGCTAATTTGTTGTACTAATAGATAGTTGCTAAGAGCCTGACCGTTATTTTTATTGGTGTCTACATACTGTCCAAGACTAATCCATTTTGTATGGGAAATATGGGGGGTATGGGGACATATGGGGACAATGACCAAAACAGGTTTAGGTTCGTCTCCCGATATCAATTCTTCGTCTCCGAATAACCGACCCGATAGCCGAGACCCAGAAGACCCCACCCCCAAAACTCCTTAAATTAGATCCATAGTGGCGGATGGCTGACCTTCAACACCAGGGTGTAATTATTTTTTCTCACCATAATTTCTTTTAGGTGCAAGCAGGCGAGCCAAGAAAAACCCCCCCCCCCCCCCCGATTAACTATCCATAATTCCCTGTTGAAACCAGAAATCGAAGCAACAATCAATCATCTGCAAAACGCAAGTGTCCAAGAACCAAGAAAGTGGATAAAGAAGATCCAGTCGCGACGCAGCTTTTCCATCTCACCGCTCATTACCAGCGAGGCCGTGTACATACGCATAGGCAGATGGTGTGCGTACATACGTCCGACGGAGTTAACGCAGGAGGGCCAACCCCCATCCCATCTGCACCATCATGAATTATTACTAGATACTGTACGTACCAGCTCCCACGCCGCTGTCCGCCCGCGGTCACGATGCTTGGCAAGTGGGCGGAAGAGACGAGCTAACTCCAATAAAAAGGAGCCGGCACGCCGTCCGGGTGGGCGAGTGGGCGAAACTAGTGTGTACCTAGTGTACACTACTAGATACACTGCAGGACTAGCAAACTCGTCTGAGAGAGGCACGGGTTTGTCCTAGTCGTGTGGGTAGTTGTACCGTACCTGCTTACACTACTGACTGACCGACTCGACTCGCTAGTGCAGCGTCGAGTCGCCTGCAGTGGGACCTGTTTGTTGATGCTGTCGTTGTTGTGCATCGCTGAGCTGTCACGTTATTCACTCGAAACCTCGGTTTCGGGAAAGTCGATGAACCCGGTAGCCTGTGTGCATCGTGGGAAGGGCTACCTGATAGGTAGATACGTAGACCTCGTGGCCTACCTACTTGTATCCAGCCGGCTAGGTAGATTGGTACATGTGTCCTTGCGCATTACTACACTAAGTACCTACATTACCCACCCCATAGGCAATACAGCTTGCGACAGACACGCCGCGCTTGCGTGCGTTTGCGGGCGTGGGGTTTGGATCCATACAGCGGAGTCCATTGTACAATATATACATGTATATACGAGTACCGAGACGGAAGGCTAGGCGAGGTGGCTAGCTGACGAGGCACGCATAAGTACCCGATGTAGGTGTAAGCTCATTACAAGGTCAGCATGGCATTAATAAAAGGCCAATGTCTGCCTGTAAATACAGGTAGGTATGTCCGCTGGGAATGCCAACTCGGACCTCTAGTAGAGATGGAGGATGGCACGTGGGGGCTCCGACGGACGAGAGCACGCCAGCCGTGCTGTATTTTCATCACTACTTACATACACTAGTCGCGCACCCTGATATTCCGGGGGGGGGGGGGCGTGGTCGCCGGTCCCATGTCAGTGTGAAACTGAGCTCGCAGTCCTTCTTCTTCCAGGACATCGTAGCCAAATCCCGTTCATTTACAAAGCGACCGAATACCAGGGGCTTTATTTCTGTCTATTCATCCCATGGAGTTCACCGCATTGGTTGCCCCGTTAATCCCGCTCGCACCGGAGAGAGAAGCGATTCTATGTCTAATGTCTATGTAGCCAGCTTGCGCGATCCAGTAAGGAAACCAAAGGCCGGAAGGAAAGGAACCATTGCCCCCAGCTGATGAGGCATTTAAACACACGCACAACTAACTCATGCAGCCGGTGAGTGCTTCCGCAGTCTCACGTGCACCGGCATGCCATCCTTAGGATGGACGATGCCGTCGCCCGCCGCGTACAGACGCTGTCCGTCGATTTTGGCATTGGGGGTGGCCTTGGAACTTCTGCAGACGCGTAATCAATAATTAGCGTTCCGTCGGCCAAAAATTACCGATGGGGGGCGGAGGGGGGGAGGGGATTCTTCTTTCAACGACCGAGAAGAGGGATAAATAAATCTTGACTCACAGCTGCTCATCCCACTTGTCCCAGGCTTCCTCGATGTCGAACCGTCGGGCGGTGAGCACGGAGACGATCCGCAGCTCGATCAGCGCGAGCTCCATTCCGATGCAGTTCCTCGGGCCGATGGAGAATGGCGCCCACGCGTTGTTGTTCACCGGGTGCAGCGGGTCGCCCTCGGGGACCGTCCATCGCTCGGGGAGGAACTCGTCCGGTCTCACCCAGTAGTCGGGGTGCCGTGCGACTCCTGGCGTCGACATCCATATGCCCCAGCCGTCCATTGGATAGCGAATCGATGAACCCGGCGCCGTCAAGCTGAAGCCCGGGGGCGCTTGGCGCAACGTCGCCGCGAGAGGATGGAGCCGCAACGTTTCCTTGATGACAGCTAATGTGTACGGAAGCGCGTATAAGAGGTGGGGGGATCGCGTCAGCGCGTCGGCTGCCTGGCTCGGATCCGGCCCCAGCACGGCGTCGTGCTCTGCGCGGAGCTTAGCGAAGCACTCGGGGTTGTCCTGCAGTAGCTTGAGCATCCAGCAAATCGTCGCCGCTGTGGTGTCGTGTCCGGCAAAAAGGAATGCCTTCAGGTTGGCAACCAGTCGGTCGACGAATGCCGCATTGGGCTTTTCTCTCGAGGCGTTCGGGTCGTCTTTGTCGATATACTTGATGGCTAGATCTACGATCGTCTTGACTTGAGAGTCGTTCGAGTCTTCCTGAAGCTTCTTTTGTATATGAGGCATTACAAGGTCCCTTATGGTTTTGTTATTCCGCCGCGCAGCCGCATTATGCCAGGGCATGCGGCCGATGGGCAGAGCTCGGGCAGCATTCGCACCCATGTTCATTATTCGAATCTGGTCTAAGAGGGCGAATTTAAGCGGGCTAGAGTCAGATCGTTGTTGCTCATTGAGGCGCATACCACTGTAACTCGTCAGACAGGGTCTCTCGCGAGTGGCCTGGGTACTACAGGGCCTGGCCTGAAAACTCACAGCGCAGCTCTAACGATTATATCAAAGGTGAGATTTATTGTCTTCTCGTCGAGCCGGAACACAGATCCCCATTTTCCTTCGCCCCCAGCTAAGCCTTCAAGCTGTGAGGCAAAGATAGAGACTTCTTCGACGAGCGCGGGGAGCATTGCTATCAAGTTCCGCTGGCTGAATCCAGGGTTGAATCTGGACCGCCAGGTCTTCCATTCGGTTCCCTCATTGGACACGATATCGAGCCCCGACGTAAGCGGTACGAGGAAGTCCGTTGCCAGAGGCAGTTTCGGCAGACTCGGCGTTTGTGTGAATTGAGACGAGGCGACGGGGTCGTACACAATTGCAAGAGGGGTCTCGACGGGCCAGATATCCAAGTATACCACGGGTGGCGGAAAGTCGAGATCCGGGAAATACCTCTTGCAGTTCTTGATAAGCCACACGTGAAATGAGTAGAAGTTGGCGTCTGGGGGGTTGTCAGCTCTCCAGTCCCCGAGAACTCGCAAGTGGCCGAGCAGCCATGAGTGAGGCAAGATGTGCTGTGAAGATGGTCAGTCCTGAAGCCCCCTCACGCCGTCGTGGGCGTTCACTCACAATCCCCTGCGCTTTCAGTGCCTTCACTCGCGACCGTTGCACATAACCTCGATACAGAAACCGGGCTGCCACTGCATTTGACACCGGGGGTTAGTAATTTATATTCTAAGTGAGATCTTCGAGAGTGATGCTGGTAAATGCAACTCTTGAATCCATGATTCTCGCTCTTAGTATAGAGAAAGTCCCTATGTCCTTGAAAATAACTGAGGGTGACTAAACCCAGTAGAGCTGGAGAAACGTGAATTGCTTACAGAGCACAATGACAGCCCCGACAGCGCGGATAAGCATTGAATTCGGCGCACCAAGACCCATCTTGTGGAATAGGGTTGCAGCAGCCAGTGTCTTGAAAAAAAAAAAAAAAAAAAACAAAGAAAATTGTTATTGGCTGTTCCACTGGTCTTAAGAAATGTGGCTGTCACTGTCTAATAAAGGATCCGATTCCGGTGAAAGTCGGTAATCAAACCACCATGATTGGCGGGAACCAGTACTAGGTGGCAACTGTTCGGTACTGGTGTGTCGGGGGTGGGATATTGATGTTGTAGATGAGGGGTAATAATAGTAGATCGGGCTTACGAGAGTTGGCGCTAGAATCTCATCACCGTCTTCACTACTTACCTACCTGTACGGGATGTCGTGTCAGTCGGTGAGCTGAAAGAAAGACATTACAGTCCACGGTATCCCATCACAACGGGTCTTGAAGTTACGGATTACTACAGATTAAAATTCCGGCGAACCCGGAGGGGGGCGGCTTTTTTGCAAACATGGTAACAATTACCGTCTGCAAGGGTCTTCTGAGCAACACAGTACACATTGGCGCAGCAGGGGGATGAAAAGCCAGTAAAATGTCCATTTAAAAACCCTGGGGGGGGGTTTTCAGCACTCTCCCATCCCAGACTACAAGTACCTATCAGTGATTCTCTGCCCATCGCCGCGACACAGCGGGATTGCCGGGAAGCTGTGGGAGCCCTGTACACGACAAAGAAAGGGGACAAGTTATCAGCATTGAACGAATACGAGTACGACGCCGAGGGAGGCGCCAAAAGTGAGCACTTACAGCTATCGATGTCCTCCTCGAAAGACTGCGCGACTTTGCACTTGTTCTGGTCCGCCACGGGCTGCGTCGTGAGCGTCGGGCAGTTGACATAGCAAGGCGTGTCCATCGTTTTCTGCAGCGCATCACCTTTCCATCCGAAGAGGTAGTCTCCATGGCTGCCGTAGCCTGTTCTGCACCAAGAGGGAAGATGGTCAGCGAGCGCGTCGAGAAAGTCGCCTTTTTTTTTATAGCAGGCTGTGGTCGATACTCACTGGTCGCCGAAACTCCATACGAATGGCTGCGAACCGTCCTCGGGCCAGTCCTCGGGATTGTTGAACTGGCGCGTGTCCCAGACCGTCTCGTACATCAGCTGCGGCACAGGGACCGGATGGGACGCCGGGCAGGGTCCCCTCGAGTCGAAAGTGCCGTTGGCCGGGTAGGTCACTATTCAGACTCGGGTGTTAGAAATGGCCGCTTATGCTAGAGATTCGACCCATTCTTGGGGGGGCCGCGGGAGAAAAAGGAAGGGCGAGGATTTTGCCAACACGCGAAAGAAAAAACAAGAGATCCAGGAATGCGTACTATGGTCCATATGGTTCAGAGTATCGAGGTTCTTGCCATCCCAGCATCTAATTCTCTGTCAGCCAGCTCCTCGACCGCCCGTCTCCCGATGACGGCTTACGTTGGGAACCGAATGTTAGCCATGATACCAGCTGCGGTTATGATTGTTAACATAAGCGGGATCACAGCGGACCTCGCGGGTTCGGGAATTACCTGGACAAGGTTTGTTCGGAAAGTTTTTGGTTTCGGGGAAGCGAGTCCCAGGGTCTTGCAGGCAGGTAAAGGTGACCTGTCTGAACCGGTTGGAGTCGGCTGCGGTATGGGTCACCGGGTCGCCGATGATCATTCGGAACCCGGGCTTGAACGCGGTGACCTTGGACGTCTGCTGGTAGTCGGCAAGGCCATTTTGCATGTAGTAGACGGTCATGCCGCCCTGGGCTCCCTCGAACCCAACGTTCGGAACGATCGGCACGCGCTTGTATGTGCCGTTTCTGGCTCGGAAGAAGAGAACCGCCGTCCAGTAGTTGGACGAGTCTTCTAAGAACTGGCAGGTCGTACAGTCCGACTCGGCGGGCATGTCCTTGGCTGGGTCCATTGTCACATTAAATGAGTTCTGCCTAACATCAGCGTACTGACTTCATTCAGAGATCCTATCAAACCCACGCCACCGATAATTTGATGGAGATGAGGGCTGGGCATAAGACCCGGATTGACCACTGGAGATTCGGTTAGCGGTTGCCCCTAAGACTCTACAGAACGCATCAAGGCGGCCAACCAAGGCAACATGATACCACAGAGCATAGTAAGACAAGATGAAGAAATGGCCTTTGGATGTTACTCACGGGGATCAACTCTGTCGATTGTAAGCTGAGTGCACGAGAATCGGAGGAGGGCATCTGTCCGCGCCGCCAAGGCGAGCGCAGTCATCGATTTCCAATGCATCTTGGTATTAACGCTCTCGATCCTTCTAATTTTCTCCTTTATTCATCCAGGACAACAGCGACAGCTAGTATCACGACGAACAGATCAAAAAGGAGAGTGTCGACAAGAGAGGGGTTATGGCAGATTGGGGGATCCTATCTGTCCCGGCTTTACCCTCCCCTATATCTCATTTGCAGCAATCTCGGATCATGAATACTAAAGCAGAGCATCATATCCATCGTCGTAGGGTTGGAGGTCTGGACTATCGCCTATTGGCCACCCCTCCCGAATCGCAGCCAGCCGACCTGCCTTTGACTCCTCGCATTCCGCCCGACCTAACAGTGTGGCCACTAATGAATTGCCGGCAACATTAACCTGTGGATATCTAATCTATTTACTTTCCAGGTGTAGAGGGAAGTATCCAGAATAGCGATGGTTAAAAGGGCAACGCACCGGGATGTACGTCGACGTTGTATGTACGAAATAAGCCGTACCAATGAAATCAGTGCCTGGTGAGTTCGCCGCAGTCGTCAAATAGGCTCGGCAATACGACTGTCATAAGAAGGCGCTTGGCTTTAAGAAATAATTCTCGAGGGGCTGGTGCTCATCGGGCCCTCATCCAGCACTATAGTGCTATCTAGATGAAGTGCACATCTCTCTCCATTCATTGGCGGCATTAAGCTCACATTATTATTAATCTCCATCTCTGTTAAGCCAACCTCTACCTCGCACTCCAGAGCACCACCACCGCGACAGGCTATCGCATCTGAGCAGCACGTGGAACTACACGCACGCTATTGCGACCGTTATCCTATGGCGTGGCGGGACGCGGTCGAGCCGCCTAACAGAAGCGCTTTCGGGCTATGTAGATAAGTAAAGACAGTGGTATTGCGCCCGGTCTTCACCTAAGGGCGTCTGTAGACAACATTACGATATTACGACACACGGTTGAGGGGGTTGCCAAGTTCACTGCTGCCTTTCCACTGCGACAGCCTTTACAATGGACCCTCGTTGCTTTTCGGAAGCAAGTAGGTGTAAAGACATAAATAAACCTAGAGCCCTCAAACATAGCGTCCGCACACATCATCGGCAAGCAACCGGCCTGTCCCGTCTATTTCTTCTAGAAACGAACAAGCTTACCTCTAGTGTAGTTCGCCGTTCCGGCCCCGGCCTCGGATTTCGCATATGCGGTAGGAACCGAAAGCCGGTAGGGCAGAACCTCGGCCGTGACTCTGATAGGGGGCAGGATGGCTGGGGTTGTACCAATAACTTCTGCTTAGACCGCGAGTCATCCCCCCACGTCTTCATCGCGTAGGTATACCATATGACCAATGTTCGGCAGGAAAGGTCGGCATTGGCTGGTTGAGGTGGCATCTCCAAGAGGATTTCGGGGCGATGGGTTAGGATGACTAGGTAGGATGTGGATATCCACCCCTAAGATACGAGGTTACGTAGTAGTACCGGTATGAGTGGGTGGTAAAAGTGGATAATGCGTACGTGTCGGAGCTCTTACTATATATATATATATATTTATCATAAGTATTTGTGCTTGTTTGTCCGTTGTTTGAGCGGCGATGAGGATGGGTCCCGGAGGTCCCTGTGCCGGTTGGATCGCGGCTAGAGGGTTTCAGATATAGTCATATCTCTTGTCCTCACCCTACGGATCTCAAGGCGTCCCGACGTCAAGAGTAGACTCAAACCGGATGGAGGGCCGGAACGCGCGAATCGTGTAATACGAAATGCTACCACTTTGCACGTGGGTGTGTGCGGCCCCCGGGTCCCCAGAGAACACTACCTCCCAGGGCGAAGCCATGCGCACGACTTATTTATATCCACCGTCCGAACAATTTCAGTCAGGGTAGCTGTGGAGCGGTCGCAAAGCTATTAACATCAGATGAAAATCGCAGGGCTTGAGCACCTTGTTACAGTACTAGGGAAGCCCTTCTCGCGATCATCGTATTACGACGACCCTGTGCAGTATTTAGGATCGCTCTACCTACCTATGCAATTAATTAATGACAATATGAGGAAATATAAAGCGATTCGAACACCTCAAAGCCTATATTGACTTGCCCAGACTGCACGAGCCCAGTCAACGTGATCTCGCTCTACATGGTAATACGTAAAGAGCGTCAATAAGCGCAAATCCTACGGGGTTAAATATATACCGGTATGTTATATCTCTTGAGCCTCATTCTACTATAAACGCCACCCGCAGTCCTTCAAATCGTTCGTCCACTATCGCATCCCACACACATCTAGACAGTTTCATCGAATCGAACTTTGAATGCGTCGATAATGGTTCGATTACCTAACCGGAATGCGCGTCATTCGGGATGCTTAATGTGCATAACAGAAGAGAAAAAATCCAGCACATCACGAGAATGAATTTTGTACATTATGTGACCATCGCACTTCTATGAATGCGTCAGGTGCACTATCGCTTTCTTCTATCATCTACTGCTTTCCCTCGGTGGATCCACCTCGTCGCGTTCTGTGGGTACTTAGATAACAATAGGGGTCGGGTGTCTACGCTCCCCGTCCTTAATCTCCATGCAATCATCACTGTATTAGTCCAACCTCCGGGTATCAAAGCCAGTCCGGTGGACAAATGTTTTATCAGGCCGTACATGTGCAAATGCTGCCTTCCACAATGCAATTACCCCTGAATCAGGTCGTTATGTATTCCAACCCAGAAAACGCCCGCTTCGTAAAGTCCAAGGAACTGTTGTCGACAGGAATCGAATGACCGACATGTTTGCTCTTGGCGTCAAACGACCTGGCTTTTGTACAAACCTCTCATGTCTCAACGCTGCGACACCGTACATATCATGTAACTTGAATCGGAGGAAGAAACAGATGGGAGGGATTTATGCGTCATTATTGAGCGTAGTTCACGGATTGAAATGGAGCGAATAGCTCATCAGCAACTTCGCCGTGACTTCGCCTTGTGCTTTGCTCCTATTGCGGTAGAAGCACGCCCTTCTCATCCTGTGGAAGCTTGATATAACTGACGATCCTTTGAGTGAGATTTGCACACCAAGGGTCCACATAGCCGGTCCAGAGCATGGCTGCACCATAGTTGAGCGGGATCCAGAATGGTAACGAGATAAGTAGCCTTGTGTAACCAGGGAACATGAGCTTGCCGTGCAAGACCTCGCCGCTCTCGTTGGTGATATCGGGGGGCACGTAGATTCCGTATACCATCCAGCAAAGAACGCTACGAAGGAGGGGGCCGTGGAGCAGGTAAACCGCAAAAGACTGCTTTCCAAGCCACAAGAGGTACTTGGATGACAAGAATTCTCGGATAGCAGGCATGAAATGCAATCCAAGCGTGATCAATTGCAAGCCGATACCCGAGCCGTACCGGGGGATCTCACCACCTTTTGGGACGATGTGAACCAAGACATTGTACTGCCATCGAGACCAGGTGGACCATTCAGGATGTCCTTCGGGGTATGAGGCAACGTAGAGACCGAGGGTTAAGAAGATGATAGCCAGAACGCGCGAAATTCTCGGCCGCCTGACGAGGAATTCGTTTGCTGAAGGATGATTCTGTACATCACACATGAAAACCCCCCAGAAAAATTGCATACCAAAAGCAGCTGAATGAGGTTAGCGAATGCTTTGTTGCTGTGGCTCAGCCCTGGAAGGATTCCTGCATGGGGATAACTTACCATCGCCGCCGATGTAGAAGTAGAAGTAGACAATCAGGCTGGCAATCATTCGATAGCGCGGCTGCAAGTAGGCTGTTGCGACAATGAAGGTATAGACCTGCATACTTCCCTTCAAGAGTGGCAGCAGAGTCCACTGGTTCCCGTCATATGCATTGGCGCCGTGGGTCCAGGTATTGATGATATTGAAGATCAGGTGGTTGATGGAGGAGAAGATGTTGTGCATGCGGTCCGGAGCGGTCTTACCGCACCACCAGCAATCACTCGACTTGCCCACAAGGAACATGCCCAGCTGCGCCATGACCCAGATAATGACGGTGGCGAGCGAGCACGGGATAATCAATCGAGGAACACGGCTGAGGGCGGATTTGGCCACAGCGTTGAAGGCGGAATCTTGGTTGTTTTGTCGGTAGAGCTTGATAGGCTTCAGGGCGCATACATAGCCCGTGACGAAAGAGAAGATGGTCACACCGATACGGCCTTGGACGAGGATTCGGAGAAAAGGCAGCTGCAGCACACGCGGAGCGGCCTCGGCAGATGAGGCAGGAAGGAAAAGATCGCCATCGAAAGCTCGCGCGATGTGCGTTAAGACGACAAGTGATGAGGCGAGACCTCTCAGGCCCTGTGGAAATCGAGGTGGTTAGCTATCGAGAACATCGAACGAGCAATTGACTTGGCCGGCTGATGATCGGGCTGGCACCGGCAATTCGTAGGTGGCAAAACAATGACGATGGAGGCTTCGCCGCCCAGAACCCACTTCGGCTCGACAGACACCGAGGATGCTTCACGGCTATCCAGACTCGACAAGAACATTGCAGCCCGACGACTATCATAGCCAGATGCAACGAGCGGAGTGGCCGCCGGGGCGAGGAACGCTAAGCAAGTACGAGGTGGTTGCCCAAGCTAATTAAGAACCGACTCGTTGTCGCCATGCTTCCATTCCATCCCGTTCCAGAGCGCGGTTGAAGAGACAGACGGCTGAGACAATATCCACTTACATCAACCCATTTGACGTTCCCCTCCTTGCCGATCGCCATCTTGTCGTACTATTCGCAGTTGGTTTCGTGTCGTGGTATCATGCCTTGAGAGAGACGGAGGGTTTGTTTTTGCAGAGGGGAAAGACAAGGCCCGGTTTGTTCGACAGCGAGGTAGTGCACCGGCTCGGAGTCTGGCAGGCAACACAGATGGTGTCCGTCTCGAGCTGAGCTGAGCCGAAGATTGCGACAACGGGTTTATGAGACCGCCAGTGGGCGTTTCGTGTTGAGGGACGGCGTCGCACAAGGCGCACTATGGACACGCAGGGCGCGGGAATCGGCAAATGCGAGCCGAGAGAAACAGTGTGCAGACGTAGAGACAGACGGGCGTATATTAGAGGTCCGCGGGCGGCCGGGTTGGACAATCTGTTTGTTTGGAGGTCAAGAGAGCGACAGACCGCACGGGCGGATAAGAAAATAATAATAATAATAAGGGTAGGGTGCACGAGGAGGGCGATATAGACAATGGTGTTTGTATTGAACGTATGTATATAAATAACAAGAATGGACAATGGACAATGGATAATGGACAGCGAACAAAAATAGACCGGAAACGGTTGTTCAGGTAGAGGTGGAATTAAGCGATGGTCGGTGGCCGGTGATCAAACGACCAGCTTCTGTCGGAACAGACGGCTCTGGCAGACGAATTGAAACAGAGACGGGAGACAGAGCAGAGACAGAAGACAGGCGATCTCCAAGAGGGGACGGAACCTGGAGTTAAGAAGAGCCTTGGAGGGGGGGCGAGGCGAAGAGGCCATGGCTGGATAAGGATACACTACAGTAGGCAGGTCGGGAGAGGTAGGTAGCGGAGTGTAGTTGGTCTATAGTAACACACTAAGACAGGGCCCTAAGGCGGGTTAGTGACTGTGGAGGTTAGGCAGTGGCACCATCAGTTATTATTGCCGTCATTACATTACCTCGCAACTTAATTGCCCATGTACACTACAGGTGACGATCGCAAGGCATAATAGCGGCCGAAAAGGGGCGCTACTGGGGACTCGTCGACCTCGTCGTCTCCTTGCCTTTGTTTCCAGCGCATGTCCGGCGGGCTTTAGTGCAGTGCAGGCCTAGTGTAGTCTCGCACTACCCAGTCTCTTCCTCCGCTGAGCGGGGCCCATGTACAGGGATGCAAGCCCGCGCTGGCCAATCAATCGATCGGCCTTCCCAAGAAACAAGGAACCCCAGATCTGCTCGTTAAACAGTTTACCCAGCAAGGTGTCGCAGACCATGCCGAAAGAGGCTGAACGACAAAGGAAAAGTGAGCAGTGTACGTACGCACTTACACACTTACACGTAAACTGCACAGTATAGGTAGGTAGTCATCCATCTGTGAGTATACCTTGTAGCATTTGGTCAGCGAGTAACGGTTTTGCATTCTTCTCGAACCCCGGGATCTGTACTTCTCCTCTCTGGCCAATACTATATGTATATTCCGCACGGTGAGAATTCTTGTTATCGTGTGCATGCTTGTATGTTGTACAAGACTGGCTGCCGTTCCAGGAGACGACTATCTTGGGTACCGACCTACCAAGACGACAACGACGAAAAAGAAGGGAAAAAAAGGAAAACGATGCGGTGGGAGTCGTGTGCCTGTACTACCGCAACCGTGCTTAGTGTAGGTAGTGGAATGTGACAATCGACCCGGCTCGGGAACAGAGGCATACCCCTGTCCAATCAACGGTGAGTCCAGTAAGGATGTACAGTATGCTATGTGTGCTGCTGGTACGCTAAGGTCAAGGCTATCCCTCACTTTTAGGTATCACATCTCCATCATTGTGTTCAGCCGATACTAGCGACTACCTAGCGTGATTTGGAGCCTATTTCCAGCCTTCTGGTCAGACCTACCATAGTGTACACTAGTTCCATCGTGCTAACTCTTTTTTCACTTATATTACATAGGCAGGCTGAAGAAAAAGACGAAGAAAAAAATAGGAAGAAAACCTGCGCTACTAGTTTGGTATGCGCGCAACTACTGATGGATATGGATACGCGTGTAATTGTGGCCGTCCCAGTCTGCAACTGGTGATGGTTGATAAACAACCACATCCCTAACCGACTCCCTGCCATGCCTGCCACGCCGACAAACTTGTGACACTGGGTAGAACGGCACTCATTGTTTCGGTTATCACGGCCATTCTGCTCCTTGATGCCAAGCGTCCGCTCGGCTTCCCGGTCTTCTTGGCATCTTGGCTCGCATTGACTTGGTGTATAGTGTAGGATGGGAGGCAATCAGCCCTTTCAGAAACCCCTATTTCCTTTTCGCTTCTGTCCTCCTGACAGTATTTCCTAAGAAATTGGGCTGAGAGTAGTGGACTGTGGAACTGACTTTGTTCAAGTAGTGTACCTATAATCTGCACACTACTATATATAGTATAGGTATGTGCTGATGTAGTGCACAACTTAACGAACTGAATTTTTGCTCAGGCTT
This sequence comes from Ustulina deusta, assembly GCA_023159155.1. Lineage (NCBI taxonomy): Eukaryota > Fungi > Ascomycota > Sordariomycetes > Xylariales > Xylariaceae > Ustulina > Ustulina deusta. The sequence continues at coordinate 60,052 of JAJNNX010000028.1, read as the reverse complement.
CAGCTTGGGTTGTAGTGTAATGATATGACTCGCTCTGTTTGCTCCCAAGACCCTGATTCTCGTCGTGGGAGTGCCAAGAACCATCGACATGAAAGAACTGCTCCACAGTGTTGTGATCTATCTGTTTCTATCCTAATGTAGGATCATGTCAGTATACAGATCGTCACGATGCGTGCCAGTACTCTTATAGCCTATTCCTTCTCTAGAAGGAGCCTGCTTAGGGTTGGTCCGAAGCTGGCGAGAGGACAACGAAACGTGTGTAGATGGTATTGAGTATGCTGACTGTTAATATGTAGATAATTAGAGACGCACAATTCTAGAATGTAGAAACCGTCTAACCCAGGGTTATTCAATATAAAGAGCGTCTCTTCACATGAACCTGAGCACAAACTGGGACATAATTCAACGCTCGAGATACCTAGACCATGACAGGTCCCGAAACAGGATCTCCGACACTATGCAAACAGCCAATCATACAACCAGTTGTCTTCTTGGCAACATAGGATCAGAGATATCATAGTGTACATATCAGATAAATTACGAATATTAACGGTGTCATTAATAGAATAGGTAGGGTACGGCCTTCGAGAGACCTTTAACCCCACAAGCTCTTTTCGCTAATCTAAGGGATACAACTAAGATTCTAAGATTCTGAGCGAACCAAGATCTCTGGCCTTGCCTAGAAGGAAGAAAGCAGAAGAAAAAAATTATTGTAATTATACCAGTAAGTACTTCAGATCACGTTTCCAGTAATCCAAGCGAGGTGGCGAGGTAGCTATACCTGTCTTGGTTGCAACATAGTTGACAGCACAAGGGTGTCTTCTAGTGTATCAGGGACTGGCGATCTTCACCTGTCCTGTATAGCTTGCCTTCTTTCACCTTAGCCCAATCACAATAGGTCCAGATAATAAATCCAGGGACTGCAAAAAATGTACAATAATAGGCAGGTCAAAATTGCGGTCTTTGATTTGCTGCTCGGTGTATCAAATTTTAGGTGAATCCCACATGCAGCTGACTACGCAAGGCTCAGTATGCAATATGCCTCGCGGCATCTCATCAATATTATATCAGCTCCGCGTTAGATGGGCATAACCACTTCATGAGCAACTCCTACGGTAGTATTTTGTGTCTGTCCTCACTCCAATACGACGATACAGTATACACATACCCAGTCAAGTCCCATGAAGCGAAGTGCTGTTCGCCTACACTAGAATCCTAGGACTTTTTTGTAATCCTTGGAGGTTGAACCAAGCCACTCTTGAACACTTGCATTTCCAGCTCATAAAAGCCATGAAAACCCCCTCCTATAGCCAGGTCCTCACACATAAGTACTCGCTCAGATTAACCTTAACCTGTAAATAGTGCACTTCATAACTAAGTTACTCTAGCTTTTTTAATATACAAAAATAAAAATATTTAAACAATTATATAAATATGCTATGAAGTTTTAATAGCTCGAGAAGAGTTATCTCTAGAATTTTCAGTACTGACTGTAATCCTTGGCGTGCACTCAACCATACCAAATTAGTTGCGACCATACCTAACTTGGGCTAGACCGAACCAATGTAGGGACTTTGCATGGCCATTGTAGGTGGCCTACATATTTCTTATCTTTTTCAGCCTCCAGATACGGAACGCGAAGCGGTGCCTACCTTTCTCCAAGAAAGCCATGCAGGTACTATTGTATCGGTATGCCGACTGAGCGTACTTCTTCTTCGCCAAACATATGAGTCCATTATTCAGCCCTACTTGATGCTGACATTAGCGAATGAGAACTAAGAAACTGCGCACAACCACATCCCATTTCTATTTACCCATTACACTAATATGGATCATGACATCATATCCGATATGGGTTAAAAAGACGGTCAAGAAGTCTACACACATTTCTTGAGCGTATTTACAGCGTTTCGGCGAAACCAGGTGCGATGTTCATAGTCATCGCCGGACTCGGAAACCCAGCTCGTTCGGTCCCCGGTAATGTACGGTGGCTTCTGCCATCAAGAAGCTGTATGTGGTAATATACTCATTCATGCGATGATGAACAAGTCATGAGAGAAGGCGACGATTGACTCGGGCTCATAGCTGACCGAACGGCTGCACATGATGTGATCCTTCGAGCCAGCTGAAAACACATGAAACTAGGAGAACACAGAAACTCAAGCGCCACCAGGGGAGTATCAATCTACGACTGGGTTTTATTCACTAGTGCCTCTTGAAGTGGGGGTTCAAATTTTTTTTTCCCTCATCACAAGTGAGCTGTCGATCAAGCATCGAGGCCGAAGCAGTAGTTCCGCGTAGGGATCCATTCACCTAGATTAATCGACTCCTGTTAGCACGTCTCACCGTCAGACGCGCCTTGATATTGTACCATGAGAATAGAACAAATTTGGAGTCGTGTCCATTCCCAAACAGCTCTCTGAAGCAAGTAAGTATCTCACACGTTGATATCAAAAGTACCATCTTATTCATTGTCGATATATGAGAGCTAAGAAGATTCGTGTTACTCTGTAAGGTGTAGGAGAGGCACTCGTGGTTTTTCCTGTCCAAGTATACGTGTATGGGGGAGTGAGTCACATTAGAATGGCAACGAAGACCTCTTCGCAACTGTCCAGTCTCCAACTAATACCCTACTCTCAGGGTCAGAATGTCCGTCCGGAACGATTCATCAATTATGACAAGGTCGTACAAGAAGCTTAGAGCTAGATTTTATCCGCTCTCACCCCCATGACGTGCCCAGTCTTTCGTTCCAAAGCATCATGGAACTTAGCTTGCACAGGGCAACGACCCCTACGCCCTTTATCCTTCGAATTATTGCAGATACCTACATTGGTAAGCGAAGCACAGACGCGACGATCAGATGGACGTGATCATAGCTAGTCCTCAGTCGCTGCCCGGGGGTAGTAGCTCTCCCATCATTCGTCATGCAAAGATCTGAAGGTATCAATACCATGAAACCTTGCCAGATTTCCAGCTTCCCTCGTCTTTTTCCCTTTGCACCGTATTTATCCATGCAAGACGGCGATTCCGGTATCGAGCTTCGCCTTTCCCCCCATTTACAAGAGTGACGGGGAACGATCTGCCATGACTTTACCCATTGCTCGCGCTATCGAGTTCTGGGAGCCACATGCACGAGAGCCTGCCGGGCCTGTAGATGAAACAGAGATGCGTATTCAAGAAGTCGCAAAATACAATAGGGTGGGAAGCGTGCTGGGACATGTCGTGCGCCCTCACGAAGCCGGGCACGCGTCGATGGCGGCGTTTTGGTGTTTGGGGTTGGGTTGAGTTGGGTTGGGTTATACACGGTCGTTGCCGAAACCCTGGGCGTGCGTTGAATGCGTCTTGTGCTCTGAAGCGGTCGGTTCGCGACGGCGGGCGCTTATGCTTCTATTGTCGTTGTTATCACATGGTCATCTGAGTGTCCCTTACTCGGCACACAAAAGTTCTGTTAGGCCCAGAATACATACCAACTTGCAATGTCTCTTGAGAAGACCTTCTCATTGAAATCTTTCTGGTTTGTTTCGTGCTTCGGTCCTTGTCGCAGATATCGCCGCCATGTTTAAATCACTTACGACAAGGATAGCGAAGCCCCTATCTTCCAAGCACCTCGCTTCGTGAGTAGCTCGTAGTGTAGTGAGTTTCCGGTACAGCGTGTCAGGGAATTGGCGCACATTGGAGATTTCGTTGATGACGGAGGTATTAATAATAGCAAATTGAATATTAGTTCTACTTTCCTTCTTCCTCGCAGAACGACAACGGCTTTGCTGGTCAGTACTTCGACTTTATAACATTACTTCTAACGTGGGGCTTTGCCTCAGAGACAGAGATATACAGAGATATCTTGAGCTGAGATGACATTGAACCAAAGGCGTCAATAAGACATGAAAGGCCTGTCCTCGCGATAACCTGGTCGCGGTCTTCAAGTTAGGTCACGAATAATGTCGACATACCCAAAGTTCTTTTAGATCACTGCCACTACACTGTATATCTTACTACCAAAACTCTTTGTATTACGCGGATCGTAGAGGAGGTTGAATTACACTTCGTATGCGGAGCCTCTATCTTAGAATATTTCTCCAGTTGCCCATTTGCCCATTCCTTGCTCAGCCCTTTGTCCTTTCCCAGTCATTTTAAAAGGTAGCAAAAAGTCACGGTTATCTGTAGAACGATTCAGGTTTGTTGACGTACCATCTATAGCCTCACGGAGAAGCATTCATTCTTCCAACGTTTCTACGCTTGACCTTGACCTCCTGCAGGCGTAGGATATATGGCCAACCATGCCGCTTCATTACTCTTCGAAGAGGCGGCCCGTACAGCCTCGTTTTCACCCTTGTAATTCATTCATTCTTCGCTTCGTCTGCCATCGCCATCGCCATTTTAAGAGTCCGATCTTCTGCACAAGCTCAGTGCGTGCTGTCTTTCGCTTCCCACCCTCTGCAAGAACCATCGGGGTCCGTCTGGGTAATGATCTGATGCGATTCCACTGACCCTAACGTCGTAACTGGAGACATCGCATCACGAAATTCGGGATGGAGTTGAAATTTCATGTGACAACGTAAAGTGTTCCTGCCTCGGCCACGGGTGAGGCCCTAGTTCCGAACTGTTCGTTCTATCTTCGTGCAGGGGGGAGCAAGGCGCAGCGATTGATGAAACTTACATCTGATGACGTCCCAGCCGGGGAGGGAGGGCTTTGAGGATGTTATCGTATATATAATGGATGGAAACGGGAGTAGGCGGCATATGGGAGAGGGGCGTGACGTCGGATGTTCTATAGCCAGACCATATACCTATGCCTAACATAGAAACTGGTTCCCAGATCTGGATACCAGGAAAGAACTGACCCTGAGCATCCAGAATCTTATATATATATATATATATATATATTTTTTTTTTGAAAGGTCTAATCATTCGGGCTTGTCGTGGTTGAGCTTTGGGTTGGGTGTATAAAGTTACAACAATAGAACACTACTAACTCCCGTTATACGTCACGGTATAAGCAAGAATGGGTAGGAGATAATTATTGTGTAACGACGGTTACGTGATAACTTTACACGGAGCAGTTTTTTGAGGTAGCAGGCATTGTGAGCCTCCATGAATGTCCGTAAAAACCCCGGTGATACCTTGCTGCTGGATCATTCGCCTCCCATAGTATACACTGGTGATAGAGCCGCTTTCTTACAGGGTGCTTTTCATCTTCCCCTCGGCCTCCTTTGCAGCCCCCTTGGCCTTGCCCGTAAGCTCCTCAGATTCGGCCTTCATCTTGCTTCGGATCTCCTCGGCGGTGCCAGCGGCTTTGTAACTGGCTTCGGTGGCCTTGCCCGTTATTGTTTCGGCAGCTTTTGCTATCAGAAGAATAATGTGTTAGTGAGAGGATGGTTCTTGGGTCGTGAGGGGATTTAACAAGGTGGAGCGGGGTCTCTTCATGTGTCGAAGAACGTACAACCTATGTTAATGCCGTCGACAAGCCTGTCCGAGACCTTACGGTCAACGGTTTTTAATGTGTCTTTCGCGGTCTCTGATATTGATTTGCGGGCGGCAATGCTCGTGCTAAATTGACGGGGAGCCTGAACCGAGACAACTCGGGAGGTGAGAGCCACGCGGCGGACTGCTGCTTCTGAAAGGAATGACATATTGATTACAAGGAGTTTAGAGGTATGCCAGAAATATGTACAATACCGAGTAGCGGATTGATGATGTGGTTCAGGGGTGAAGAGTTTCTGATGTATTGGTGATAAGCTGAATGATGAGATACCGGGAGGACCTTCTGGGAAAAGGTGAATGTTTGAAGTTATATTAAAGTAGATAGTAAGGTGACGGAAAGACGAAGATCACTTTGTTGCTACCTCAAGTCGTGTCTGTGATGACGCTGTGTTGATGTCATTATGCTACGACTGACTTATACGTGATTGGCTGCTTTTGAAGACAAGCCCTCAGGTTGGGTAGAATGTGGAGAGACCTTTTGGTCGCCTTAGGTAATTGCTTGACGCTCGATTCTGTCTCTTAGGTACCATTCCGCTAAATTTCAGTAGACATTGACTTACACTGACATGACTTGGGGGCGATAAAGCTCTTGTGGGGGCATGGAACCTGCCGCTACCATCACCAAAGACCAATCCAATGCCATGTGTGCAACTGAGAACTAACCATGACGCCACGCTGCATGTTAACACGTGAAGATTTCTTCGTCCATATCTATATATATATCTGAGCTGGAACTGCTTGGAGCTAGGTACCTCTCTCAACTCCCCCACCCCCGCCCTTTTTAAAAGGCTTCGACTTGTGTTGGCATCTCCAGCTAGAACTGAAGTGCATAACAACTCAATACACAGCTCGATCTGCCCCCAACATCCCCGTAGAAACGCTTCGATGTTTAGGTTGTGATCGAACGACGTATAACAACCGCCAATTATCCATCATGTTTGGACTTGATGCTGTTGAGGTGCGGGAATTGTGTTATGGAATGCAACGGGAATGCAACGGCTAATACCTAGGCAGTCTTCATGAAACGTCTTGATATGACTCCAAACATTTCGATATAGCTGCGCTTAGTTTGCCACTCATATTAAACGAGAAGATGCATATGCATAAACCCCCATCCGGTTCCGTCGACTGCGTGTTGGAGTGTCATTGGCGAATTACGTGTACGAGCTGACAAGCTTGGGCCGCATGCGTGCCGGGTCTCTGGGTCCACCGGCACTTTATCATCCCTAAAACGAGTCGAAAAGAAGAGGAAAAGGTTAAACTGTTTGACATGACATGATGCGATGTGCTGGATAACACCATATTTTGTGTAGTCTTGATGGCGCGATCCCTTTGAATATCTTCGCGCTCTTCATCAAAATTCAACCACTCGTCGTGTGCATGGTAGGTATATGATCGTACTGCTTTTGGGGTTAAGCTTACTTACTGTGTAATACAACAGACTGATTGGGTGCAGATCAATCCAGGAATATGTGCTCGTTTTAAATCTCACTCATCCCCAGAGAAGCCCTTCCCCGACCGGGAGTTTTGGCCGTGTTTATGCGGTAAGCGAAATGTGCGCCCCAGCGCCATGGTTACTTTCGTTGTCGTTGTTATAGAGCTAACCCTAATTAACCACGTTGAGGCACCCAGGACGTCGATGCTTGCTGTTTTAGACTTACTACACACCTAGGTACTAGTGTTTCGCAGTCACTTTGCTGTTAGTTATTGGCTATTTGCAAAAGTCCTCGGTGTTGCAATTAGATACGGCTGGAACAAGGTTGCCTTGAGTATGACACCATATACTTGCTTGAGCTGAAGCACTTGGTACTCTGGTTGGCGGAGTGTATGCTGTGTTAGGCCTGTCAGCTTAGTTATACCTTGGCTTTGGCACCCTTGCATTTTGATTTCTTGGAGTAGACAATGTCATGATATGGAAAAGATTATACCCCGGAAACAAGAAGTTTCAATCCTGGTCTCATGACGAATTTTGATATCGGAAGTAACGAGCCGATGGATGCAATGCGAGCTGACAAGAAGTGTCCTAGGTACAGCACACATCCGTAGCTTTGTATGTTTTTTTTTAATATGTGATGCGGTATCCTGGAGGTAATCGTACCCCCCGGTCCTGCCTCTTTATCTTCACGGCCAGGGTCAAAACTATGCCTGTTTGATACAAGAAGATGTTGCCTTGTTATACCAACTATACTAGTGTAGTATAAACCCTGCGCTCGCGTTAGATGTTCTGTAGCGCGATGAACCTCGGCACATCTTGGATGTCTATACATAACTTACTACGTACATTGCAGCTGATGAAAGCTTAAGTACTTCTATACTACCAAAAATACGCAACGGGTTTTGAGTAGGTAGTTAACCATAGCCATAGGGTACTTCAAGTTACCAATAATGCTTTCTTCACATATGTAACATGAGTTGGAACTCCTAAACAAGTCTAGCTTGCACGTCTTAGTGCAACTTCATTTCCAAAAATGTCGCCAAGCTCGAGGCACCTGAGCTAAACAAGTGTCTAGTGCACGTGTGGTGGAGGTAATTACGGCGGGGCCAACCTGATAGGGACAAGGAACTTTTACAAAGTTCCGACGGATCCCTCGTTCTCTCGCAAACATATGCAGGGCGTAGAGGGCGCACGAGTTCTGTAGAATCCGATTCAACGCAATATCCGCTTTCGTCTGAGTACTAGTGTATACCTATTACCCAAAGGTAGAAAGCAATGCCGTTATTGGACAGTCAAAAGTTCCGGTTATCATGTTGACGAGACCAAGGAAAAGGATCCAGGGTGCTACGGGGGGATCGGAATTAGACTTAGTGTTGTAAAGCCTTGTCTAGACTATGTTTCAAAGTGAGAGCACAAATTATCTCCTCCCAGAGACTGCTCTAGATCCAGTACTGATAGATATTGCTGTCGTCATATACGTCCTGAGGCGACGATATGTATACGCGCAATACATTGAATTAGGATTCAACGCGACCGCGTAAAGGTTGGTCAGGTATCTTGTGCGCGAGGATGAGGATGCGATCTACGTACGCATAGTGTATTGACACTACAATTTCGATGAGACGATAGTGCTTAGAGGTCCAAGGTCCTACTCTATCTCGCGAAAAGGAAAAGGAATTATGCTAGTAGCCATCCTAGTACTTATCCATGAGGCAGACGGGCTGGTACCTATCTAGTGTATTCCGGGGTTGCAGACGCATAGAACGAACCGAGAGAACAGATTCATGGATTTTCAGGCTAAGCGAGACCAAGAAATGTCCGTCATACCCAAATTTCTTGCTTGGTTTGGGGTACGGAATACGTTATACCACCTGGATGCTTGCATGATCATGATCTACAAGCGAGGGTGGTTCGTATAGCACTGCTGCCGATCACGGGCCGTGGATATTTTCTAGACGTCCTCCACCACTTTCTTACCACGCGCTCCTACACCTTGATTAGACTGTACTAGACCGCAGCGACGTCGATCGTCAAGGGGGGAATGAGGATTTCACCGACGGATGCAACTCTACGTTTTGAGCTGCATGCACGTTGCACTACATCTTGGCCTGCAGTAGGGCTGTTTCTTGGCATGGTCAGACTTCAGCAGAAAATGTAACCCAATGTTGTGTTGAATGAATTCCCCCTCCTCTTTTCTCCTCTCTTGACTTGAGCACAATGTGGGTTCTACCAACATGCATTATTGCGCAATGATGATATTACCTCAGTGTCCGGAGAGGGCTTTTGTTAGTTTCGCCCATTGCGCCAAGAAATCACAATATTGCCGGGCCGAAGCGTTTCCCGGGATGCTCCCCTGGTGTCTCTCGGGCTGTGACAAGATCGCTAGTGTACTTACGCTACAATGCACGCCCATCCACAGCGTTGGGTTTGTCGTGTAAAAGCAGGGTCTGTTGCTACTTCGACCCCAATACTTACGGGTATGCAGACCCCCTTAACCAACGGTGGCTGTGGTGGCAATGCTACACGTGTGGCCTGATTCTCGACCAGCATCACGCAAGATTAAGAGGCCGAACCACTCGACGACGCATGGTCAGCCAGCCGCATACTATAATTTAAGACCGAGGTATCATGACCTGTCATAAACCAGTTTAGAAACCCATGACCGTACTTTTACGTGTACTTGGATGTGCTACTCTGATTCTTGATGTGGGTAGTGGAGGTAGTTACTACAAGTTTGAATTTACCGCATTTCCATTAAGCAAATAACCGAAAATGGCTTTTCATCTTGAACAGGAAAAGGCGAAGATTGCGAATAACCCCTACTAGTTACCCCTACTAGCTACCCCCCCCCCCCCCCCCCCCCCACGGGCATTTCAGGCCATCAAAGGTACCTAGTTTGTGCCAATTGAGTTTGCCAGATCCTTCCAGGACACGGCATAGTGTAGGATGCAGCGCTATTGGGCACTGCAGTTGAGCGGGAATAATTTAGGGCTTCAAATTTTGGTGTCCGATTGCTTTTATCAAGTCATTGATTTCAAAGTTCCCCCCTAAGGAAGCGCGTTTTCTTGTATCGCAATTCAATCCAAAACGACTCGACCATCCCCTGCCCTTCAGTTTCATGATCGACATGCCGTACATATTCGTAGATAGGGGCTGAGCGCTGTCCGGCCAGCCGGCAGATCCTCAACTTCATATCGGCATCATTGATTGAGATAGGTATAGCATCTCATCCTTCTTGGTTTATCAGTCTCTATAAGCAGATGGGAATTAACTTTCCGACAATTCCCATAGCCATTATACCCCCCATTTTGCTGATATTACTAATTTGGACAAGGTATAGCCCTCTTTAATAGGTAGTCAGAGCGAACACTAAAAAGCATAGCGAGCATATTATTCTGTGCACTTAATAATAAACATTTCTTTTTAGATGTCCTTCTGGAAGGTGCGGTGTATGCATCCGCTCAGCTCTGATCGCAATTCAACGACGATGAATTGCACTGCGTGCTCTCATCCTTGGATATAGTGTAGCAATGTCATATCCTCTCCCCCCCCACGTCAGGGCCCGCGTTTCAACACCATCCATGGATTTCCCTGCTTGGTCGACGAGCTCCATGCCAATGGCAGGGGTGCTATGAACTTGTATGCTCCCAGGATATCCGACAAACGAGGTGGAGGGTCGGGAACCATAGTCCTGGTAACCTTACCCTAGCAGATATACATAGTAGTGTTTAATTCTCACCCGGAATGGTGGGTCAAGGTTACCCCAACATCCAGACCAGGTGACCAAATATCTGTATGGATTTCGAGTTCCTGTGGAGACATTTATGTGTAATCCGTAGGTACATGTAGGGTCTAATCTATGCTGGTACCGTAGAGGGAGGAGATCCGCGGTTGGGCACTACTAAGACCAGTAACCCAGACGCTGACTTCTTCTCTGGTGGCGCTACCCATCACGGCTCGTCCCCCGAGCGCCTCTCAGGATGATGGTTGTCCTGAAGGTGAGTTGACGAGGGGCCTGCGGCCCACTGCATTGGGATCGTTCCTTTAGACTAAGCCCAGCCCTTGACGTCTTTGTGCCACGGTCAAAGGTACATACACCTCCCGCTATCAACCAGGTTCCTGTCTAATAACGATTCCTGGTAGATGAAATCTTACGTACACTTAGCCTTTAGAAGTGTCCAAGCGATCTTCTCAGCGCGATCTGCGCCTGTCACAATCTACTTACTGTGCTGTTTTTAAAGCCTTTTGCCAGACGTTACCCAAATTCTTCTTTATTAGCGAACATATCCCCAGAATGAATCAATTATCCTGCCACTAATTCATCTCGTACAAAACGTCGTGACGTTTCCATCTTTCGTTTAACACGCAAGAACCCGGGCAGTCACTTCGTTACTCGTTCACCGCCTGCTAATTCACTCATTCCATTTAATAATTACCAATTGGGTGACACACTTTAAAGACCTGGCCAGCCAAGAGATTCTCTATCCGTCTCCTTTTTCTAGAAAGATGCTTATAGACCTACCACATACTTACGGCCATACTGTACGGAAACGTCGCTACCGTCAACATCTACAGTCCGTTTCAAAGCCAGATAAAGTACATAAGACACCATCACAACACCTCACGATGCATGCACCCGGTTGCTGGCCAGATGAAATGCTGTCAGTGTTTAACCAGTGTTCACCTCGTGTATATATATGTGTTGTGCTTTGCTTTCCCTGTGACGATGATCGACGGGAAGATGCAGTCTGCCATATTCGACAGTCGCTGACGCGACTCGCAAACGAGCGTCCACTCTTTTCTGCCCGACTATACACTGCCGGTGATGGCATAGTTCTCATGCGACGGTCACGTTCCTACGACATCCCATTTGAGGTTAATCCTACTAAAGCCGGAGAGGAGGTTGACTATGAACAACTAAGACGCGAAGGGTTCCCCCCAGAGAGGTTCATCAACCCTCGCTACGGTGTTCCAGGCCTTGCAGATTCAAATTGCGACCCTTTACCGGTGTCAAAGGTTGACGTTACCTTTGCCCGAGGCGGACTACTACTTTCAATATTCCTTCAGCACGCAATTACTGATGGAAGTTCATTGCGAATTTTCCTGGAGGCTATCGGTAACCAGACACGGGACATCTCCGCTTACCCACCTTCTGAGCAGAAAATTCGGGTTGCAAGCCCTATATTGCACAGTGTTGCAAGTCGCAGGCTTTCAGAAATGCGCATGTTCAAAGCATCAGTTGACAGATGTCCCGAGTATACAATTCTTCCAGATCTCAGCGGTCCAACACAACCGCGGATGCAGAAGACCGATCCACCTATACAAGACCCTCAGAGAATAGGCAAAATATTTGTCTTTACGGACAAGCGACTTGACGAACTCCGACACCTCATTCAAACTAAAAACGAATCAGATGACCGGCCAACAGCATATATGAGCCTCGCGACTCTCGCCTTCGCCCACATCACCAAAGCCCGTATCAAGACTGAGTCATTCCCAATAGGACTCCCACCTAGTCACTTGGCGAAGTTATGGAATTCAGTAAATTGGCGGCCAAGAGCCTTCCCTGGTGCTACGGACAACTACTTCGGTAACGCGGTCTTGCCAGCAGTGACAAGTGTTCCGCGAGAGCAAGTCAACGCCGCCTGCAATGATGACAGGGATCTTGCGTACCTGGTGCCCATGGTTAAGGGGTCGATTGACGTGATAAACGAGGAATACGTCACCCAGCGTATGTCTATGATGTCCCAGGCGCCCGACCCGCGTATGGTGGGTGTTAATTACGACCCCCGCTCACCAGAGATGCTTGCCTTCAACACTTGGCGCCATTTCGGTGCTGATGTTGAGTGGCGTATCCCTGGAGTGCCCGTTACCAAACCAGACACGATTAGGAGAGCGACAGGTGGCTGGGGACTAGGGACGGCACTCATTCTGCCAGCTAAGGAAGATTCACATAAGCAGGAGTTGTTCGTAAGTTTATCAGTTACCGCCATGCAGGCGCTTTGCGAGGATGAGAGATGGATGCGATGGGTCGACAGGATCATTGGTTAATACACAGGATGCATGATTACTAAGGAATGGCGCATTGGGATACCCCGGAATTGATACATGTACTACCTATTTTTTTTTCTTCTGAAAACATCTCATGAGGTCTTTACCATGAAGACCTCGTAACCTAACCTATCTGCGACGTGTCAGAAATGCACGACTTCACAATTGCTGCGGGTGACCCTACACGCCTTTTGCACTTCTGCCATCACAGTATTAGCGTGAGACTTATTTGGCTGGCGCCATCTACTTGGTCGATAGAAAGCGCAATAATAAGTAAGGGATTATATCGCAGCTTAGAGACATATAGTGTACTGGGTATGTTCATCTACGTAGTGTACGTAATTCGTCATCCTCATTCCCATTGTCTTACACAACCTCCTAACCTAGTCAGGTATACGCAACACGGCACGCTCCGCGTCACACAATCCGCGCATGTAGCGTAGATGGGTCAGAAATTCACGACCCGCTATGATTAATGACATACGCATAGTGCCTGGCTAAGAACTGCAGGAGTATGTACGGGGTACAGATGAGTATCATTGGTAAACGAAGTAGTTCACATCTACTTATACACATTGTACGCCAAAGTCACGCTGGTCACAAGCTAGTATAGACCCAGCAGTAACCACTTAAGGTAACATAAGCCCACAAGACCCCTGACCAGCCTCGAAGTGGTTGTGAAGCAGGCAATGGTGTGTGCCAAGGTTGTAATCACTAGAACTTATTCAGGTTAAAGCCATCTAGGCAGAGAACCTAGTGCAGAAATTATGTGGTGGTGGGGATGTTTTAGTGTATATCCATGTAAGTCCGGATAGGTACTAATTACGCCCCTCGTGGTTGCGAAAGACTAGCGACCAATCGCTCCATGGAAATCAGCAACTCTAATCACCGGAAGTGTGGATCCGGATATCCGGGCTCCAAAGGGAAGAAGAAGAATGGAGACCTGGACCGGGGATCACTTGGTCTCACCCGAACGGTACAGTAGCGTGCTTGGGTCTTTTCAAGAAAACGAAAAAGTTCTTGCGCCAGAAAGAAAAAGAAAAGATGCGTATGCACATATTATTACTGCGCGCGCACTACTATATGTACAATCCCTTGCATCAATGCCAAGACATATATCCTCCGCCGGCCCTAAAAACCGAACAGGGGTTGGCACCTATGATGTGTGTACACTAGTGTAGGTGTTGAGACGGGAGACTTCGAGAGGTTGAGCACTGCGGCCACGAGGAAAATAATCCATGGGTAACATAAAAGTCAACTCGACAGCTCAAATTACTTATGAAATAATAATATACGAACAATAAGGTTGAATGCATCATTTAATAAGCATCCAGTTGATGTTGACAATTAATCCAATCTCGATCTTTACATAATGTTAGCCTTGACACCTTTTTTTTTAAAGTACTATAACGTCTGCCAGGAAATTTTGTAGACTTTGTGTATAGAAAACGTTAGTACCGCTAAAACTAGTTGATATTTGTCTCAGATAAGTGAGATGTCGTTTCCCGAAAACGAGGGGTGCGGAGATTGACTCGAACCCCATCCGTAACAAGTCGTAAACATATTGTCTGGACTAGGTAAGCAGTTTTTAACAAGCTTTAGGGGCGTTTTCGGCCTATGTATTGCATGCCAAATCTAGCTTATCACAGTATCCGCTGTTGTTACCATTCTCCATTCAGCTTGGGCTATATTTACAGTACCGAGGTAAAGTGTGAAATGCAACGATTATTAAACTCTGTGGGTTACATATCACGGAGTTCTGAGTGATGTTGTAGAGCCTAACTGCTAAAGGACCGGGATACAAATGAATACCACTGTGAACATACCTGTGTGTATTATCAATGTCGTACTCTGAGGTGCGGTTCCAATTCGGCATTTGCGGTTGCTGATATATCACAATTATTGATGTGGAGGCTTTCCTCTTCCCATCCAGCGTATATACAGAGAGTACCTGTCTCTGTCACCGCTTACCTACCTGATTGTGACAGGGGCCCCTTTGAGGTACGTGATAGACTACCTACCTAGTCACCTCTCAACCTCTCCTAGGAGACACGTGGACAGGGCCTGAGCCGCATGAAGACAGTGTAAATTTACTTATCTTTGATAATATTGCACTAACGACTTGTCTCCGCGATTTCCGACGTATCATTTTCGCACGACATCAACCCCGCGTGCCCGTTAATCGCCGACTATCAATCCGATACAGATAGAACAGCGGAATAGTATTGGATGAAGTATGGTCTCGTGAGCAAATCAATACCTTACGTGGCATATGGGGCACCGTGCTATTGTCGGGAATATGGTGAACTCAACAGACAGTAGCTTGGCTGCTGAGTTCGGAGAATAACTGCAAGGCGCAGCACGAGGTACATATTAATAATATCTAGGTAATATATACTGCAGGGTAGCGTCCTACACTACAACAAGTCGCCCAACTTTGCTACTATACAGATGAATGGATCAACTGGTCCTACACGTACGCATAAGATCGACAAACCCTTTCTGCCAGTCTAGGCCGGCGCTATTTTTAAGGCTGGTCTCTTTCCGGGAATAGGTTCGCTGAATTACGGCATACCACTATGCCACGGGTAAGATCTTGTACTTTGTACGATCCCCGCCGGCGAATCGGGGATGGTTCAGGAGACTAGGAGAGTTGTGGCTAGCTTCTGAGCTTGAAAGTTGATGTGGAGAGAGGCTATGTTCTAAATAGTTAGTACTTTCGTACACAAAATTACCAAGTGGAATAAAGACAGGATGACCTGCTTATGCCCTTGCATATCAGGTAACCACTCCACAATGATTCGGAGAAATAGTATTCTGCATGTATTCATTCACACCGAAGTACCCAATGCGGGTTATTGCACGCTGTGGGGACCACGCCAACAGCTTGGGCATCTTGATTACAAGGTAGGAAGGAAGATGAGCACGTGCCGTATGTAGCTAACAGCGGCTATTTCACAGTGAAGGATTCAAGATGTAGTTCACGTCGGGGTTAATCTTGATCGATCAACCCGAGGCGTGTAAAGTACTGGATCGCTCCAGGGGGGTACAGCTGAATCTAGTTCCATGTGCGAGAGTAGTGTACAGCTTAGCCGGATAAAAATCTCCTATCGAATGTTCCCTGAGTACTACCTTGTATGCTTAGGGTTCCTAACAGGATGCCTTTCCCAGCCCGCTTCTCGGCCAACTTGAGGCAACAGGTCTTGTGATACCACGTTACTGCACATAAACCGGTGGCGGCTAGTCCCGTGCATGATGTTATAATATCTCCCTTCCTGACTTCCCCACAATGTTTGCCGATCTTGCTAATTAGTCTGCCAGAAGGTCAGTTGACTCCATACAGGAAGTATGTAAAGCATTGGCTACGGTATTGACTGGGCCGGATCGTTTTCTCAATCCAGCCCTGTCCCTAGCCCTAGGGAAATCTGTGACCGCGGATCAGAACACTTAGGTTCCGGTGTCGTATTGAACACTTCATGTTTAACGATGCCTACATGCAAATGCGGCTGGAACGTGAGACGGGCGGGATACTAGATACACTCGCTGTCCACCCACGCTTATGATAATCTCCTGCTTTGCTATTGGCTGAACACAGCATATTTGTGGTATATACAAGTATATACCAGCCCAGTCTATACCAAGATGTGTTCGGATGGATCGTGTACACTATAAGTCAGGCTCAGAGACAGCATACTAATGGGCCGAGGCATCATACAACGAATCAGAGCTGATTATTAAGACATGGTTTCATGAAGCTAATGGACTCATACCCCTGTTGAAATCTAACTTTAGACCTGGAGTTTGAAGTTCCCGCTCGTCCGGTGATACAAGACCCTCCCACGTTTTCCTAAAAGGTAGATTTCCTGAATTACCTCACATATTGGTCATACAACACTAATATATAGGTCTACTATATAGAAATACTAATTCTATACAATTACGTATCTCTCATGGGGAGTCCTACCTTCTCCCCCAGACAATAGGAATGTTATGATCAGAGAATCTCTACCTCTAATTCTGATGGCTAATTGAGAAGTATGCCTACCTCTTTTGGAAGCAGCTTTCGAGAGTTCGCTGCCCATCCAAAGTTTACACCTCAGCCTTCATCTTTTAATTCAAAGCAAGCCTCCTCAATTTCCGTGGGCCGACATTTTTAAGTATGCAGTTTGGCTTGACATGTCTGCCACTCGAGACTTGGTCTCAAAACCCTGCTTTGGGACGAACAGTTAGCAAACTCTCGAACTTCCTTCTTGCCCGCCGTTCGTCATTTTCGTCGAAGACTTAATCGATTAAGTCTTCGACGCGCTTGACGCCAAGTGAATGGAACTTGAAGTGGCTGAACAGTGGAAAAGCGCATAAAACACCAAAATTAACAAAAAATGGAGGAGGGAAGAACAGGATAATCACACTCTTTTCCTTAGTCGTTGCACTGGATCGAATTCTATTCCACTATTATCAACCAGTCCCCCAATCGAAATCCTTGGTATTCATCCGAGGAAGCGTAGGTGTTTAGCCTCTCTCCTAGTATAAGGACAAGCTGGGTACTCTATGCAGTCGAGCCTGCTCACACTGTCCACTGCAATACTAACTGTCGCAGAGGCCCTTATATACGGTTAATTCTCTCACGGAATTAATGGCGTCGTTTTTCCGTGACACTAACCCACCGTTCAAGCCACTGGTCCAAGCTATCAGATGGGCTTCCTCTAGTGTGAAGATGAGCCATTGTTAGGTCATCAATGGATAGCTAGTGAGGTTGAAGTATATGGGTTAGGACTCAATAGTATTGATTCTTGAACCACTCCTTTTGAGATCGGAGCAAGTAGATCCTTCTATAACTAGTATAGAATACTTAATATAATTACCCCATGGGGTACTAGTCACGCTCCAGCGACTTTAGCGTCTGACAGCCCAGGCTTTTCTTTCCCTGTGGAACCCCGAAAGTCAGGAATGGATAGTCTGAACTTGCATTTAAATTACGAGAGCCATATCGTCTTCAGGGCAGCAAACCGAATATAGAGGCCGCTATTTGGAACGAACCAAGTGCTCGCTCCTCTATGACCGAATTAATGCATGACACAAGCCAGGGGTTTCCAATACAAACCATATTGTAGACTATTAAGAATTATGAACTTAGTTCTACAACATTGACTCAGCAGAAACGTTGTTAACACAGCAAGTTATAGATTAAGTTCATTATATAAATCAAGACTAGAACAAAGGCTATATATTACAGTTATTAATAGAGGCTCAGATTGAGGTCATTGAAGAAAAAAGTTGCCTAGCCATGATTTGAAACTCAAGCCTTGATTAATAGATCGAGACTTCAGAGGCGAACTATTCTTTCCTCCTTCAAACTATTACGGTGCATATATAATAGTTGCAGATAAGTTAAGCGCCCTACTTGACTACGTTCTATTTTTGGTAGTGTTGTCGTATGAAGCTGCAGTTCTGTTCCGTAACGCAAACGAAAACCGCTCACTTATCCCTCAAGCACAGCTTATTTACTGTTACTTAAGGGTTATAGCGGGTAGAAAGGGATACTGTTAGCTTTAATTATTTTAGTTCAAGCCAATGTACTAAGAACCTTCTCGTTGTCCTTATCTTAGGCCATCAGTCGATATGTATATGTGAAGCAAGCCTATTCTCACGGTAACTGGTCTGTCGTAGTTTGATAGCGATAAATTGTATCCTGAATGTGACGCATTAGGCTTACAATTTTCTCTGACATGAAGGTTATGTGTGGCTGGCATCATTGAATATGTCCCATACGATACGCGCACATCTAATAGGGCCAGATATGGTATGCTTGAACTTTATAGAGAGGTTTTAACATACAGGCGATGTACCTAAGAAATTGGAATAAAACCTCCCTCGTGTGTGCTCTAGGCCTCTATAGTGAAATATATAAGGAGTATTGAATAATCTCGAATTCCAAACTACGCCTCCATATGGAAGGTTCAGAACCCCAAGATATAACAAGCTAAGCAAGCTCCTCAAGAACTTAGAAAATGAAAGATTATACGCGACCTAATTGCACTATTATTGACCTTACCAATGGCAATATAAGCAACCTAACCAATAGAGCCTAGAAAACATTTTATTACACTATTTAATAGAACACAAGATTTCCAGAAGCCATTTAGTTTTTTTTATAATTTAATAGCTTATTGTCATAGCGCGGCTTATGAATATGAGGTTGTCGAGTGTATTTTTGACAGGCTATTTATAGGATTACCCTACAGTATATCCTCAGGTCTTCGGTAGATATATGCTTTAGCAACTAAGCTTGATAGATTCGTTCACCCCAGACATAGTTGTTTGGGCAAGTTAATGACCGCTGCTTTTCCTAGTTCTATCTGAAGAGAGAATACCCCTCTAATTATGAAAACCTGTTGAGCTCCAGCTAGCTTACCTAGTAGGTTTCACGACTGATTTTGTTCCGAGATGAAGTGCTCATGGTCTACTAATGTTTGGTATTGGTGTAGGGAGACGACTATTTACGTACTTGCTCGCACGACGAGTTTGTGGGTCATCCTCTCGCAGCCGGCTAAATGGAGACGGAGGAGAGGCTACGGCCGGCACTAAATACTATATATCTACAAGCTTCCTGGCGGGTGTCACGAGGCTCGGGGCTCAATATAACCGTGATTAAACTTAGAGGTTCCCCGAAGGAATGATAAGGATTATTATTTCCTAGTTTCTGTACTTTTTTCCTTCATTACGGTAATTGGGAGGAACGTGAGGGCTTCGTTGGAGTGACTAGATATAACAAGGGCTGAAACTAGGGCTTGGAGAATATACTCGAATTAAGAATAATCTTTTAAGTTACCAAAAGCCCTATATCCTCTTACATGTAGAAGTTGTCGGCAATAGGGCGGGAATACTACGTCTATACATATAACTAATCATCGGTCCTCGGAACTTAGCGAGGCCCGCAGCTGTCTTGACCCCCAAGCGAGAGCTGCATAGCTGACTACATATCCAAGGCCGAGACGTCTAGATCGAAGACAGAGACTTTGGCTCCCTAGCATGCCTCGCGTATACCTTCCGTCCAAAACCAGAGCTAAAATTATCAGAATGTCTAGGACCAACAGTTAGATGCCCTGTATGTGGCTTACAAGGTCAATCAAAGGCTCGTTATAAAGTCAAGGGATGTTTCTTGGCAAGGACCAAAATAGTAATTTGCACTTGTCTGTGCTCGTCATGGTGATCTTCCGTATTCTAGTCAACATAACGAGAGATCAAAGGTGACCCGAAGGCGCAACTCTTCACTTGTCCGTTTACGATCCGAGTATACAATGAGGCTCCCTCATTCACTGGAAACCACCGTAACACAATAAATATTAACACAGCGACATAGCCACCAGGAAGGATTCTGTATACACAAGTAATGGCCGTTATCAGATTTTGATTGTGTGGGGCACAAGGCGCAGCACTTTTTCAAATATTGTAGTATATTACCCCTCACGGAGGATGCTTTGTCAATTACTCCATCTTCTCTACAACATCTAATATCCACCCATTGCTACCACGATATCCCCAAGCGGGTTGCACACTAGCGAGATTCGAGGATGCAAACATTATGCTATGAATAACCGGAGACAGATTAGAGGGACTAACCCCTGGTCTGCTAATTGCTGACTGATAGAGTACGTGCTCGTCGAATTACTTTCTGGCTGGTCAGTCAGTAGTTGAACGAACCTGTGCTAGTTACATAAAAGCGGTAAGCATGAAAATTACTCGGAAATTTTGAAAGGTAGAGGTCGAATGTTAGTACAACTAGAACTTGTTGGACTATATGCGATGGGAACAAAGATGACCCTCGACGGAACCTTTGATGTGGCTGGATCAAGACTTCCGGTGGCTGTGTTGCTGTGTGGAATGGCTAGTGTGCCAACTCCAAATGCCGAGGACAATAAATTTCGTATAATATCGGACATTCTCAAGAAAGCAATTCGGGGAATCCCTTCCTCCAGGGGTTCTCCTCCACTTGACGGATGTTCGTTGCGTTGCCGCGGCGTGGCCTCGAACCGGCCGACCAGCAACCGAAAAAAAAAAGGCTCAGCCGTGATAAGCTGTTGTCGTTACTGGTATGCATGGATACCTTACCTAGGGAAGTGGTCGTACGACCAAGCCTCAGCTTAGTATGGTCAACATACGATCCTTCCTTCAACACTACGAATAACTGTACGCTTGTGATTCTACTGTAGGAAACTATTCACCCTACAGCGCATGACGTGCGAGCAGATTATTAAGCGTGGTTCTTGTCGCGGAGATAAGATATTCCTGAAGGCTGAGGAGGAAGGACGCGGGGATCGTCATCTGCACATCGAGGTGATGTAAATACGTTTTTTTCCTGCTTTAAAACTCTGCGCAACCAGCTCTGTCTCATGCTTTCATCACAGACAAGAAGATTGCGAGGTGATTAGCAAATAATGGGCGGCAAGGCGGATAGAAAGGGACCAGCGACATTTACTAAAAGGCATATATATCACTGGTTTTAGGTATTTGATCTCCGGCTCAGATTAGAGACTAGGCTCTAGACTAAATTTCCTGGTAATATCCACCACGGGTCGTCAACGTTTACCGGCGCGGTCTATTAGCGTTCCAAACACGAAGCCACACCGATGCCTGTACGGCTCGACGATCAGACGCAAAATATAAAGAAAATTCTCTCATTAAACCCCAGGTTTGCGCAATGGACCATCATCTACTGCCTACGAGACAGCCGTGGATTGCGTAATATGGCGCCCGATAGCAGCTGAGTGGTCGGTGTATTAGCCGCCGGCAAAATGGGACCCCTTTAATATGTCTTTCCCCGGACGATCTTCCTCGCCAGATGCCGGCTATTGAGCCTCAATATGATGGGCGGTTATAGGACCTAGTCTAATTCTCGAAGCCGGCGAATCTAGACATATCGCGCGCCTCCCAGCCCAGCCCCTCAGCACCCGGATCGCTCACGTATATAGCGGCAAAAGCTGCCCGAGAAGCTTAGCTGGACCACCTTCAGCTTCTCAACCCTTCACTGATCAACGGAAAGCTAGGACGAACATCCGTCAGAATGCTCGGTTCAACTCTGCTCGTTACTCTCGCGGCCGCGGCCGGTGTCCTCGCTTCCCCCTTGGATCTCATCACCCGCACCTCGCCTGGCACGGGCACAAACAATGGGGTATGAGATTTCGTACCCGAGCGGTGCCGTATATCGGGCCTAGACTCGCTCGAGCATCACTAACCTTTTCATTATGGGGGGATAGTTCTTCTACTCGTTCTGGACGGACGGCCAGGGCTCCGTGACGTACAACAACGGCCCGGGCGGGTCGTACGACGTGTCGTGGAGCAACGTGGGAAACTTCGTGGCAGGCAAGGGATGGAACCCGGGCGCGTCCCGCGTCATCTCGTACAACGGCACCTGGAACGGCGCCAATGTCAACAGCTACCTCTCCATCTACGGCTGGACCCGCAACCCGCTGATCGAGTACTATGTCGTCGAGTCGTACGGCTCGTACAACCCGTCTTCAGGCGCCACGAAGCGCGGCACGATCCAGTCCGATGACGGCACCTACGACATCTACCAGACCCAGCGCGTGAACCAGCCCTCTATCGAAGGCACTGTGAGTTGGCCCCTGACTGCAACGACTGTATTTCCTGTCCAAAGAGACTACAAGGTATACCACCATTTCAGCACGTGCTAACTGCCTCTATCACAGTCCACATTCTACCAATTCTGGTCTGTCCGCCAGCAGAAGCGGGTCGGCGGCACCGGTGAGTAGCATACTCGTACTCTACTATTTTGATTTGTCCGCTAACCAGCTCCCGCCAGTCACCATTCAGAATCATTTCGACGCCTGGACGAATGCCGGCCTGAAGCTCGGCAGCCACAATTACCAAATCGTCGCCACCGAGGGGTACCAGAGCAGTGGTTCGGCCAAGATCGAGGTGGTCCAGTCTTGAGATGTCATCTGCTCTTGAAAGGCCTGAATCAGTAGCGCTGGACGGGGATTGTTGGGCTTACGTCTGCAGCGAATGATGGAGTAAGGACTCGTGCGTTGTTTGCAGAGGACAGGAGGATGCTGTACATAACGTCTAAAGAGTAGCGACAAGCTTAAGTAAGTATTTATGCTGCGTTCTGCCTACTTATAGGTTAATTGCCGATGCGATGCGTAAATGTCCCTCGTTAGATTATGGTACGCATTATAAGGGGGAAAGAGCAAAGAAAGTTTGCCGTATGATACTCAGAGAAAGGAAAAATGAAGGAAAAGAAGAAGAGAAGAAAGAAAAAAAAAGGGGTCACACGTCTATCCTATAAATAGAATTAACATCCAGGAGAATTGCGTAATATTATGATACCCAGGGTTGCTCATATCCTCATTGCGGAAGCGATGTCGATCACTCCCTATGCTACATTGCAAATCGTTTTTAAGAGTGGAAAAAAATTACACGTGGAAAGCAAGCTCATCCTGATGATACATAATTGTTTTGCAAGGCTCCTACATGGCCGCCTCGTTTTTGTAGACGACCATGAACCCATCTAGGCCCCCACGAAGTCTTTGATGTTCTTCAACCAGGCTTCGTATTCCCGCTGTTCTTTTACATCTAGGTAGTCGGCTACGAAGAGAGCCATGGGCTGTGAGATGCCACGCTCCTCGAGGTAGCGCTCCATTAGGAGCTGCAGGTCCTCATCGAGGCTGCCGAAGGGCGGGCCCGGGTAGACGTCTCCAGCGCCGTGAACAGCCTCGGCGGATGAGCTGTGTGCCATCTTGGCGTCTTTGTAATAGTAGAAGTTCTCGACGATGATGGATCCGTCTTGCGCAACAGCCTCGATGTTCAGGGCGCCCTTGTTGGGCTTCTCGACAACGATGTTCAGGCGGCAGGGAACGGAGCCCTCGGACTCTTCTTCTATGCCCTCTTCGGCCTCGGCCTCGGCAAGTTGCTTGCCCTCAGGAGTGTCAATCTCTTCGTCGGTCAGCGCGCCGTCCTCGTTGTACATGTCGGGGTCGTAGTTGGACAGATCCGAGACGGAGAAGGAGACGGTGATGCTGTAGAAGGCATGTTAGGCAAGAATCCATCTCATGTTTGTTCCCACCAATGGAGAGTACTGACGTTTCGTCACCAAATTTGCGCACGAGGTAGATGTCCTGCTGACCGGGCTTGTCCTTGAGTTCGTAAGGGCTGTTCTCGGTGAAGTCCTTGATGCTCGCAGGGAGCTGCTGGTCCTGCTTCACCTCGCTCTCGAACTGTACTTCGCTCTCAAGCTTCGCCAACAGCTCCTGGTCAACCTCATTGGCGGGCGCTTGTCTTAACGGTGTCGACGAGAAGGCCGCGGCCAGCTGTGGTGTGCGCAGAGGTGCCCATGCTGTTCTCAAAAGCGAGCTTGGCTGGGCGATTCTCGTCTGTCGGATGGCAGTTGAACTCAGGCGGCTCAACGTACGAGGGGCCGAGCGTGCGACGGCGCGAAGGGACATCATCTTTCTTGTAGTAATATGATGATGATGATGGGGTTGGTACAGGTCGGCGAGCACGAGAACAGGGCAAAGATGGAAGGATGAATATTCTCTCGAGTCTGCAATAGAGTACGTAACTTAGAGAAGCATCACGCATGAGCTGGATTTTTATTTGACGTCGCAATGAGAATTTCTCTTGCACGAGCCAATAGCCAGAGGTCAGGTCTCTTCCTAGCCACGAAATCTAACCTATCCTGGTCTAGTTCATACCTTATCCAGATACCCCACCCTCTCCCTTCAATTGTGTAAACTGTCTAAATACATACATACCTAGGTACAACCTCCACATAGTGGTTATAGGTAGGTAGTGATTCGTGTAGAAAGGCAATGCCTAGTATGTAGGTAGGTACTATTTACGTGCCTGTTTCCATCTGGTGATACCTACGGACCTACCTGTCGGTACCTACCTACAGACCTAGGTACCCCACGCTGGAAATTTCACGCTCGGGTTTCAATGAAAATATCACGTTGTGGAGGCATAGGCAAGTATTCAACTACTAGAATAGTAGAACAAGCTTGTTTAATAATACATCCTCTTCCTGTCAGCCAACAGACCAGGTAGAGGGAAGCTGTCTGGCGGCTTAAGGCACGGGACTTGAAGAGGCTAAGGTGTTAAGAGTCCATATTCCAACTTCAAACGCCGCTGTTCCTGACGGCTGAGAACCACCTGTTGACTCGGTAGGGCTCATGGCCTCTTCGTTGCACTGTCCCTGCCGTGCCCATGCATGACCTTCAACACAAAAGAGTCTTTTGAAGTCAGCTTCAGCTATTCCATCGTCGGTCTCGTGTCCACCTCGGTGTCCGTTTTAGCCCAACAATCGTCATGTCCGTCCGTCTGTCTGTCTGTTATGGCCTGTTGTGGCGCAAGAACCCTCCTTGTCCGTCTCGCCTAGGGCTGCCAAGCTCTTCATCAAATGTATGATGCACTAACTGAAATGGCGGGGTTGAAGAATATGTCGAATGTGCAAGAGTCGTTTATATCATGTTCATCCTCAGAGACCGTCTATATACAATCCAGTTGACCTGATGCCTGCAACTGCAACATTGATAGAGAGACTTGTTGCTCTTGTTTCTGGTTTTTATACCTCTCCCACAAGAGCCGAAAATGCTTTTCTTGGTTGCCGAGCATGGTCTCTCCGAAATGAGAATCGTCTCCTCTTCGGCGCATAAACAGCACGTTCTCAGATGTGTGATGTAGCTGCACATGCCTTGATAGTGTTAGGATGTTAAGTACATCGGTTATTGAAGGAGACGCACTGCTCAATTGTGTTGCGTACGATATTTGCTCTAAAAAGCGTTGACAGGAGAAACGTCAGCACGCGGTGAGTAGTAGATGTTGTGAAGGGCTCGGGCCGTAACACATACCTCTGATATATTTATACTTAAATATCATGCTGTCAGCTCTTCGTTTAAATGGAGCTCGCGTAGCGTTCCTTTGCCACGCACTCCTGTTTCTACCGCTGGAGATGCGTCGCGACACCAGGGAGCCAATAGGGAATGCAACAACATACATATTGGCTGCTTCATTCAATGAAACCGGGACCAGGATGTGGTGTGTGCCCAGCCACGGCAGTAGTCATTATCAAATGGAAAATGTTGGCACATGAGTGTGTAAAGTTCATCGGATGCTTGACATAGGTGTGCGTCTCCTGCGATTAGTAGTTCAGAGAAGGGTGGTCAAAAGTCACAGGTATTGAGTTATAGACATAAGAGTTTGATTGGAAGGTATATTGAGTCTATCATCGCTGGTATTTGGGTTAGGAGCCGCGGGGACCGTGTAAGCCGACGGTTAAGATCTGGAAGAGGCGGATGTATCTGAGCGTTGTGTGCCGCCAGCTTCTTCCTTGGCCCGAGCCGACAACACCGTACTATCCTGTGTATAGTCGTCTGAGGGATAGTATGACAATGTGGCATCATAATTCTCACTCAGTGGTATCCTGTTTCTGGTGACAAGTGTCAGCTGGCGATGTTGACAAGATCGACGAAAGTCTCGGACATCTACTCCAACTGCAGTCCCATCTAGGCGAATCAGCGTGGGGAATGCCAAGGTTAGGCACAGCAATGAAACTGCATGGCTTGTGAGGATAAGACATCCTCAAGTCGGATAGCTTAGCAGCCCGAGCGCATTCGTAGACGTGACTTGCGTGAAACAAGCTGTACCTAGCTGATGTATGTATGCCGCGACGGGTCCCGAAGTTCGCGACTGCGGGTCTGAGCAATCGAAGACCGGGCAAGCCCTGCATCGGCGGCTGCCTGCACCGTTGGGCGACATGCTTGCAGATATGAGTATAAATAGCAAGATTAGCCGAACTTCGCATAGTGTAAGTCCAGCTGGAGAGCGAGGTCCTTCAGTGTGAACTGCGGGGCAAAATGTCTCCAATCGTCCGATGGCTTAATGGTCACCTTTGGGCGGAAAGCTAGCGGGTTTGACCATTCCATTCGCTTGTATCCTCACCCATTTGAACGTTGTAAGGTATGACCAGGAGCCCTCCCATTTTTGCACGAGGTTGGCGTTCTCTTGGGTATCGAGAACTGGCAGAACTGGACGACTTATTAGCTAATCGTATTGGCCGGGGAGCGCAGCGACACTGACGAAAACCATTATGATACTCCTTTTGCAGACGAGCTATCTTGACCTTCAAAAGATCTTCTTTGGCCTTGGCGGGCTGCCCTGGTCGACGTGCCTTCTTCACTTCATCGAGTTCTTCATCATATTGGTGAATATACCTATCATAACATTAGCGACAGCCCCGCGAAACCCAGAGGCTGGGAGCGCATACGTCTTGATGAGTTCATGAATGACATCAATACCGAGTGGTTGAGCACCGTTGCGCTTCAACGCTTCCTGAAAGAAGGCAACCCGTTCGACTACGGGTTCGGCAGTTAGCTGCTGGCTTCTTGTCGTTTGCGTAATCTATAATCTGACGTACTGTACGGCTGATCCTTCTTTCTCCTGGTGGCAGCAATCTTCTCCAGCTTCTCATCTCTCACCTGCGCTCGGTGAAGCCTTTTGGAATCCCGAGAATACTGGTGTAGTGAGTCGACGGTACCTTTTTTCTTCGCGATGGCTTTGCGCGTGCGTTCCAAAGTCTTCGGCATCTCGAGGGAATGGGGGATGAGACTTATATGAAAGGGGGACGAAACCGTTGATGATGTTTCTTTACTACATCTACTGGGATAGTCTACTATACACTAGGAGCCGCGGGAGAGGGTTTTGGTGGGGTGAAAATTGTGCCATTGTGCTATCGAGATGATATTGACACTGTAAGTTTTAACCCGCTTAAGACCATAATACAGCATACCTACATGTATGGGAAGGACATGCACCGTATTATGGATTTACAGCGTATTCTGGTAAGCGAAATTCAATTTATGGAGAATAGTCAATTAACTAGATAGGTACCTACTGCATTGGAGCAGAAGACCCGCCCTGTTGACTCAGAGTGGATCCCTCGGTGAACCCCACGTTGCTCTGGAAATGGCAGTCGCGCTTCACGACGCGCTCTCTCAATTAGTCTTATCGATTGCAAGGGCCGGCCTTCAATTACCTGCTGGCTCCCTTTCCCGCGTGCTGCTTCCCTTCTTACCTGGCGATTGATGCGAAGTGAATTTAAGACTTGTTCTCTATTCTCCGTCTCTGCTTATTGTTTGTCTTTCTGGCCTCCATAAATTGTGCTCCTCTGCTCTAATTCACCACCTGTTCGAGTCTGTGTACTTTCGGTGTTGACCTTGGCGTGTTTACTTGGGCCACAGTCCGAACCACTGCTTCACCGCATCTTGTTGCGTCACGCTTTTGGAAGCCCTCCCACTACACAGCCGCTGTACAGATTCAATAGCTACTCGAACCCCCGATTCAAGCTACTTAGTTGCCTGCTAGATAGGTAATTGGTTAGCTGTCTGATGGCAGTAATCTGAATATCTGCTGTCGGGGCTACTGGGCCGCTATCCACGCTAATTCCTCTTACGAGATGGGTATTCAAGGTAGGCCTTTGCCATGCCTTCGACTTGACCGATATACTGACTAGACTAGGATTATTGCCCTTACTGAAGTCGATACAGCGACCTACCGAATTGAAGAAATTCGAAGGAGAAACCTTTGGCGTTGACGCCTATGGTTGGCTACATCGAGGTGCCATTTCTTGTGCCATTGAGCTTGCTCAAGGCAAGCCAACTCGGAAGTGAGTCGATAAATCAACAGTGAGAATATCTTCGACGGACTACGTTTCTCACGTTCTATATTAGATATGTCGACTTTGCGATGAACCGTGTTCGGATGGTGAAGCACTTTGGCGTGACCCCCTACCTGGTCTTCGACGGAGATTTCCTGCCCAGTAAAGCTGCTACAGAGGCGTCACGTTCAAAACGAAGGGAAGATGGTAGAAAACTAGGTTTAGAATTGTTAAAGGCGGGGAAGCCCTCGCAGGCTTACCAGGAACTTCAAAAGGCCATCGATGTTACCCCTGAAATGGCTCGCCATCTCATTGAAGCGTTGAAGAAGGCAAATATTCCTTACGTCGTAGCGCCATACGAAGCCGACGCTCAGCTCGTTTACTTGGAACGTCAAGGAATCATCAGCGGGATTCTCTCGGAGGATTCGGATTTGCTAGTCTTTGGTGCTAAACGACTCGTTACCAAGCTAGACCAGTATGGACAGTGTGTCGAAGTTAACCGCCGAGACTTCAATGCCTGTCGTGAAGTTTCATTTATTGGCTGGGATGATAGGATGTTCAGGCAAATGGCGATCTTGAGTGGATGTGATTACCTGGAGAGCATTCCCGGCTTGGGGTTGAAGACGGCGCATAGATTGCTTCGGAAACACAAAACAGTTGATCGGATTATACGGACGCTTCAGTTCGAGGGTAAACACCGCATTCCGGCCGAATATCTAACATTATTCCACCAAGCAGAGCGTACCTTTTTGTACCAGTGGGCTTTCTGCCCAACGTCTAGAAAACTTGTCAACCTTACTGCTCTCCCGTCTGACCTCGATCCCGATCAGCTTCCTTTCATCGGATCTTTCGTAGAGCCTCAGCTTGCTCAACGAATTGCTACCGGAGATATCAACCCTATCACAAAACAGGAGATTGTTCTTCCCACACCTCCCTCCCCAAGGAAACGCACTGCATCCACCGCCCACCGCAGCAGCACCTTGCAGTCACAGAACCCTCGAGATACGCCTAAAAAACCAATCGATGCGTATTTCAAAGAACACCGCCGCGTAGCCCTCGGTGAAATGGATCCAAACTGTTTTCATGTTAATCCCGAGCGGATGACTGGAGAAGGCACTCAGCCGATTGTCTTTCCACTTCCAAGGCCGTATATTGATGGCGCCGAATCAACGGCGCCTAGCCCGCCCCGTACTTATATTGATAGGGGTAGGCGTTCCCCACGTGCACTGCGTCGACGGACAGAACCTATATCTAATTTGCTTGCTGGCGATGGACGTTCTTTGATGTCAAGCTCACGTCGCAGAACCACTGGACTTGGAGCAGGGGCTTCTCATCACCCTGATAACGCTGCTGTTGGGATTAACCCTCGACCACCTAAAAAGGCACGCCTTTGTGACGATGCTGCATTGGGATTGACTGCGAGGGAGGAAAGAAGCAGATTTTTTTCGCCGAGCGGTTCGAAAGCTCGAAAGGTGACCAAGGGACAGGGTTATCTGATGTCGGATGATTCGATAGAGGAAGCATTGAAAGAGCTCCCTGACTTGGAGGGATGGTCTAACAAACCTGATCGTCGCAAGACGATTGCGGTATTCCAGGGCAAATTGGATGCCCCCAAAGTTAACCAAAAAGCCGGGCCAAGCAATTCGTCGGACCTGGCACATGAGCAACCGCCGACCACCATCCCCGACACGCCTCCAAAATCTGCCTTCAACCGCTTTAATTACATGCCCAACGCTCTCCCTCGTGATTCGCAACCAATTAGGCTACCACGGAGACAAAGTTCAATCTCATCTACAAGGAGTTCGCTACTTTCTCTAACGCCCATCTCGACCTCGTCAAGCCAGCCATCTACCGCCAGAACAACCCCAGCAACCCCACGGCTCACACCGTTACAGCAACTCGAAAGGAAGGCTCTTAGCAGGGGAAAAGAATCACCAACGTCAAAATTCGCGGTAACCCGAGCGCCTAAGCGATCTAGCCTCGGTCGAATGAGCCTCGACTCGATCCCGGTCAACCCAGCGTTTGTGCCTCTGCCCCCAGTCGACCTGGCAGAGGTGGAAGCGCTGAACAGATCTATTGGCAGCGAGGATCTCTTGGGGCCCGAGAGTGAGGCAGAAGAGTTGGAAGCAGCGCCCGAGCTGGAAAACCCAGACCGAAGAGGGAAGAAGACAAGCTGTAGGGCAATAGACTTGTCACGATATATGTTTGCTTTAAGCTGATAGGTGGCGCATGGGGTGTCTTTTGGGGATGCAAAGGGCGCAAGTATATGTTTGTATGGAATTCGGATATGCATAGCGCGGCGTCGTGGTTCAAGTTGTGTCTGTCTATGGTATGGTAATATCGAGACAGTCGCGGAAATAAATTCTTACCCAAGTTCTTCGCAAGCATCAGGCAGCGTCAAACCACACACCAGTTTGTTTAAACCCTGGCGAATTCTATTCTCAAAGCATGCGTCGTTACTGCATTTTACTTACCTTTCACACCTAGATGATGACACCTACCTGCATGGATACGGCAAAGGCGTTCTCTTGTGGCCGGAATAGCCTACATGGGCTGACTATCCGAAGACTCGCGATTCATATTCTACAAATATTTCAATCGGCAGATAGATGCTTGTACAGCTCTTTGCATCATGTAAATGCCCATAGAATCCCGAGATCGCGTTTCAACATTGATGAATAGAGGAGTACTTGAATATAAGTAGGTAGGTATTTGTATGTGTACAGACTTGCCTAGGTTAGAGCTTGAAGCATTCAGTTGGAAGTGGACCGGACCTTGTTTTACTTGGATATTTTTCCTTTTTTCCTTTTTTCCTTTTTCTTCTTGGCTTCATTTAGGCGTGAATGAGGGTGAAGCCTTGTTGTTCCTCGATTTGTTCAACACTTATTACCTTAGGTACCTAGGTATTTTTAGTATATATAGCACATAGGTACTTAGCCTAGTACCTAAGATGTGGCGGCTACCTACCTAGTACATGTGCTGATTCGGCGTTGCCGGAACCTTTGCGAACGAAGCTGTTGCGTCACTAATATGGGGCTCAAGGGTCTATGTCTCTTCAGTGGCTGCTTATTGCTGTAGGCAGGTAGGTAGCAGTCCAGAGGAATTCTTATCGGGTGACGCTGACACGAGCTGGGGTGTCCCGCCTGACACCACCCATGCACACTACCTCCTAAGGTAGCACGTATGGCCCACATAACTGCCCACCGCTTCGGTCGGCTGTTGGCTGTCGGCTGGCTGCCTGCTGAAAGTAGTCGTTTGCAGTGGGCTGCCAGTTAACGCAGGTGCCTAAGTCGCCTCCTGTGGACGGATGCCACTGGGGGGCACCACCTATTCAGGTCGCCAACAGGTCATGTTATCTCTCCCCTTATCCCACTCCTCATTGATTGTCATCATCATCACCATTGCCAGCGTTGTACATTGTTTTCGCTGCGAGCAGTACGAGGCATTGTTTTTCACGCTCTTCTGTTTTTCGCATCCATTCCCAGACCTCCAACAAACCCAACAACAACACCAACACCATTGTTGTTTCCCACTTACAGCATTATATATACCTGCGTAGATCCCTATTATAGCATCCACTCCGGCCCTCATCCACCCGACGCCTGCTCCGCCATCAGCATTCTATCGTTGTTCCAAGCGTCACTCCTGCATCTGCCCCCCCTCTCTGTCCTCTCCTCCTCCCGCGTGCACCCTCGGCCGTCGTGCATTCCCGACACAATTGCTTCGTGTTCCTCCAGTCTGCGTCCGGCCGGAAACCCAGATCCCGCTGTACTATACACAATCCAACACCCGACCCTCTCCTTGCCTCGACCCGCCCCGCGTCTTGCCGGTCCACGGCCTCGTGTCATCAGTCCTGTCCACACACAACCTGCTTACTGTCCATTCTCGCCACCAGCCATCCCATCGGGACAACAGATCCCCTCGAATCTCTGCTGCTGCGTTGGACCGATCACACACCCTTCGGGCACGCACGCCCGTCCGTTCTTTAGACCCCACCCCTCCCCAGTCCAGTCCTCCAGTCCTCCCGTCGTCGGCGGCTCGCAACCGGCGAGCGCCATCAACGTTGCCCTCTCCCCCCGACGACACCATTCCTCCCATAACGAGAAAGCGGAAAGCCGCTGAGGCGACGGTGTCTTCCTCGACCACGCCCGACGCCCTGCCCAACAAACGAGTCATCCTCGCCTCAGCAGCCTCAGCTTCAGCCGCCCCTCCCACCCCCGTCACAGGCATGGATTCCGACGAGGACTTTGTGTCCAACATGTCGAGTGACGACGACATGATGCAGGACGATACCGACAACGACTTGTCTGCTGGTGACGAAGGTATGTAGATACTGGTTTGTTCGTTCCTATCCTCCTTCGCCGACCCCTTTCCCTCGAGCACCCGCTATCTGCCATCCCCATGTGCGTGAACATGCATCCATAGCCCCAAAACGTATGGGGCACTTTCTTCGACTCTGAGCCCAACTAACATCTGTGTCTTTAGACTTCGATGTTTTCGACGACCAGCCCGACGATGACCCAAATGTTATCTCGTATAAATCCGACAAGAAGAAGGGCGTGGCCTTCGACGTCAGCTACAAAGTCTACGATCCTAACGACATTCGACGCCAACAGGATGAGATGATTGATGAAGTGAACATGATTTTAGCAATGAGAAAAGAGGATGCTGCTATTATGCTTCGCTATTTTCGCTGGAACAAGGAGCGATTAATCGATGACTACATGGACAATTCATCCAAGGTTTTAGACGCTGCAGGTCTGGGACCTAGTGCCCCGGAACTGCCGAAATTAGAAGCGAAATCTGGATTCACGTGCGACATCTGCTGTGAAGACAACGACGGTCTCCTTAGCTTCGCTATGAAGTGTGGCCATCGATTTTGTGTCGACTGCTATAGACAGTATCTAGGGCAGAAGATTCGTGAAGAGGGTGAGGCGGCCCGGATCCAGTGCCCCTCGGACGGGTGCCACAGAATCATCGACTCGCGCTCATTGGATCTTTTGGTTACCGCCGATTTGAGGGCTCGTTACAGAGAGCTGCTCAACCGGACCTTCGTGGAAGATAAGGACACATTGAAATGGTGCCCAGCGCCTGATTGCGCCAACGCTGTTGAGTGCGCTATCAAGAAGAAGGACTTGGACAAGGTTGTACCAACTGTTGCATGCAACTGTGGCTATCGCTTCTGCTTTGGTTGCATTCTCAGCGACCACCAGCCAGCCCCCTGCGAACTTGTAAAGAGATGGCTGAAAAAGTGTGCCGATGATAGTGAGACGGCAAATTGGATATCCGCAAACACTAAGGAATGTCCAAAATGCAACTCCACGATAGAAAAGAACGGCGGTTGCAATCACATGACTTGTAGAAAGTGTAAGCATGAGTTCTGCTGGATGTGTATGGGTCTGTGGTCGGAACATGGTACCAGCTGGTACAATTGTAACCGCTTCGAGGAGAAGAGTGGTACCGACGCGAGGGACGCTCAAGCGAAGTCGCGCGTTTCCTTGGAGCGATATCTGCACTATTACAACAGGTATGCGAATCATGAACAATCGGCTCGCCTGGATAAAGACATCTACCAGAAGACAGAAAAGAAGATGGTGCAATTACAAACAGCTTCGGGCATGTCTTGGATCGAAGTCCAGTATTTGAACACGGCTTCTCAGGCTCTGCAGACGTGTCGGCAGACCCTCAAGTGGACATATGCCTTTGCCTTTTATCTTGCTCGGAACAACCTCACAGAGATCTTTGAGGATAACCAGAAGGATCTGGAACTTGCGGTTGAGGCACTCTCTGAGATGTTTGAGAAGCCTATAGCAGAGCTTGCTGACGCGAAACTCAAAGTGGATATCATGGACAAGACTGCCTACTGCAATAAACGTCGTGTTATCCTACTCGAAGACACAGCCGACAACCTTGCCAATGGTAAGTTAATGCTCCAAGCCCTACCCAATGTCATTCGTACTAATACGTATTATCTAGGTCGGTGGTCATTCAATGTAGACTTGAAGAGCATTGGTAGCCGCCGTTGAAAAACGCAACTACCTGTAATGAATACTCGAGTAAATAGACGGGAGACATCATGGCCGGAGTAAGGGATAAGAGTGAAATATGAGCATTTATTTTCCTTGCTGTTCTTTGCACGGCCTTGTGGCACACGTGAACCCGTTCTCCACATGGATTGCATTGTGCGTAGATTGAGCGATATATATGTTCCTAGTGTTTCTTGAGACAACACTCCGGGCGATGCTTGGAACTAGGTATCAGTAATGCATTACCTTCCAACCGTAGAAAGACCCTGAATTGATTCGGAGCAGAGTCAAAATTTTCGTTAGCCACCCTCCCTGTTGGTAATATAGGTGTTTTTTTGCAGTTATCTAGAATGAACTAGGAGATATAATCCCCAAAGCAACCACATAGATGAGGATAGAGTCATGTTTACGGTGTTACTATAGCTAGCTGGCGGTTGTGTTAGCGGCATGACCTTTGAATGAAATTCCTTGCTGGAGTAGGTAGGACGGCCTTTTTCTTCAGAACCATGTCCTCAACCAATTCGCATCTGGAACAATAATAGTAAGGCGCGACGTAATGCAGCGCCATGGACGTGGTGTTCTCACGCTCGATACCTAAGCGGGCGGGGGGAGGGGTTTCCTAGCAAGCATAAAATCTAAGTTTCTAGCTGGCAACCTATACCTACCTAGGAAATGTTGTTGGAAGTATTGCTTTGTAATTACTTGTGCGAAGTATTACTGTAGTTGACCTAATAATACAACTGGTAAGAATTCTGACCTGTAGTAATTCTATAGACTGCTGGTAATGATTGTACGGTTTGAAATTGTAAAGGTCGCAACTTCTGATTGTATAGTTGCGATTGCCTCGCTAAGGTAGGCAATCGAAGAAAGTCGATTTCATACGCGAACGCATTCGGCCTGGTTAGCCGAATACCCCTTCGTAATACATGCATTAGACTTGTATAAGGCTTCAAGTTGCTACCTAGGAACCCCCCCCCTACCCGCGTAGGTAGCCATGATATATCCTTTTGTAAGATGATGGTGCTACGGACTTAGGGGGTATTCGTAACTTTACCTGGGTACCTTAATGGAGTACGCAGAATGAGCGGTTACGGGGGATACCCCTGATACGAGAACAGCGCAAATCTGAGAGCATGTAAACGCGGGTGAACTTGGACTGGGAACCAAGTTGGCAATAACTCCCTGGTAGTGAGTCCTGTTTCTATCCATCCCCCCAAACTTGGGAGAATAGCAATTTTATGCGCATGTATGGCATGATTGGATGGCAGTATAACTAATGAGCATATCGTCCGGTGTTTCCGGCAATCACGTATGCGTGTCGAATACGCTGGATGATGGACTCTAGAGAGACGTGGAGGTAGCGTTTCCTCCGAGCATGCGTAATGAGACTTCCAAGGACATCGGGTCCCGCTGAGAGGTAGGCGGCTTAGTCACGGAGAATCTAGGTGAGTCTAGGTGGGAAATAAGAAGCCGTAGTTTACGTGGGGTCATCTGAGAAAGGACGGGGTCATGGGCGATAAAGGTGCATAGCATCCGTACTGCATCCAAGGAGTGGTGGCGGTGGTATATTTCGAAACACTGTGAGAGTATACAAGTTTGTTTTGATACATCGTTGGTCAGGACATAGGTAGCCAGCCATAGGTCGGTTCCCTTCTTGTTCACTCGCCAGCGTCGCTCCACGACCTACGTCTCCGACATGACGTACGAGGTCCAAAAATCCCGCCGAGAGACATCATCTATTTCAGGACCTTCTCGGCCATGGTAACTATAGGACGATCAGCATACTAGCCTTTGCTGGCCAGGAGGCCAACAGGGCGAACTCACCATCGGTTCCGATGTTGTCAGGCTCGACGTGCACGAACTTGACCTTGCCATCCTTGATGACAAGGGCGTAGCGCTTGGAGCGCGTGTGACCGAAGACGGGCATAAGGTCAAAGCCGAGATCCAGGGCCTTGGTGAAGGCGCCTGTGGGATCAGCCAGGAACCGGATCTGAATCGCTGTGAGCATGGACCTCCCATTCAGCAACTATCCAGATCAGAACTTACCCCAGACTCCTTCTTAGGGTCGAGCGTGGCACCCCAGGCCTTCATCCTATTTGATCGGTTAGCCTCTCTCTCTCTCTCTGTTCACTCGATGTCGAAACTAGGCAGCTCTCGAAGCCGCGGCTGCTACTTATACTCACGAACGACATGGGGGCAACTAGACTCACACGAATGCATCATTGACGCTCACGACGAAGACTTCACCGGCTTGGCGTGTTTTGCGGCGGTTAATGTAGCTCGGGATGTGTTTCTCCGAGCAGCCGGGGGAGAAGGCGGCGGGGACGCCTATGATGAGGCCGTGGGAAATGCCGCCGTAGTCCTTGGCCAGGTTCACCTTGTTGGCGGGCGAGTCCTCGTGCAGGTCGACGTCGGGAACGGCATCGCCGACCTTGACGAAGGCGCGCGGCGTGCTGTGGAATTGGCGCGCGGCCAGCGGGCGCGACACGGCCGCGGGCACTCGGCGAAAAGCGCGGAACGCCATTGTTGTGGGATTGAGGGGTTGTAAGGCTGTCTGGAAGATGACGGGAGTGAGGGGGGGGGGTAAAATGATAGTTCAGCGCAAGGTAATGGGTTGGATGAATGAAGTCGGCGATACTTAGATAGCTCCCGCACTTGAGCTGTCTGGTTTCAGCTTGGACCAAGTTGCTTATTGTACATAGTCGGTATGACGTTACGTATACAGTATGTATCTAATCAGGCACTGTGCAACTGCCCTCATTTGGCTGTGCCAATTGTATGATCGTACCGTGTTTGTGTGATTCGCCTCGCACAGTAATAACAAGCTCATTCCAAATTGCAATTGATTAGATGCACAACATTACTACACCGCACATGGACTTATTTATTACCTTAGCCCTTCCCTCATGCTACCGGTGCAGCATCCATGAGTCTTCAAAGAGGCTGCTTTGTTTGAACAGGGTTATGGAGTTACACTCTGCGTAAGAAGGAGTCCGAGGAGGACTTGGAGTCCCTCTAACCGGATTATGCGCCACGCCAGCTACGAGTGCGACAGAAAGGGCTTGACATACCCCCAGAATGCGACGGCTGTCCAAGTGAGTCTACGTGCTCGTTGGCTACTGGGGTCCCTGATCGTCCAGGCCCTGTGTTCACTACGGCGCCCCCGGAACCGCTGGCACCAGATATCACCGGTCGGAATCAAGGGGCTCCATGACGGAGCCCATGAAACCGAGATATGCCACGTCGGCATAGAGCTCTCGGGGTCCGCAGCCGCCATGTTTTTCTTGTCGGAACATGGAAGTTTGCGGCAAAGTGGTATCAATAACGCCTCGCCTGACGATATATATTGGGTGCCAGGATAGACCGAAAAAGACCTTCCGTCGGCGCATCGAAGATCAGAGGTTGCGAGTATGGACATGACACAGCTGCATCCGAGGCGGGCGGACTGATTTCAATGCTGAGTTCAACCCGGCTAGTCGCCTCGTCGGTGAATCTTAGGTAGGTAGGTAGGTAGGTATTTGGAGCGAGGCGACGGAGAATGATGCTGGATCGTGTGATAAGATGCCGCAGGATATCAAAGGAATGCTCGACTCCGGTGTCGCGGGGTTATAGTTTCTGCTAATCGTTAGATTATTGATTCGTCGGACCGGGAATAGACGGCATGTGACAATGACGCCGCTGTTCTTCGGCACTGCCGAGCTTTGACCAGAGGGGACCTGCTCAGAAAGATTCCCGAGGTGGGATGCTCAAACCGTTTTCCTTTGGCTGGTACCCTCCCTTGTGACTTTATATTGGGACTGCTGGTTTTACTCGAACATGGTATGTCGAGACCACGAGTCACGAGACTACCCGACAAGAATGCCATGGGCCACATAGCGGTCATCGCTTTCTATCTCGAATCCATCTCGGGATTCCTCGTTCCCTATGGCGTCAACTTTGAGGCTTTCCGGTACCGAGCCCTTGGCAAGTAGAGCCAGTAACGTCCGGGCCGTGGGCTAGCCAATATTGATTACCGGATGATACGTGCGGCTCACAATATTTAGAATCCATCAATTAAACTTTCCTATAACCGGACACCCAAGTTCGAAAACATAAATGCCATCAGGACACGGAGTTCATGGGGAGCATGTGATGTGTAATCCGGGAAGGAAATATTTAGTCTACCGGTAATGAGCTCAGTTCCGTGGAACATGTCATTATATCTCACAGAATCATGTAGTTTCACTAAGTCGTGGAAGTCAAGCAGAGTCATTCTATAGTGTCCTTGCTCAGAGGAGAGTGTTTTATTAAAAATCGCTAGTTCAACAGCTGATCAATCCAAAAGCAAAACAGTTTCATTATTCATCAATTTCAAAAGAATAGTCATGACATTCGTTACTTGGATCCCCGATCTAATAATGCTTTGAGTAGATGCGGCTTCTTGCGTAGGAACTCTTCCAATATGCAATGTGTCCCGAGATGTTGCCGCTTCGCCATACGCCCAATTTCATGCAACATAGTTCCAAATCCAGGTGGATTCTTAGCTAGAAGGATTAGGAGTCATTGTTTCATTCCAGCCATCGCGACCTTGTGCATCGATCTAAGGTCATAGTCGTGATCCTGCGGGGGCTGGAGCCCCTGCCCTTTCGGCTGCTGATCTTCGGGTACGTTCGAAACATCTGATGGCACCGAGGGGGTCTTTCCCGTGGATGATCTCCTATGTTGTTGTGGTTTCTCTGGTACCGCCGGAGGTGTCGGCTTCACGACGGCGACTTGTGGCACAACCTGCCCCACCTGCCCAACTTGGTCGTCCCTTTCATCATCAGTCGGGACCTCGTTCAAGGTGTATGTGTCCGCTCTATCGGTCTCCATCACAATATGCCTACACTCGGCGCCGCCCTGGTCACCATCCACGGATTCCATGATGCTCGGCGGCCTGTGGATGCCGGCGGCTTTTTCTGCTTGATACTTCTCGAGTGCTGTCCGAAGTATCTGTCGCATGAAAGCCTTGTTGACGTTCCGGCGCACACGATCGAAGTACTTCACCACCTCACCGACGACTAGCACCTGTGCATCGTGCTCGACCTGGATGATGTCTGCGTAGTTTGCCCTAGAATCCTCCTTCACGCGTAGCCTGCCTGGACGCAACTCAACACCCACTGGCGAATACTGGAGCTTTGGCCCACCTCTGGGTTGTTCATAGCCGGGACTCGGCTCTCCAGCTGCGAAGACAAATCCCTGCTGGAAGCTGTCGATGCCTGGCTTTGCGAATTCATGCTTGCTGGGGCCACCGGTGGAGATTGGTCTTAGAAAGAGGTTAGTCGTATAGAGTCGAATGGAATCGGGCTGTATTGTTCAATCTTGACGACGGGGATAGTGAGAATATGTCAAAATTGTTGCGTCGTAACTTTACTTACATGCAGACGCAGTGGTGAGGGAAGCTCTCGCTATGGCGTAGGACGATAAACCGGGTGTAACCTAGGCATTTCCATTCCCACTGAAATTCGGCCGCATCGGCCCAAAGGAATTCAAAAACCTGCCAACATGCGGATTAGTATCACATCGGCCTCGTTCCGGCGGTCGTCACTCACATCGCCGATGTGGAGTTTCGACGCGGGCCCGATTTCATATCCCTTGAGCGCTAAGTATAGTGTCAGCAAAGCACTTCATAGCTAGCCAAGGCAAGGCAGCGCTTCATGTTCGTCGCTTGGGCAGGAGGGCATGACTCACTCAAAGGGTGGTCGGTAGGACAGCGTGGTGCCAGCTCGGGCAATTCATCCCCAATACCTGAATCACTTCGGAGCGATGATCGATCACGGCGTCCCATCTCCGACGAGACAGAATGTCTTGACAGAGGAAGAGAAAGAGGTAGGAGAGAAGAAGAGTGAGATTCGGCAAGAATCTCGCAAGACTTTAGAGAGATGGCTAGACTGTGTCAAGAGAAGCTCGGTCCCAGTCATGAAGCATCCATCTAGGTTTTCTTGGGACCGCCAGAACCCCCTCTGGTTTCTGGTCTGGGGAGTGGGTTGGGGACATGGGTATCTGACCTGCCAGCTGGTTGATGATGCCCAACATCGTGGCTCCACCAAGATGCGTCGGCTGCGATGTCAATGGTTGTGAGACACAGCAACTCCACCGTGGACCGGCCATGAAGCCCCACGACGGGGGTGGACGGTAGCTGGCGAGCGATCAAGGAGCAAGGAGGCTGTTTGGAGGGCTAGGCAAATTGCTAATAAACCGGCTCGGTGAGGCTGGCATTGGCGGGCGTTGTGGAGCTGGACCCGTTCGTCTGGCCAGCAGCAGTCGGCCACATTGTCACCGCTATTTGTTTTAGGGAAAACCCCATCAGGGGCAGCGCATGATGAGGGGACCATGGCACAGCACAGTAGGGAGTGTAGGCATATCAATGCACCAAGTATTGCAGCTGGATCGCCGTATCGCCACATCGGTTCGACAGAAAGGGGCAGGGGGAAGGGGGAAGGGGATATGGCAGCAACTCCTTACCTGGAAAGCAATTAATATAATAATTGGCCGCCCCAGAGTGATGATATCCCAATCTCCTCCTGACATGTCCCCCCCCTCTATGCCATTTCCCACCAACCGGGGACAACGGTGGTGTTCTGTCGAGTCTACAGTACCGATTGGGAACATGGGTCACATGTTGCACCGCGATTGGCTGGCGTTTATATAACAAGCAAGGTCATCTTGGTCGCGGGCTTATCGCCTCAACTTGGAATTGACATCACACAGCTGTCCATCGTCGTCGTCGTCGTCATGACCACCGACGACCGTCAACGCTTAAACGAGATGCAACGATAATTGGGCTCCCCTTCGACGTGGTCGACTCGCCGTCTATTCATACTCGCACGATTCGAGCGAGGAGGAATGGTGATGTCAGCTGCGACGGACTGGACATTCGAGATGCGCTGTCATCGAGTCTGCCTATCACCACGGGCTAATCACGAGGGACAGTCAAAGATAGGCGCCGTCTACAGCACGCCAACACCCATCGCCTCCTTTCATGGTGTCCATTCTTTCGAGAGTCCCGTTCCAATCGATAGCAGGTACACTCTATCATCAAATCCGCGAATGAGGTTGTGCGGACCTGAGTCGAGAAAGAACACCGCATCGGCTGGTCCAGGAACATAGTAGAATACAGATGACCAGGACTCCAAAACATGCCGAAGAAGAAAAAGAAAAGGAAAAGAAAATGGAGGAAAGCGCAAAGAAACCAAGCGAGAAAACAAGAGCCTGCATCGTAGTCAGGTCTATCCATGCACATCACAACCCGTGGATGGTTGACACTTTTATTCTGAACTACCTAGGTACTTAGGTAGATACCTTCGGTACTGTAGGTAGGTGTACGGCTCGATTACTTGACGGGAGTAAGCACTTAGGTAGGTACTTTGGGTAACCTTCGGTTAGTCAGATGCAGCGGATGGCTTCCGCTGGAACTCCCCTCGCTAGCTCTAGCTACCTTAGGTACTTACCCCCCAACTGTAGGTAGGTAGGTCCTGGAGAGTGCAGGCGCATAATGGGGGCTCTGACAGGTGTGTGACAGTCGGGACTGACGTATCGAGGACCCCTCCAAGCTCGGTCCGGTCGACTCCAACCCAATGCCTTATGTAAGTGCGTAATTACCTAGACACTCTAAGCTCAAGCTTCCAGGTGAGCCGAAAAACGCCATTTGGCCATCTGATCGCAAAATCCCCACGACCAAATATATATCTAGGTAGCCCAAGTATCTCTATTCCCCCGAGGCTTCTCCCGCTCTCTCCCGCGACGCATGCGATGCTCATCTGTTTCTCCTCGTGCCCGTGAGCACTCTGCGTAGCAATTGTCATCCCGACACCTCCTCGGCTTCCTGCGCACCGCTGCCATTCCATTCTCGCAATCGCCGCGCATCAGACCGGTAAACGCGACTATCCCGTTCATTGTCGACCCCTGGCCACCATGGTCACTTCCGCGTCGAAGCCAATATGATCTCGAGAAGCTTGACGCGGACAAGGCCGCCGTGTCCCGTCTGTCTCGCGCCAGGTCGGCCAGCCTTCAGCCGCCATCCCACGCCCCCTCCTCCGATACCTTCCCAGCTATACCAGCGCGCCATACGGCGAGTGCTTACGACGTCGCAATGCCTTCCCCGACGGCCCCAGGCGGGCCAATTTGGGCGTCCGAGACTAACCCAGGTCTCG
This sequence comes from Ustulina deusta, assembly GCA_023159155.1. Lineage (NCBI taxonomy): Eukaryota > Fungi > Ascomycota > Sordariomycetes > Xylariales > Xylariaceae > Ustulina > Ustulina deusta. Next base: position 17,218 of record JAJNNX010000028.1, on the reverse strand, counting down.
GGGCGTGCCGCCTTTGGCTCCTCCACCGAGGGCCAGCAGGCCGACAAGAAGCCAGCAAATGCCCAGAAAGATCCTTTGGCCGTCGATGACAAGAGCCTTCATGAACAGCGCAAGGCTGACTGGGCAATTATGACGCAAATGGCGCACTACCTGTGGCCGAAGGGCCCGGGCAGCATGGACACAAAGCTCCGCGTCTCCGTAGCCGTAGCTCTGCTGGTAGGCGCCAAGGTCTTGAACGTGCAGGTGCCGTTTTATTTCAAGAGCATTGTCGATGCCATGAACGTGGATATTGGTGCGACGGGTGGCACCGCTGCCGTCATCGCCGGAAGTATGATACTGGCATACGGCGCCACAAGGATCGGCGCCACCGTGTTCCAAGAACTGCGTAATGCTGTCTTCGCGTCCGTGGCCCAGAAGGCCATTCGTAAAGTCGCCTGTGACGTCTTTGACCATTTGCTACGCCTCGACCTAAACTTCCACCTGACCAAGCAGACCGGTGGCCTCACAAGAGCCATGGACCGAGGCACCAAGGGAATTAGCTTCCTCCTCACTAGCATGGTGTTCCATATTGTTCCCACCGCCCTAGAAATCGGTATGGTGTGCGGCATCCTGACGTGGCAGTATGGCGCCAACTTCGCCGCCATCACGCTCGCCACAATGTCGGCATACACGGCTTTTACCATCTGGACGACAGCCTGGAGAACCAAATTTCGACGCCAAGCTAATGCTGCAGACAACAAGGCTTCGACTGTGGCAGTTGATTCCTTGATCAATTATGAAGCCGTTAAATACTTTAACAATGAGAAATTTGAAGTTGCGCGGTATGACCAGGCCCTGCAGGAGTACGAGAAGAGTTCAATCAAGGTCGCCACGTCTCTGGCGCTATTGAATAGTGGCCAGAACATCATCTTCTCCAGTGCCTTGACTGGCATGATGTACCTTGCAGCAAACGGTGTGGCCAGTGGGTCGTTGACGGTCGGTGACTTGGTCATGGTAAACCAGCTAGTGTTCCAGCTCTCTGTTCCTCTCAATTTTCTTGGGACCGTTTACCGGGAGCTTAGGCAATCCTTGTTGGATATGGAGACTCTATTTAACCTCCAGAAAGTAAACGTCGCTATAAAAGAGGCGCCGGATGCGAAACCCCTACTCCTTTCAGAAGGCGGCCAAATCAAGTTTGAAAATGTCACATTTGGATACATCAAAGAACGCCCGATTTTGCGGGACCTAACTCTGACCATACCCGCCGGCAAGAAAGTCGCTATTGTCGGACCAAGTGGATGCGGGAAATCTACGATTCTACGCCTCCTCTTCCGCTACTACGACGTAGAATCGGGTAGAATTTTGATCGACAATCAAGATGTCCGTAGCGTGCGTCTTGATTCTCTCCGGGAATCCATTGGTGTCGTCCCTCAGGACACCCCTCTATTCAACGATACAGTCGGACACAACATTCGATATGGCAAAATGTCTGCACCGGAATCACAGGTTATTGCAGCGGCACAGCGCGCTCGGATACACGATATAATCTCGGCTTGGCCTCAGGGATACGACACGAAAGTTGGTGAAAGAGGCATGATGATTAGCGGCGGAGAGAAGCAGCGACTGGCTGTTTCCCGACTGTTACTCAAGGATCCCCCCCTTCTGTTCTTCGATGAAGCCACAAGTGCGCTTGACACACACACTGAGCAGGCCCTCATGCAGAATATCAACAGTATCCTGCGAGAAAAGTCGAGAACCAGTGTATTCGTCGCCCATCGCCTGCGGACTATTTACGACGCCGACCTCATCATCGTGTTGAAGGAAGGTAGAGTTGCGGAGCAAGGGACGCACAAAGAACTTATTGATCGCGGAGGACTATACTCAGAATTATGGAGCGGTAAGTCTCTTGACATAAATATTTCAAACTACTGCATCCCAGAATATTAACGTGATCACCTGCAGCACAAGAAACGTGGTTCTCCAGCGATGGAACAGACAAGAGGGGAGCAGCTGGTGACAACGTAGAAGAAGTCGGGCAAGTCAAACCCCAGCAGAAGCCCGCTCAAGCTTAGGGGGACAAATACATTCCTCGCTCAATTGGATACATACAGTCCGTGGACAGAAGTTCCGAGCGAAATCCAAGCTTGAAATGATTTTACCTACCGCCCCCTAGACGGCGGTTTGTTTGCATAACTACCATATGCCGGGTGAAGCGAAGGCGAAAGGTTATGGTCATATACAAGGATGAAGCTAGCGACACCGAGGTGCCGGGATGGTTTCGCAACGCCGTGACAGCTGCAGCAGACAACAGTACGGACGCTGTTATTGTCAAGACACCCAAAGCTAGTGTATTTGTATGGGTTTGAGCTATAGAAAAGAAAACTATGCTTGAATACTTGTCAGAGACTTGGCAGATACCCAGAAGTTATAAGAAACAGTTAAATTATTACTAAATCTTGTTGAACAGCTTCTAAGAACCAATCGGATGCTTCGTAATCATACGTCGTCGCAAACTCTAGTTCGATAAACCCAACGCGCTCAAACTCTTCGTCCTCTCTAACCCCAGGCATTAAAGGCAACGCGTGACCATCCCCTCTCCTTGGGTACAGTCGAAGTAATTGAAGCACAAGTTTGAGTTCTCCGCGAGAGTTAGGGACAAGACCCTCCCCCAATACTACTACCGCACTGAAGGTTAAGCCGCCCGGTACGCCACGGTAGTTGGTGTCCCGCAGAAAAAAAGACTTATGTGCCCCGACGTTCTTGAAATTAATCAACGATGGCACACTGCAACCCTGTCTCGAGGGAAATGTACCGTGCTTATGTTCGAACCAAATGCTCGGCTGAGGCTGATATAGGTGGCCTTGTCCAGACTTCAGGAGTGGAATGGATTGCATTTGGCGTGTCAGCTTAGTCTGTGAAGACAAGCGGATTATGCGATGGTTCATTCGGACTGACGCTTTTGAAAAATCGACATAGGTCGCACCATGTGGTGAAAGACTGAAAATTGCTAGGACCTAGATTTGGCAGTCGGACTTGCCCGATCCGAGCTGCCGCGTTCTACAGCGCAGTAGTTTGTCGACATTTATATTCTCACACCGTTGGCAGAGACTGGTAGGATATATTTTCTCTTCAGCTATCCACACGTGGTCGCTGGAGCGGGCATGAATATCATCAGGGTTCCATGATGCTTTAACTTTAGATTGTAGCGGAGGCATATTGCAAACTTGCAAATGTTGCGGTACAATATTGGCTATTGAAAAGAGACTTCGCTATACCGTATAATAGTATTGGGAGAAAATAATCTGCTGCAAAAAAAAAAAGGCAAGAGAGCCTACTCTATACAAGCTGTACCGCAATATATAGGCGAAGCTCTAAGCGGGGTAATAGTGCTGCATTCATTGTAACCATCTTGGTAGCAACAATCACCACCCTCCTCATAGGACTCAATAGGTGTCGATGGGCATCAACGGGCATCAACGGGCGACGCACTCATCACACTGCTTATGAGCAAGCACTCGAAAATATACGAGTCTGCTATTGCACTAACCATATGGTTCACGTAATTATATTTATTCGAGAAAGATATCCGGTATTTTACTAGAAGTTGAGGATAGTCAGGGTTAAACTAATTAGGGACAGCCGCATTTTTGCACTCGAAGATTTCAGAATGCATTTGAAACCGAGCGACCTACCATCTATAAGTTCAAAATTCTGCTACTAGGTATCGTAGAAGCCATGAGTCCCACACAGTAAATGAAACTCATACACCAACTAGTACGCATATCTACTAAGGATATGTCGTGAGTCCTTAAAACCGATCGACCTACTTTTGAGTAACTCCTTCCAATTTCAACGAGTAATAAGAACTCTGCTCGTCTACACATTCTATTACTGAAGTAAAGGATAATAGGCTACATGCCAGCAAACAGTTAGAACGCTATAGAACACTCATTATGATAAAGCCATTTATTGAAACAACATCTTTGTTAAAACTGAACTATTTAAATCCCTTCACCCTCATGAGCACTGAAATTATTAGCTTGAGAGATACTAACCTATCTAGGTACCATACTATCCAATAAAGCTAAGACAATATCATGGCACCACCAACAACGATGCAGACGATTCAAAAGACTCTCTTAGCAAGTGCGCCCGTATCTACCACTTCCGAGCCTACTCCTACCCCCACGGCTACGAGAATTCTCAGTCAGGCCGCCATCAACGGTATCATGGGAGGTTTCCTTGGCCTCTTGGGTGTTTCTATTATCCTGACCGCCATCTTCCTTTGTTTCCATATGCCGAGGAAATGGCGTGCTAATTAGGTGTAGGTGGGATATAGAGATGCAGGCTAGGAATGTTCCTCACTTATCTCAAGCTGGAAAGGCAAGTATGTTGATGTAATGAGCTATTTAACAGTAATACTTAGTTAACCACACCCTTATGCCAAAGAGGTCTTTGACCTCCTCCCTTGTCAAGATAAGACATACGAGGCCAAAAGAGTGGAAGGAAGCGAGACAGCTGAAGGCGGCGTTTGGAGGCTTAGCTATAAATAAATAAAGCCCTAGAGTTTCTGCCTAGCATACAAGAGGTTACAGTCCTTCATACCATCTAATAAATATTACGATTAAATTGAATGTTTTCACATCCCCTTGTTACACGAATGATAGAGTTGTACAGGATGTTCAGACTTAAGAGATATAGGAAAAATTAGAATGCAACCTAGAGTTGTTCAGATGTTGTTTTCTCTACTTCGAATTCTATTAATTATTAAGACAACTTATGATAAAGTTTCCTCAAATGTGATCTTTTTAACAAGTCTAAGCGAAAATAAAAATGATTCATTAGATCTTTGCTGCGTAATCAATAGCAAAAAATACATGTGTATCTTATTGAGCCCTATAAAACAATAAATTTCTTCTTTTAAAGACCTCATTCTAGTATTAAATGCAAAAAAAAAAAAAAAAAAACTCCAAGTCGTCCTAATTATTAAGTCCTTAAAACGCACTATTTCGCAGAATACTTTGACTCCCTAAATTCCACGTGTAGGTGACAGCTTCTAGCCGTTCAGTTGCGCGACTTATATAATTTGAGAATTCCAAAGTCAAAGGGTCAACGTGGAAATACACCTGCTTCCTTGGTAAACTGGCCCAATGTTGGACAAAGCTCTGGAGGAATTCGGAAGCAAGCTTCTTACCCCAATCCTTTTCTTTAAATATGCAATGAAGCAATGGCCATCCTTCCATAAAAAAGCGTATACCAAAATTGACTATCATTTCACCTTTCTTGCTCCCCTCTCCTTGGGTCTCTTTCCTTTAAAAAGATGCCGATGTAGATCGGGAATTATTAATATCTAGGAATAAAATACTCCACCAACTCACGTCGACTAAATTCGACATTTAAATCAGGTCCCGTTTCTGCTAAATTATACATGGTTTTTCTTTCTTTCCCAGTAAAGTGCTAAGCTTCTATATTGCCGATAGTGAGTTGTTAGGAACTAAAGCAACCCAAAGAAAGAATCAAGTATGGTAGATGTTCCAAACGAGGTAATGTTGTCAAAGAAGCGAATCTGACCCACCACATCTAGTGAGACTCCTCATACTGTGAAAAAGAGTCTGGCATGATACCGTGGTCGTCTATTCCATGGGCGCGCAAATCTCAACTGCTTGGGGTCTCCGCTGTGAATCTGTGACGAGAGAGGCGGCATCCACTAGAAGTACTGTGTTTTTCCGGGGAATAGACCACCAGAAATCGTGAATGCAAATCGGAATTTCCACCTTCCAGTTGACCCCTCCATCCCTCACTTCCTTGTCCTGGTGGCGCCAATACATGGATGGCCAATCCGATTTGGGCATGTATACTCCACCTTGGCCGATGATTTCGACGTCGAATCTGGTCGTTAGAAAAAATACTAGATGAATTCCTTGAGAGAAGTGATTTTGAAGGAGACGGTGAATTGCGTCAGAGGCACGACTCGAATCGAAATCAGGGTTGCATAGTCCAAAACTGACCAGGGGTTTATTCAAAAACGAGATGTATGCATCTAGGTCGTCAAGCAGGAGTAGTCGATAGAAAGAATTTCGGTGTGGACTAGGAACAGGAAAGGGAGGTACTCTAGACTAGGTAGAGTTGTCGAAACTCTGGTTTGAGTAGGGATAACAATGGTCATAGTGGCAGTTTGAAGGGGGTTTTAGTGATGTGCTGATAGGTACCAAAGGTAATAAATGCAGAATTATGAGTTGGAAATGGAAAGAGAAGGGTGGCGAATCTGGTGTGAAGAAGAAGAATCTTATACAAGCTCTGGGGGATAATCCACCATACTTTCTTAAACGTAGATAGTGAAGTCAACCACTTTCGACAGTTCGACAACGTAGGTACGAATAGCAGGCTGTGAAACCCCACCTACAAAGGCATTGTATTCAGTACAATAACTTCGAATACGATCAATCTAAGAGTCCTTTGATAACAACAGTTTTGATTTCTATGTTGACTGATCACAAAGAGAGTTTGACGAGCCTCAAGCTTCGGTTTGAGGCTTATTTAAATGGACAGTGGACACGTTATCACCGCCTAATCTCAAGAATCCCACGATCGGTATCTAACCATTCGACTCCGGAGAAAGACTTTTGCAGGCTACTAGTTAACTCATCACAATCACTATGGACGCATGTTCTTTTCAGGGAGTCCCCCAGCGTGTTCAGGACAACACGTCGCCCACCGCAGTTGCTGCGATAATTCTCAGTACTCTGACCATTCTTGCCATTGTTTTCATGCTATTATGGTGCGCCTGGGGGCGCTATAAGCACAACCAGCCCCCGCGGGATGACGTCGAGTTAGGTGAGCGAAACTCCTCTCATCGATGCTGCAAGGGTGTTCATTCGGTTCCTACCAGTACTAATACCCAACCGCAATCTGCACCGGCAACCAAAACCAGTCATCCTGGACGGAATCTATCTGGGGATTTCGAGGAAGTTCCACTGTCACACCCATCAACCCCTATTCAGACGGCCCAGGCCGTCCCCATGACGCAGGTTCGGGGAGCCAAAATAATTCCGGATGGTACGGCTGCGTCTTCATCAACAGGTGGCGAAACCCGAAGTCCAGATTTCAATTCTTTTTTCGCGGTTGATCTGAGTTCCTCACCGAACAAGACTACGCCGGATCCTACTTCCGAGGAGGAATAGGGGGGGATGGCGAGCTTCATAAAACAGCATCAATGTGATAACATATCTTGTTAATAAGTAGTTAGAATTCCTTTTGACAATCTTGTCTCAATCTTAAAACATTGGTCACTTTTGCCAAATACAATGTTTGAATGTAATAACGTGATAAGGCTACTCAAGAATAACTATATATTGGGCGGAATTTGAATTCTTGGCGCCACCCTTTATGTTGGAATGTGGAGATTAGGTATACTCTATCCTCTGACTATATGTATTACTAGATTCCCCCGGACTTTTGGTCTTTAATTCTTTTTTTTGATTATTTTGAATATATAAGACATTTTGTTTACTTATATATGTATTTACTTATTTTAATAAGTTATAAGCCTGGAATAGCTTACTTATATTATTTTTAATATAAATATTATTTAATAGTTTTGTTTGATTTAAACGCTAGTAGATCTATGACTTTTTATAAATATTTTTTTAATTTTTTATTATAATGTAAAAGGATTCAGCCGAATAGCCAGAAAATACTGTTTATTAACTAACTTAGAGAAAGAAAAAAAAAAAGAAAACTTTGCGAAAGTAGAGTTTTTGTAGTTATATAGCTATTAACGTACTACTAACGCGGAGTTCTAACGCACTTTTTTAACGTACTTCTGTAAGGAGTTCTATAAGTTCCGGCGGAAGTCCAGAACTTTTATTAATTAGTAAGGCTTTTAAAGCTAGCCTTGCTTGTAATATTATCTTTTTCTTTTTTTAGCTCGGGGGCTACAAAATAGGTAGTATATAGTATATAAATAGTAGCTAATAAGCGTAAAAAAATATGTTTTTTTTAAATAATATATGTTTTTTTTAAGTAATATATATATTTTTTAAGCAATATATATACTTGCTTAGCTAATATATTACTAGTATGTATTAACCTACTTATTACTATTGCTTACTGCTTTAGCTAAGTTTATATAAACTTTTTTTAGCCTTTTTAACTTTTTTCTTTTTTTTTTTCTTTTTTTTTTTTAGTAATAATATTAATTAGTAAGTAGCTTTTTTTTTTTTTTTATTAAATATTCTTTTTTTGCTTTGTTACAAAAAGTAATATATTTGTTATATATTTGTTTTTATTATTTATTTAGTATAAAGCAGCTTATATATGTTTAGTAGTTAGCTTAGTTTTTTTTTTTTTTTTTTTTTTGCTTTTTTATTGCTTATTAGTTATAAATATATTATTTTTGCTCCGGAATAAATATATAACTTTTATTTATAACGTATCTAATGCTTGCGTATTTTTATATTTTAAAATAAATAAAGTACTGCTTTTTTTTTGTTTTTTGTTTATTAACAAACAGTTTAATATATCGGCTAACTTACAAAATATTTTTATTACTTTTATATAAATATATAAAGTTAGCTATTTTTAGGCTTAATATATACTTATATTTTATTAATTTATTATTTAAAAACTAATAAGTAATATAAACGTTATACTAGCTTAAATAAAAACTTTAGTTATTTATATAGTATTATAAATTAGCTATTTATTTATTGTTTTTTTGCTGCTTATATTTGCTAATTTTTTTATTTATATATAATTAGTTTATATATTTAAAATAGTTATTATGTTTAAATGCTTGTTTAATAGTACTTATATTTATAATTATTAAAATACTAATAATTAAGCGTTTTTTATTTATTTATAAATAATTTAATATTTGCTAACTTATAATAATAAACATTAAAAAATAAAAAACTACTAGTTTAAAAACTAGTTATTTAGTAAGCTATTTTTAATTTATATATTAAATATAAGTTAATTACTAACTTTTTTTAGTATTAAAAAAAACTTTTTTAAATATGTTAGCTATTTTTTTATTTAATTATAATTATTTATTTATTAATAAGTATTAAATAAGCAATTAAATATATTTAATAGTTTTTAAACATATAACTATAATTATTAAATATAATATAATAACTATTAAGTGTTGCGTTTTAAGTATAGAACGGCTTATTAATAGCTTTATAATTATTAATAATTATTTAGGCATTATTAAATATATAATAAATATTTATATAAAATATTTATTTTTAGGCTTTAGTAGCTTAGTGTTTATTAATAAGTTTAGTTTTTTTATTTATATATTTATTAAAAAATAATCTAGTAATACTTTAAGTTTTATAGCTATTTAGTATTAGTTTTATAACATAACTAAGCTAAAAATTAATATAAATGCTTTTGGTAAGCTTTTTTTTAGTTTTTTGCGTGTTTGATTTTTGATTTTTGGCCTATAATAACTTATAATATTAGTAATAAAATTAAAAAAAAAAAAAAAAAAATCCTAATTATAGCACAAATTATACTAGCTTACTAGCTGGTTTGTTTTTGTTAGCTTTTTTTTTTAGCAGTAGGGCCTTTGTACGTATAAGCGTTTCTATGCTTGGCCTCGAACTGCTCTAGAGCTATAGTATTAGCAAAATTATCAAAAGGTTTTTATATAGGTTACTAATAACTGGCCTATTTAATTCTAATTTTATAGCAAATAAGCTTACTTTAGCTTTTTTTTTGCTTATTTTTTGTTTATAAAATATTTTTTATTTAAAATTTATTATTTTTAAGTAGTATTATTAATAATTATATATTTTTTTAAAAAATATTTAGTTTTATTATATAGGAGCTTATAACTTTAGTTATTTTATATTTAAAATAGAGCTACGCTAGTTTTTAGAAAAGTTAGTCCGTAATAATATTTTTTAAGTTTAATTATATCTAATCTTTTTTTTTAAAGCAGTTTATAGGACTACGCTTATTATTAGCTGTTTTTTTTATATACTATTATACTATAGCTATAATAACTTAGGCAAACTTTTAGGCGTTTTTTAATTATTAAATAAATATTTTAGCTAATATTTTTAACTTTTTAGCTAATATAAGCAAATAAATTATTAGTTTGATTAAGTTTATATAATATTTATATTAAGCAAAAAATAAGCTTAGTTTTATTATAAAAAAGTTTTTATTATTAATTATTAATATTACGCCTAGTAGTAATATTTTTTAATCTAATTATATATAAGCAATAAATATATAAAAATAAGCTAGAACTTTTTGGTTGGCTTTTTTTATAGTATTATTTGTTTTAGAATAATAAATAGTACTTAATTTTTGTTTTATTTTAACTAGTTTATAAAAGTATTACTAAAAGTTTTTTATTTTGTTTTTTTATTACTAGTAATTATTTTTAAGAATTTATAAAAGCACTAAAAATAATATATAAACTATTTAATATATGTTTTTATATTTATTAACTATATAGCTTTAATAATAACTATTTTGTTTAATTTATTAATAATTACTATAATAAAAAATAAGTTATTATTTTTTATTATAAGAAAATCTGTTATAAAATCTGTAAATAGTTTGCTTTAGAACTATTTTAGAACTAAAAATAACTTAAAAAAGCTTTGCTTTTTATATTTCTAAACAGTTTTTTTACTATATATATTATAATTATTAATAAAATAATATATTATTTAGCATATATTTAGTTAAAAATAACTTTTAGCTAAAATTATTATAGTTTTATTTTTTTTTAAATATTTTATTAATATTAAATTATAATAATTCTAAATTAAGCTAGTTTAAAATAGCTTTTAGTTTAATATTTATATATAACTTTAATATTATAAAATATTATTTGTTCCGATTTTATATTCTAAAATATTAATATTTAAAAATTTTTTATTTATTTTTATATTTAATAAAAATTTTTATTTATTATTTTTTATAGCTTTAATTATTAACTAATAACTAAAAACTTAATCTAGTATAATATTTTAAGCTTATTAAAAGTCTTTATATATAAAGATCTAGTGTTCTAAAAGTAGTTTATCTTTTTAGGACCTTAATAAATCTATTTTTATATTGCTATATAGCTTAAAAGCTATTTATTTTTAATAAAATAGCATAAATTTATTTTTAATAAGTTGTTTGTTTATTTTTAAAAGCAAGTTTTATTTCTTTTATAATAGGGCGTTTAGCTAGGCACTATTTACTCCTGCTTTATAAATAAACATAAACCTAAAATTAGCTAAAAACTTGGCTTATTTAATTTGTTTTTCCGAAAGTTTTTTTAAAGTTATAAAATATTTTAAGTTTTTATAGTTTAAAAATACTAAAAATATTTTTTTAAAACTTTATAGCTTATTATTTTATATATTTATATAGCTTATAATTACTAAAAACTTTTTATTATAAATTTTATAATTGCTTTTTATAAATAAAAATTTTTATAAAAAATATATTATTAAATAAAAAAGTTTATATTTATTATATTAAAATAAATAATTATTATAAGCTGCTTTAAAATAATTTGTTTTTAGTACTATAAATTTATTTAAATTAAATTAAGCAAAAACTAGTTTTAATATAAAAAATAATTTAAGCTGCTCGAAAATAATATTTTATATATATTTTTTAGTAAAATAAGGTTTTTTTTTTAATTAAAATTATAAGTAGTGCTATAATATTAATATATTTTAGTATAAATTATTTATAAAAGTTTATAAAGCTTAAAAAGCTTTTTATATTTTTAAACAATTTAGAAATTTTTTATTTATAAATAGTTTTTATTTTTTTAAAATTTATTTATATTTTTATTTTAGTTTTAATAATAAATTTTAAATATTTTATTATAATTATTCTAAATTTATATTTATTAATATTAAAATATAAGCTTATAATTTATAAAATATTTAAGATTTATTTTATTTTTTTTAAATAGTTCTTTTTTAACCTGTTTAACTATATTAAAACGTTATTTATATATATAAAAGCAAAAATGTTTAAGTATAAGCGTAAAGCAGTGTTTATATAGCGCTAGAACGTAGCAGGAGTGCTAAACAATTTAAAAAAAGTTATTAACCATTCGAACAAGCCAAACCTTGTATAAAAAGCTATTTTTTATTTATCCCTTTTTTTAATATATAGTTTATAAAAAACTACTTAGATATTAAGTTTTATAAACTAATAAGCTTTAAAAAAGTTCGCTAGTATTTTTTTAATAAAAAAAAATATATTTATTTGCTTAGGTTATAATATTAAGCGCTTTATAATTAATATAAAAATATAACCTTTTTTCTGGTTTTTTTGCAAAAAAAACAAAAGTATTTATAAATAAACTATTAGTTTTAATATAGTTTTTGTTTAGTAGCTCTATTAGTATTTTTTTTAATACTACTAGTTTATTTTATAATATTTTATAAAAAAGCTTTTATAATAGTTAAAGGTTTGTTTTTTTAAAGGTTTATAAAAATAATATTTTATAATTAGTTTTTTTATAGTATAAAAAAAGCTTATTTTTTGCTGCTCTATTAAACAATAAAGCTTAATTTTTTAATTTTTTTAATAATTAAGATAATAATAGAGTTGGATTTTTTAATACTAGAGCTTTTGTAATATTTACTAATATAATAGCAAATATTAAAGTATTAGCTACTTTAATATATTATAGCTTTTTTATTTTTATAGCAAAGATTATTTTATTAAGTTAATATATATTATATATTTTTTTAATGCTTTTAGTTTATAAAATAAATCTAGTTTTTTATATTTTAAAATTTTTAATTTATTTTATATTAATTATATATTTATAAGTAATATAAGTTATTTTTAATTATTTTATTTAAAGTTTTTTTAAAATAATATTATATTTTAAATAAAAAACTATATATATTAATATTTTTTATTAAAACTTATTAATATTAAACTTAATATATATTATTTTGCTTATAATTTTTTGTTTTATTACTACTTTTTTTAATTTTTTTAAGCTAATAAAAATATATAATAATTATAAACATTAAACTAAAAAATTACTTATTATAGCTATATATTTATAACTTTAATTAATTATTGTTTTAATAATTAATGTTTTATTATAAATAAGGTTTATAATAAAAAGTAGGCTATTTATTAGCTGTTCTAACTTTATTACTAAGCTTATAAAAATTAAATTTTTTATATATTTTTATTCGTAATTATATAACGGTTAATACAGTCTTAGCAAGACCTGCAAGAACTCTAGACCTATATAGCAATAAAATAAAAAGTCTATGTACGGACCAACCTAACTCTGCAGCTATATATATAAAATCTATATCTATTTACTTTATAAACTTTTATTTTATTTTATTTTATTTTTTTTTTTAGCTTAAAGTTTTTGTTTATAATATTAATAAACTAGTTATAAAAGCTTTATTTAACTAATTATAACACTACTTTAAGCTTACTAATTATTTATTAATAAGTATTTAATAAATATATATTTTTTATTTTGTTATAGTTAGTAAAATATAAATAAACTTTTTTTTTTAATTATATATTTAATATAAAAAATTATATATTTTATAATATAAATCTAACTTTAATATAACCTTAATAAAACTTTTAATTTTTATATTACTTAAAAATTAATAATTTATAAAAAACTTAACTTTAAATATTTTTATTTTATTTTTAGTTTTTAAATAATTAAAATAACTTTAGCTTTTAAATATAGCTAGCTTTTTATTATTAAACAATTTTAAAATCTTTTTTTTAATAAAAAAAAAAAAAATTAAGCACTAGATTTTTTTATAAACGTTTTAAACAAACTAATATTTAAAAAAAAATCTAAAAAAATTAAAAAATTAAAACTTAAAAAAGCAAAATTTAAACTAGAACTAAAACTATTTAAAATAAGTAATATATTTAAAAATATAGCATTAAATATTATAGCTATATAAACTTATAACTTTATATTAGTTTTAATAAAACTTTTTTAATAAATAAAAAAAGTAAAGTATTAATTTTTTAATATGTTTATTTTAGTACTTTTAAAAAATAACTATAATTTAATAATAAAAAATATATTTAAAAATATTAATTTTAAATTTTCTAGTTTTGCTGCTTTATTTATTTTTTATTTTATTAGTTTATTTTTTAATATTTTAAACTTTATTTATATTAAAAAAGCTAAAATATAAAAAATTAATTTTAATAAGTTTATAAAAAATAAAACTTTATTTAATAATTAGGTTTATAAACTAATAAAAAAGCTAAATAAAAATATTACTATGTTTTAAACTAAAAATAGCTAATTTTAATATATTATAAACTAATTAAAAAAATATACTAAAAAATTAATAAAAATATATTTTTATTTAATAACAAAACTATTTAATAATATTATTAAAATAATCTAAACTTTATTAATAATTTATTATAACTTTAATTAAATAGTTATAATTTATAAAATATTTTAAACTTATATATATAAAACTAATAAAAATATTAATTAGCTAAATTATAATAAAAATATAAATTATAGGACTATTTTTATATAAACTTTAAAAAAAACTTATATAAAACTTTTATAAATTTAAATATTTTTTATAAATTATTTATTAATAAAATTATTAAATTAATATATAATATTAAGCAAGTTTATAAAAACTATTAATAAATTAAGCTTATTAATTTAATTAAATAAAAATTTAATTTAAATAATTAAACTTTTAATAAACTAGCTTACTAATTTTTAGCTAACTTTAAAAGTTTTAAAATATTTATTTTAAAATAATTAAAATAAGTACTAATTAAAAAAAAAAAAAAGCTTATTAAAATAATAAAACTTGCTTTATTTATAATAAAAAAAAGTATATATTAATTAATTATTTTAACTAAATGCTTAAAATTTTAAATATTTAATTAATAAAAAAAAGCCTTAATAAAAACAACTCTAGTAGTTTATTTAATTTAAAAAATAAATAGAACTAATAGAAACTTTTTATTAGTTTTTATTTTTATTTTAGCTAAAATATATAATTAAAACAAATTAATTATTTTTAAAATATTTACTTAATTATAAATTAATAATATTAAAATAAAAATTTTAGTTTTATATAATATTAAAGCTTATATTTTTTTAATAATTGGCTACAAGTTTATATAATAAATTAAATAATAATTAAAAATAAAAATAGTTCGGCTAGCTAAACTTTAAAAACTTTATAACTACTAAAGCAAAATAGTTAGTAAAATTTATAAATATTTAATATATATTATAAAAATTAATAATTAATAATTTAAAAACTAAATATTTTAAATTATTAATTTTAATTATAATATTATTATTAGTATTAAATAATTAATAAAACAAAATATTTTAATAAAAACTTAAAAATAATAATTAATCTAATTAAATAATTTATTTTTATTAGTTTAATTTTTGCTAATAATTATAGTTAACTTTTTAATTATAAATAATAAAATATAAACCTAAAAATATAAAAAAATACAAATTAATATAATTAAGTATTAAAAAAATATTATTAAATATTAAAATAATTTTTTAAAAATAAAACAATTATTTTAAAGATAACTAAAACTAAAAAAACAAAAAAAAAACCTAAAACTTTTAAACCTAAAACAAAAAAAGTTTATATAATAATTTAAAAAAAAAAAAAAAACCAAACTATTATTAAAAAAATTATATAAAACTTTTAAAATTACTCCTATTAAAATAAATAAAAACAACTAGCTAAAAAAACTTTAAAAAAATCTATTATAATTAAATTTATAATAATTAAAAATAATTATATTAAGCTACTTAAAAAAAACTTAAAAATAATTAATATTTTATAAAAAAAATAAACTTAAATTAATTAAATAATATTATAAAAAATTTTTAATAATAAACTAATTTTATTTCTGAAAAAAAAAACCTCTAATATATAAAGTTAATATAAAGCTTTTTGTTTTTTTAGCTATTATATTTAAAAAAGTTCTTTTTAAAAAAAAAATCTAAAACTTTATTATTATTACAACTAAAATTTAATATAGTACTAAAACCTAATAATAAAAAATATACCTTTAATTTTTATTAATATTATATATTTATATAGTTTATTTTATTTAAAAAAAAATTTATAAACAAACTATTATTTATAAATTTTATTAAACAAAATATAAACTTAAATATTATTTTTATTTTATTTATATTTAAATTTAAATTAATTAAATATAAATTTATAATTAATTATTAATAAAAAAATATATATTTAAAAAACTAAATTATATTAGCTTTAAATATTAGTAATACTATATTTAATTATTATAATATTATTTAATTTATTAAACTAAATATTATTAAAGCTTTTTATTAATTATTATTAATTATAAAATTATATTAATTTTTTTTTAAACTTATAAAAAAATATTTTAATAAAAAGTTTTATTTTTTAGTTTAAAAATAAAACCTGCTTAATAGCAAGCTTTTATTAATATATAAATTTAAAAATTTTAAACAAGTTTATAAATATTTATACAAATAATATTTTAATTTATTTTAAAACTAAAAAATAGCACTAAACCTATTATAAAAAAATAATTTATTATTTATATTAAGTTAGATATTAAAAAAATATTAAAAAATCTTGTTTTAATATATTTATTATTAATTACTTAAAAATAATTATAAAAACTAAAATAAAAATTAAAATTAATTTTATTAAAATTTAAATAATTATAAATTAAGATTTTAATAATTTTAAAAGTACTAAATTAATCTAGTTATTTTTTAAGTTTTATAATTATGTTTATATATTTATTTATTATACTAGTAAAATTATTATTTTTTTAAATTAATTATTAAAAAAAAACAAGTTATTTATAATAGAACTAAAACAAAAATAAGCTTTTAAATATATAAAATTACTAGTTTATAAAACATTTGTTCTAGCTTTTTTTAAGCTTAGCTAATTAATATAAATAAAAATAAATATTTTATATAATATAACTAAAAAAATTATTTAGTAGTAATAAAAAAATATAACTTAAAAACTTATAAAATATTTTTTTAAAACAATAATATTAATTAAGCAAGCTTATTTAATTTAAAACTATAAATTTTTAATAATAATATAAACTTTAAAATATTACTACTTAGAGCTTTTTAAAACAAAATTTTTTATAATAATTAATTATTAAATTTTATTATATTTTTTAAATAAATAGATTTTATTAATATAATAAATAT